>JANBXA010000311.1:435000-1032500 GCA_030556225.1 Cricetiscus sungorus | reverse complement strand
GACCCGCCTGAGGCCTCACATGTGTGTTTCTTAGGGGAGCTACTAAGACTGTAATGATGGCTTTTCTTCTTCTTCTTCTTCTTTTTTTTTTTTTTCTGATACAGGGCATCTATATATAGCCTTGCTGGCTTGGAACTGCCATGTTGAACAGCCAGGCTTCAAAATCACAAGTGCTACCAGGCTCTCTCTCTCTCTCTCTCTCTCTCTCTCTCTCTCTCTCTCTCTCTCTCTCTCTCTCTCTCTCTCATGCTGGTGTTAAAGATGTGTACCACCACACCAGGCTAGTGGCTCTGTATTTAAAATCTATACTTGAATTATCAACATTTCAGAAAAAAAAAAAACAAAACGTGCCATTAAAACAACAAAGCTAAACCAACGCCCCAGGCTCCTATTCTGAGGAACTCACAGGAAATAGATCAAGCGGATAGAAACGTCTTAAAGTCTGTCTCACATGCTGCCAAGTTGCTTCTAGTTCTTATTTCTCAATCATGTATTTTAATTTTTCAAATATATTAAACACTCATTTCTGCATTCAGTCAGGCCAAGCCTTCTGTCTCCATTTCTGTTGGCTCCAGAACAGAATGACTAGTTTCCTACCATGCTTTTTTTTTTTCTTTTTTAGTTGCTGATTGTGAGCCCAGATGTCCAATTTACTATCTCTGGGAACCCTTTCAGGCTGCCTTCAAGAGGGACTGTACTTGCTTCTGACAGCCACCTGGGGGCGCTGCTGGGCTAGACCCTCTTAGCGGGTATAGTTAGTTCTGGCTGTAAGTGCGTGTGAGGTCCAGTGTGAGGTTTCAGGTTCTCAGAAAGAGTATTCCTGTTCCTCTGCCTTGCTCTACCTGGGAAGGGTGGGGCTCATGGAAGGACCCAAATTAATTTCTCGCAGGGCCTCAGCTGTTGGAGTAAGTACCGAGTCTAAGTTCCTAGGGAAAACCACAGCAGGTCAACCCTGGCTCATGACCACCACTCCCTCCCTTTTTGGAGTATATAAAATTTTACTGGAACATAGCTGCACCTATCTGCACGCATACTATCTGCGGCTTTTGGGTCATAATGGCATTGCTGAATGCTGCAACAGAGGAGAGTGTCTTTAAAAACTGAAAACATGCAGGAAATGTTTGTTAACCATTTTAGTTGCTTCAGACAGAAGATCTTAGAAGAAACCCTTGATGGCCCTACAGGGTGGCATCTCCAAACCTGTCTCTCTGCCCACCTCAAGATGCTTCTTTTCTTCAGATCCTGACCAGCAATTTCAACTGCTTCCCATCCACTCACAACAGAAGACAAAGTATGGTCTACCCAGCCTGCCCTGCAGCATAGGGACCCGTGTGTGCCAGCACAGGGCAATGGGCCATCACAAGGAAGAAACCATCAAATGCTACATGGTTCACGCCCTGAGTGTGGCTCGGCCCTCTGTGAAAGAGCAGTGTGGGGCTGACTGCTGGAGGGAGATTCTTTTGGACAGAAGTAGGGCACACTACGTCCTAGAAAGTAGGGTCCATGTCTGCACCCCACCCTGGGGCTACCCAGACCCTACTGCAGCTCACACAGTTAACCCTAAGCAAAGCTTATATTCAATGCCCTTGACACTGAGAAAAATGTCTGCATTTAAAAAATACTTGTAAGGGTCAAGCTGTCTGCATTTATGTGCAGTTACACTTATTAGACGCTCGCTCAGCAGCTCTGCTCTGTCCTAGCATTTATCAAGAGCTGACCTGCTAGCCGGGCGTTGGTGGCACACGCCTTTAGTCCCAGCACTCAGGAGGCAGAGGCAGGTGGATCTCTGTGAGTTTGAGACCAGCCTGTAGACCAGCCTGTTCTACAAGGACTAGTTCCAGGACAGCCTCCAAAGCCAAAGAGAAACTCTGTCTGGAGAAAACAAAACGAAAGCAAAGAGCTGACCTGCAGAGGCTGGGGAGAGGAGTCTCCCTTATAAAGACTTAGAGGCAGCCATCTAGCACTCCAGTTCTAGAGGCTCTGACTCCCCCTTCTGGCTTCTGGTGGTACTGCATGTGCATGATGTATGGGCATACACAAAGGCAAAACACCCATACACAAAAAATTAAAATAAGTATCTCAAAGAAAGAAAGGGATGAAAGGGGGGGGGGGCTAACTTGCAGGAAGTTCAAAATGGCAACCATTTGCATTCTTTTGATCTTTTATTATTCCTTTAGGTTTTACTTGTTACAAGCATTGTTTCCCCCCTAGGACCAGGAGATGGCTCAGTTTGTAAAGTACTTGCCTTGCAAACACAAAGTTTGATCTCCAATCACCTGCACGGGGGGAAAAACTCCAGCACTGAGGAGGTTAGGGGCAGGCAGAGCCCTGGGTTCAGTGGCTAGCTAGCCTAGCCTACCGTATGAATTCTTGCCGGTGAGAATCCCTACCCCTATAAAAAGGCAGATGGGCACCTGAGAAATGGCATCTGAAGTTGTCTTCTGGCATGCGAGCACAGACACACACACACACACACACGCACGCACGCACGCGCGCACACACACAGACACTCACACACACGCGCACACATACACACGCACGCACACACGCACGCACACACGCGCACACACACGCGCACACACACACATACACGCACACACACTCCTGCACCCATCCACCCACAAACACAAATACCTATATACATGCAGACATGGCACCCAAATACATGGCAAGAATTTCCACGTAAGTAAAACATGACAAAAGCTAAGAACACAAAAGAACAGAATTAAGCATGGCTCCTAGGTAGCAGCATTTTCTCAGGTGGGCTCTGTTTGCTGGAGTGTCAGAGTCAGTGTTAGCAGCAAAAACCACCCGGCTCTTTTAAAGAGGCCCTGCTACCAAACACCTAAATGGGGTTTATGAGCAGCCAGCAGCATGCTTATTGGTGGTGACATGGACCTAGAAACTTCGAAGAGTTGTGGCAATAAACATAGCTCCCACCAGTACCTCTGCCATGAAGCTAGAATCTCAGGAAGCCAGGGAATGGTGAAGAGCCAGCCGACACTTTAATCCTGGCCATGCCATTTGGCAGATAAAAGACTTGTGTGGTCAGAAAAAATAGAGATAAACAGTAAAGACTGATTCAGAGGGCAAAAAACCTTCTAAGCAGTTTAAGGTGTGTTTAAAAATATACGTAGGCTTGGGAGAGAAAAGAAAACGGATGGAAAAAGTCCTTTAAAAAAGAAATATAGTAGCTGTCTGTGGTGGTGCACATCTTTAATCCCAGCACTCTGGAGACAGAGGCAGGCGGATCTCTGTGATTTCAAGGCCAGCCTGGTCTACAGAGTTCCAGAACAGTCAAAGATACACAGAGAAACCCTGTTCAACACCCCCTCTAATAAAATAAGTAAAAATATAGAAATAGAGTAATAAACGTCACATAAAGATGGAAAATTCACAGAGAATCTGGATACTGTATGTTATTGTGTTGTCTTTGAATTGTTTGATTGCTGAGGGGGGAGATATTTGACTACAAATGCTGCTGGATTAATCCAACACATCTATTTTGAAAATGCCTTGACTTCAAAATTTAAGTCAAAAGATATGTTAGTATGGGAGAGAGGTTTTGCTTTTGTTTCCACAGGAAATGAGAGGCTGTGGGTTTGATCTTGGTTAAGAAATACGAGGTTTGTTCAAGGAAGACCCCCTGAAAATTCTCCAGTGGAAACTATGGCCCGGGTGATCCAGCCTCTCAGAGCACCTCTGTTGCAGTTTCTTCTGAGTTCTGCATCAATAACAGCCTCAAGGCTACTGGCTGAGATGATCCAGCCTCAGAGAATCCTCCAGTCAGGACTTGACCATAATCATAAATCTTCCTTGGGAACCCAGAAGATTACCAGGGCCCCCAATCAGAAGGAAGTAGCCTAGAAAACTACGCCCACATTCCCAAAAAATGGATTATGGATGTTTGTCTTTTTTTTTTTTTTTTTTTTTTTTTTAGCATATTGATTACACATTTTTATAGATAATGATCAGGAAAAAAGCTAAACTAAACATAGGAGATTAGATTCCGGGTTTTGAAAAGAGAAAAGGGGAAAACATTGTGGATTAATGCTCTTGGGCACTGTAAAGATTTGTCACTCATTTTGATTTAATGAAACACTGATTGGCCAGGATCCAGGCAGGAAGTATAGGTGGGGATACCAGACTAGGAGAATGCTGGAAGAGGAAAGGCAGAGATGCAGTCATCAGCCAGACACAGAGGAAGCCTTACTGAGAAAAGGTACCAAGCTGTGTGGCTAACATAGATAAGAATTATGGGTTAATTTAAGTTGTAAGAGCGTATTAGTAACAAGTCTGAGCAATAGGCCAAACAGTTTATAATTAATATAAGCCTTTGAGTGTTTATTTGGGACTGAACAGCTGCAGGACCAGGCAGGACAGAAACTTCCATCTACACAGACAAATTTTCCTGTGTGGTTTCTACATTTAGTTTGTTCTAGAAACCAAGGAAATCAGAATTGTCTAATGTGGCTAAGTCTAAAAAACCCCCTTTGGTCCCCAGTCCCTGCTTTCCCCTAGAGGCTGTGTCACTTTTAGTTTTTACCATTTTCTTAACCTCACTCTTCCTGCAAGAGTGGGCAAGACAGATGGCGCTTCCATTTTCTTAACCAGACAGGAGAGTTCTTCTCCCACCACATAAATGCCAAGCCTGGGGTCCACAAGCTAGTCCTGTCCTCTCTGTCACGGCTGAAGGCCTCAGTGGCACTTCTAGATTCTCCTTTTGAGCCTCACAAAGCACAGAGGAGTTTTCCTTCTGAAAGCCGGAGTGAGACTGGAGGGCAAACACAGGGCGCGTGCGTGCGTGCGTGCGTGCATTCGTGTAAGAGTCATAGCCCCTAGAGGACTAACATTGCATTCTAGTTTGCCAGTAAAGAGCATGGGAAGGGACTAGGGAGATGGTAGAATGCTTGCCATGAGTATGAGGACCCGAGCTTGGCCCCCACATAAAAAAGGCAGGGCCCTTGGGGGTCCACTGGCCAGCACCCTAGGTGAACTGTGAGTTCTGGGTTTACAGAGACCCTGTCTCAAGAATTAAAGTGGAAAACGGCAAAGGAAGTCACACACTTGATGCCAACTTTTGGCCTCCACCCAAACCTGTACAATATCCACATGGCTACACATGCATACACATCCACATGTACACACATGTACATACATCCACATGGCTACACATGCATACACATCCACATGGCTATACATGCACACACATCCACATGGCTACACATGTACATATGTCCACACGGTTACACATGCATACACATCCACATGGCTACACATGTACATACGTCCACACGGCTACACATGCACACACATCCACATGGCTACACATGTACACAATCCACACGGCTACACATGCACACACATCCACAGGGCTATACATGCATACACATCCACATACATGTACACACATGTACATACATCCACACGGCTACACATGCACACACATCCACAGGGCTACACATGCATACACATCCACATGGCTACACATGCACACACATGCACATGGCTACACAAGCACACCATGCACATGGCTACACATGCACACACATGCACACGGCTACACATGCACACACATGCACACAGCTACACATGCACACACATGCACACGGCTACACATGCACACACAAGCACACACATCCACATGGCTACACACACTCTAGTGAGAGGCTCCTGGTGTTGCCAGAGTCCTGGCCTGTGTGCCAGGTGGATGCATGAATGTATGGGCTCTGTCTTGGCCGTCACTCATGCATCAGCGGGGGGAGCAAGCGTAAGCTATGGCAGTTTTTCCAGACTCCTCTCTAGTGCCCAGAGAGGAGGTGGACTCCCGCTCCGGCCAGTGGCAGGTTCACAGGAGAGGGGGGTCACCTGGCTGTACAGATGGCCAGTTGCTTGTTTCATAGGCAAATACGGGGGCTGGCACTGGTGCTCCAAGGCCAGACGTCTCCATTTCTCCACATTCCCAGAAGACAAACCTCTATCCTGGCCATTCGGTTGGCTTACTGTAAAATTCCGTGAACACACCCTTCTGGGCATCAGCAGGGCAACAAGATTCATCGTTCCAGCCCCTGCTGCCCTCTGAGTGTGCGGGCTAGCGCTTGGCATTGGGCGCCGCTCGTTACCTCTGTCTTGATGACACTAGGCCTCTCTAAGGCGACAGACAGTCTGTGGTCCCTCTACTGTCCATCCTCGGCAAATACATTTCCTTGTTTCTCGCTGTGTGTCCGCCCAGCCCCCACCCCCAGTCTCCCTAAGTAACCTTCTTTCAATCATTAGTCACAATAAAGAACAGGGCATTGTTCGGTATGCACCTACTATGTGTCGGGCCTGGAGAGCACTAGGAGCATCTTAATGGGATAGCAGAGACACACACAGGGCTATTGGGACTGTCCTCAGTCTGGGTCTCAGGGTACCCTGACACTATCTGGGTTCTACTGTGCCCGCTGCATGCTGGATTCCCAGCATCCTCTCCAGGCTGACATTCCAGACATCTAGGATCTCGAGGTAGTACCTGGCTATCTTCCTAGGCTTGGTCCATGTCTCTCCTGAGCATGATTACTGTCTATAGTCCTGCTCATTGCTTCTCAGCCTTTCGGCCAACCACGTATACACATAATCCTGTGCAGTTGTTCAGGGGCTCCTCCTCTAACTCACTACCACTCCAGCCTTATCAGCTCCTGGGGCCAGGGCTGAGGACAGGTCCCAAGTTCTTGAGACACAACGGGTACCCAGTACACAGGTCCCAGAGGTGAGTCCACACTCACAGAATTACCCAGGAACGCGGAGGAGGCTGGCTAGCATCTACATAGATTGGGCTGACCTACCTGATGTGCCCTGAGAATAGAGCAGAGAGGCACATGACGGTGAGAATAAAGGGACTATCAGAGGCTGCCCTGGAGGCGCGGTGGCCTCCACGTGGCTCTCACGCCATGACAGGCACTGGCTTGACCTGTGCTCCTTCCGTCATCCCTCTACTGGCAAAGAAACAGCAGGGGCTGGGGCTGACCCCACAGCTTAGCTGCCACAGCTTCCGGCTCTCAGGCCTGTGGCCACTCACTGCTGAAGTGTCTTCCCAGAACGGGGACAGAGAGTGGAAAAGTACAGGGCTGGCTGGGCAGTGGCACTCGAGTGCCACCGTCCCGTCCCGTGCAATCCTGCAGTAAAGGTTAGGTCCCCGTGCATTCACAGGACCCGTACCCCTCTAAAGTGTGCTGGCTGGACACTTTAGAGGGCAGCGGCCACTGCAGAGTCCCCCAGGCACTGCACACCGGGGAACAAAGGAGCACCATACGATGACAGAGGGACCTGAGGGACACTCGGAGAGGCCCGGCCACTGGAGTGATGAAAGATAAGAAGATGGGTGCGGTGCGTCTGGGACTTTTGGGGTCCAAGGGGACCCTTACAGCCCTCCAGAAGCACCACGTGGCGTGTGCAAACAGGCAGGCGGGCCAGGTCGTCAGGGCCAGAGACAATGAGCAAAGACTACGTAATCAGGAGCCGGGAAAGGACACCCAAGACACAGCCGCATGCGGTGGCTACCATTCAGGGGAGTGGCCGGAGAGGAGGGCGGCAGGCTCCCAGTAGCCCCCAGCACATCTCCACAGCCCTGCAGTACTGGTTAAGCTGGTGGCTCAGGACTTTTTTTTCCCAGGGCGTGCTGAAGGGAACCCAGCCCGGCACAGCAGGAGCAGGGACACTTCCCCCTTTTATCTTTTCTTGCAGAATCAATAAAGACGACCCCTGTAAGGGGGTCACTGGAGAGGTGCACTCACCCTGTTAAAGCGCTTGGCTTGGAAGAGGTGGCCGTTGGCGCGGTACAGCTTCCTCCATCTTCTGGCCCCTCGGCGGTAGATGGACTCTGGAAAGGAAATGAGAAATGTGAAGGAACCAGCGGCACCCAGCCCTCGGGACCCGAGGTATAGATGGGGACAGGCCGCTCCTGTCCAGGTCGGCTGGAGCCGTGGCTATAGTCCCGGCCGAGGGATGCCAGAACTAAAATGACCGACAGCCAGCTTTTCCGGGCAGAGGCTCCCCTTCACCTCTCTGTCCTCACACGGTTCTCATGTCCTCAAAACTGCGGCTGCTGGGGATGGCAGCTCAGGCAGGAGAGGCCCCGGACAGGAGTGGAGATACCCAGCACCAGGCAGGCGCAGGTAGGCCGCAGTGTCTCCGTTCCTCTGGCCTGGGCCCCTCCGATCCCAGACTGCTTATCCCCTGCCCATTTTCCTTCACCCTCCTTCCCCCTTGGAAGCTTCTGAAAACCGGGCCCCTTTTTTCCATACAGGGACAAGGTTCAAACGGACCATGATATTTACATATGACCATCCAAGGAGGAAAAGTGGACGGCTAGGCTGGAGACTACAGTCGGCCAGTACACCCACATCGTTTCCGTGACTCACCCAGGCCCGAGGTCCCTCTAACCCATCAGACCCTGGGGGAGAGGAACGTCCAACTTTCTTAAGTATTTGTTCTGAGTCCAAAGCTACCCCAAACATCATTTTATGACATGCACCATTCACACTAGAACAGCTCTTAAAAAAAAAAAAAAAAAAAAAAAACCGAAAGGAAACAAAACCAAAAAAAAAACAAAAAAACAAAAAACCCCAAAACACTACTAAAGTTCTGACCAGAACCACACATAGCCCGGTGCTTTCCATCCCTCGACCCCCAGACGCCACAAGGCCAGCATACAGCGACAAAACCTCCAGAAACACAAGGTACAATGGGAAGCTTTGTGCTTTTATAAAATCCTGTGGCAAGAGCGGCTTTCAGAGGCCCTAATGAGGCACTGAGAATATTCCAGAGGGGAGAGTGTAACGGAATGTTTTTAAAGCAAGCAAATTACCAGCTCTAGCTGGAAACTGCTGAAACCAGGTCAGGGTAACTGCAAAAACATGTCTCCCTCCCTTTAAAGGGGAGATTCAGCGGGGGCCCGGAAGCCGCAGCTCCCCGTGGGAGCTCAGGAAGAATGAGGGCTCCCCTCGCCCACCACGCCCAAGTGTAGCTCCCTCACAGGCCCTGCTCACGGCTCTGATGATTCCAGAGCGCAGCATGAGTGGCAGCTGAGAGAAGCCAAGCACTGAGCGGTAACCCCCACAGGCTTCCAGACTCAGTGAGACCAGTGGTGCCGGCCTTCGTCCCCTCCCATCTTACCCACTTGGGGCATCAGGTCCACGGAAGGTACATGGAAGCGGGAGGGGCAGACCCTGAGTCTATCTGCTCCCAGGTTCCGATGAGCCCCGTGCACCTTTGTCCATGGTGACAGTGCATGGCCTGCCACTCCTGGCCCACCCTCGTTTCTCCGGAAACCTAGCCAGGGGAGCCCAGGTCCCTGCTCCAAACCACCACAGTCCTTACTGCACCCCTGTATGGCTCCCACATCATCTCATATCTGAAGGGAAGGGGGACGGCATGGAGAGACCGAGGGACGGACAGCGACGTAAACTCAGGAGGCGACACAGGGACAAACCAGGACTTGTGGACCGATCCTTTTGCCCTGTATTTCCCGTTAAAGCCGGCAAGCTCAATCACAGCACAGGAAGAGGGGGGCAGTTTAACGCCACCCGCCCGGGACTGCAGAGGAGTGAAAGGAATCGAAGGTGCCCTAGCAGAGGCCAAGGCTGACAGGTGAGCCCTGGGCCCTGGGCAGGACAAACTCACCGGTGGGACAGGAAAGAGAACACTGTGTGTTAGCCCCAGGGTTTGGAGCGCAGGAGTAAGTGACAAATGACTAGGACCCATGGCAGTGTCCTGTCTCCGATATCAAGAAAGCCTGGGTGGGCTTCACTGTTGAGGGGCGGCTCTGCCCCCCCCAAACCCATAGAGTCCCGACTACCAGCGGGGCTGTATTTGGGAGAAGGCTGGGAAGGTGACTGAGGTAAAAAGAGGGCACAGGGCGGGGCCCCGGCTAGTGCCAGCCCTCTCAGACACAAGGGCGCCCAGGCTCCTGACCCGGGTCCTCCAGCCTCACAGCTACGTGCACCATACGCATGCAGGGGCCCACAGAAACCGCAAGGAGGTATTGGATCCCCTGGAACTGGAGTTCCAGATTGTGGCCCTTAGCTGCCCGGGTGGGTGCTGGGCACCAAACCTGGTCCTCTGCAGGAGCAGTAAGGATTCTTAACTGCTGAGCTAACTCTCTATCCCTCCCTCTCTGACTTTTGAACTTTAAGGATCTGCTATGGTCTGAGTTCGTCCCCCTAGAGCTCAAGCGTTGGACTCTCAATCACCAGAGTCCCAGGCACTCTGGGAGGCAGCTGGGATCAGATGAGGTCAGCTGTAAGAACGGCATTCTATATATACTACGGCGTTAGTGGCTTTGCACAGGGGAAAGATACAAGCTAGCAAGCATCTCTGTCTCCTGTGTGGCTCTCTACAGGATAACACAGCCCCGGGCCCTCACCAGAGGCTGACACAGCTTTCTGTGGGCACCCTCTAGAACTTCTGAAATAAAACTGTTTGTTTCCTGCAAACTACCCCGCATCAGGCACTCTGAGCAGCAATGCGGAAATGGATCAAAGCTTGCTGTGAATGGTGACTGTGGAGGCAGCCTCTGAAGCACAGCCTACACCTGCAGGCCAGGACACCGTGCTTCAGGATGCTCGGGGTTCTGTCAGGGTGGGCAGGCTCTGGGTGGGGGGGGGGGAGAGTAGCGGGGAACCACAGCACTTACAATGATTGGCTCCTCTACCGCAGAAAGAAAAGGCTGAGATTGTGAGAGGAAAGAAGGGAGGAAACAGGGGTTTAACGTGGTATGAAAACCACAAAGAGGCCATGACCTCCTACTGAGGGTTGACCAGAAGGCCCAAGATGACCATGCCCTCTCTGAGATAGGCTAGTGTGTGTAGATGTGCACACAGCTCTGTCCTGCTCAGTGAGAGCAAAGCCTTGTTACTGTCTTTAATTGGAGCCTGAGTGTGCTTTCAAAGAGTTGTGTATGAATGCCAACTTAACAAGAGGTAGGCTTCTGGAGTTTGTGTGTCAACTCGGTCAGATCCCATGGCATATGGTCCCTATCTCCTTGGGCTGCTTGGGGGGCTGGCACTGTTTTTCAGAGTTCTTCTTGCTCTTAATAGCCTTGTTGATGTTGAGGATTCTGGCCGGGGACCTACGGAGCATTCTCCGGTGGTAATTGCCTACGGTTTCTTGGAGGTAGGCAGGGTTGTGACATCCTTGGCTTCTGAATAATCAACTGAACCTTTCTAGAAACCCGAGTTCCCACAAGGACTGCAGCTGCTAACACCCAAACTTTCAAACCATACAGATTTACTAAAAGGCTCCCTAAGAGCAACGTGGCGACCCTGGACAAAGCCATAGTCCCCTGTGGTTTTCTAGGCCTGTGAACTGAGACCCTGGGGGAGCTGGGAGAACCCAGCTGCTGCTGCCACATGTTGGCCAGTTGCACTTTCAGAATTAGGTTTTGCCTGGAAAATGAAAACTATTTTTCTCCTGATAGTCACCATTATACACACAGAAGGATCTGAGTGAGTGAAGCTTGCTGAAGATAGAGGGATGTTGGGTACCTTACCCTCCTGAGATGGAAAACATGGAAATTGGACCTGGGGTAAGCCCAGGCTGTAAGGAAGGGCTGGAGGGTGGGGCCAGAGTCTTCTGGGGCTGTGTGATGCTCCTAGCACAGGGTAGGAGCTGTCCATGGTCTGACACTACTGTCATGAAGGCAGGTGTCCTTTGGCTTGGGAAGAAGCCTGGACTCTGAGTGAGAGTTGCTGGTATCACGAGCTCTCTGGGGACTCAGTGCCACCTCCCTGGATGCAGACACACAATCCTGGAGACTGCGTGGGCTGCCTTTCTGACAACCTCAGGGAGCTCTCTGCTTGTCTTTGAAATTCTATAATTAGGCGGTCACAGGAATCTTAACAAGCTCCGTTTCCATGGTAATCTAGCATCTTGAGCACTGACAAGATTGGGGGGGGGGGAACCCACCGTTTAAAAAGCTAAACTCAGATCAACTGACTGTGGATAAACCCACCTCTTCCGGGTTTCTTGTTTGTGGGATGTGGAATGTGCAGTGTAATGACCACGGGTCACAGCGGTGCCCAAGGGTGGCCCTGTGTTGCCAGGGATGGGACATGTGTTAGCAGGTAAGTCCCATGGAAAGCCTGGCGCCTTTGGTAGCGTCCCTGGGCTGGTGGCCAGTGGAGGGAGGAAGCCAGTTAGAACACTGAGGACCTAAGAGGGCCAGTGAAAGGCTGTGCGGTAGGAGAGAGGCGCGAAGGAGCCACACGGGCCCGGCTCCGCCGTAAGACCGCAGGTACCCAGGCCCCACCGCACTTCAGGGCCTGGTGTCCCCAGCGGGCTTTGAGAATAAGGCTCTCCATTCCGTCTATGCTGCCAGGCAGGCACCATCCCAGGAGTTGGCAGGGGGCAGCAGCAGTGATGGACGGCGTGTCCCTTTCGAAGGTGGGGGGAGCTGGGTAGGGTCGCACACCACAGAGTGCTCTCGCCTCCTACGGCTAGGGACTTTCCCATGCCGGGCTTGCAACTCAAACTTCCTGTTTCTAACCACTGATCTCTTTCCCAGATGAAAATATGACTTATACATGCCATGCTTTGAAAGGTAAATGAAGAATAACATCAAAATCACAGAAACAGGCCTGGATTAGAGGTGTGGGAACTGCTGCCATGGGAAGTTACGGTTGCGTGGGAGATGGGACTGTTCGTGAACACCGGGCACAACTACGACTCCCACGCAGGCTTCCCACCCTTTCAGCTACTCCACGGTTCTGTGCCCAGGCCATGTCCCCCTGCAACCACAATACCCACCAGAGGATGCAGAAAAACATGCCCAACAGTTGACCCACACAGGGGGGGCTGCCCTGGCCCCTTCTTCTATGTGGAGCCTTGGTGCATTAGAGGTGGGTGAAAACACATGAGGACAGACACTCATGAACACCGGATTGCGGTGGAAAAGGCAGCAATGTGGGTCTCTTTCCCCCGGTGTGATGCATGGGGGTGGAGGCTGGCCCAGGCCACACACACTGGAAAGGGACCCAGGAGGTGGTATGGGGCAGAAGATAAGCTGTGATATCAGGCATGGTGGCGCATACCTGTGACCCCGGCTCGTAGTTGGCTAAGACAGCAGAACTACCATGGGTCCAAGGACAGCCTGGTCTGCATAGCAAGACCCTATCTAAAACAAAACAAAACAAGCAAGCAAGCAAGCAAATCAAAATGGAGAGAGAGAGTGACAGAAACAGGGGGATGGATATGCATGGAACACACTATGCACATGTATGAAAGTGTTAGAATAAAGCCCATTACTATGCATAACTGATTTGTGCTAACGAAATCACTTTTTTAGTTAAGAAAAATAAAATAAAATAAACTGAACCAAGGCTGGTGGGTCCTTACTAGCGTCAACGCTCTAGCCTCCACTCCCTTTTCTGGGCTGAACGCGGGGACAAGGCCCCTTCCTGGGAGTGTACAGTTACTACAGGTTCCATGGTCACAGGTCCCGGTGGTCCAGCCCACGGCAGCCTTGAGATTACTCATCTATCACCTACACTGTTCAAGAGAACAGTGATCTCAGTACAGGCCCCAGAGAGAAGGACTGCGGTTCAGGCTGGCTGACTAGGCATGGTGGGTCACCCTGGATGCTCACGCGCTGAGTGAGACCACGAAGAGGCAGGGTTGATGGGAGCTGTCATTCTGTAAATATGTTTCTCTTATTGGTTAGTGAATAAAGCACTGTTGGCCAATAGGGAAGCAAGATAGGCGGGACTAGGAGAGGTGGAGGATTCTGGGAGAGGTAGGATGGAATTGCAATGAGATCTCGGGAGGAGAGGACACGTGAGTCTGGCGTTCTTGGTAAGATAAGGCCATGTAGAAATACATATATTAGTAATTTGGGTTAATAATTTAGACAGAGCTAGCCAATAAGAAGCTATAGACACTGGCCAACAGCATTATAACTAATAGTGTCTCTGTGTTATTTGGGGCTGACGCGGCCGTGGGACCAGGCTGGCTGGAAAACGCTAGTAACAAAATGGCTCCAGCAATGTGGGTACTAAGAACTTCCACTTAGAAGTTGACAAAAGCTTAAAAAGGGATTTTAGAAACAAAAGAAGAGAGACAAGCAATGCTTCTTGGTAGCAGCATTGTTCTCGGTTGGGCTCTGTTTTGCTAGAGATAAGCATAGAATCGCACGGCTCCTTTAAGGGGGAAGGTTTCCCCATTCGGCATAAGCAGAAAAAACCTCAGGGCACTTTTAAGAGGCCCTGCTAACAACTGAATGGTGTGTTCTGTGCGAGCAGCTGTCAGAGCCATCGACCACTTCTCTAAGCCAGCAGCGTGCTGCTTGATGGCAGCATAGATAAAGGCAGTGAGCACAGCTCTTGGTGCTGGCAGTAAATGTACCCCCGCCATATTGGAAAGCCAGCAGCTAAAACAGCCATCGCTATAATTTTAGCAATTCTGTTTAGCAGATAAAAGACATGTGGCTAGAAAAAAGGTAGAGATATACAGTAAAGACAGATTCAAATAAAGTAAAACCTATAAGGTTTTTACAGTGTGTTTAAAAAATATACATAGGCTCGTGAGATAAAAGAAAACAGGGTAAAGTGTTTAAAAGAAAAGAAAAGAAAAGAAAAGAAATAGAGTAGCCCGGTGTGGTGGTGCACACCTTTAATCCCAGCAATCGGAAGGCAGAGGCAGACAGATCTCTGTGATTTCAAGGCCAGTCTGTGTACAGAGTGAGTTCAAGGGCAGCCGAAGATACACGGAGAAAGCCTGTCTCAAAAAAGGAAAAATATTTAAAAATTTTAAAATAACTAGGGTAATAAAGAAAAAGCCACGTACAGATGGGAAATACACATAGAGTCTGGACACTGCATTCCATTGTGTTGTCATTGAATTGTTTGACTGCTGAGGAAATAGCAACAACTGCTAAAGGAAATGCTGCTGTATTAATTCAACTTAGATATTTTAAAAATGCCTTGACTTCAAAATTTAAGTATAAGGATGTGTTACTTTGATAAAGAAATTTTATTTATGTTTCCACAGAAAATGAAAAGCTGTGGATTCCTTCCAGACTAACATGGTTTGATGAAGCAAGACCCCCTGAAACAGTGTCCCAGGTGATCCAACATTCAAAACAGCTGGGACAAGGCAGCCTCGCAGACTACAGCCAGGATTTCTGGGTCTTCTTAGGATCCCATGGTATTACAACATCCCCAATCAGCAGGAAGCAGTTTGGAGGAAAAACGCCCACATTTCCAAATATTGTCTATAAAAATGTGTTTTCATTTAAATGGAGTTGGTTATAAATGGTTAATGATCACAATCTGTTTTTAAAGGCAAAAGGGGATTATGGTATAGAAATGAATACTTCGTATTGGAATGGATTTTCATTTACTGATACAAAGTTAAGGTCAATTTTGTGATATGTATATTTCTCCTCTTGCGTAGGTATTGTGTTTATATAGCTCATTTAAAAATGTAATACATAATTTAGTACAGATTATATAGATAGTTGCCTATAATAGTCAAAACTTAGGTTAGTTAGGATTTCTAGATATACAGAGATGTATTTGAGATGAATAAGCATTCTTCAAACCTTTCAAAGATCTACAGAATATGGCATTTAAAATGGTTTAGGATTTTTCTTAACAGTGAGACACAACTGCTCCTGGCAACACTAATTATGTCAGAGAGGAAGATGGGTATCGAAGAAACTAGCTATGGAGTTTGCTTTCAATATGGCAAGACTAGCCATTTGGGCAAGAAATTGTTCTTGCCTGGACTGTTTGGCTGTTGCTGTGTAAACTGGGCATGCAGGGCCCACAGGAAAGTGACTGCTGATACAAGATGGACAGTCCTTCAGGGTTCCTGCTTCATGAAAGAGTCTGCCAGACATTCTGCAGGACACAGAGAAAATTGACTGACAAACTGACAACACAGGTGGACAGTTTAAAGTTTCCTGCTTTGCTGAGGAGTCTGCCAGACACACTATGGCCTACGGGCTGAAGATGGAACATTACAGAAGAACTTCAGGTCACTGACCAGGCAGCGAGTTGTCTCTGTCAATTCTAGAGTTTATATATTATCCTTCTGTGATCTTTGATGGCGTTAAACACAGATGGTCATGGTTATAGTTTTCCTTAGTTAGGATTAAAGATAAGTTACTTTAATCTCACAAAGACAGGATAGATGAAGGAATGTTTTAATTCCTAATAATGTTAATGGACTAAATATTGTTAACTATAGTTCTTATTTGATAACTATTTTGTTACATATTTTACTATGTTAAAGCCCTTTTTATTTAGACCGAAAATAGGAGATGATGGGAGATGTCATTTTGTAAATATGTTTCTCTTATTGGTTAATGGATAAAGCACTGTAGGCCAATAGGGAAGCAAGACAGGTGGGGCTAGGAGAGGTGGAGGATTCTGGGAAACGTAGGACGGAGTCGAGATGTGATCTCAGGAGGAGAGGATGTGTGAGTCTGGCATTCTCGATAAGATAAGACCATGTAGAAACACATAAATTAGTAATTATGGGTTAATAATGAAGACAGAGCTAGCCAATAAGAAACACTAGCCACTGGCTTACAGTTTGATAACTGATACAGCCTTGCTGTGTGTTAGTTGGAGCTGACCAGGCTGTGGCACCAGGCTCGTAACACAGGGTGAGCCTGGGCCACCTTGTGGTTACTGCTCATTGCCTGCAGGCACAACAACCTCTCTGTGACATCTGCATCGATCCACCATGACACCAAAACTGCATCTATACTCTCACTGCTAGACTAAACTACCACGTCTCAGATGAAAATCTGAGGCAGCCTGCCTGTGTCACAGGGAAAAGGACTTGGAGCTTGTTTCTTAGGTGCCTGAGCCTCAGGAGTTCTACCTTCAGGAAGATAAAAGATGCCCTCCCCGGAAGCCAGACACTGCAGACAGGCTCTGTGGGGCCATCATGGCAAAGACTAGGGGAAGCCTTGCTGCCATCTTCGGGCGTGGCGAAATGAATCCCAGAACTGCCGCTCTGTGGCACTGAGGAGAGGAAAGAGAAAGGTTGGCCCTGGTGTGAGACAGGGGCAGCTCCTTCCACGGGGAAAAGGGTCCACGTGGATAGTGGTGCCGTGGCTGGATCTCGGGGGCCCCCTGCTGGACGGTCTTGTCTTGACACGGTTTCTGAAGGTGCCTTGATGTTAATTACATCTACTATAACCGATTAAGGGAGTGAGGAGAGGGGCTGTCTCTGGGTCCCAAGAACCCGGGCACAAGTTCTGTGTAGAAGGGTCTTCTTGTAATCAGTAACCATTAATAAACTGACCCTGAGAGGCCCAGAAAAAGTTCGTCACATTACCACCGTCATGCAGCTGCATGGCGCAGCTGGTGCAAAGACGCTAATGTACTGTGACACAAATTGGAATGGCCAGCTGGGAGGTTGACCAGTATTTCTTTCCACAGGGATTTTTCTTTTCTTTTCTTTTCTTTTCTTTTCTTTTCTTTTCTTTTCTTTTCTTTTCTTTTTTTTTTTTTTTTTGGGAAAAACATCAACTTCCAAGTAGTTCAATTACCATCAATTCATGATGAGTACAGCTCCCGTACACACAGGGGACAAACACGCTTGACAAGCGCGTTGCTGACCTCTTCCCCTGCGGCCATCAGATTGGATTCCATCCTTAGATCTGAGGGCCTAGAATCAGTGGGAAAACGTCGAAGCCAGCGAAGGACAGTACAGGGGGCCCAGAGGCGAGTGAACAGACTGCCGTGTACCGAGGTGGATGCGACACACGGTTGAAACTGTGGCGGGGAGCCAGGTAGTTTCTACCAGTCTGACCCTGCAGCCACGGACGTGGGGAAGCTGGAAGAAGAGGGACCTTGGCAGGCACGCTGGGCGCTGGGCCCAAACAAAGGGCGCTTTCTGACTCTCTGGGACCTGCACTCAAGACAGCGAGGGCTGGGACTCCGTTCTCAGACGACACGACGGACCAGGACCAGGACCAGGTGAGTGCCGCGGCCTGGCCCTTCCTTGCACAGCAGACATCTCCTGGGATAGTGCTGGGGGCTGCACTGAGTCCAGACGTGGGCTCTCACTGACTTGCAGACAACCGCCTTCTCGGCAGGGCGTGAGGCGAGAGCAAAGTCTCTTTCTGTAGGGAAGCCAACCTCCTCTCGGACCCGCCAGCGTGACCCGCGTCATCTCTAAGAGCCACCCCAATGAAGTACGGCTTCAAAATACGAATACAAATGCGAATGCGGGGACCCACAAACCTTCAGTCCTTAACAGTCCACCCTACAATAAGAGTCCCCAAACTCTGTCCTCAAAGGCAAGACATGTTCACTCCATCCTGCCAGCCCCCCCCCCCCACACACGTTACCCTTCCCGACTCCTCCCCACAGTTTTTGAAATGGAAGGACGCGGGAACCAGAGGAATGGGATAGAACCTGCAAGGGAAGAGCGGTGCTGTCTGTGGGCATTTCCTGTGGGGCATTTCCTGTCTCATGGGACGAAGCTCTTCAAGCTGAGAAGCATGACATATGTCCCGCCACCGTCACAGGGTCTTGTCCCACGAAACCCACCCACCAGAAACTGAAAATACAGTTAAGTTGAAATGTGTTCAGCACGCCTGCCCCGGTGAACTCAGGCGGAGAACTGAAGCGGGGAGAGGGAAGTCTACCTACTGGGATCCCAAATGGCCAGGAAACATGGTTCATTCCTACAGGAAGGGAAAAGCACATCATACGAACAAAGGCCAGGCAATGGGCTGTCAGCAAATCGGTGCTTAAAAAAAAAAAACAAAAAACACTAACAAAAACATTTCAGGCAGACGGGAAATTTTCACAGGCAGACAGGGCAAAAACAGAGCACACAGACCTTACAGCCGAGGTGCATGGGAGGGTTTGGGTAGGTTACATGCAAATACAACGGCGTCCGAGCACCCGCAGATCCAGGTTGGTGGGGAGGTAGAGGAAATCCCCCAAATAGGCCAGGCAGGCGGTAAGTCCCCCTTTCTTCACCGCACACATAGCCGCCTCAACAGTTACTCTGCTATGGGACCGGTGAGGCTCCAGGCAAGTGAGCCTTTAAGGACTGCTCACTCGACACCCTCTAGCTCACAACGGGCTCACTTAGGACTTTCTGACTTACAGTGGGGTGAGATCCACACAAAGTCAGCAGGAAACGCGGTTTGAACCTGGCGTGTTCCCTGGCTAATGATAACATACACTTCAATCCTCTTGTAACGCTTTACACGGGGGTGGGGTGTGTGGGAGGGTGGAGGGGGAGGGCGTGAGGGCAACGGTTCTCAGTCGGCCTGAGCTCACGAGGTGAACAACTGAATGAGCTCTGTGGGTCAGGGCTACCAAATGAATTCCAGCTTATGGTAATTCCAACTTTGGGTGGGTTTCCTGGGACAAATACAACACAGTGGAGGGACACATGTGACACTCTGCACCTTGAGAAGTGACCCTTCACGAGGGTGAAAGTGTTCGTCGAAAGGAAGACACCGAAGCCAAACGTGGAGGACACGCACGCAACCCCAGCTCTACAGGGCTGCAGTAGGAGAACGAGAGATCCTGCCTCACGGTTTAAGGGGGGGGGCTGGCGGTGTGGCTCCGTGGCACAGCATTTGCTCAGCGCACACGAAGCCTTGGGGGGGAAATGTGGGACGGGGGGTGCTGTGCCCAGAATCGGTGTACTGCTAATATTAACAAAAACCCCCAAGGAAAAGAAACAACGGAAATCATAGAGAGAAGCAGAAAACTTCATTTAAACTTGGAGACGCTCAACACGTTCTTCTCAGTCAATTACACAAGATGCGAATGGAGAAAGGAAGGGAAAAGGGTTTGAACCAGGCTGACCAACTGCATCAGAACACTGGGCCCGGCATTTGGACCACAGAACGTTTTTAAGAGCAGTCCACACATGGGGCCTTTACCGCGAGTCTTTCAAACCGTCAAGAACACAGTTTCCCTGTCCACAGTGAAATGAAGCTAAAAAGTCAGGGGTGGGATGGGGTGGGGGGAGAAAAACAAATGGCCACGGATCACACGACAATGAAATATGGTCTTGAAATACGGTTATGTGAAATTGGATGGGCTGGCCTCTAACTCATGGCGACCCTTCGCCCACGGGTGCCTGACCGCTGGGATCAACGTGCACCTACCTCCTCACTGAACCGGGAAACCACATAGTTCTCTACGTAGTGGTGACACTGGGGATTACCGTCCCGGCTCAGTCATCTGCTTCTAAATAACCTAACAGGGGAGTGGTGCTGGATTGAGGATGGCCCCATAGGCTCACATGTTTGCACACTTGGCCCAAAGTTGATGGGACTGCTTGTCGGGAGGAGGTGTGTCACTGAGTGCCGGCTCCGACACGTCAAAAGACGGGCACCATTCCCAGTGTGCTCTCTGCCTCCTCAGTTTGGATCAAGATGTAAGCTCTCAGCTGGTCCTGCCACCATGCCTTTGTTCCACCATCGAGGTCTCCAAACCTCCGAAACTGAATCCAACATCAAATGCTTTCTCTTATAAGCTGCCGTGGTCATGGCGTTTTGTCACAGCAACAGAAAAGTAGCTAAGACACAGGGCCATGGATCATGCAATGGGAAGGCTGAGGCCTGGGAAGGGTCCTGAGTTCCAGACCAGCTTGAGCTACACAGTAGTGAGACCTTGTCTCAAAATGCACAAACAAGACTAACACGACTCCCTCAAATTAGATCTAAGAAAGAGGGCAAAAGAAACTAAGGATATTTCCAACTACATGATGACAGTTAGTCTAAACTTGGGGGCACAGATAAAGCACACTTAGAATAAAAACTAACAGGATGGAAGATATAGGAAACTTAAAAAAAAGATTTATGCATCATCGATCTGAATACACAGAAAACAGCGAATGGGCGGGGCCTGGTGGTGCACACCTGTAACCCCAGAATGTGGGAGTCTGAGGCAGGGAGATTATGAACAGGAGGTTAGTTTATTTAAGGAAAAGCATCAAAGAACAGCAATTCAAACCCAAGGGACATCAAAGAATAAAATAAGAAAGAGCAGAGTAGAAACAGAACACATAGCCGGGCAGTGGTGGCTCACGTCTTTAATCCCAGCATTTGGGAGACAGAGACAGGTGGGTCTCTGAGTCTAAGGGCAGCCCGGTCTACAGAGCAAATTCCAGGACAGCCAGGGCTACAGAGAGAAACCCTGTCTGGAACCCTCCCAAGCCCCCCAAAAGAAAAGAGATACATACAAGAAAATCAGAAAAGAAACAAAAAATATTGGCTTTTTGAAAAGATGAGCAGATTTGATAAATATCTAACAAGAACTATAAGAGTGACAAGTGCAACGTACTAACAGCGGGAATCGGCCACTGCAGTTTCGAGGCTTCACGGCCTTTTAAAAGAAAAGAAGGAATTGTACTCCTTGCAAGGAAACATAAGGACTCCAACTTCACCAGGTCCTGAGAACACATCTTACTAAACAATGTGACCAATGAAATACGAAATCTGTGCAGCTGACTTCCATTTGAAAAACTGAGCCTGCAATTTAAAGAAAACATATACACAAAAGTACACCAGGCTCATGTGACTTCATGGGTGAACTTGCCCCCCCCAAAAGCACATTATTAGTTTTTCATAAAAAAAAAAAAAAAAAAAAAACTTCCTGAAGTGGCGCACACCTTTAATCCCACCACTTGGGAGGCAGAGGCAGGAGGATCTCTGTGAGTTCGAGACCAGCCTGATCTACAGAGCCAGTTCCAGGACAGGCTCCAAAGCAATATATAGAGAAAGCCTATTTCGAAAAACCAACCCCTCCCCCCCAAAAAAATCTTCCTGAATATAAAAAAAAGAGTTCTTTCTTAATTTTGTAATGCTAACAACCCCAACAGTTGACAACATTACAAAAGAAGGAAAATTACAGTTCAACCTTTTCATAAACATAATTACAGAAATTCCAAACACCGTATTAGCAAATTGAACCTACTGAAGTATGAAATGGATAATGTACGCTGGAGCCAGTCAGATAGCATTAGAAACCAACTGATATAATTCACTGTATTAGCAGAACAAAAGGGACTTCCATCATGTCAGAAGAAGAAAGAAAACAGTAAAAATCGGCATCATTTGAGACAACTTTCACAAAGGGGAAAAAAGAAACCCAGAATCTCTTTATTTTGATACTGGGGATTCACAACAAACACAACAACAACAAAACACATTGCTAACAGACTCCTTAATGGTGAATTCTGAAGCCAGCCACAGAGGATATACTGGTTCTCACTTGTCTTGTCCCACATTGTTTCTGGAAAATAAACAGGACCAGGGCAGCAGAGAGAAGGGGAAACATAACTGTCATCTGCAAGCACCACACGCACGCACACACACCTTCACACATGTACACACGCACCACACACACCACACACACACACACACACCACATGCGCACACACACCTTCACACATGTACACACGCACCACACACACACACACACCACATGCGCACACACACCCACATACATGTACACACGCACCACACGCACCCACACACATGCGCGCACACACCCACACACATGTACACAGGCACCACACGCAACACACACACACACACACACACACCACACGCACAGTGTCTATAGGACATGCAGTGGGATCCAGTCCATTATGGCAGGTCTGTGACGTGGGACAAAAGGGCAGAATGAAAGGATCAAGTCTCCCTATGTGCGTCTATAATCAAACAGGACACAGATTTTTATATGCAAAATAGCATTAAAATATTACTTCATTAATCTAACAGAAAATGTGTGGGACTTGCTACACAGAAAGCGTATTACACCTGATTACAAATGTCACGGAAATAATTTAAATGAAGGCATAAGTACACGCTCATGGATTATAAGCCTCAACATTGCAAAGCTGTCAATTTTCCCAGATGGATCCATAAATTGATCTGCAATTTAAATAAAACTTAAAAACGGGGTATTCTGGAGCACAGGCTGGCCTCAAACTTGATATATAGTTGAGGCTGGCTTTGAACACCTAATTTCCTGCCTCAACCTCCCAAATGCTAGGATTGTGGGTGTGCACTAGCATGTCCATCTTCAAACTGAACATTTGTGTGCATGTGCGTGTTTTTGGTGTGTGTTTGCGTGCATGTGTGTGTTTGGTGCGTGTGTGTGCATGTGTGTGCGCGTGGTGTGTGTGATGCGTGTGGTGCGTATGTGTGTGGGTGTGTGTGCATGTGGTGCGTGTGCACGCGGTGTGCATGTGTGTGTGCGTGCGTGCGTGTATGTGTGTTTGGTGTGCGCGTGGTGTGTGTGTGGTGCGTGTGGTGCGTGTGTGCATGTGTGTGTGTGTGTGGTGCGCGTGGTTTGTGTGTGGTGCGTGTGTGCATGTGTGTGTGTGTGTGGTGCGTGTGGTGCGTGTGTGCATGTGTGTGGGTGTGTGCGTGCGTGTGGTACTGGGGAATGGAGCTTAGGCCCCTGAGTGTGCTAGGCAAGCACTCTTCCACTGCTCTTCATCCCAGCTGGCGTTCTGAAAACTAAGAAGCCAACAGTTTTGAGGAAAAATAAAACTGGAAGGCTGTGCAAGGTGGGGGGAAACCTCTAAAAGAACAAAAACCCCATGGGCCACTGATTACAAAGCCCAAGTAGTTAAGACGGTGTGGTGTGGGGAGGCCCCTCAGACGACAGCCTGGCTAGCGACAAGCCCACGGGAGCACACGGGTAGAGATGGCCCTTAGTAAGTTAGCCAGAACCCCACACCTTTCGCCATTTAGAAAATTCACTCCTAGTGCTTGGAGAACTCAACTCACTGAAGCCCACACAGTATGACACGGATGACACGGGAGAATATGTTAGTGGACTGGGCAGGGATTTCCTCAGCAGGATTAAAAGAAAAAAAAAAAAGCACTAAATACAAAGATTTCATTTTATGTTCATGTAAAAATATCAGAATGAAGGGCAAGCTACTGAGTCGGGAGAGACAAAAGCAAAGACTTCAAGGACTGGGCGGGCAGCTCAGGGGTTAAAATGAACACTGTTTGCTTCCCAGGACCCATATTAGCTCACAACTAACTAAACGTCCAGCTCCAACAGGATCTGACACGGCTAGCATCTGCACCTGCATGCACCTGCACACAGGCGTGTGGTACACACACACACACACACACACACACACACACACACACACACAGACAGACACACACACACAGACATACATGCAGACACACACACACACAGACAAAGACACAGACAGACAGACACACATACTCACACACGCATACACGCACACCCCACACACGTGCACAAGAGGGGGGAAAAAGGCAGGTGTGGTGGTGCACACCTTTAATTCCAGCAGAAGGTGGAGGTAGAAGCAGGCAGTTCTAAGTTTGAGACCAGCATGGTCTATGTAGGAGTTCCTGGCCAGACAGAACTACATAATGAGACCCTATCTCAACAAACAAACAAACAAACAAATAAATAAATAAAGCCTGAAGAAAAGAGACACCGTCCCAAAAAATATATAAATGTATCTAAGAGTCAACAAAAATTATCACCCCAGCTTAATTAGTTGTACGTAGTTTAGTAAAAATTAAAGGAAGCTGTAATCTCAGCACTCAGGTGTTCATGGACAACCTACACTACATAGAAGACACTGTCTCAAAGCAAAACAGAAAAATATTTAAAAACACAGGAGGTCTCTGCACTGGACTGATAGGTTAGAAATAACAAAGAGGTATCTGGTGTTGCAGCTTTAGATAGAAACCCTGTCCTTTGCAGCAACGGTGGCCTGGACTGCCCTGATCTACATCAGTCTGGGGATTTTATTCGGCTCCCTCTCCCTGTCCTCAGCTTACAACAAAAGCAACTTGGAAATGGCAGTCATCCCTTTCTTTTGCTGACAGGAACACTTACTGTCTCCAGGGATGAAGTGTCCTGGGATTCTAGGCCTGCACATAGTTAACTCAAGTCTTTGGCTGGGCCTGGTACCTACAGTTCCAGGAAGAGTTTGGAGCCCAGGAATCTAAGACTGTCTAAAAACAAAACCAAAAGCAAAATTTAAATCTATGATAATTTTGTCTTTTGATATAACTCAGCTTTGGAAATGGGCAGGAAGGACTGGGTGTGGTGACATGCCTTTAATCCCAGCATTCGGGAGGCAGAGTCACACAATTTCTGAGTTGGAGTCCAGCCTGGCTTACAGAGCCAGTTACAAGACAGTTAGGGCTACACAAAGAAACACTGTCTTAAAAAAAACAAAAAAACAAAAAAACCAGAACAGCTGGGTGGTGGTGGCGCAAGCCTTTAATGCCAGCACGTGGGAGGCAGATGCAGGTGGGTCTCTATGAGTTTGAGGCCAGCCTGATCTACAAAACTACACAGAGAAACCCTGTCTGCAAAAAGAAAAAAGAAAAAGGAAGGGGGTGGGGGGTAGAAAGAAAGAAAGTGTGAACAGATGTGTTCACAGAACAAGATCCTAAATGGCCAGAAGTACAGTTTAAGAGTAGATCGGCCTTGGGGGGTGATGACCCAGAGTTCCTTTGGGCCACAGTCTGGTTTATTATCCAGAACCAAGAGTTTCGGGGAGGGTGTGGATCTGTAGAGGGAGGGCATTATCTCTAGGGCTCTAAGAGGTTCTCAAACTCCCCAGAGGGAAGAGTGACTATAGTATGCTAATGAGCAACCTCAAGACCAAGACAGCTTCAGGGTTTGCTAGTCCCACAAAGACACAGCTACCATTACAGAGAGGGGTTCAACTTTGAGCCAGACCCCAGCCACGTTACTTTAGTCATGTGACCCCATGCCTATGAGGAGGAACTTCCGGAGGTATCCTAAAATGACTGGTGTGTGTGTGTGTGTGTGTGTGTGTGTGTGTGTAGATGGGTGGGTGGGTGGGGGAATCTCCATAAGGCTGAGAAAATCCGTTTGTCTTGTTTCAAACCACTAGGAACAAAGCCCTGGCCAGCACAGGGTCATGTGCAGCAGCCTGCAAACCTGCATGCACTCTCACCTTGCCATTTCCAGCAAAGCTGCACATCTTCACTGACCTGGTTTCACTCACTAATAGGTCAGGGTGTTGTTGTCTCCCCTAACGTGTGTGTGTGTGTGTGTGTGTGTGTGTGTGTGTGTGTGTGTGTGTGTGTGTGTAAACACTGCCTGGTTTCCAGGAACCACCAAGATCAACATGTGGTTCCATGAACAAGGGACACCCAACTTGGGGCACGTAGGAAATAGAGAGGCATGACAGGCCTCCTGCAGGAGGGGAGCTGAGTTTCCAAGAAGGAAGTGAAGAGGAGAAACTGGAGATATGATGTGGCCCAGACTGAGTACTAGGCTAGACGTAAGGTAGACCAGATGCTCCTGGGGACCCAGGGAGTCATGTGGAGCCACCCCAGATGCTCTCTCGAAAGCTCTAATGGAATGTGTCTCCTAAGCACAGAATTTCTACAGACACAGAGGAGAGGGTGTTCCCTCAAACGACATAAGCCCTGTGAAAGTCAGCTTTACTGTCAACTTAGAATCTCCTGGGAGAGAGTCTCAGCTAGGGACTGCATAGATAGTGGTGCTGGCCTGTGGGTGTGTCTGTGGGGCACTGTCTTAGTGGTGCTGGCCTGTGGGCATCGTGTCTGTGGGGCACTGTCTTAGTGGTGTTGGCCTGTGGGCATTGTGCCTGTGGGGGACACTGTCTTAGTGGTGCTGGCCTATGGAGGACACTATCTTAGTGATGCTGGCCTGTGGGCATCGTGTCTGTGGGGGACACTGTCTTAGTAGTGCTGGCCTGTGGGCCTGCCTGTGGGGGACACTATCTTAGTGATGCTGGCCTGTGGGCATCGTGTCTGTGGGGCACTGTCTTGGTGGTGCTGGCCTGTGGGCGTATCTTAATGATGCAGAAAGACACAGCTCACCGTGGGCTACGCTATTCCCTAGGCAGGGAGTCCTGAGCTGTGTGAGAGAGAGTGAAGTGTGAGAGAGAGTGAAGAAACCACGCAAGCAAGCACATATGCATTCATTCCCTCTCTGCTCTTGACTGTGGGGGTCCACCCCAAAGAAGCCTTGAAAAAAAGAGTTGGGTTGGGCTCAGTGTCTCCCAGGACCCCACACCACACGGTGTCACATGAAAACAGCCAACCAACAGAAACTACGGTGGGGAAGTTGACAGGAGCGGGTGCTCATACTCTAGAGACATAACACCAGATACAGTCCTCAACAGAGGGAGAGGGGCCCAGTGCCCAAGCGGACTGACTGACAAGGCATGGGCCAGCTTAGCGTGGGCAAGCCACCCACGGTCCCTGAAGATGGACTAGTTCTGAGCACGGAGCAGCAAGCTGGACTGCGTCTCTGGGGCTCGTGTACAGTGAAGAGCCGATTCTGAAGCCCTGGGCCGCATAATTCTGCTTCTATGACTTGCAGGAAAAAATGCCAAAATTACACAAGGGGAACAGACAGGGTGGAGGATGGTGGGTGGAAGGGAGTGGCTGCTTAAGGGACAGGAAGAGGTGGGTCCTTGTGGAGTGGGGACAGTTCTACGTATTGACTCTTTACAAGGACTACACACGCGTTGACACAGCTACACACACGACAACTTGAGAGGTTTGAGATGGCTGCAGGCTAGACACGTGGTCTGTGCATGAAGGACAGACATCTTTTACCCTAAAAAAAACACAACAAAAAAAAAAAACCGGTCCCCTCTGTTGGAAGATGGCACCTGTCCCCTTCTCTACAGTCACCTGTCCACGCCCCCTAATCTGTAGTGCTCTGCCTCTGGGTCTTCCTATCTCCTGTCAATCATTCCTGCAGCCTGCTTTTCTTCTTGAACCCCTTATGGTGACTGTCCTTGACCAGGCAGGGGAGGAATATATTGCAACCCCTGCCCTCCCAGATTATGGCACCCTTCACACGAACCTCCAGGCTGTCTCCTGTCCCACACCCAGGGTCAAGCTATTCCCACTTTGTGATCTTTCTCCTGCCCTCTCCTCACCCCCACTCCTGGCTTCAGTGGCTGACTATGGGTCCCTGCCCACCCGGGTGGATCTTTCTCCTCCCTTTTGTCAAATCTCAGCTGTGGTCACCTCCGTGGGCAGACTCCCAAGATATGACCTTCACGTGGCCCTTCCTGCCACCTGCCAACTCAGTGCGCTCTGGCTGCTCATTCTTTTCCACTAAGACACACAAATCACCTGGACTCGGGGATGCATCTGGCCCCTGTATATATGCAGCCTTGAGGTCAATGTGACTCCTGCCTGACAGCTCAGCTTTTCCCCTCTAGCTCCAGCACGGGCACCTGCATCCACCTGGCCCCTGACTACCAGCCTCCCTTCAGCAACCTCCCTTACTAAGTGGGGTCTTAGCAAAACCCCAAAGAGCTCAGAGCCTGGCCCCACTGCTGATGCTCAGCTGACAGATCCTGAGCATCTCCCCCACCCACCTTCAGCTGATGAGCAAGCCTGGGTCTATCTGCTTGGTTCAGGGGGAGGAAGGGCAAACCCCAATTCCTGGGCCTGTCCTACCAAGCCACTTAGGATGGGCTTGAGAAGCTCCTGTTCTCCCCAGGAGGCCTCATTATGGAGCAATAAACTCTTCTCCCCTCAACTCTTTCTCCCCTTGTTGTAAATGTCCAGGGTCTGTCTCTACCTACACTGACCATGGATGAAGAAGCAATTTCTCTGGGTCCAGGTACTCCAGAAGTGGGGGGGGGGGCAGCCCTGGCTCCCCTTCCTTGCTGCCTAGAGTGGAATGCTAGCCTGTAGCCCTACAGAAAGCAGCTGTGCTACCCCCAGTCCCTCTGCCCTCTGCCCTCTGCTTAGCAGCCCCATCTTAGAGCCTCTTGGGAGCAGGAGGTGTGTATGTGCATTTCTGTTTTAAAGAGCTTCCCTACCAGTGTGTGTTACGTGAGCACTCGGTCACTGTCTCCACAGAGCCATACCTGCCAGTTGCTGAGATGCTCCGGCTGCTGAGACAAACCTCTAAGAGAAAGCACCTGGATAATAGTTAAAAGTCCAGGGTTTGCTTATCACACCGATGAGACTCATTTCAGAGATGGTTGGAGTGCTGGGGGCAAAGACCAGCATCTAAGCAGGGCAATGTTCACATAGCTCCCCCTACAACCAGTGACAACTCAAGAGCGTGTACCCACATGGCTCAGAAATATAAAGCCCCTTCCACTAATCTGGGAGGGTGTCAGGCCCACACCCTCCCCTGTGAGACCAGCTCCTGGATCCCACAGCCAGTGGCCTTCCCCAGGGATAGACAGTCATGACGCATTACTTGCATGGGGTTGACCTACCAGGTGCCCATTATGTATTTATTGCTGTGTTATCTGACCAGTAGCTTTTTAATGTATTTACCAAGTGTCTACTGTGTATATCTCCACTTTGTACCAATTGTCCATCTACTTTGTACCTTATGTATCTGGAGACCTTGCCTACAGTGTATCTACTATGTACCTACCCTTGTACATTGATACTGTGTATCAAATGCCCTTCTAGTCTGTGGACATACCAAACCAATGCACCTTACCTGCCTCCTAGAAGGCAGGTCTGCAGAGCAATACAACAGGAGCAGTGTCCAGACTACAGGCTATTTCTGTATTTCCAAAGCCATGCAGATCCTTAAACTTCAAATAACAAGCATAAGGGACAAAGATTGCACAGCACATAGGACACACCCACCCTGCCTGAAGTTCATCACCCTGCTGATCGCAGGCTTGCTTGAGTCCTGGAACACAGTGCCCCACCACCACCACTCCTCCAGTCCTGGTCTACTGAGATCAAAGGACAAACAAGACCTAGAACAAGTAATGCAACAACAGCTATGACCACCTCTGGGAAAGAGATGAGCCAGAGCAGGGAAAGGGAGCTCTCACCTAGAAACACATGCGCTGGAAACACAGCTCACTATCAAGTCAGGGCCCTCTGCCACCGTCTTTCTACAACAAAGGGGACTGAAGCCTACGAAGGATCTGCCATTCTGGGCCCTGAGTCCTGTAGCCTGTGGCTGACCCAGGAGAGACTGTAGAAATGCCACAGCACATGGAGCAGGCAGCTGAGCTACAGCACAGGGATGAGTGACACACCAGGACAATTAATGCAAGAACAGGTGAATCAGCGACAGCTCCAGTGCAGCCTCTCCTGGGGGGCTGACACAACCAAAGGATGGAAAGAAGAGGACTTCGGGAAGGGGAAACAGGCATACGCCAAGACCACTGGGCATCAGAAAGGTGCTTCTCCCCCATCACCCCAGCAGACATGGTCAACGCGTCGCTTTATATTTCGTATATCATATGTGAGAATCAAAACAGATTTTGGAAAACTGAACACAGAAAAGGAGTTGAACCTCCATGAAATGTAGTATAAGTAGGTTTTGTTTTTTTTTTTGTTTGTTTTTTTTTTTTTTTTTTTTTGTTTTTTGTTTTTTTTGTTTTTTTTTTTAAATGCACCGAGGGAGACAGGGAGCTGGAAAGATAGATAGCTCAGAGGTTAAGAGCACTGGCTGGTTTTCTAGAGGGCCTGGGTTCTGTTCTCAGCAGCCACATGGGGGCTAACAACTGTCACTCCAGTTCCAGAGGATTTGACTTCCTCTTCTGGCCTCCTCTGACACGGAAAGGTCATACATGAAGATAAAACACCTATACGCATAAAAAAAACAAAACAAAACAAAAAACCCACCTGTACACATTAAAAAAAAAAAAAAAAAAAGCCAAAACAACTAGACTGCTTCAAAAAGAACGAACTGGGGAGGTAGTGTGTTGCTTTGTGGGAGTGGAAACAGGAGGACTGTGAGTTCAAGACCCACCTGAGCCATAAAGGGAGGACCCTATCTCAAACTAAAAAGGAAAAAAAGTATTAGCAAAAAAAAAAAAAACAAAAAAAAAAAAACAAAAAACTCAGATGCCACAACTTAGATCAGGCTCAAGGTGTTAGTTAGGGGCCACCAAGAGGGTCTTGAGGTTGGAAGGATAGTGACCCCAATCCAGAAGTCCCTGCAGGCTCCCAGAAGAACTAACTCTCTGCAAAAATCTCTTTTTACAAAGTGAGTCTCTCTCTCTCTCTCTCTCTCTCTCTCTCTCTCTCTCTCTCTCTCTCTCTCTCTCTCTCTCTCATTTCAAAAGTGATGAAGAGAGTCAGGCATGAATAAGGATGCAAAGTGCAGCCAGCAGGAGGAAGCTGCACGTGGGTGGGGTAAGTCTCACCCTCCTGGGGGAAGACATTTCAGCAGACAGGACAAAGGTGTGGTCCTTTGTTTCATGGAATTTCTAGCACGGCTCCCTCTACCCAGGTGGGCTCTGAGCACCGGGCCTGCCCAGGGAAGCATGAAGTGTCTCAAGCATGGGGACACACCGGCTGGCTAACATCCTTTCTGATTGGCCAAGCTGAGTGACCCATGGCTCCACCCAGCAGCTCCTTCCTCCCTTATATAAGCTTGGGGAGGGGACTGTCTCATGGCGCAGCCCCTCCGTTTGGAGTGGTGGGATGGGGTAAAGAAACCCTACTGGATGCTTGGGCTGGACACTTGAGCGGGGTTGAGGACTGATGGTACCAGAGAAGACCAAAGGACCATGTCTGTCCTCTGTCTGTCTGTCTGTCTGTCTGTCTGTCTGTCTGTCTGTCTGTCTGTCCTCTGTCTGTCTGTCTGTCTGTCTGTCTGTCTGTCTGTCTGTCTGTCTGTCTGTCTGTCCGTCCGTCCGTCCGTCCCCTCCCTACCTAGGTCAGGTTTGCCTGTCTGCTGTGCTCTGAACCAAGAGGGCTCTCCATAAAGTCTCCTGTTATCACCATTCAGGTCTTCACTTCCCGTTTACTTTTCCGGGAATCAGACCTGTAAGCCTCTTGCCAGCCCCTCCTTCATTTGTGGCCAAGAGAGAAAGGACATGGAATTCAGACACCAAGCCAGGACCCTGTAGGCCAGTAAGACAACAAAGGTAAAGAACAGCAGGTGGGGCTGCTGAGCAGGAACACAGACCAAATCCCACCAGCAGCTGGTGAAACCCCCGCCCCCCTCCCCCCAGCACACAAATCTCTGCCCTGGTAGAACCCTCATCGCCTCGCCCAGACATGTCTCTCCATGTGGCAGATTTCCCAATTGTTTTGGCAAAATAACTCTACCACAACAAAGTAACACTAAGCCCCGGGAAGGCTGGAGGTGCTGGCGAACAGAACACAGGGCCAGCCGGGCCCCAGGCTGCCCTCATTCTTCTTAGGCCAGTGTTCCTAAGAATGAGCTATGTGGCAAGCACCTGAAGTCTGTGGATACCGCACAGTCACGGGGAGGAGGAAAAGGAACTCCTAGCTTGGACAAGCAGGTTCAAAGTAGGTCACTGTGTTATTCCCCGTGAAGGAGACACACAGTCCTGGGCCCTGCCTTCACTGTCCCAGGACCCCTCGGTGAGCACCCGTTAACCAGAAAGCATGTTTCAAGATTTTCCTGCTCCTTGAAAGCGACCCCATTTAACTTGACAAATGACCTTCAACTTAATTGGAATGGAAAGTAGGTCACGGTTAGATTTCAATGAATTAACTCCTTAAGCTTTACAGAATTAACTCCTGAGGGGCCCTCTCCTCCTTCCAACCCTCCTGTCTGCTTCGTTCCCCCTCAGCCCGCACGCCTGACTTGACCCCCTTGCCCCTCGAGGCATCCTTCCCACCCTCATGGCTGCCTGCTTGCCTCTCTTCCTTCCTTCATCATGCATGCCTCATTTCCTCTCACTCTCCATGGCTAGTTTATCCAGCAAGGTCATCCAGGTTAATTTAACAGGCCATGGCCCTCCCTCATGGCCTCTGGACCTGCTACCTATGAACTCTCAGCCGCCCTCCAACTGCCGTGGTTAGGTCACCTCGGTTACTGAGCGTCACCTTGATGTCACTCACGGGTGCTGCTCTGCCTGCCTTGGGTCCTCTGCAGTGGCTGATAATGCTAATCATGGTTGGAATTTTAAGCCACCTGCCTGTGTAAGAGAACTCTGCTTTGTGTTTTACCTGTCTCCTTCGTAACAAGGGACAGTTCAGGACAGTGCTCTGCCCATTGTGCCCCAGCATTGCCGGCCCAGTCCTCTGGGGACACCATTAAACTATGTGTAGGGATGGAGTGAATGAATGGCAGGGCTCTAAGCAGGAAGACTCAGAATGTCCCTGAGGGTGGCTGTAGAAAGAAAGAAGAAGAAAAAAAAAAAAATCAAGCTACAATGTCACATTTGTTTCTTAATTTAATGTTCCAGAAGCTCAGGAAAAGATACGCCACCACCCTCTCTAATGACAGGGGATGAGGAAGCTTCTAGGTCACACACAACTGTGTCTCCATCCAAGAAACAACCCAGAAGCAGCAGGGTATATATAGTCAGGTACAAAGCACTGAAACCCTTCCTGGTTAGTGAGAACAGAGACCTTTCTCTGGGGCCCTTAGGTCACAGCAGCAACATTATCCCACCATCTCGATGCTCAGATCCCGCTTTGCCAGCTGAATGGAACTCAGTTCAGCACCACCTGTAGTAACTTCAGACACCTTCATGACACTGACCAGAAGTTCCAGGGCCAGGAGTAGGGAGGGACCTGGTGTGGAAAGTTAAAAACCAACCCCCAATCTCTCAGCCACTGTGGTGATATCTTGCTTTTACAAATAAATCCTGTCCGAAGGTCAGAGAATGGAGCTTGCCACCAGATAACAATAGAGGTCCGGAGGTCTGTACGGACAGACAGAAATGAGGTGGCTGGGCAGAAACAGGATGCATAAACAGGGAGAAACAGGAACTCGATTTCTTGTCTGCTGAGATGCTAAGGAGGTAAGGTGTGGCCGTGGCTTGCTCCTTCTCTCTGATCTCTTGGCATTTTCCTCAATATCTGACTCCAAGTTTTCCCATTATTTAGAACAGTTAAGAACTCCATTTTACAAGCCACAACTTGCTTTTGTTCTTGGAGGTAGGTTCAGCATGCCAAGCCTGGCTCCCAGGCTTACTTGAAGTATCCGCTACTGGGAGCCAATGTACAGTGGCAAAATCTATCTACCTACCTGCCTGCCTGCCTGCCTGCCTGCCTGCCTACCTACCTACCTACCTACCTACCTACACACACACACACACACACACACACACACACACACACACACACACACACACACACACACACAGAGAGAGACAGAGACAGAGAGAAACACAATTTGCTGGGAAAAGCGGTCAGAATTTGCCATGTCCACTCTCACTGCCCAGATCTGCCCTTGGTCAGGATACTGCTGTAGACATCAAAGCTGTATAAACGCACACACACTGTTCTGATCTCTGTGACTACCTCATACACAGTGAAACTCTTCATGCCTGTTAGCTAGTTAACTTTTCTTTTTGCTCTCTCACTCCAAATGCTGCAATATGTAATATATGTAGAAATAGCAGCTCCCAGCATAGAAGTCCCTGCCCAGCCCACAAGTGAGCCTGGCCCATGAACATCCAGTTTCAGGGGGAGTTCAACCTCTCAAGAGCCTGTGTGGAGCCTTCCTGGGGCTAAATGGTAGCCTGGTTGGGGACGGAGCTCACAGCAGGGTCAAGGGTGAACTTGGGCTGATATCCACCGCCCCTCCCTGCTCAGCAGTGCTCCAGGTCTTACTAGGGAGATGGGTAGATTTCCCACGTGCCCACTCTGCTCTGGACCCCAAGCACGGCTAGCTGCTGCACAGCTACTGTTGCAACATCACAGGTCTGGTTTTGTGCCTTGGGGGTAGAAGGTCATTGCTCGCAAGCACTGCAGACATGTTTTAATTAACGATCTGCTTGAGGCTGGGCACTTTTACACATTGTTGCATTTGAGCCTTAGGAAACCCAACCAATTAAGTTATTTGTGTTCACACCTGACATCCCAGGAGCCTGAGGCCCAGAGGACAGAGGTTACTGTCCTAAGGTCAGAATAAGAAGAAGCAGGGGTCAGGTGGATGGCCTGTGCTCTGGTGCTCCTGCTCTTAGCCAATGGGCGGCAAAAATACTTCGAACATGAATCAGCCTCAGATGTCACCAGAACACCAGAACACTCGGATGAACACCAGAATACAGGATGCTGTCCTGTATTGTACCTCTTGTGCACACTGGGTCCAACACCAACAGACTGGATAAAGAGACTTGGTCCAGTTGAAGTCCCAACCTGGCCTGCCTGACCTGGATATATATATTTGGATTAGGTTACATCCCTCGGAGGTGGAAGGATGTACCCTAAATGTGGGCAGCATTGTCCCGTGGGCTGAGGCCCTGGACTGAAGACAATGAATTAAGTGAACAACTGTTCAACTGTCTGTTTCCCGGCCGTGGCTGCCTCCTGTTTCCGCCGCCCTCAAACTGCGCCAAAGTAAGCCCGCCCTTCAGTTGCTTTCTCGGGTGCTTTGCTACAGCAAGACAAGCTAACCAATACGCAAGTATAGCAGTGATGTTGGGCATCCGGGCCCTGGCCGGGGTTCCTCGAGGGCGTAGGAGAGGTACCTTCAACCGGCTCATGAGTCCACATCTCAAAACAAAATCACAAGACATGCTCTTCCTCATGCGCCCAGTACTGGCAGTAAAGTGGGAATCTGACTGGAGTCTCAGGGCAAAAGCTGTGGCTTTTGGGAGCCCCAGTAGGGTAGGAATGGCCAGCTATCCCAAGATGCCACTTGTGGACAAATGGAGCAAACGGAGGAGATTTAACACAAACGCTTGCTGGGAGGAGAAACAGACAAAGGGTTTCCGGTTCATCAAGTCCATCTTCAGGTCAGGGTCTAAGCAGGGCACAGGGCAAACGACACGCATGATCGTATGACCGTGCTGTGAGGGTGTGGTCTGGTTGACCATTGCCTTGGTTCTGGCTCCACAAGGTGGACGTGGAGGAGTTCTTATGCTTGAGAGGAGCAGTCGGGCTCACGTGTGATGACTGCCCCGGCCCAGGCGCAGTGCTACCATCACGGGATAACTTCCCTCCCCTCAAGGGAAGTCCCTCCTGGTGACTGCAGGTTTAGGAAGACGACCAGAGGCCTCTGGGACAGTAAGATGCCTCAGTCGCCCTTTGAGCCTTCGGCCTGAAGGGACATGAGCTAGGCTAAGCATCCCTGACTCCTCTTGAGGGCTATCTACTCTGTGTGTCCAGAGTTAAAGGAAGAAAAAAAAAAAAAGTCGGGTGCAAAGTGAAGGCAGAAGCAACTTTGTGGTCACCTATGCTCCAGGTGGAAAACGGTGCAGGGCATGCTGTGCTCCCCGCCAGTTTTTGGTGTCTTACTCCCCCCAGCTCCAAAGTGAGCATTTGATTCTCGGTTACTGGACAGACATGAGAGGAGCGGGTGCAGGGGAGGAAAGGGAAGGAGGCGTGAAGAGAGCGAGCGGTATGTACCCCAAATTTAGAAATAAAGATGTAGGTCAGGGCAGTGCCTCCTCCCACACCCAGGGGCCTGGTGCTGGGTGCTGCACATGTGGCTGCAGTTTCCCAGTAACTCCTGCCCTCTGCCCTGGGCCCTCATGTTGTGGCCACTCACGCCACGTGTCTGCAATCCCGACTAGAAGCAAGCATTCACTTCTACACCTGGATTTACCTGCCCTCCCCTCCCCTGTCCATCCACTTACAGCTTAAATAGCCTGGGGTCCCTCTGAGGTGCTGGGGCCCCGTGCCTTCCTGTGCCCCCCTAATTTCTGCACACTATACTCTAAGACAAGGGCAGCAGCTAACCCTGGACATTAAGGGGAGCAACTTCTGGGTGCCACAAAGAGTGCTGGTCACGCCTGACCACTAAGGACAGAGTCCAGTGGGACCCAACACGCTGAGTGCCGGGTAACCGCAGGAATGCTTCTGGAGAGACAGGGCGGAGTTCTCCCCTTTTCACAGGCCCTGCAACTTCCCTCTGCCTTCTTAGGATAACCCCTCACCAATGTTTCTATGCCACTGCATGGTGCCTGCCTGGCCCCAGGCTTCTTGGTGCCAGGTCTGTCCCTGTGGGAGACAATGACATGGGACCCATTATGTATAATGTACTTGGCTATTTTTAATGGTGCTGCTGAGAATGGAATTTAGTCACCCTCATCCTCTCTCTAGCCCTGTCCCCCGCCCCCCCCCCAAAACAACTGATCCTGATGCTTTTAGCCTCTGCCTGCTCCCAGGTTATGTATGACCCTACGCACCCCACATAATCTGAGCAAGAGAATCTAACTGCTCACACCTCCCCTCTCCTGTCTGCTTGTGCTGAGAGCTGACCTCTGGCTTCCTAGATAAGCCTCCCTTTAACGCTTAAAAATGGATTATATTTAAGAAGCTCCTCCACCCCCCCCAACATGTGAGGGGCTGCTTCACATGGCTGTACCCATCGGAAGGAACACACGGGGTAACAGAACATACAGAACACATATCACAGAAGTCCCTGGAGCATCTGCTCCTGACTGGATTGTACGTGAGATCAAGCATCTGGGGGAAAGAGACGAAACGTTCACGTGCCTTCCGTCTCGCTCCTGAACTGCGGAAAAGGAAGGAGTTACCCGTGACCTCCCGAGGACACAGCAGCCCCTGAGAGCTGTGGGACGCTAGCTGACAACACTTCTTCTCTATATAAACCTTGTTCTTTCTTTTCTTTTTTTGTGTTTTCAAGGCAGGGCTTCTCTGTGTAGCCCTGGCTGTCCTGGAACTCGATCTGTAGACCAGGTTGGCCTTGAACTTATAGATTCACCTGCCTCTGCCTTCCAAATGCTGGGATTAAAGGCTTGTGCCACCACCACCTGGCCAAACCTTGTTCTTTCTGAGAGATTATTTTTCATGCTATAAAAATTATATATGACATGTTTTGTTATCTGCAATTTTATCTTAAGGTTAAAAATATATATATTTTTAAAAAATTTAGCCAGGTACAGTGGTGTTTACTTGTAGTTTTCCAGAGGTTGAGGCAGGAGGATTGTGAGATCAAGGGCAGCCTGGATTACACTATGAGACTCTCTCAAAACAAGGGAAACAAACAAACCACCTCATACCCCCTACTCTAAAATACAAAACAAAAACATAAAAAAAAAAAAAATAAGCATTGTCAAAGACAATGCGGTGGTGGCATTTTCCATTAATCAATCCCAGCATTCAAGAGGCAAAAGCCAGAAGATCTCTGTGGGTCCCAAGACAGCCAGGGCTACACAGACTTTGTATCAAAAACGAAAACGAAAATGAAAATGAAAACGAAAACGAAAGATGTGTGGAAGGCTAGAGAGGAGACTCAGGGTAAAGGCGCTAACAGCCGAGCTTGGTGATCTGAGTATGAACCCCAGAATCTACACGGTGGAAAAGGGACTGACTTCCTACAAGATGCCCTCTGGTCCCCACACGCTGAGGCACCCACACACCCACCCACCCACAGCAAATAAATAAATAAATAAATAAATAAATAAATACCAGTGAAATAAACAGGGACAAAGGGATGCTGGGAAACTAGAACCCTGGTACACTGTAGGAAGAGGTGTCAAACAGTACAGCCACTACGGAAAACAGCACGGAGCTCCTCAAAACGTGAAAACCAGAGTCTCTGTACGACACAGCGATTCTACTTCTGGGCATGTGTGCCAGGGAACAGAAGACAGGGTCCTGAATAGCTATTTGCACACCCCTGCCCACAGCAGCACTGTTGTAACAGCGGAGGGGGTGGGGGGAGCAGCCCAAGCGTCTATTTACAGACGAATGAGTAAAGAAAATGTGGCAACCACACACAATGCAATGCTATTCAGCCTGAAGGGCAGGAAATTCTGACAGGAGCCCCCAGCATAGATGAGGCCTGCGGACATTACACTAAAATTAGGCAGCTGGGAGAGGACAGGTCCTGTGTTAAGGCCTCACGGGAAGAATGCCATTTAGTCCACAACTCAGACCAGTGGTGCCAGGGCAGGGTGAGGAGAGCTAGTACTTAAGGGCACGGTTAAGGCTTTGAAGGATGGAAAAAATTCCAGAGGTTGATTTGATTATACGGTAACGCTGGTTATAACCTTATACCTAGTTAAAATGGTCGGGTTTACATTGTGTGTATTTGTTTATTTATGAGTGTTTGTGTATCTGTGAGTGCACACTATGCGTGTACAGGTATCCGGAGGAGGGCGGAATAGGGTGCTGGGTCCCTTGAAGCTGGGGTTTAAATGTGGTTGAAAGTTGATCAGTATGAGTGTTGGAATCAAGTAAGTCCTCTTAACTGCTGAGCCACCCACCTCTCCAGCCCCCGTTTATGTGTATTTGGCTACAATTAACAGGCCGACCAAGATAAAATGACAAGTCTCTATCATGGCACACTTGTGGGGAAGGCACACTGGTATTCTTGAAGAATGACATTTACAAAGTGCCCTCTATCCTCTGCTTAGATTAGTGTAAGTAGTCTGCAAGTTGAACCTGGAGAGTTTGTTTAATACGGTTAAAATACTTGCACACAACAACGTTTAAAAATAAATAAACCCAAACCCTTAAACCAAAACAACCAAAGCCCACAGCCGGGACTCCTAGGACCCTAGGCTGCCAATCTGTCTGGGCTGGTTCTGGCTCCCACGTGGTTCCGCTGACCCGATGGCCCCGTTGTGTCAGCTGAGCAAAACCACAGACATGGAGCCAGGATCGGGAGAAGGGGCTGGAGACGATACAACTTTAGGTGGGTGTGTACTATGACAGAGTGCTTGCTGAACCCGTGTGAGGCCCTGTGTTCATCCTCGGCACTGCAAAATAAATAAAACAAACACGCAAGGGTCCATTTCTACGTATCCGGAGAAGTCTTCGGACAGCACTTGGGGGGAAGGAAGCTGGCTGAGGGGAAAGGCGTCGCAGTGAAGCAGTATTCTCGTGATGGTGTAAGCACACTACAGAGATACTGAGCCAACCCCACCCACCGCACAGGCCTCGGGATAACAGTATATGGTCAGCTACATGACCATTGGGACGGGTGGGCAGTTTCGATGCATCTACAGCAAACAGGAGGCCTAGGGGTGGCTCAAGCTACAGACTTCTCAGCCTGGTGGATGTCTCACCTCTCAAGGGTCAGGCTAGGAGCCGAATGTACAAGAAGACAAAAGCAGTTATCTACAAGCCAAGGAAAGAGGAAGAGCCTGGGTTGCGGTGTAGGAGGCAAAACCTATGCTGATGAGGCACTGACCAGTACCTCCTTCTTTTCCTGCAATCTTGGTGCTGTGGCTGCTACCCTACCCATAAGTCAAACCTTAACCCCCTGTGACTGTAGGTGTTAAGATCTTTGGAGGGCGAGCAAGCAGGTCAGGGTGATGGACCCTTAGGGAGGGATTGTCTGATAAAAGGGTCCTTAGGAAGCAGACCTCACCAGACACCAGGGCCCTTCCTTCGGCCTGAAGAAAGGGCTGTTTGCGGTCTCTCGGCCTCCAGCTCTGGTGTTTTATTTATTCTGGCAGCCCCCACGGAGAAGACTCCTCAAAGGCCAAACCTTGCTCGAAAGGGTCTCCGCCACCAAGCCTGCCCTCATCCACTCTGATCCTTCACTCATCCTTCACTCAGCCCTTACTCCAGGCTCCCAACCTCCACGGGGACAAGTGAGCCTGCAGAGCAGGACAAGGGGGGTAAACCCCAGAACTGACGGTGGGTGAGAAAGCTGCCGCTCCTAGGAGAGAAGACGGATTTAGGAGACAAGCGGTTTGAAGACTGTAAGGACCTTTGAGCCGCCAGGCCAGGGAGGAGGGTCAGCTCCCACTATCACCTTGATTGGCAGATACTGAAGGCCCAGGGAACACCGGGGCCCAAGGGCCACAACGCCCCATAATGTTGTGGTCACATTGCCCAGCCTTCCCTAGTCACCCAAGGCCCTCTGATGGCTCCCAAGTGGTCGTTGTAGAACTGTGTTGGGTTACACAGAGTGACTGACCCCTCTGACTCCCAGATGCAGACAATGGGCCCTCTTTCTGGTAACACAGTCCTGCCGCTGTGGCTTCTCGGATCTGCTCAGAATTTTATGGCTTGAGAGCCCTTTCAGGAGGGTGTTACCAGCCTAGATTCTGCCAGGAGAAAGCAGAGGGCAGGGAAGACGTGAGTGGATGTGGGCTCTGCAGACTGCGTCTTAGCTGCTTTCCTGTTGCTGCGGCAAAGCAACAACATTGAAGCAACTTTTTAAGGAGAGCGTTTAATTTGGGGCACGTGGTTCCGGAGGGTTGGACTCCATGATGAACATGGGGGTGAGCACGGCAGCAGAAAGGCAGGAATGGAGCTCGAGCCGTGGCTGAGAGTGTACATTTGATCCACGAGCACAAGGCTTCAAGGAACTGGGAATGGCGAGGGGTTTTGAAACCGCAAAGCCGGCTCCCAGCATCACGACGCCTCCAACAAGGCCACACCTCCTAATCCTCCCAAATGTAATTGAAATAAATGAGGCTATGGTGGCCCTTCTAACTCAGACTACCACACTGGTATTCCATGATCCCAACCTGAAGGCCATTTCTAACTCCCCATTAATCAAAGCCACATAAACCCAGGGTGCCACTCTGCAGGCTCACTCATACATAAGCCCCTGGCTCAGCCTCTTCCCATTTTCCTACGTCCATGGAGCATCTCAACAGGCTCTCTATTTTTTGTTTGTTTGTTTGTTTGTTTTGAGAGACAGGGTTTCTCTGTGTAGCCCTGGCTGTCCTAGAACTCACTCTGTAGACCAGACTAGCTTCGAACTCACAGAGATCCTCCTGCCTCAGTTCCCTCCTCTCAGTGCTGCGATTAAAGGCATGTGCCACCATGCCTGGCTAATACCCAGTCTGCTTAACTCCTGGCCACACTCGAACTGCCCTTGCTGGGAAGGTGGGTGGCAGGTGACACTCAAGACACGACCATTACAAAGTCTAATAAGAGAACGAGATGGCGTATTAGTTACTTATCTATTGCTGTTTCTATTGCTATTTCTATGGCCAGGGCAACTTACAGAATTTATTGCAGAGTCCATGATGGTAGTGCAGAGACATGACAGGCAGAAGAGCTGACATCTTGAACTGCAAGCAGGAATCAGAGTCTCTGAAACTTCAAAGCCCTCCCCCAGCAACATACTTACATAGCAAAGCCACGCCCCCTAAACCTACCCAAACAGTGCTACCAACTGGGGATATACGAATGCCTGAGACCACTGGTGACATCTCATTCAAACCACCACAGATGGCAACTTCCCAGGGACATCAGAGCCCATCCAGAGTCCTGGTCCTCTTCTCCCAGCCTGGGGTGGGGGTCACGGGAGACGGGGAAATCACACAATAGTCTGCTTTGCTGCAGACAAGTTAACCATACATACTGGTTGGTTGCATTTTCTCAGTTTTTGGTGGGGGGGGGCAGGGAAAGTGCTCTACCACTGAGTTAGATCCTCACTCAGAACATTCTCAAACCCTTGCAAACGGGAACACACTGATGTCTGTCCCTCCGGAGAAGCAGGGCTCCTGTACCCAGGGAAGGAAGCTCAATGGGAGGGAGGGAGGAAGGCAGGGCCCCCACCAAGGGCCCAGGAGCTGTTACCCGATCACTGGGAGGTTTAACTAACATTGTACCACTGGGTGAAAGACGGTTCTCTCTGCTGCTATCATGGCCCCTGGAGATGTGAGATGAGCACTCCAGGCTGGCTCCACGGTGTCCACAGCCTGACCTAGACACAGGAGATGACCCTGCACAGGGGCCAGCGGAAAGGTGAGGTTCAGCTCCTCGGGGCAGACCTGGCTCTGGGGCCTTTGGAGGCAGCTCCTGGAGTGGGAGGAAGGGGTGGGCCATCACCCACCAGGCCGCCCTCATTGAAGGATGCTTGACCCGAGGAAGGGAGCCTGGGGAGGGGTGGTTGTGGGGGGACCCAGGCATGAGCTTTTAAACCTGAGGATGCACCCAGATCAAAGCAGATGGATCCCACCCTTTGAAAACCTTCATGTGGTGGGGACACAGTAGGGCGTGAGACTTCTTAGAAAGAAAGCTCGGGGAGCAAGGTCTGGAGCAGACTGGAGGAAGAGAACAGACAGAACGGCATGGAGTTCGCTGCGATCTCCCGTGTGAAGCCAAAAACACAAAGTCCCAATTTAGTCCCTGTGGAGGTGGGAAGGGCACGGAGTCTGATAAGGGTGGCAGAGTGACCTTCCTGAGGCTGCAGAAGAAGCAGAGGCTATGGAATCACCACTCCAAACCCGAGGCCCTGAACCCCCTCTGCACACAGCAGGAGAGAAAGCTCCATTCTGAGCTGTCAGCGCTACTGTGGGAACAAAGGATGCCTTCAAGCCAAGCATCCAGGCGGCCAACACGTGCCAGTCACCAAGCAGCCTGCCTCTCACACCCATCTCCAGCATCCCCTAGCCTCGAGGCCAGCCGGGCCTTCCTGCGGCGCAGATGCTGACATTCTGAACAACCGTACCATCACCACAGTGCTAAAGGCAGGCTCTCAGAGAAAAGAGGGCCTAGCCCCGCTTGCCATAGCGGATCAGCCCATTGAAAACAGAAGCAATGAGTAGAAAGTTCTCCAGGAGGCTGTTACAGGAAAAGAAACAAACAAAAACCCAAAACCTACCCAAACTGTGCTTTACTCTTTACACAATAGATTTGTTGCGGGTTACACAACCACGCGTTGCTCAGATATCTTGGGATATTCTTCTTGGCAATACGACATCAAACTTTTACAGAAGGTGGGATAAAAGCAAAATAATAAATTCAAAATAAGGCAACGTTAAACCCCCTCTGAGCACAGCTTTTGTGAACAGTCTTGTGAACTACTTGGCATCTCAGGACACGGGCGGACGTGACATGCTGATGTGATGTGGGGTATCTCCACAGTCCCAGCTACCAGCAGGTTTAGTCTTTATCACCACCGTGGTGACACCCCAAACCCATCCTATATTCTGTTTTTTACAGAATCTCCTTTGTTTAAAACTAAATGAAGGCTGGGATTCAGCTCAGGGTCAGAGCACTTGACTGGCCTGTGCAAGGCCCCCAGGGTTCTATCAAGACATTTTAAAAAGGAGATGGAGGTAAGGCTCAGCGGTTAAGTGCTTGGCGGAGCACGAGACTGGAGTTTGCTTCCCCAGAAACACACATAACTGCCGGGTAAGCATGGCAGCCTCCTATAGGTCCAGTTTCAGCAAGGCAAAGGCGGGGTTCTCCTGAGCAAGCCGGCCAGTGAGTTCTGGGGAGTTCTGGGTTGATTAGGAAAGCATGTCTTGGTGAGTAAAACACAAGAGAAATAGAGGATGATTTTTTTCCCTATCCAATGCATGTGCACACACACGTGTGTGTGTGTGTGTGTGTGTGAGAGTGAGTGTGTGTGAGTGTGTGTGAGCGTTGTGTGAGTGTGAGTGTGTGAGCGTTGTGTGAGTGTGTGTGAGTGTGTGTGAGTATCTGTGTGTGTGAGTGAGTGTGTGAGTGTCTGTATGTGTGTGTGTGAGCGAGTATGTGAGTGTGTGTGAGCGTGTGTGTGTGTGAGTGAATGAGTGTGTGTGTGTGTGAGTGTGTGTGTGAGTGAGTGTGTCTGTGTGTGAGTGTGTGTGTGAGTGTGTGTGAGTGTGTGTGAGTGTATGTGTGTGTGAGTGAGTGTGTGTGTGAGTGTGAGTGTCTGTGTGCGTGAGTGTCTGTGTGTGTGTGTCTGTGTGTGAGTGTGTGTGTCTGTGAGTGTGAGTGTGTGTGAGTGTGAGTGTGTATGTCTGTGTGAGTGAATGAGTGTGTATGTGTGTGTGTGAGTGAGTGAGTGTGTGTGAGATCAGATGTGTTCAGATGTGCGTGTGTGCTCATGTGTCTGGAGGCCAGAGGTCAGCCTTGGGCAGCATTGCCCACCTGCTTTATTGAGACAGGGTCTCTCATGGGGACTTAGGGACGGCCAGTGAGACCTGAGGATCCTCCTGTCTGTGCCTCCTCTCTGGTGCTGGGCTACAGGGTGCCACCATGCCCAGCTTTGACCTTTTTTTTTTTTTTTTCTTTTTCCCGACGGTTCTGAGAAGCCTGTACCCTCATGCTTCATAATAAGTACCCTACAGACACTTCGGGAAAATCTTACTCGTTTTCGTCACTGAAGACCGGCAGGTCTGTGAGGTATTTTGAGGCTTCTCATGTGGTGACTCATCTCAAACACCTTTTTTTTCTTTCTTTTGAAGCATTAACTGTTCTGCTGAGTTGTCATTGTGTGCGCACACCAAGCTGGCCCTGAACTGCCGACTTCTCCTGGTTTCCTAAGAGCTGAGTTACCAGCAAACACTGCCCAGCTCGAAAAGATTTCCTTCATTCCTTTTTATGTATTTTATTTTGTTTTTATGAACACTGGCGCTTTGTCATGGGTATCAGGTCCTCTGGAAACTGGAGTTAAAGACAGCTGTGGGCTGCCATGTGGGTGCTGGGAAGTGAACCCAGGTCCTCTGGAAGAGCAGTCAGTGCTCTTAACCCCTGGGCCATCTCTCCAGCCCCTTGGAAAGATTTTCTAAACAGTCATAAGAGATTTTTTTTTTCCCCTTTCCCTTACCCTACTTTTTTGCAAAAAAGAAAACTATTGAAAAACTGTCAGTTGAGTAAAAATCAAATTGTTTGCCAGCAGCAAATGTTGGGTCTAATTAATGCCATTTTTCCTGGATTGCATTAAGTTTGGGGTCTTTGTTGGTATTTAAACTTGTGCTATTTTTATTTCCGTTCTCACCCTGCGAGAATACATACAATCAGTTATAATGTGAAAAAGAAGCTGACGGGGAGATGGGTGGCTCAATGGGTAGAGGCACTTGATGGAAACCTGAGGGTATGAGTTTGATTCCCAGGACTCACATGGCAGAGGCAAAGAGCCAGCTCCTGCAGGTTGTCCTCTGGCCTCCAAAGGCACACTGTGGCACGCACGCCCACACGTGTACACATACACACAAATACATACAACTAAAGTGGTCAACTAAATGACAGGCAAGAATACACACTAGGCCCCACTTTACAGAACAGAAAGATGCACATATACACACACGTGTGTGATTTTTTTTTTTTTTTTTGTTTGTTTTGTTTTTTGAAACAGGGTTTCTCTGTATTTCTTTGGAGCCTGTCCAGGGACTCACTCTGTAGACCAGGCTGGCCTCGAACTCACAGAGACCCCCCCTGCCTCTGCCTCTGCCACCTGAGTGCTGGAATAAAGGTGCGTGCTGCCTCCACCTGGCCAGGTTTTCATTTTTTGAATCACGTTAATGATTTACACAATCCCCAAAACAAGAATGGGGAATGACTAAAACTACTGTGAACAGTGGATGAACCCAGCTGACCGTGATACCCAGGGCAGAGCACCGAGAAGGGAACATCCTGGCAGCTAGCACATCAAGGAGTAGGTCTGTACAGGGAGGCAGGGCTGCTCCACAATGTCTGTGTCTGCCGACGGAGCCAGAGCAGAGCACAGGAGTGGGTAAGACGGGCCAATGGCTGAGCTGGGAGATTAAAACCAAAGAGCAGAGGACCTGGGCTAGGGGGGTTGAGTGCAGGTCCAGCACTAACTCTAAGCCCAACACTAAGCTCAGCTCAACCCACAGTCACTGGGCCCAGCAGCGAGTTAACACCCAGGAGGGCCTCTAACTGCCTTTCTCCATCAGCAGAAAGCCTCGAAAGCAAGGCTCATCCCGGGCTGAGGCAGGCAAGTGTAAAGTCAAAACACATGGCTGTGAAGGGAGCTCCTACCAGCTACACGTGGTGAAATTAATGCCTCTGATTAGATGGCTTAGTGGGTAAAGGCACCTGTCACAAACTACCAGAATCCCATTACTGAATTCCCACACGGTGGAAGGAGAGGACCAGTTCCTGAAGGTTGTACTCTTGATTTCCACATGCACGCGCGCACACAAGCATGCGCGGACACACACACACACACACACACACACACACACACACACACACAAACACATGCTCAAATTGATTAATTAAAAAATTTAAATGATGAACTATAACAAATCCAACTTAAAAAAAAAAAAAACCATAACAAAACAAACCCTTAGGGGCTAACGAGATGGCCCAGCAGTAAGGAGCTCTTGTTGATCTTGCAGAAGATTCAGACTTGGTTCCCAGCATCAACACGACAGCCCACAACCGCCTGTATCTCCAATTCCATGGGATCTGACGCCCTCTTCTATACTCTGAAGGCACCAGGCACACACATGGTACACGTGCATACATGCAGGCAAAATGCTCATATATGTAAAATTACAGAAAAGGAAATCCTTGGGCTGGCAGATGGCCCAGTCAGAAGAGCGCATGCCTCGTAAACACGAGGACCTGAGCAGATCTTTAGAAACTGTTTTCTGTTTTTGTTTTTTTGTTTTTACAGGCAGGCTTAGTGGCCTGCATTTATAATCTCAGCACTGGAGAAAGATAGACATGAGGATCTGTACAGCTGATTGCCGGCCAGCCCAACATATTTGGCAAATTTCAAGCCAGTAAAGACCCTGTCTCAAAAGAAAAAAATTTTAATCTACCAAAAAATAAAATCCAAGGTGAATGGTGCACAAGGGCTGACATCTCAGGCTCTCTTCTGCAGTGCGTGGGCACGTGCACATACGCACAGACACACACTCACACACGAAATCCTGTCTTAATGCCAGTTTTCATTTTTAACAGGGAGGAGAGAGAGAAAGAACAGCTCCTTAAGAGACACTGCTATCACAGCACAAGTGAAGGAAAGAGAGGCCTTTGCTCTGCAAGCCTACAGCAGCCCGGTACAAAACCCACCCCATAATGCTGACCCTGCCAAGGAGAGGGGGATCCAGCTTCGGCAGCCTCTTCTCGGCACTTGGTCCTACTGCATGGTACTGAATCACTAACTATGCACATTGGCTCTAAGCAGCTAGATGGATGACAAGTGATTTTTTTTTTTAAACAAATATATGGCGATTGGAGCCTATAATCCCATTGCTAGGCAGGCTTGGGTGTTCTGGGCCAGCCTAGACCAGCCTGGGCTCTATAGCACAACTCTACTGAGGACGTCCCTGAAGGGCAGAATGCATGGGCACTGCACACCCTTTTCCTTTCAATTGATGTGTGAAAACACTACTGATACATCTCTTGCCAGAACATATATTTCCCAAGCACTACAATGCCACAACCTGTAATCATGGTAGATTCACAGGCCACAGACAACCGAAGCTGAGGGCGACAGGGCTGGGACGTGGTATCCGGGTCCCTCTGCCCCTTCCACCGTCCTGTCTCAAGGCCCACCCTGAGTTCATTTAGACTCCTAGTCCAGCTGACAGGCGTCCCCGCCTGCCTGAGACACCTGTCCTGCACGCTGTGCCTGACTCTCCTTTGTGACGGGGTGTAGTCCTGGGTGGCATGGGGCCTAGAGACAAAGGAGAGGCCTCACATCCCAGGGCTCATCTGACCACGCACAGAGCTGCAGACCCCTGGCACATGGATGACACATCTGTGACCAGGCATGTGCATGGACATGATGGACAGGGGCAGCTAGCTAAACCCAGCAGGGAATGGGGATGCTGGGATCACTACGGTCCTGTGAGGGAGCCGTGACTTCACGCTGTGTCCAGAAGAAGACAGCGTCCACTTCTCCAGTGAGCATGCATGTCAGTGGGTGGAATCCCTCAGGAAGGCAGAGGAACCCTCTGTGGCACTGCTGGAATTGGTGAGGCCCACCGAGAGCACCACCTTCCCAGACCAACACGCTATTCAACATGGCCTATGCTCATGACTAAGCAGGGGGCTCAGGAACCAATGGCAAAGTCCCAGAGAAATACCGAAGAATGTCCACATTTATGTAGGGTTAGAACACTCTGAGCTGCTTCTTGCAACGGTTCTGCACACGACCCCAACCCCGGCATCTCAAACAGACTGGACACAGAGAGGCAGGCGCAGGGACCCATCTGCTCCTGCTGAAACAGATATCAAAAACAGGACCGCCCTGTCACAAGCTTTGTTTCTGTGTTTGTGCTTGAGAACGATTGTGTAGACAGCCAGGCCTGGCGGCAAAGGCCCGAAATCTCAGCTACCGGGAAGGTGGAAGTAGGAGGACCCAGGGTTCAAGGTCAGCCTGGCAGCTTAGCAAAATACTGTCTGGAATTAGAAAAGGTAAGAGAGCTGGGGTATATATATAGTTCAGTGTCTTCAGTGGCGGGACATGTGCCTAGCTCGTCAAAACTCCAGGTTTGAACCCTTGTCTTACAAATATTAACAGATGAAAAGAAAACAGATTCCATTGGATAATGTTATTTATATAAATACACAGTGGATTTTAAAAAGAGGATTATTTTATGTATGAGTATTTCACCGGCATGTATGTATGTTCCCCATGCTGTCAGAAGACACCCGATCCCTGGAACCAGTTAACTGATGACTGGAAGCCACCATGTTAGCACTGAGACCGAGTCCTCTGATGGGAAATGTCCTTCTGTGTATGTGTTTCTCTTATTGGTTGATGAATAAAACACTGTTTGGCCAGTGGAGGCAGGAAGTTAGGTGGGGCTAGGAGACAAGGAGGATTCTGGAAAAGGTAGGCAGAGAGGAAACGCAGAGACGCCATGTAGCGGAGGAAGGAATAGCAGGTCTGGATCCTTCTCTGGTAAGATAAGACCATGTGAAAACACGTAGATTTATAGAAATGGGTTAATAATTAAGACAGAGCTAGCCAATAAGAAGCCTTGGCCATCGGTCAACAGTTTTATAATTAATATAACGTCTGTGTACAAACAAGAGAAACACATACTTTTTAGCCACCGAGCCCTCTCTCCAACCCTAGGGTTACACTTTTAAAATGAATAAATAAAAACACTCTTCCTTTTCTTTCTCCTCTTTCTTTTGTCTTTCTTTTTTCTGAAGAAAGGTTTGTCCTTTGTTACACAGGGTAGCTTTGAACTTTAATTCTCCTGACTGCTGGGATCCTAGGGGTGTGCCAAAAATGGGCTGTACAACGGGCCCTACAAGCCCATTATAAATCGAGGACTTGCTGTAATTTCAAACGGGCCTAAAATGTAGTCAAGAGACGAAAGGTTTCTAGGCCAGTGATACAGGAGAGAGCACGCCATGGAGAACCGGGCCCGAGGAGCTTAAAACTGACTTCAACAGCATGGCAGCCGGAATGAGCTTTCTCTCCAAACAGACTAAAGAGGAAGATAACACACAGCACCCAGCTGACCATCCCCAGGGCCTCCCACCCACCTATGAAAGGGAGGGACAGCCTATCTGGTCTACCAGATAGACTCAACTCTGACATGCTGCGACAGGCTCAGGCAAGGATTCTCAGGTGATGCACCAAAAAGAACCCGTGTCACCTCCCTGGAGTCCCTCTCCAATAAAGAAGCCCCTGAGATAAGGCTCCACCCTTGGCGGCCTACTGTGCCAATCCCCCTGTATGCATAGCCTGGAGTCTGCCGGGCCGAAGTATTTAAATCAGGGAGACAGGCCACAGACATAGCTCCTGACTCCCCATCTGTGCTGAACACTTACTCAGGGATCTTATATTCACAAAATGATTAATCAGTGCCTGCTTAAAACCATCGCTTCCTGTCGCCTGTTGGTACAAGGCAGCCAAGTCAGACAGTAGCTCCAAGTTTGAGCTTTACCGAGTCTGTCCTGAAGGACTCGGGAGGCCTGCAGCCTCTCTATACACACATGAGACCCCATATCCCTTACTCCCAGACACATAGCCCGCCCCAGGAGAAGAAAAGGCACCCAGGACACAAGGCACGAGTGGCAGCGACATCACTGTGAACCCACCGAGAGCTCACATCTTCACGGAAACAGCGCATGCACTGGGCAATGGAGTGCTGTCTTTTGAAACCTTAAAGCCTGTCCTCCAGGGACACACCCCCTAACTCTTCCCACACAGTTCCACCGAGCGGGGAGCAAGCATCCAAACGTATGAGCTCATGGGTGCTGCTCTCATTCAAGCCACCACATCTGGCCAGGGGTGCGTGTCCTCCTGGCAATCTGTCACCATCCATCAGAGCAAACCGGGAGGGAAGAGCTCCAAAGCCCAAGGCCAGTAGAGCAAGTAAAGACTCTAACCCCGGGCTCTAACATGACACTCTGACAGGAGGGATGTCCAACAAGGAAGCAAATGGGAGAAGAGGCAAGATGCTCACACAGAAGACGGAGTATCATTTGTGTAGCAGCTCATCCTTCTCATACACAGTGAGGAGCAGGGAGGGCCCCTTCTTGATGGAGAGGCGTCAGCCAGGTGTGGCTGGCATCAGTGGGGCTGAGCTGGGTGAATGCTGGACAGTCTGAGACCATGACAAGGTGGTGAGAGGGACTCTTCACCTCCCAAGTCTTCCTGCCCCAAAGTCTGAGCTGACTAGGTGTAGAAAGTACCAGACGAACCCGTGTGCAGGGTATCACACACCCCGCCAGCACCTTTTAATCCTCACAAAATAGAAATGAGGGTCACCTGAAGAACTGTCCCTCCCAAGAAAGGCCAGGAGACAACTGTCTTGATCCTCCACCTCCCAAATACCACTATTATAGATGAACGTCACCACACTCGGTCTCATGAGGACCTGGGGATTGAACTCGGGACACCTGCAAGCTAACTGAGTTATTTACCAGCTGAGCTATACCTCTAGCCCAAGAGATGACACAATTCTTAAAAGGGTGATGGGAGATGTCATTCTGTAAATATGTTTCTCGTATTGGTTAATGAATGAAGCACTGTTGGCCAATAGGAAGGCAAGATAGACAGGACTAGGAGACAAGGAGGATTCCGGAAAGAGTAGGGAGGAGATTCAAGATAGAGAAGAATGCCGGGGCCTCTCTCTGGTAAGATGAGACCACACAGAAATACTTAGATTAATAGAAATGGGTTAATATTTAAGACAGAGCTAGCCAATAAGAAATGTTAGTAACAGGCCAACAGCTTTATATCTAACACAGTGTCTCTGTGTGTTATTTGGGGCTGGTGTGGCTGTAGGACCAGGCTGCCGGAAAAACATACTCTTAAGAAAAGGGCAATCAGAGAATGGCAAAAACTTCTTGAAAATTAAAAAGGTAAGGCTGGGCTTGGAGAGGAGACAACCCCCAGCACTTGGGAGACTAGTGCAGGGGTGCTGTTTGAAGTCTGAGGCCAACCTGGCCTGCACAGTTCAGTACCAGGGCAGCCTGGGATATACATCGAGGTTCTACGAAAATACCAGAGGAGGAGGGATGGGATGACATTTAAGGAGTTAAGGGATGGTTTGGACAAGAAGACCCGGGGAGAGCTGGAAAAGGGAAACACAGAGATAGGAGACCAGGAAGACTGGAGAACCAGTCCAGGACGCCCCATCCAATGACCAGGGGGTCCCCTAAAGGCAGAAGGCAGCAGAAAGGAAGTCAGTCGTGAAGGGAAACAACTATGAAAGCTTCTCATGTCCAAACAGCGTGCGTCCTCCCTCAGGGCTCTTAGCACAAGAGACATCAAGGGATGATACCAGGGAACTTGAGAACACACAGACCAGTAAAAAGACATTAAAATCATTGAGGAGAAACACGTGTCTGAGCACGTATGTGCGCGCGCACGCGCGCAGACACACACTACACACAACATCCAAAATGCCTGACTTCTGAATCACACAATGATGGCAGATAGCCTTCTGAATGCTGTGACTATGCTTCTCTTATTGGTTGATGAATAAAGCTGTTTTGGCCAATGAACAGGCAGGATGTAGCCAGACAGGAAATGTAGGCAGGGCTAACAGAGTAGGAGAATTCTGGGAAGAGGAAGGCAAGAGAGTGAGTTGGGAGAAGAGACACCAGATAGTTACAGGAAAGGTAGGATACCCGGGCGTCAATAAGCCAAGACCACATGGAGATACACAGATTAATAGAAATGGGTTAATAAATAAGAGAAAGCTAGCCAGTATGAAGCCTGAGCCACCCGCCAAACAGTTATAATCAATACAAACCTCTGTGTTTTTATTTGGGACTAAACAGCTATGGGTGCGGGCGGGACAGAAACTTCCATCAACAACACTAGAAGCCAGAAGCTAACACAAGGGTCATCATAAGCACTTTTCATCCCTAGGTGAGCTGACACCACAGACATAACTACAACAAGAGTACTTTTGAGAATTTAAATCTTGACCACCCATGTCCTCTTTCTCTGGTCTCTGGAATGGACCTCAACTATAAGTTTTACCAAGAACTGAAAGCAGACATATTAGATCAAGAGAGCCATCACTCAGAGGAGGTGGCAGCATTTCTGGGCTGGCTCAGAAGAGGGCAGGGGCAGTGCCCAAGAGACGAGGCAGTGAGGGAAGGCTCCCACAGCTGGCAAGATAGGCTTCCTCAGAAACGCTGCAAGCAGTGTGGTGAGATGCTTTGGTGGGTCGCTGCACAGGGCTGGAGATCTGACCCCCATAACTACATCAAAGATAGAAAGAACGCACTCTGTAGACCGGGCCCGCCTGGAACTCACAGAAATCTACCTGCCTCTCTCTGCCTTCTGGGTGCTGGGACTTATGCCACAACGGGAAAACTTTCAGGTGTGATGTAATATATGAGAGAAGAATTAAAAAAAAAGTGGGAATAAGCAGACCAAAACTACCACCATTAAAATAAAGCCCAACAGACAACAATAAAACAGTAAGTAAAATATAGAAAAGAACCCTTTCTTTAGCACAGGTATGCAAAGAAAGGATTTCTGTCAACCTTGTGCTTGCTAACTCTGCCAGTGCAAGTGACTGAACAAAGAGCTAGCTCTCAGAAGCATCACTGAGGAGAGTATTGTTTGTTGTAAGTGACAAAAGAAAAAATAAAACCCATGGCACACTCAGCCACACACATACACAGCAGATGTGTCTCTCTGTCTCTCTGTCTCCTCTCTCACACATACACGCAATAATAATAATAATAATAATAATAATAATAATAAACTTAAAAAATGTAAAAGCCGAGAGAAGCTAGGGATACAGCTCAGCTGGCAGAGATGAAGGCAGGAGGAGCCAGAGTTCAAGGTCAGACACATCCACTTTGAGCCCATCCTGGGATGCCCGAGACCCTGTCCAAACCAAACCAATAAAAACAAAACGCTCCAAGGAAAACCAAAAGCTCCCCCCCTCCCCCGCCACAACGGGAATGTAAAGGTATAGCTGGCAGCCTGCGGTGGTTCAGCAGTAAATGGGGGGAGCCAGATGGTTCAACAGTTAAAAGCACTTGCAGACCTGGGTTTGACTCCCAGCACCCACAAGGTTGCTCACAAACTGTCTTTAACTGTAACTGCGGGGATCTGACGCCCCCTTCTCACCTCCTTGGGCACTGCATCCATATGGGGCACACACACACACACACACACACACACACACACACACTCTCTCTCTCTCTCTCTCTCTCTCTCTCTCTCTCTCTCTCTCATAATAACCATAAATAAAAACAAGCTAATCTTTAAAAACCAAACAAAGAAGCGGGACCATATTGGGGAGGACAGAGGTAGGGAATGCGGAACTGACTGGTCCAGGGAGGGTGGCAAATGAGAACTACCTCAGAATAAGAACTAACTCTATGAATAACCGCACAAATGTGTTACATAGCAACTCGGAAATAAATGTCAAAAAGAGACAGCCACCGTAGAGATGGTCCCAAGAAGAAATAAAGGTTAGACTAGGCTGAGTCCTGGCCCTTTCCAGACAGCAGTAAAGCAGAAATACGCGAAATTCAATACAAACATTTAGTTACAACCAGGCATGCTGACAACATACCTTTAATCCCAGCACTCGTGAGGCAGTGAGATTGAGGCCAGCCTGGTCTACATATGAGTAGACAGTCCAGAACTACACAGTAAGACCCTGTCTCCAAAAAAAATCAAAGAAAAGAGAAGAAACCTAAACACTAAGCAAAAATAACGTACAGTGCGGAGTTTACAAACCAGCGTTCATTCGACGGGGCAGGGCAGCTTTCTGACCAGGACAAGACAGAAGCTCTGCTCACCGTGAAGAGAAGCTATTTTACTGCAGTGCAACCCGAGGTGGTGGTCCAGGGACCCTGACCAGGACAGCCAGAGGTAGGCACTGGCAACCTGTACCACACTCAGGTCCTTCCCTCCTTGCCAACACACCGTGACTCCATCTTGTTGGAAATGAGACTTTCTAGAACCTCCAACAAGAGAGATATTTAAAAAGGAGATGACTCGGTCCTTGTCACCAAAGTCTTTGTCACGAAAAGCACACGGACCCGAGTCTGGATCCCAGCACCCACATAAAAAGCCAGCTCTGTAACACGTCCAGTGCTGGGAAGGCAGAGGCAGGCAGGTTCCCCAGAGGGCACTGGCCAGCCAGCCTAGATAAATCGTTGGGTTCAGCAAAAGACCCTCTCTCAAAAGAGAAGGTGAAAAGAGAAGACACCTGGTGTGGGCTCTGGCCTTCACAGACACACATCACACACACACACACACACATCACACATCACACAGACACACACAGACACACACATCACACACACACACACACATCACACATCACACACACACAGACACACACATCAGACACACACACACAGACACACACATCACACATCACACATATCACACATCACACACACAGACACAAGACACACACAGACACACACATCACACACATCACATATCACACATCACACACACACGGTCAGACACAGACACACACAGACACACACATCATACACACACGGTCAGACACAGACACACACAGACACACACACACATCACAGACACACACGCAGACACACACACAGACACACACATCACACACACAGACACACACACACACACACAGCACACACACACACACACACACACACACACACACACACACACACGGTCAGACACATTCAATCCCCATACTGTAAAAAAACAAAACAAAACAATAAAGGACCAGATGTAAACTGAGGCAGCCTCCTGTCACAGTGCGGCAATGGAAACACCTCCCTTTCACGCTGGAGACTGTCTCACGCTGTCACACACCTGTCCCTCTGTTTCCAGCCGGCACCTGGTTCCCCGTGGCCACCTGGAGAGGGGTCGAACCTGGCAGACTCTGCAGCAGCCTTGGAGACAGAGACAGGAAAGCAGTTTGTCATAATGAGGTGCCCTACTCCACATATTCAGGATAGGTCTATAAATAAACCGCAGTGTCCAAACGTACTGGGGCAGGGGATGCCAGGCCGTCTCCAGACCTGAGCTGGAAAAGTGACAGAGATGAGACAGCTCGCTGGACGGGGCTTTTCTGGTTCTTCCTAAAGCAACACACACTGAACCTGCTCCCTGCTTGACCCCTTAGCTGAGAGCTGGGCTCCTCGGGTTCCTGACTTCCCTGGGAAGTACATTTGTGGGGACACAGCACAGCACAGGCCCTGTGGCGTGAGTTGGCAAGAGGCAGTAGGTGAACAAGATGATGTCCGAACCATCAATGCCCAGGAGCAAACCAGGGACGAGCTCAAGAACCCGAAATATCCTGGGCTCTTCGGATAGGGCCCCACAGAACAGCCCACTAAGAGGCTTCCCCCTCGCCCAGGATGGTTCCTGCTCAGTGCATCCTCACAACAGATCCAGGTCAGCAAATGGAACCACAACCACTCTATATTAGGACTCCCAGCAGTTTGGAGCCCAAGCCCCTAGGCAGCCCTCCTGGTGGTCACTTGTGGTGACCAGAACACTCTACAGAGGCATCACAGATTAGACAGCTTGGTGTGGGAAAACTTCCAAGAACACTGGCTGGCTCCACAGTTCCTACACTCCAGCTGGAGGCCAGATGCCACTGGGGAACCTACCTGCGGCTCTCGGGACGAACCCATGGGCTCCAGGGACACCATGGACAGACACTCTGACCTGCATGACAGGAATGGCAGGCAGGCCAGTGAGTACTGCAAGGCAGCAGCCCGAGGCTCAGGGACAAAGTCTAAGAGGCAAGAACAGAACTCACAGCTAACTTCTTATGTAACTACTGATGCCTCCGAACTTTACCAAGACACGGGAAAAGGGGTCCACTGGAAGCTGATGCAGCTTAGACAAGGTGGATTGGCTGAGACACAAACAGGTAGCATGCAGCCATGACCCATTCTGTGCTCTGCCAGCATCCATAAGGGATGGTTTCGTGGTGAGGGCCTGCTGGTTCCTGCAAGCTGCCCCTGACCATGGTTCCGTGAAACTACCAAGGAGCACTGGGCCAAAACCCACCAGGAAGACCTCGAGACCCAGTGCCGGTCTGGAGACCCTGGCTGAGGGTTCAAGTTCGATGTGCAGTATAAGCAAACAGTCTCACAAACAGAAGGAGACCACGGCACCTATACGTCCCAGAGAAACTATGACACAGCTCGTTTCTCCTCCCTAGCAGGCACGCACGCAAGCAAGCATCCCTGTTAGCCGCCCTTCTCTCAAATCCATCCACATTTCATAATTCAAGGACCCAAAACAAACAAGCCACCCTTGGAGCCCCGTTCTGGTTGCATGGAACAGCCCATGCCTGGGGGAAGGGCAGGATATACCCCCCCACCGGGGGGGTGGGCGGGGGGATGTCTGCCTGTACCCTCCAAATGAGGGAGAGCTACCTACCTATGGATAACCTAGTTCTCCAGGCTCCAACCAAGACCCCTACCAGCTTGGCAGGGGAAGCTGGTCGTTGTTTTTGTTTTTTGTTTTTTTTTTTTTTTTAAAAAAAAAAAAAAAATCTTGCAAAATGGTCGTCAGAAAAGCATCCCCATTCCCATGCATGCCCCCGGCCCTCGATGCCATCCAGCCCTCAGGCCCATCTCAATCTACCTCCGACCATCTCAGGACAGAAAACCAGGCGCCAAGGCCGCACCGTCTGCCGACACCCGAGGACCCCGGTTGCACGTCAGTGCCTTTCGTGCCACCCAGACGCCAACACGAGGCTGTCACCAGTGCAGAGCAACGGCTCAGAAAGGCAGGGCAGGCTCGCCCCGTAAGACTCCGAGCCAGAGATGCACTTGGTCATGGAAACAGGTGCTGGCTGCGTGAGTGCCGGGCGGGAGCCCAGACCTCCACTATTGTGGCCCCATTGATCCACCCATCCGCTTGCAGCAATGCAGAGTGCTTAGAAAGAAAGCAACAGAGAGGAGATGCCTGCTCCTTTCCACCAGGACACAAGACTCCCGGCCGCGAAAGCCAAGCCACAGCAACACTCCCCGTTGCCGGGGGCTCCCCAGGGCTGGGGGGAAAGAGGCTTTCCAGAGCCTCGCCAGCCTCAGCGGCGGCGGCTGCCCACCCCAGGCCTCCGAACACATCCCTTCCCTCACATTCACAGCCAGATGCACAGGCAGCTCAGCATGCTTCGCTATGGCTTATTTTTCTGAGAACCTGTCACCGGGGAAAACAACAGCCTCTCGGTGTGCTTCTCCCACCCCCCCACCCCCCCCCCCGACATCGCTGGGAGATGCGGCCGCCCGCCCGCCCACCCGCCGCTGCAGCATCCCTGCCCTAGTCCAGTCCGTGCTGGAACATCTGTGCAACACGCAGGCTGTGGCAGAGCCAAGATGAGACAGACCCAAAGCACTGACTTGCGCTCCGCAGCCCCAGCCACTGCATTCGCGTGAGGCCTGCAACGCCACCACCTTAGGCCCGGTGGAAAATCCACAGGAGAGTCGTGCATTACTCACCGGCTTTCTCTGCTGCCTCCTCAGCACAGAATTCTTTATGCTCTACCGAAGGTGGGCGTGCAAGGAGGCATCTTCCGTCCCTTATCCCTTTAAGGAGCCGATGCTGCGAATCCTGGCCTCCGGACCCGACAATAGGCAGGGTGGGTCTCCAGATCCACAATAGGCAGGGTGGGCTACTGCTGGAGGAGCAGACATCTAATAGAAGGCTGGCTGTCCTGCTCCCCGCCTCTCACATCTCTGCCTCCTCAAGTCTCCAGGCCCGGGTGGTACCCGGCTCCCCTGGGAAGCTACAGCCGGCAGCGGAGGCACAAACTAAAACACGGCATGGATACGGAGGAGCTGACGTCACACGAAAACAAGCGTCTCTGTACTGAGCCAGCCAGAGCCCAGCCAAGGAGGGCTCGCACACAGCAGTCTTTAGAATGTCACATGTGGGAAGCACCCCAAGGTGGCCAGGTCCCTCCCCATCAGCCCCGGGCTGGGGATCTGGGTGCAGCAACTCCAGGCATGCCAGTGGCCAGTGATATGCATTCGGGATGTGTTCCACACAAAAGCACCAAGGGCCTGTTCTGTGCCCAGGATGAGAGGGCTATGGCCCATTCAATGCGAGACAAATGCTGAGTCAAACGGCCTTTGCCTTTTATGAGTGCACAGGCCTCATCACATGGAGGGTGGCAGTGGGTGGTAGCCACAGTAGGAACAAGAAAGCAAGGGCCCAGAGAACTGAGCGACTCTCACGGGCCTGGAACCACACATGGGCAGATCATGGTAGGAGGTGGTCCATCCATCCCCCAGCACACTGTGCTGTGTCTTTCTGGGATAGAGCTTGGCCCCTGCGCCTCCCCACGTTGGTGCCTGGCGCGAAACACACCCCAGGACCTGTGAGTGACATGCCCACCTCTCAGTGTTGGCCAGCCCTGACCTGCTGGCCATGCCACACTTGCAACACAAAAACATCAACTCAGAGATCTGTGTTTGCTTGTCTAAGCTCTGGGTTCAAATCACAGCTCCTCCGGTCAAACACTGGATACAGGGAAGCCACTCATCCATGGACAAAGCTTCCTTCCCTCTTTTGGCAGCTGGCCAGCTGTGTACAAGGCACTTCAGAAAATGTGAAACTTACAGACATTGTCCTTAAGGCCCTTCTCCACAAACAAGGCAGGACGGAGCACAGCACACCATTTTTAATTGGTTAAATAAGATAATATTTTGAAAAGCATGAGCATATCTGAAATAGACTTCAGTACCTGTAAAAGTTAACTGGCATACTCACTGAGGTACAATACAGTGATGGGAGCTGCTGGTTAAGACAGAGACTGCACAGCCCACAGAGCCCCAAATACTTAGTTCAGGGCCCCGTACTAGAAAGTATAGAAGCCCTTGACTTGACTAAGATTATAAAATCATACAATAACTAACAGAACCATGACACCCATGATGGACCTCAACAAGAAAAACGTGTTGAACATAAAAATTAGCACCACATCACAAACGCTGTCTGGCCAATTTCTTTCCTCTAGTCCAGCCCAAAATACCCGGTTTTGCAAAAACTCTAGAAAATGCAGGCTGAATGGGCTGATTGCTAATTCTGTTAGAAGCCTATTTTAGGTACAAAAGTAGCTTTCCCAATTTGTTGCGAATAATTTGAGACAAGTCTGAATGAAAGTAGCCTTTTAACAAAACAATAGGCCCTATCTATAAATACTAGCATGCGTCCCGGAATTGGAAAAGGTTCTGCCATGTCTGTTCAGGACAACAGTCCACCAAGATCTACTCAAATTTCCCTGCCAACCACCTGGTAAGCCGTAACTCCCACCCACCCTGAGCCTGGCTCATTTCCTCCCAGTCTCTGGGACAAGGGAAGAACTAGGCAGAGGTTTAGTGGCACGTGGTAGGGAGCTCCCATCCATCTGTACCTTGTCACCAGCTGGTAGGTACAGCAGGGTATCAGAGGAATGGCTTCCCTGAGCAGGTTCCAGTGACCCCTCTGTTTTTATGGCTATTTGTTTTGTTTTGTTTTGTTTCTGAAACAGGGTCTCATGTAAACCAGCCAAGGATGGCCTAAGACTCATTAGGAAACGTTGAACCCCTGAGCCTCCTGTCCTCTACCTCCCAAGTGCTGGGGATACAGGAATGCGCCCTTCTAAATGTCATTATTTTCACAGTCCCTGCTTACAGAGGGGGAAACCGAGGCACCACACACTTCCCCTACCTGCCCAAAGTCACACTGCACACGAGTATCACACTGCTTTTGACGACAGCCTGTTCTCGGCACCTCCGTGTTACACGCATCGTGCCCCAGGAGCTTCAGGCTCTTCTTTGCACAGACTAACACCTCAGCTCCCTTTGGTGACCACACCCCCCGCAAGGCCTCATCTGCCCAAGTCTGCTGCTGACGACCCCTAGGAAGCAGACACCGGGGGGGACAGCAGCCACAGCAGCTCCTCAGGGTGACAGCACAGACAGGTTGGGCGTTAAGACATGCATAGGCTAGCAAACTAAGACGGAAGACGGTCTGGGAGTTCTGTCTGCCTTGCATGAACCTGACACCCAGTTCAGAACGCCCAGGGATCTAACCCCTCCGGGCACACACACAGCCTCTGGCACAACAGTGGGAGGGAGAAAGAAGTCAGACCAGCCCCACCAATCTACAAAGAGCAGAGGGCAACTGGGCCTCAATGTAGCCATCAACTGAGGGTGTTTGAACATTGATGTGCCCACATCCCTTTGCCTAAAACTTGCTGGTAACACCTAATTTGTAGATGTGGTTAAGCCAGAAGCCCAAGATGAATGTCTTTATATTACTTTACCCCAGTGGGCCCTGAATCTGATGATGACCAGCATCAATGACCATTAAAAATAAAAAGGAAAATCCCCAATATGACACCAACAAAACAGGTTTAGCAGCCCAGTAAATAATATTATATACTATGACCAAGAGGAACTCACTCACAGGATCCAAGGAAAATTCAAATTAGTTTGGGGGCTGGAAAGAACTTCCTGCTTTCCCAGAGGACCCAAGTTTGGTTCCCAGCACCCACACCTACATCAGGTGGCTAACAACTTCCTGTTATCTCCAGCTACAGGGGATCTGATGCCCTCTGCTGGCCTCCACAGCTACTTGCACTCATGTCCATAGGGCCCCCCTCTATGCGATTAAAAAAAATGAAGAACATTGGGACACATTAACAGGAGTTTTAAAAATAAACATGATCATCTCAATAGGTACAGAACAACCCACTGACAAAATCCAGTTTCTTAGTCAACCAAAAAAACAACAAAAAAGAAAAATCCCATTTTAAAATAAATAAACAAAAATGAAACATTAAGGTTCCCAGAAATCAAAACAAGAGAGCATGGGGACTCTGTGTGTGTGTGTGTGTGTGTGTGTGTGTGTTTTACTGGTGACAGAACTTAGACCCTTACACATCCCAAACAAGTACCCTACCACCAAGCTATATGCCCAGAACCCCACACTTCTTGCTTTTAAAGTTCACTGCCAATCTGTAATCCCAGAGGCAGAAAGATCAATGTCACCCTTTGCTACACAGCAAGTTTGAGGCCTGCCAGCCTCACCAGCATGAAACAAAAACCTTACTGCAAAGTTACAGGAGCCATGTCAGTCACTTATGCTCAGACCAATGGAACAGCGTGGGTCAGTCATCACTTCCCTGATAAGAAGCAACAGCAGGAGGAGAGGGGTATTTCGCCCCATGGTTTGACAAGGCGGAGACCACCATGTGGGGAAAGGCATGGTAATGGGTGGCTACATGGTGGCAGGAGCATGTGACAACTTGCTCATGCCTTGGTGAACCAGGGAACAGAGAGCTCATACTAGAACACGGTGATTGATATAATGTTCTAGATCCACTTAAGCCATCTAGGTCCAGTGTCCAAAAGGTTTCAAAACTTCCCCAAACAGCACCACCAGCTGTGGACCGAGTCTTTAAACACATGAGCCTACGGTTGGCATTTCATGTATGAACGATGACAGGCAGCAAGCCCAAAAACAGTCTTTTGTAGACAGGAAACGGTTAACAGGCATGACAAGACCTCCATCAGGGCAAGGAGAATTTTTCCAATAGTGCGACAGAATGTTAGACTCCCAGATATGCAATGCAGGAGCTGACCTAAAATGGATCCAAGACCCAAATATGAGACAAAACTATTAAGGCTGTGGGTGTGGCCTTGCAGTAAAGTTCTTACCCAGCCCTCGACATGCCATGATTCCATTGCCACACCAGGAACATGCACGCAAACACACTATTCGAGCTCAGACTGTAAAACTGTAGGAAAAAATGCGAACAAAGGCATCACGTCATGGCACAGACAACAAAAGAGAAAATAAAACAACTTCAAGAAAAACTTTAGGGGCCTGGAGAGGTGGCTGGAAGAGCACTGACTACTCTTCCAGAGGACCTGGGTTCAATTCCCAGCACCCACAAAGCAGCTCACAACTGTCTGTAACTCCAGGTCTGGACACAGACAGACATGCCCACAAAACACCAATGCAAATAAAGTAAAAATAAACGAATTATTTAAAGAAAAAAAAAAGTGTAACACACTGGTTGTCAAAAGGAACTTTCAACAGAAATGCAACACACACAAAGAGAAAGTATTTGTAAACCAACACTGACCAGAGATTAAAGAGTCATAGTATACAAACAGTTCCTCACATTCACCCACAAACAGCACGGGTCAAACATAAACAAACGATGCTGCAGTCCCAGCTACTCTAGGAGGGGCATGAGGAATCTGAATTCAAGGGCAGCCTGGGTCTGAGATCTCCATGTCAAGGAGAGAGAGAGAGAGAGAGAGAGAGAGAGAGAGCTGGTAAACCCCCCCCCCCAAAAATTCATCTACACATGGCGCCCAATGTGGGGGCACAAATATCCAAACACATGAGCTGAGAAAGCTTAGAAAAGCTCTGGACAGTCCTGCAGTCTCTCACCGGCATACAGGGGTGTGGCTAGTGGCTGCCACCTGTGCCTGTGGGCTAGAGCCGACCACCAGCACCGGGCACTAAAGCTGCACTGCGTGCCAATGAATAGAAAACAACAGCTGCTGAGAGACTCAGGATTGTGGAAGAGACTGTCAACTAAGCCAGCCTGGATACTTCAGGAATGCCTTTAACTTTAAAATGGGAGTCAGAAAATGCTCTGCTTTGGGGAACAGGTTGTGCAGAAAACAAAAGGCTGTGGATTTGTTCAAAGTTTATTTCAGAGGATCGGGTTGGATCAGGGGAGACCGCCTGAAAATCCAAACTGCAGACGTAAAGAAAGAAACCTAGAAAAACCACAAGACGGGTGACGAATGTATTTTACCTGCTCAAACAAAACGAAACATCGTCTTTGGCTGGCTTGCGTACAATGCATAATCCAGACTTGTGTTAATACAGGTATGTATGTTACCTTTGAAAGTGTGTGTTTTCACAGCAGGGGGACAAGACACCAATGAAAACAGGTGATCCAAGTGATCTAGCCTCTCAGCATGCCTCTATGGCAGTTTCCTCAGAGTTCTGCATCCACAACAGCTTCAAGTCTGCTGGCTGAGATGGCCCAGCTCACAGGTCACAGGCTATTCCAGCCAGGACTTCAGATAAGACTTGTGCTTCCCCATTGCACAGAGACTGGACAACAAATGATACGACTAGTTTTCCCAGGGCTTGGCCACTGTCTCATGTTTCTCAGTGTGCCCCCAAAGATGTCATTGTCCCCAGACAACAGGACGCAGTCCCAAGGGGTGGGATGGATGGCTTTCGGCCATTTGATGGGTTATGAATGCTTGTCATCATTTGGGGGGGGGGTTGGTTGCAAGTTGTTATTAGTCATGGTCAGGAAAAAAGGTAAACAAAGGAGGTTAGATTCAGGGATCTCTTTCTAAGGGGGGTGGGAAGGGTATATGATATAGAAATGATGGGATGAAAGGGTGGATTGTTGAGTCTACTTTTGAATAACCAGGCCAGCCTGATCTAGACAGTGAGTTCCAGCACACCCATGGCTGTGTTTCACAGAGAAACCCTGACTCAAAACAAACAAACAAACAAACAAAGAAAAGAAACAAACAAAACCCCCAAACCCAAACAAAAAAGGGATGATAGGCATTGAAGGATGATAGGCATGTGCAGTTTACTTCCTTTGTGGTAAAAGCTAGCTATTTGGGTAAGAAACTGCCCTTGCCTCAACTGCTGAGACTATGCTGTCAAAATGGACAAGAAGGGCACAAATGAAAACTGCCATACTTTGCCAAGAAAGGGAAGGATAGTCCTTCAAAAGTTCCTGCTTCACAGAAAAGTCTGTCGGATATTCTAGGCCCGTAGTCTGAAGATGGTGACCGTCCAGGAAGCCAAATGTCTCTGTCATTTTCTATAGTTTTGGAAGCTGCTTTCTCTGTACTTCCTGTTTACTCAGTAATATTTTCCTTCTTGGGTCCCCGATGGGGATTGAGGACTAGATATAGTTTTACAGTTTCCTTGTTTCCAAATTCAAAAAAGAATCTTAGGTGAGAGATGTAAAGTTTATAAGGTTGATAAACATAAAAGTTTAAGTTGTTTATCTAAAAAGATGTTTTAGGGTCTAAAGGGATCTTTTTAGGGGGCTGGAGAGATGGCTCATCAGTAAATAGCATAGGCTGCTCCTCCAGAGAACCCAGGTTCAATTCCCAGTACCCTCATGGCAGCTCACAACAGTCTATAAACTCCAGTTCCAGGGGATCCAACACCCTAATGCATACATATATGCAGGCAATACACCAATTTACATAAAATAAAAATAAATTATATTTTAAAAATGTCTTTTTTGGATGGTAATACAAGTTGTAACAAAAAAAAAAAATGGTTTAGGTATAAAACTTTGGACCAAGATAGGATAGATAATGGAGCATTTTCTCTAAACTTGCCCAATACAAATGGGTTAGACATTGTAATTCTTACCTGATAATTGTTCTTATTACATATAGTTTTGTTGTGTTAGAGTTAAAACCCTATCTTTTTATTTAGACAAAAAGCGGGAAATGTGGAATATCCCTTTACACTGTGTGAAGATGTGTCACTGCGATTGGTTTAATAAGAAGCTAGACGGCCAATAGCTAGGCAGGAGGTATAGACGGGACTTCTGGACAGAGAGAATGCTGGGAAGAAGGAAGGCAAAGTCAGATGCAGAGGAAGCAGGACAAGCAGGAGAGGTAAAAGCCATGAGCCACATGACAGCACGTGCATTAATAGAAACGGGCTAAGTTTAAGTTGTAAGCTCTAGTTAGAAACAAGCTTAAGCTAAGGCTAAGCGTTCATAATTAGTAAGTCTCTATGTCACAATTTGGGGGCTGGCGTTCCAGAAGAGCCTGCTACAAATGGCCAGCACGTCACTCTCCTCAAACACTCCTTTGTCCCATGTCAACCAGGTCCTGCGAAGTTTTCAAACCTCTGGCTACAATCTACCCAAGTGTCCGTCCATCCATGTCACACTGTCCTAATGACGCTCAGGGATGCTCACTCTTGTCACTTACATCCCACCGGGCTGAACCTCCTCATGACGCTCAGCAAAGCTATAAACACAAATGTCCTTGTGCAGGCAGCAAAGTCACACAATTCCCTTGGGTGACAACAACAGGGGTTTCCTGTGCCAAAGACAGGTACAAGCATCAAGTGAGAAGCGCTACACGCCGGGGAAAACAACACCAATATGCAGGCTGGGAGACCCCGTGTCAGGATCCCTCCTTTCTGTACCCCAGAGCACCGGCCAGCCAGGGCAGGGTGATCATAAGCTGGGGAGAAAAGACTCTGGCTTGTCCATCATCCCTAGGTCTTCCGTGGTACTGAGTTCATGGCCTTCTGATCTCTGCAAAGGCTCTGTGCAATGTTCTGACCAAACCGAGTGTCTATCGGAGACTGAGCCACCCCAGCAAGCATCTCAAGGACCTAGTCATGTGACCAGGTCAGCTCTTAAGTCTCAGCCACATTTTCTGCACGCCCACAGGGCGATATGGACCCACCCTGTCACACCTGACTTCTACTCTTCAACAGAGACCCCAAGCTCTTAGACGTCCAGTGACACTGATGTATAACAAACAACATGCCCCCAACTCAAGGCGCCTTCCCCACACCTACAGGAAGCCACCAGACCTGCACCCCGAGGCAGGGCAGGGACACAAGCATAAACATCTGGGCTATCCTCTTGCCCTCTGGTCACAGGGGCCGCCTGCAGACTCTCCTGATGTAAGGCAGGACATATGAACGTAATCTTGTGGCCACAGCCAAGATGTCACCCAGGTGACAGACAGACACCACCCGAAATGCTCCTGCTGACCAGCACTGTGAAAGTCAAGGAGTAAGAGGGACGGGACAACCTCATTTTCCCTCCTGAGTTGCTTTGCTTTGTTCCTTTTTATTTTATTTTATTTTTTTATTTGGAAGTTCATTATTATTGTGTGAGCACGTATATGTGTGTGTGATGTGTGTGAGCACAGGTACATGTGTCCCACAGTGTGATGTATGCGTGTGTGTGAGCACAGGTGCATGTGTCCCACAGTGTGATGTATATGTGTGTGTGATGTGTGTGAGCACAGGTACATGTGTCCCATGGTGTGATGTATGTGTGTGTGATGTGTGTGAGCACAGGTGCATGTGTCCCACAGTGTGATGTATATGTGTGTGAGCACAGGTGCATGTGTCCCACAATGTGATGTATGTGTGTATGTGATGTGTGTGAGCACAGGTACATGTGTCCCACAGTGTGATGTATACGTGTGTGTGATGTGTGTGAGCACAGGTACATGTGTCCCACAGTGTGATGTATGTGTGTGTGTGATGTGTGTGAGCACAGGTGCATGTGTCCCACAGTGTGATGTATGTGTGTGTGATGTGTGTGAGCACAGGTGCATGTGTCCCACAGTGTGATGTATACGTGTGTGTGATGTGTGTGAGCACAGGTACATGTGTCCCACAGTGTGATGTATGTGTGTGTGTGTGATGTGTGTGAGCACAGGTACATGTGTCCCACAGTGTGATGTATGTATGTGTGTACGATGTGTGTGAGCACAGGTGCATGTGCCCCACAGTGTGATGTATATGTGTGTATGATGTGAGCACAGGTACATGTGTCCCACAGTGTGATGTATGTGTGTGTGTGATGTGTGTGAGCACAGGTGCATGTGTCCCACAATGTGATGTATGTGTGTATGTGATGTGTGTGAGCACAGGTACATGTGTCCCACAGTGTGATGTATATGTGTGTGTGATGTGTGTGAGCACAGGTGCATGTGTCCCACAGTGTGATGTATGTGTGTGTGTGATGTGTGTGAGCACAGGTGCATGTGTCCCACAGTGTGATGTATGTGTGTGTGTGTGATGTGTGTGAGCACAGGTGCATGTGTCCCACAGTGTGATGTATGTGTGTGTGTGATGTGAGCACAGGTACATGTGTCCCACAGTGTGATGTATGTGTGTGTGTGATGTGTGTGAGCACAGGTGCATGTGTCCCACGGTGTGATGTATGTGTGTGTGTGTGATGTGTGTGAGCACAGGTGCATGTGTCCCACGGTGTGATGTATATGTGTGTGTGATGTGTGTGAGCACAGGTGCATGTGTCTCACAGTGTGATGTATGTGTGTGTGTGTGATGTGTGTGAGCACAGGTGCATGTGTCCCACAGTGTGATGTATGTGTGTGTGTGATGTGTGTGAGCACAGGTGCATGTGTCTCACAGTGTGATGTATATGTGTGTATGATGTGAGCACAGGTACATGTGTCCCACAGTGTGACGTATGTGTGTGTGTGATGTGTGTGAGCACAGGTGCATGTGTCCCACAGTGTGATGTATGCGTGTGTGTGATGTGTGTGAGCACAGGTGCATGTGTCCCACAGTGTGATGTATGTGTGTGTGTGATGTGTGTGAGCACAGGTGCATGTGTCCCACGGTGTGATGTATGTGTGTGTGTGATGTGTGTGAGCACAGGTACATGTGTCCCACGGTGTGATGTGTGTGTGTGTGATGTGTGTGAGCACAGGTGCATGTGTCCCATGGTGTGATGTGTGTGTGTGTGATGTGTGTGAGCACAGGTGCATGTGTCCCACAGTGTGATGTATGTGTGTGTGTGTGATGTGTGTGAGCACAGGTACATGTGTCCCACAGTGTGATGTATGCGTGTGTGTGATGTGTGTGAGCACAGGTGCATGTGTCCCACAGTGTGACGTATGTGTGTGTGTGATGTGTGTGAGCACAGGTGCATGTGTCCCACAGTGTGATGTATATGTGTGTATGATGTGAGCACAGGTACATGTGTCTCACAGTGTGATGTATGTGTGTGTGTGATGTGTGTGAGCACAGGTGCATGTGTGTTTGGAGGTCAGAGGATAACTCTGAAGAGCTGGCTGTCTCCTTCTCCTTTTACATGGATTCCAGGGATTGAACTCGGGTCACCTGGCAAGAACTGAGCCGTCTTGCCATCCCCTGCCTTATTTTATTGTTTTACATACGCATAGAGATACACTGTCCAGATGCCTGTTCTTCCATGGGACATGGGCACCAGAGGGAGGGTCCTGGAGCATCAGGAAGTACTCCTGGAAACACAACATGCTGAGCCCCTGCCCTAAACTGGAAGAGTTCCATGCCACCCAGTTTTTCAAAGGCCTCTTTAGACAACACCCCCCATACCCCCACACACCCTACACATGTGCCACACACACACACACACACACACACACACACACACACACACACACACACACGACTGATATCCTTTCTCCCTTGGCGTCCTACCCTGTGGCCCTGGGCTGCTTCCCCACCCCACCAGAGGAAACACGGGGCTAAGCACCTGCCTCTTCACATCACACCGGGGTGTGCAACTTCAGGTGCTTCTCCTTCACAGGAAGGCCAGGCGCGGAGTGGCCGGCACGGGGCTGACACGGCGGTGCAGACGCACAGGTGCGGTGCCCAGGTGCTCTGGCCTGGGCGTTTTCCTTCCCGCTACTTTGTGGGCCACACCTCCTACCTACCCTCGGCCCCTCCGCTGTTGACAAAGCACCTGTCAATCAGTCACATCACATCCGTGGAAATGAGGAAAAGAGCCCCAGAGGTTATGGTAGTGTTCATGTGGAGGTTATATCCCTCATCTGGGTAAATGACTTTGGGTCTTAAGACCCTGCTTCATACAAGGCGCCCACCCACTGCCCCAACATAACGGACCAGCAGCCCTACCTGCAGCACCTGGCACATGTTAAAAGGGAGCACTCACTCAGGCTGGAGGGAGCACTCACTCAGGCTGGAGGGAGCACTCAGGCTGGAGGGAGCACTCACTCAGGCTGGAGGGAGCACTCACTCAGGCTGGAGGGAGCACTCACTCAGGCTGGAGGGAGCACTCAGGCTGGAGGGAAGGCTCAGTGGTTAAGAGCACTAGCTGCTCTTGCAGAGACCTGGGTTTGGTTCCCAGTATCCACACGGTGGTTTCAAGGGATCTAATGCCCCCTTCTGGCCTCTGCAGGTTCCAGGTGCTCGTGTGGTGCATAGACACACACACACACACACACACACACACACACACACACACACACACACACACACACAGGCAAAACATCCATATGCATAAAGTAAAATTAAATTAAATTTTTAAAAAGTCGAACACTCACTGTCTTCTCCGGGACAAGGCATGCCTGGCTGTTCTGGGATGCTTGGGAAAACTGGATGGAAAGAAAGAAAGTGATAAGGTTAGTGACCAGCGTGCCATTAACACCACCTCTCCGTGAAAGCCCTGTCCCGAGTCAAAGTGCTCCCCATGGTCGCCGTGAGGATCGCTCTTGGAAGACATTCCTCAGCAAACCTGGAAGCTGAAGAACGCCCCCGTGACAAACCCCTTTCCAGGTTCCAGGGAAAATGCTTTTGGAGAGCAGAGCTATATCAAAGGGAAACTAGCACTTCCCGTTAATAAAGCAACCCAGGCATGTTACTAACAAATAAAGCTTGCTTGCCTGAAGATCAGAGTGCAGAGCTGGCCACACTAGCTAGCCAAAGAGGACAGGCAGTGATGGCACACACCTTCAATCCCAGCACTCGGGCAGACAGGTCTCTGTTAGTTCAAGGCCACCCTGAGCTACAGGAAATGGGGATCACACAAAGGTGATCTCAGCACGTGGGATCTCACCCCTTTACTCCCAGAGCTAGAGAGAAATATAAAGTGGGAGGAGACAGGAGCTCAGTGCAGTCTGAGGTTTGGTGGAGACCGATGCAGTCTGAGGACGGGGTCGCCCTTCTGGTCTGAGCGTTGGTAGAGGTGAGAACTCTCTAGTGGCTGGCTGCTTTGCCTCTCTGTTTTCAGCTTTAACCAGATACTTATCTCTGGGTTTTTATTTCTAATACCAGTTAGAATCCGTGCTACACAGACACAAGAAAGGACAGCAATTATCTTGAAAATCAACTTTTAAGAAGCAGCACGAGGAATCATACCTGGGGTCTTCTCCAGAGCCTCAGGCCCTGGCCCTTTTCTCTTCTGATTTTGAAACAAAGTCTGTGAAGCTGTCCAAGCTGGCGTTCACTAACTCTGTAACACAAGTCTGTCTTGACTTTTCAAAGCTTCTCTTCCTCCGTTTCTCAACAAGCCTATGCCCTGAAGCCCAGTAGAACTTGAGTTTTTGCAGCAGCATGATGGCCCAGTGTAAAGGCACCTACCATCAAGCCCAAGGAACTGAGTTTGATTCCTGAGACCATGCGATGAAGAAAAGAACCAAGTCCTCTGATCTCCACACATGGATTGTGGCACCCATGTACACCCGTGCATGCACACAATAAACAAATGAGCGAAGCAATACGTTTCTAAATAAATGAATTTATTTCTATGTGTATGTGTGTGTGTGTGTGTGTGATGCAATACGGGTGTACCATGCACACGTGGGAGCCTGCCTAAGTCAGGAGAGGTGTTGGACTAGAACTGGAGTTACAGATGGTTGTTAGCCCTGTGTAGGTGCTGGGAACAGAATCCAGGTCCTCGGCAAGAACAACAAGTGTTCTCAACCACTGGGCCAGCTCGTCAACCCCATAAATTCCCTTTTAAGAGCACATAAGAACATCATAAGGCTTTATACTAACAGGCTCCATGTCCCTTCCCAATCCTTAGGTTGTCAGACAATATCCCCACAGTAGAGGAGACTCCTTCAGGCTATGTCCCGGTTAGTTCTGTACACTTGACACGAGCCAGGGTTTTCCTCGAAAAGGGACCTTCAGCTGAGAAAAATGCCTCCGTGAGATTGTCCCCTAGGCAAGTCTGTGCGACACTTTCCTGGTTGATGCGGGAGGACCCAGCCCCCCTGTGGGTGTGTAGGTATGTCTGCTTCATCTCCTCCTCCGGGTTCCTGCCCTGGCTTCTCTCAATGATGGGACTGTGGTTGGGATGTGTAAGCTAAATAAACCCTTTCCTCCCCAAGTAGCTTTGGTTACGGTGTCTATCACGGTAGCAGGAAGCAAACTAAGACCAAACGGACAGATGAGGAGCCTGCCCCAGATCTCTCACTCACCATGGATGATGAGCACCTCATCCCTGCCCTGACAGGCCAGGCGGAAGGCCTCCTCCAGCTCCATCTGTGAGGACACAGTACAAGGGTCACCTAGAGGGTAGAGGCAAGAAGCAGCAATGAGGATACAGGCTTATGAAGGCAAAGAGGTCTGAGCCACTCGGCACTTCAGAAGGAAAGTCTGGGTGGGCAAGGTCTCATTGCTCATGATCAGCATGGAGCAGGGAGTGGTGGGAGATTCCAGGACATCTAAACCTGAGTTAATTTTCCCTCATGGGTCCTGAGTGTCCCATGTAAGAACCTATCAATCCCCAGAAGGTCATGTTTGCTCACAGCCTTGCTAGGCAGCAACAGAGACCTAGGCAGAACTTCCTCCTAGGTGGTCTTGGTAAAAGAAGAGATCTTTGCCTGACTGACAGCTGTAGTAGGTTGTGCAAAAGGAGCCTCTCCTGACTGTCCCTGTCTCTCCCTCGTTCTCTATGAGTCTGAATGAGGAAAAGAAAGAGGAAGAAGGAAGAAACAGAGACAAGGACAGAGAGACACGGAGAAAGCAAGAGAGGTGGAGAGGGGCAGAAAGGAGGGAGAGAGGAGAGAAGAAGGGAAGAGGAGAGAGGGAGAAAGGGAGGAGAGGGAAGAATCAAGAGGGGGGGAACAGAAGCCTGGCGGTTCTTCTAGGGCAGCTGCCACACACCCCAGGATAAGGAGTCAAGGGAGGAGATGCGAAAGCTTCCCCTGCAGTTGAAACGGGTCCCCCTGTCTCAGATCCTGTTTACCCATTTGCAGCCACCCTACTGAGGACCTGCTGGTTCTAACAAGTCCAGCCGTACTTGGGGGACGCTGCCTAGCCAATGCCCCGGAGCTCAGACTAACCATCCCAAGACCAGGGCTACCTTCACTGTCCACCCACTTGAGGGTGAGTGGGTGCTGCTGGGGCAGGCCACACATGTCTCGCACTTCCTCACAGAGGTCCTTGAATGTTGTCATGGCATCCACGCTGGTGATCAGGATGTCCCTAGAACAGAGAGGACGGGGATATCTGTCACCGGGATCACATCTGAATCCGACAAAACACTGCTTTAGTTAACCAAGCTACTGATTAGAAAACCGAAAATCTCCCCCCAAAGACAATATGATAGCCACCCCCCACAACACAAAATAGAACCGGTGACCAGTTTTAAAAAACGACCCCCATAGGTCAGAGAGATGGATCAGCGGTTACAAGCACTGACATACTACTCTTCCAGAGGACCTGAGTTCAATTCCCAGCACCCACATGACAGCTCACAGCTGTCTGTAATTCTTAAGATCTGATACCCTTGCCAGGCATTGGTGGTGCACGCCTTTAATCCCAGCACTCAGGAGGCAGAGGCAGGCAGATCTCTGTGAGTTCAAAGCCAGCCTGGTCTACAGACCTAGTTCCCAGACAGGCTCCAAAGCAATACAGAGAAACCCTGTCTCAAAACAAAACAAAACAAAACATCTGACACCCTCACACAGACATACATGTAGGCAAAACACCAATGAAAATAAAATCAAAAGCCATCCCCCATGACTCTACAGAGAACCAAGTTGAAGTGACAGGCGGTGCCCCCTAGTGGAGGTGGGGGGGACCGCAAGCAACCGCAACTACTGGGCACCAAAAGAAAACCCCAGGATGCAGACACAAATCTATTAGCTTCATTTAGGTGAAATGTCACCATAGTCAAGCCTTTGTCCAAAACCTTGAAGATGAAAACCAGGGCATGTTACCCAGAAAAAAACGGGAGAATTAATTAATTAATTAATTAACTAGTTAATTAATTAAAGCAGCTCTTGGACATCCTGGCAGAACCTGACCCACCTCACCCCACAATTCTGAAAGGAATGTTTCTTGGCAAATCAGATCTCAGAATGCCACTGCCTTTTACTTTTCATTCCTGAATGGGATTTAGGCCTCTGAAGTAGAAGACGGCTCAGAGACATGCCCTGAAGGAGTAAAATGGGAAGTGTGGGGTGTTGCTCCCCTATATCCCTTCTAAGGATGGGCTTCGGCAACAAGTTTCCATGGAAACTAAGCAGGAACCACACCCTCACTGAGGCTGCTGTAAAAATCAACTCATGTCTCACAATCGTGGAGAAAAAAGGCTTAGGAAGGAAACCTAAAAAGCCCTGAAACAGAAATGCCAGCCAGGGTTGCGGCTGATCCCCTGACTTCCACATTGGGCTATCTAAACTGTCTATAAACAAGCGTTTGCCCACTGACAACATTCAGAGCAGCAAGGATCCGGCCCCTGCACAGACCCCTACTTGACACAGGAACTGATCCTGCTCCTACTCACCACAGCCCGTAGAGACATGGCAGATAACAAAACTGAGACACAGAGAGACTCCCAAAACTAAGCCCCCATCTCCGGGCACCTGTCCCCTGGGGTCACCCTGACACAGTGCCCACACTGCCCCACATTCAACTCTCTGGTGGCATCTTGTTCCGGCAACAGACTTGAGGTGACGGCCACACCTTAGGGTGTGGCTTCAATGTGGACATGAATGACCCTTCATAAGGAAGGGCTCTCCGTCTCTGGTTATGGTCAGGGCGTCCTCCAGGAGATGCTATGTCTCCAGCAGCAGAAGACCATGGCGATTATTTACCATCGCTGTGTGAGTGCTCCCCAAATAAATATCTGTTAATTCTTTATTCAGGCGTCAGCGGACTTCCTTTAACCAACCTTTACCACTCAGCACTGGCCAGCCTTGCAACTGGGAACTCTGGAAATCGGGTCTGAAACCTTTTTCTTGGCTCAGCTCCGCCCGCACCGCCACCCCCGCCCGCACCGTTCGGCTCCCAGGCGGATTGCTCCTGTGTGACCTCAGTGCTTCAGAGGGGCTGCCTTCCCCGGCCACCCCTGGGGCCACCTGAGTCAGGCAGTGCTTGACGAGCCTTCCTCGTGACATAGCGAGAGTGTCTCACAGAAGTTAGGCAGGAGCCTGGATGGAGCACCCACCCCTGACTATCATCTTCAAGGGTCACAGCAGGTCAGGTCCTCCAGCGTGGCAGTTTGTAACGAGAGCCGCAGGAGGCAAGACCCACCATCTGTGATGTCTGACGTTCAGAAAAGCAGCTAATCTCAGGCTCACCTGTCATCCCCTGTGAATGTCCCCGGACACTCCTCAAATATTGGGGACAGCAGTCTGAGGGACAACGGGAGGGCAAATGTTCTAGGGACAGGGCACTGTCTTTGACTCTCTGCTGTGGCTCTCTCACGGCAGTCAGGGCAGTGTCTTAGCCCTCGAGACACTGCCTTCCCAGACAGAACTGCGCCTCACAACCCACAACTCTAGAGAGACTCGGTTGTCAGAGTTCAGGGTGAGTGGGGAGGAAGTGGAAAGAGAGGGTTGCAGAGGGCGTGGGGGGAGTGGAGAAGTGAGCAGGAAGGGACGAATGAACGCAGGAAGGGGTGGGAAAGGGAGAGAAGGGAGGTAGGGGAAGGAAGGGGAAGGGGTCGGGGTGTGGGGGGGGGAGCCTCCGCTTTTGTCAGCTGAGGAAACTAGAGTCAACAGGTTGAATTACACTGCCAGTAACCAAAGTGGTCCCCAGGGGCAAAAAGGAGGGAGGAGTGGGCAAGGGAGAGGCCCAGGAGAGGGAGACTCTGTCCAAGGTGAGCCACGACCCCAAGGCGCTGGCTGAAGCTCCCACCCTGTGGCCTTTGGCCCAAGGGAAGGGTGGCTCCCACCCTGAGGCCTCCGGCTTTAGTAAGGACCAACCCTGAACACGTGCGTGCGTGCGGCTGAGCTGGAGGTCCCAGGCAGAAGAGGCAGTCTCTCGCACTAACACGCTCGACCCCCAGAAATCTCTTTCTCTGGCTCTACCGGGAAACACACCTCCAGGAAGCTGGCCACAGTGGGGGGAACTGGCTGGAATATTTCCATAACAAACTGTGGGGCCAGGCATTCCCTGAGCCTGGGAAGCAAACCTCTGCCCAGGCAGGGAACCAACCACCTCGTCTCTGTGGCAGAGACGGGCCACTCGGTAAAACTTCCAGGAATGCCGAGAGCCCAGTTCAGCCAACAGGGCCAACATTCCACTCCCTGCTTCCCAAGAGCAGTGACCCTCGACCTTTGACCTGGGAGTACCCAAGTCAGTCCCAGGAGGCGAAGCACAGCTGAGAGCAGTCAAAGCCTTAGGCCTCCCTCCACACCTTCTGTCTACACAAACAGAGCGACGAGACCATGGGATTCTCCAGCCCACTTGGGCTGACCGACACCATCATTTGGCTCCCATCACGCGGCCTCAGTGACCACTGTCAAACGCCCCATGTCCCCACTTCCCCGGAAATCAAGGTGGAAATCCAGGGCTCAGGGCGGAGGCCAGCCCCCAAAATCACCTCCGGGGAAGGACGAGTCCATCATTCCTGTCCCTAAAAGACAGAGCAGGACATCTCCAAAAAGTTATCTAATTCCCCAAACAAGAGCCGCGAAAATGTGCAGGCATTCTTGCGGATGCCTTCACCTAGCTCAAAGGTTTTCCTTACCATTAACCCGAGAGCAATTTAAATAACATTATTACTATTATTATTATTATTATTATTATTATTATTATTATTACTATTATTTAACGCACCAGAAGTTTCCACAATCTGATGAAAACTTCAAGTGTGTCCTTAATGTCCCTAACCAACTGCGACCATGGCGAGGAGCGCAACAACACCGGCCTGCTGAGCGCGCCCAGAGAGAAATAGAGACCCGGAGCGCACCCCGCCCTCGAGGCTTCCCTCCGGCCACATTCAAGGGCGCCACAGCAGCTCCTGGCTTCGCCCCCCTGCCTCCCTCGCGCGCAGCAGCCCCGACGGCCCCGGATCTCCGCCTCCGAGCGCCCCGTTTTGCCCACCGACGAGCACCGCGCGCTCACCCGCCGTAGTGCGCCTTCAGACGGACGCGGCCGCCGCTCCCGTCCATCTTGGAGTCCGTCCTGCTGGGCATCGCGCGATCCGCCGGCCGCCGTCAGCGATGCGTCCAGGGCGCTCCGACCATGGCTAGCGGCCCCAGCGCAGGGCCGGGTTGCCAGGCGGGGCGGACGACGGAACGCGGAAGGGAGCGCGCAGCGCGGGACCGACGGCGCCGGCCGCGCCAACTCCGCGGAACTTGGGCGGCGCGCGGGGCGGGGGTGGAGGGGCACATTGGACAGGGGCGGAACCTGGCCGTCCAGACGGCCAATCCACGGGGCGGATGGTACCTGCGGCCAATGGAAGCTCCTCGGGGCCACCACCTGAGCCAATCCTCGGGGGGCCGCACGGCCGCGGCCCAATGATGAGAGCGCAGGACGGACTACCTGTCGGGCGGAGCGCGGCCACCTGCGGCCAATGGGAGCGCGCGCGGTGTGGCTTTGCCCAGCAACGGGCAGCGACCCGTATCGGCCTGGGACTGCAGGGCACCTCGGCGCAGCCAGCGCTTATGAGTCTCCCGGGTCTGTGGTGCTGAAGAGCCGGGCGAACTTGTTGGAGGTGCAAGTTGTCCGACGCTTTCGGACCCTCAGCGGAGTGTGAGCTGCGCGGGGCCCCCGGGAGTGCGAGGAGCTGAGCACCTGGTCAAGGTGCGAACTGCTCTGGTTCTCCGGTCCTGGCCCCCCAACTGCCGCGGAATCCCGCGTTCCGCACTGGGAGAGCCTGTCTGCGCTCGCTGCCTCTGCCCCCGCTCGCTTCTCCGCGAACTGGACAATCCTAGGGCATTCTTCGCTTTACATTCCACACATGTGCCTGGTTCTCCTTGGTGCCAGGCACGGGTGACTCTGGAAGGCAGAAAAGACGCAGCTGCGCTGCTCTTGGATCCTGTGTTCTCCCTAAAAGACACCTGTTGGCAGCCTGCTGGTTATCTGATTCAAGTACCCCTCGCCAATCCCCCACTCCCCGAGACAGGGTTTCTCTATGTAGCCCTGGCGGTCCTGGAACTCACTCTGTAGACCAGGCTAGTGTAACTCAGAGATCCCGCCTGCCTCTATCTCCCAAGTGCTGGAATTAAAGGCGTGTTCCACCACCATCCGGCTTCAAATGCTTTTTAAACACTTCCTTCTTATAAATAAATAAGTAAATGGCGGCACACCTGTAATCCCAACATTAGAGAAGCTGAGACAGGAGGATCTGGAGCCATGGGCCAGCCAGTCTGGGCTACATCCCCAGGAGTGTCTCAGATGATTCAAACAAACAAACAAAGAAAGACTCTCTTGACCTCTAAACCTGATGATTTCTCTGTAACCTCTGTACAGACTCCTGCTGGAGCTGTATCCTTATCCTCATCCCATCTCTGCTTTTTTTTTTTTTTTTTTTTAGAGAACACTGACTCCTCCCCACTTCTGCCACCCACTCCGAGGCTACACAGATAACCCTCAATTCTCAATTAAAAAAAAAAAAAAGTTATGAGACAGATTTTCACTAGGCAGCCCAGGCTCTCAGGTGCTGAGATGGCAGATGTGTGTGGCCACATCAGAGTTTTATTTAATATTGGGAATTGAACCTAGGGGCTTGCACATGCTAGGCAAGTACCCTACCACCAGCTATATATCCCCTGGTTGTTTTTAAACGCTTTGCTTATTTTTTAAAGATTTTGTTTTATGTACATGAATGTTGTTTTGCCAGCAGGTGTCTTCACGTGTGTTTGCACACCTCGTAAATGCAGGGCCTGAAGAGGCCAGGAAAGGGAATGGGCCCACCCTGGAACCGGAGTTACAGCCAACTGTGAGATGCCACATGGGTTTGGGAACCAAACTAAGGTCCTCTACAGGAGCAGACCAGGCTCTTAACAACCGAGCCATCGCGGAAGCTTCCCAATATTTATTTCTGAGATAGCATCTCACTAAGCTGCCTGAACCAGCACTGGGTCATCAATCCCTGTCTTACACGTAGCTAAGACGGCAGGCCTGGATTGGGCTTTGCTGCTGGGACTTTCTTTTTTTGTTTGTTCTTTTCAAGACAGGGTTTCTCTGTGTAGCCCGGCTGTTCTGGAAATCTCTGGCCTCAAACTCAGAGATCTGCCTGCTTCTGCCTCCCAAGTGCTGGGATTAAAGCCTTCCTCTGCACCCCCAGTTTACCTTTGACAGCCACAGGATGCTGGTCTCCAAAGCTCCACCCATCTTCCTCTGGCCACACAGCCTTTATGTTTTACATTTTATTTTTGGTTGTTTAAGACAAGGGCTCCTGTGTGGCCCAGCCGGTCTAGAACTTGTGACCCCCCCCCCGCCCCGCCCCTGACTCATCAAGCACTGATATGCCTTAGTCATATAACCTGTCAGTCTGGCTACCCAGGCCCCCAGCCATTGATAGCTTCATGCTCTCCAAGCCCTAACCAAGCCTCATGTTCCCCCACATCTCTCCCACCCTCCTCCCACCTGCATGCTCCTGAAAGTTCCCTTAGCATCCCTGTTTCCAGGGCAACCACTGCCATCCCTTTGCTCCAAAGGCTCAAGACCAAAACCCCTCCCAAAAGATGTCACATACCTCTCCCCCCCCCCCCCGCTAATTCTCACAGTTTCACCTTCAACGTGTTCCCACAATCTAAACCTGGGATCCCTTTATGATCCCTATGACGCTTTGACCTAGCCTTTCCCTCTGTACTGGGACCACTGTACGGTCTCCAGTTCCCTAAAACACAAACCAGCCCATGCTGTGGTTGTAGTCCAGTGTTTAAAAACCTCTGGTAGAAACGGTAGCCATGGCTCAATGGTAAAGAGTGTTGGTTTCCCTTCCAGAAGATCCAGGTTTGAATGCTAGCACCCACATCCATCTAAAACTCCTGTTCCAGGGGGTCCAAGGTCCTCTTCTGGTCTCCATGGTCAGTCCACATACATATATACACAGGTGAAAGAATAACACACATGATTTTTTTTTATGTTTTTATGGTCAGCTAGTGGCAAGTTCCGTTCTCTGACCTTCAGATAGGCTTTATTTGGATGAGAACCATGGCACATAGGCTCACAGGACCTGGGACCCCATTCCTTTCAGCTGTCATCTTCCCCATATTCATCCTGACTCATCCACCCCATGGCTGACCTTGTACCGCCCTGGCCTTGGGACCTTTGCGTGTGCTCTGAGGAGCTGGGTGGCACACTTCGTCGAGGCTCTACCAACGCTCTCGATGGGCGTGTAAACAATCTGTTTGCATCCCCGTCTCCGAAAGGCAACTGAATAGAAGGTGACGTGTGGTGCTCAGCCAAACACAACGGGGAGCAGCGATCCGCAGTGGTCTCGCACCCAAGTAGCAGCTCACTTTGATTCTCAGGACTACCGATCACGATTCTCAGCGAAGTCCTGCTGGCCCCTGGCACAGCTCCCCACGCAGAGTCCTGCAGCCAGCCCTGTAGCCGTGGTGGTAGCTTTGTCCCCGCAGCTATCTGGAGCCAACTGTAATGTAGTTTTTGGCACTTCCCGATGTATGGGGAAGGATAAGGTGCAGCTTAGGCAGCCTGATGGAGAGAGGTGCTGGCACCTCTAGAATTTCCTCCCAGGCCAGCTGGCCACTGGAAGAAACAGTGTGGTCCTGTCCCAGCAGGCGGGATGGGCTACTGGGCGTGTCCCCAGCTGGGTCCCACTGGACACAATAGCGGAAGCCATTTGGGAGGTTTTCCAGCCTAGGTGGCCCTTGGCCAGGGAAGTCTCTGTGGGAGCATCAGTTCTGGGGGAGGAGCCTGGTAAGGCCATGCTGGCTTCTGGAGGGTCTGTTTTCCATGAGGGTAGTGAAGGGCAATGGGTCCAGGACCCAATATTGGAGCATGTGCAGCCAGGGGGGTGCCAGGAGAGTCATGCAGTCTGTTAAAGGCTCTCATCAGAACAGAGGGCTGAGAGCCCTAGGATTGCCCCAGGGTACTAAATGCTTCCCTAACACCTACTCATCCCTCCCTCTGGCTGTATCTCCTAATGCTGGTATTTGCAAAGCAGAACACCCCCAGGCCTATGGGGGCAGGTCACAGCAGTAATTCCCACAATCAAAATCCCAACCTGTGAGGTTCCAAGGTGAAGGGATCTATAGATGACCCTTGTGAATGGAGTCGGGGTGCTGCCCGGCTGTGGATGACAGGGTTTGTTCCCAAGTTCATGAATGACTCCCCTCTCTTGCTGGGTATTCCCACGGCCTCTCCCGGCACCTGGCACCCAGTGTAATGAATGGGATTTCTGGGACCATATGGGCTCTGTCCACCAAGGGAGGTCAGGGTTACCCCCAGCTTCCACGGACACCAGACCATACCGGTCACAGTTTGGTAGTGTGGCAGGCTTCAAGAACTCCCTCCAAGGTGGGCTGGGTGGGGAGGTGACCCTTGGAACCATTGGAGTGAAGCAGACCCCAGGAGCAAAGAGAGGAAACTGTCTGGGCAGGAGGGCAGAGCCTTTGGGACCCACTCCTACAGTCTTCTGCAGACACTGCACACTCCCACAGTCACAGTCACAGATTGTCTCCCAAATGAATAATGTTAGCTGGCTGTACAAATATGAATGGAGTTGTACAGATTCAATTTCGGAGAAGGTGAGTTAGCCAAAGAAGTCCCTTCTCCGAGGCCCAGCCGGGCGGGGAGGACCCAACGGTCTGTTTTCACCCCCCGTCTCTTGGGACCAGCTTGTGTAAGTCGTCTTACTTTGGTTTCTATTGCTGTAATAAAACACCAATACCAAAGAACTTGGGGAGGAAAGGGTTCATTTCACTCACACTTCCATATAACAGTTAATCATTGAAAGTAGCCAGGGCAGGAGCTCAAACAGGGGAGGAACCTGGAGGCCGGAGCTGGAGCTGATGAAGAGGCTTGGAGGCGTGCTGCTCACTGGCTTGCCCAGTCTGCTTAGAGTACCAGAACCACCCCCACCCCAACGCAGGATGTGTGTGTGTGTGTCTATGTGTGTGTGTCTGTGTGTGTGTGTGTCTGTGTGTGTGTGTGTGTGTCTGTGTGTGTGTGTGTCTCTGTGTGTGTGTCTCTGTGTGTGTGTGTGTCTGTGTGTGTGTGTGTGTGTCTGTGTGTGTCTCTGTGTGTGTGTGTTTGTCTGTGTGCTGTGTGTGTATGTGTGTGTGTGTGTGTCTGTGTGCTGTGTGTGTGTCTGTGTGTGTGTCTCTGTGTGTGTGTGTTTGTCTGTGTGCTGTGTGTGTATGTGTGTGTGTGTGTCTGTGTGCTGTGTGTGTGTCTGTGTGTGTGTCTCTGTGTGTGTGTGTTTGTCTGTGTGCTGTGTGTGTATGTGTGTGTGTGTGTGTGTCTGTGTGCTGTGTGTGTGTCTGTGTGTGTGTCTCTGTGTGTGTGTTTGTCTGTGTGCTGTGTGTGTCTGTGTGTGTGTGTCTGTGTCTGTGTGTGTGTGTGTGTGTCTCTGTGTGTGACCACCCACAATGGGTTGGGCCCTCCCACATTGCTAATTAAGAAAATGTCCTTTAGGCCGACCTAGAGCCCAGTCTTATGGTGCCCTCCCTTCAGATGACTATAGCTTGTGTCAAGTTGAGATAAAACCAGCCAGCACAGAGGAACAGGGCAGACACTTCCACCAGGTGTTGGGAAGGGGAAGAAGGAGTAGTAAGTAGTAAGCGTAGAGGGTAAGTGAGGGCTCCTCCCACCTCGCTGGAAGGTGTGGCTCTTGCCCATGGTGGAGGGCAAACATTGCTCACCATTCCAGATGTGAGGTTGACCTGAGTGGTGTGTGTGTGTGTGTGTGTGTGTGTGTGTGTGTGTCTGTGTGTGTGTGTCTGTGTCTCTGTGTGTGTCTGTGTGTGTGTGTGTGTCTGTGTGTGTGTATGTGTCTGTGTGTGTCTGTGTCTCTGTGTGTGTGTGTGTGTGTCTGTGTGCTGTGTGTGTATGTGTCTGTGTGTGTCTGTGTGTGTGTGTCTGTCTGTGTGTGTGTGTGTCTGTGTGTGTATGTCTCTGTGTCTGTGTGTCTGTGTCTGTGTGTGTGTGTCTGTGTGTGTGTGTCTGTATGTGTGTCTGTGTGTCTGTGTGTGTCTGTGTGTGTGTTGTGTCTCTGTGTGTGTCTGTGTCTGTGTGTCTGTGTGTGTGTGTGTCTGTGTGTATGTCTCTGTGTGTCTGTGTGTGTCTGTGTGTCTGTGTGTGTCTGTGTGTGTGTGTCTGTGTGTGTGTCTGTATGTGTTTCTGTGTGTGTCTGTGTGTGTGTGTCTGTGTGTGTGTGTATCTGTGTGTGTCTGTGTCTCTCTGTGTGTGTGTGTATCTGTTTGTGTGTCTGTGTGTGTGTGTCTCTGTGTGTGTGTTTCTCTGTGTGTGTGTGTGTCTGTGTCTCTGTGTGTGTGTGTGTATCTGTGTGCGTGTGTGTGTGTGTCTGTGTGTGTGTCTGTGTGTGTGTGTCTGTGTGTGTCTCTGTGTCTGTGTGTGTCTGTGTGTATCTGTGTGTGTGTGTCTGTGCGTGTCTCTGTGTGTGTGTCTGTGTGTGTGTGTGTCTGTGTGTGTGTGTGTCTGTGTCTGTGCGTGTCTCTGTGTGTGTGTGTGTCTGTGTGTGTGTCTGTGTGTGTGTGTGTCTGTGTGTGTTTGTGTGTGTGTGTATCTGTGTGTGTGTATCTGTGTGTGTGTATCTGGGTGTGTGTGTGTGTGTGTATGTGTGTGTGTGTGTGTGTGTCTGGCAGGGACCCACCTGCTACAGGAAGAGTCCAGAGCAGTTACTGACAGGTGCTTGGCACTCAGCTGAGGGAGGCACCTCAGCAGATGTTTCCTTTCTTTGTCAGGGATCATGGGGTTTAGAGAAATCAGCAGAAGTAACAACATCCACTGCATTCATTCACTCATTGGATGTTGCTTACGGTCCTATTAAATGCCAAAAGTTGTGCAGTCGTAAGCTAGGATTTTCCCCTCATGCATCCCGGATGCCAGAAGAGACAGACAGTCCCCTCTCAGCTCTGTGGGGCTGGGGATGTGGCTCAGAGGTTAAGATCACTTGCCGCACACTCATGAGGACAGCACCCATGTTACAAACTAGCCATCCAGCACATACCTAGCTCTTGGAGAAAGGCAGAGGCAGGAGGAACACCAAGGCTTGCTGACTTTCCGCCTAGCCAAGAAAGCTCACAGGGTCAGGGTTTCCTTTCTGTTGTCTCCACAACACCAGAACCAAAAGTAACTTAGGGAGGAAAGTTTATTTGGTTTAGAAGTCAGGGTCTGTTGAGGAAGCTAAGGCAGAAACCTACAGGAACAGCAGAGGAACATTGCCCTCCTGGCTTGCTCAGTTTGCTTTCTGACACACCCCAAGGCCGCCTGCCCAGAGATGGTACCTCCAACAGTGGGCTGGGCCCTTTCACACCAATCAAGAAAATTCCCCATGCCTGGGTGGTGGTGAGTTCCAGACCAGCCTGGTCTACAGAGTGAACTCCAGGACAGCCAGGGCTGCACAGAGAAACCCTGTCTCAAAACAAACAAACAGGAAACAAACAAACAAACAAACAAAAAACCACAGGCTTGCTTACAGGTCAATTTGATGGGGGCATTTTCTCAACTGAGATTTCTTCTCAGAATTTTTTATCAGGTTTCTAGAAGCTTTGTCAAGTTGCCAGGAAACCAAGCAACATTCAACTACACTCACACATAAACAAACAAATAGATGGCAGGGCTGGGTGTGGTGGTGCACATCTTTAATCCCAGCAGAGTTGGTGGGATCTCTGTGAGTTCAAGATTGGGCCATTCTATAGAATGAGTTCCAGGACAGCTGGGGCTACATAGAGAATCCCTGTCTCAAAAAGCAAAATAACAGCAACACAAAATTCCCCTGCCCCCCCCAAAAACCCAAGTAAATAAATGACTAAATAAATAGATGGCATCTCTGTTGGCTATGGAAGACGAGGCCCTGGAAGAGGCTTGCTTGGGAAATTAACATATTACAGGGGAGGACATGATAGACTTGCAAAGACCTGCGACCCTGGGAAGCCAAGTCTATGGAAGCAGTAGGGAAGAGGAGGATGAGGCCTGGGTGGAATGGTTGGGGGACACATCATAAGTTCTATGTGTCCAAACCTAGTTCTGCCTCGACTTTGCATAGTCACCTTCGCTGCTAGTGATCAGAGATAAAATTGGCAGGTGTAGTACCAAGAATTTCCAGAAGGGGGCACAGGAGGGACGCAGCTGAGGAAGGCCTGGCTCTTTGTTCCTTACCCCACCCGGGGCGGGGCAGGTCGGTGACCACAGCTCTGGCTTACTGGCCTCCCAACACCGGTCGGGTGGGCTGTGGGTGTCCTCACACAATCCCGCTTCTTTGTGTTCCAGGCCCATAGGATGTTTCCTGTGCCTTCAGCTGCCTCTCCACCCTTCCAATCAGAGTCCTCTTCATAGCACAGTTGTGTGTGCTGATTATCCCTGGGTTCTTTGTACTGTTTTGTTTTTTGCTTTTTTTTTAATCTATGGACTGGCAAGGCAGGCCTCTTGGTACAAGCCTGTAACTCCCACCTGTTTAGGAGACTGAGACAGGAACGTTGAGTGTTCAAGGCAGCCTGGGCAGCAGAGTGAATTTAAAGCCAGACTGGGCAACTTAGTAAGACCCTGACTCAGAGTAAAAACTAAAAATGTGGGGCTGGAAATGTAGCTCGGTGGCAGAGGGCTTGACTCTCCTGTAAGGGTCCTAAAAGCTCGACTTTGAATAGTACCACAAGAAGTCAAGCAACTTTTGTTCTTGGGGTGTGAATAATATGTTGGCTTTTATTTACTATGTCACCAGAACTTTGTTCTACTGATACTCCCCCAGACACTATTGCAAAGAATTATCCTACAGCCTTAATATCAAAAATAAAAATAAAGTTAAAAGCTGTTCTGGGGATGCAGCTCTGTTGGTAGAGTGTCTAGAATGTAGGAAGTCCAGGCCTCGGTCCTGAGCTCAGCATAAACCAAGCATAACTGTGCACACCTGTGATCCCAGCTCTCAGGACGTAGGATACACCCAAGACGTCAAGTACTAAGTGTGTCTCACATCAAAAAGCGCAATAGACAAGAACCAGGTGTGGTGGCTTTAATCCCAGCACTCGAGAGATTTCCTGGGACTTCAAGGCCAGCCTGGTCTACAAAGTGAGTTTCAGGACAGCCAAGGCTGTTACATAGAGAAACTGTGCCTCAAAATAAATAAATAAATAAACAAATAAATAAACAAATAAATAAATAAATAAATAAATAAGACAGGAGAAAACAAGCCAGGTCAATATGGAATCTGAAACAACAAACAAACAAAAAAAAAAGTTCAAAAATTGAGAAGCCCAAATAAAGAATGTCCTTAATAGTAATAGAAATGTTAAGTGTTTTGTACTGATAAATATGCTGTGGCTATGTGAGATATTAACTCAGGGGGGTCATGGTCAAAGGGTGAGCAGGAACCCTGTGCGTCTTGCAACTCTCCAAATTAAATTATGTGACACTTTACATTTTTTTTCATGTATTTATTTATTTACAGTGTGTGTGTAGGGTGGGATGGGGTGTACACATACATGTGGAGGTCACGTACATGTGACACATACAGTGCACATTCATGTGGAGGTCAGAGGACAACTTGTGGGAATCCATTCTCTCCTCCTGCTATGTTAGGCTTGGTGGCAAGTGCCTTTACCCTCTGAGCCATTGCACCAGCCCTAGCTGCTATGCAATGCTTTAAGTAAAACATTTCCTTCAGAAAATAAAACCCCGTGGACACTAGACTCTGAGTGCACACCTGCATGCAATCCCTCCTCCTCTCGCGAATGTGTGTCATATCTGGATATTTTGAGTGTGGGTGATGCTGGGCCAGCAAAGGCAGAAGAGCTAAGTACAAGGAGCTTGAGAGAAGGGAGGTTAGATAAAGGACAGAAGGGCTGTGAGGGAACTGACAGAAAACCAGAGCCTTCCCACTCACTCACCAGCCAAACTGGAAAGAAGAGCCCCGGCTACTCTGCAGGGCCCTGTACTAAACGGGCACGGTTGTGACTTCCTTAGCGCCAGGACCTCAGCATCTCCCTGGGCTACGGTCTCAGGACTTTATTCTGCAGGCCTGGGAGGCTCTGTACCTTTTTGGCCATTTGCTCCCAAGGCCCGAGAGGCACTGGACCTGTTCCAGGGTCACACGGCTGTAGAAGGCAGAGCAGAGAGAGGCTCAAGGTTCCAGCCGGTATTCCAGTCCACAACAGCACAACACACGTATACTAACTACTCACTTCTTTTTCTCTACACTGGCTGAACACAGAGTGCCACTCCTGCCTTGAGGCCTGTTTGGGGCCAGGACCAGGGCCCAAGCCTGAGGTAGAGGTTAGGGGTGTTACCAGGGCATGTGAACACGTGTTACATGCGAACACGGAGGACTACTGTTCTCACCAGTCTGGAGGCCTCTGAAAACAGACTGGGCCCCACTGCACCTTCCTGAGGACTGGGGTTATTTAAGACCCAGTGGAGGATGAGGGGGCTCTGCCAGAACCATGTCACCATGGCAATGGTGGCAACAGCTCCAGGACGACAAGTACTATTTTAGCCCCATGAAAATAGAGTCACATTAACTCAAACAATCACATGAGATGCTAAAAGGTTTCCCAGCCCCCGGCCTGAGCCCCTTAATGGCTTTATGCAACCTGAGCTCCGGGGGCTTGAATGTCAAGCTGTCTGGGGTCAGCTGGAGGGCCATCAACTAAGTCAAGCTCAGGCCCAGAATATGTGTGAGCCATTCCCGGGTCAGGCTGGCAAGCTGCAGATGATCAGACAGCCAAACACTGTCCATAGGTCCTCTGGCCTGGCAAGGCTGTGGAATGGGAGAAGCCCCTTTCCCCAGCTCCCTACTACAGATAGTTTTATAAAGCAAGTTGACGGCAGCACCCATGTCATGGTTTTTTATCTGTCCACCTTGGGAGCTAGACCCAAGGAAAGATCTGTAAGTATAGACAGCTCTTGTACCACGTATTGCCAGTAAGTTTCTGTGATGGCCAGGTAGAAAGTGTTGGACAAGCAGTGCAAGGGAGCCCAAAGCTACTATGGACTTCTCCTGACCAGTGGCCCTTGAGACCGAAGGTTGCACATTTGGACACATAAACCCACCCCCACACGTGGCCCGGGCCAGGCAAGAACTACCCTGCCAGGACATAAGGACGCATGCCCCTGCTGCGTGGCATTGGCTCCAGCAAGCCAGCAGATGGAGGAGAAGTTGCTGCTCTGTGGGAGGCTGCAGACGGAGGCCTTGCAGCTAGGCTGTGTCCGGGTGTCTCTCCCTTTGGAATCATCTCAGCTCTCTCTTGCAGCTTGTCAAGACCTCACATCATCAAAGGTCAGGAGCCTCCCAAGGACAAGGCCTGCTGGCCCCCCTTTACCTGTCCCCTGACAGGGTGGCTTTGTGGACACTTCCCAGGAATGTAGATTCCTTTGTACCGTTACATATGACAGCTGCGGAGGCCACCCTAGACATATGAGTTCAGGGCCCCTAGGTACCCCAAGCGCCAGCCGAGCAGGCTGCACAGAATGCGCAGAACTTGTGTCTTTGGGCTGCTGAGAGTAAAATTACTGAGGAAGTCCCAGAACGAGGGGTTAGGAGCCTCTTGTGACAGACATGACAGTTATCTGACATGGACAGAGGGGGCAGGAGTGAGCAGCCAGATGGACTGGAGTCCTTCCTGCCACATTGCCAGGAGTTACCCCAACCTTAGATGTGGTGTGGGGCCTATTCCATCTCACCCAGAGTAGATAACCCTGCCAGCTCCACGCCGGAAGCCCATCTCCCTGCATTTCTTCCCAACAGCTATTGGCACTTACAAAGGAGGCTTGAGCCAACTAATAAAAACAAGTTGTATCCCCTGAGCTGCAGAAGCAGACAAAGTTCTAGACGCCTGTGCGGCTGAAGCAATACTGACTGGTTTTAGGGAAATGCTGGCTGGCTTCCTGTTGTTGTGACAAATGCCTGAAAAAAAATCAGCCCCCTCCCCCTCCCACACACACCTTTTGTGGTCCAGGGTAGCCTGGAACTCACTACTGAGCAGTTATGAGCACACTATGTTAGAAGCACAGACAGACAGATACATTAACAAATCCATACGTTGTGTTGATTTTGTTGGCTACAATTTGCCAAGTAGTCCTGATTTCTCTTGATAGCTGGCTGTGGCAGAGCACACCGGGTTCCAGGGGGCCTTGTTGGTGGCAAAGGCGTGGGACTCAGCGACACAGAGCGGCACCTCTGCGAATTAGATAATGAGCTAACTCTGTTAGGGAAGCCACTGGAGGCCCCGCCACAGAGAAACCCCAGGGTCACAAGTTTGATCCCACCCTCAAGGTTGAGTATCACTGCAAAAGTGAGGGACAGGACCATGGAAGACACAGAGGCTAAAAAGAAAACAAACAAACAAGCAGACAACAGAATTGGGTTCAGGCAGATGACTGGGTAACGGCAATTTGAGGGGGTTGTGTTAGCAGCAAGAGCAAATCCAAGCTGAAGCCCCAGGTGTTAGTATTCAGCCATCTGTACTGGCCTGCCATTGGGGTTCTGACAAGATCCGCCCTCAGCTGCTGCCACATAGCACATTGGCTACATTCCGTTTTATAAGGGCCCTGCCCACCTTCCCTCTCTCTCTCCCCTCCCCCCCCTCTCTCTTCCTTCTCTCCCATCACTCTTATCCCCAGAGACTGGTCTCTGCCCGCCCCCCTTTTTCTGCCCTTTCTCTCTCCTTTTCCCATAAACCTCCTGTGTGAGTTCTGTTGCTTGGGCGTGACTTCTCTTCGTAACTTTTTTTTTTTTTTTTTTGGCATTACAGCACCTGGAACCGTTGAGCCTTCTCTGGTTGATGGTCCTCTGAAACATCGGATAGGTGACTGGTGTATGTGTGGAGGGTGCAGCATGAGGATGTTATGCCCTTCCTCAATGTGGTATGTTTAATAAGCTGTCAGGGTTGTTACTGACACAATTTTAATATGCCAGTGTGCTCGTAAGATCTAAGTTTGCTTTGGTGAATGTTTAGGGTGATGCCATGTTTACTTTCGGGAATAAGTTACTTATCAGCTTTTGCCTCAAGGGTGGTGATTGGCAGGCGGTACTTAGACGCATAATGTATCTATGCTCTCACACTGAAATCAAATTCTGCTTGTAAAACAAGTCTCTCAGGGCAAGAAACGGCTTGAAAAAAACAAAACAAAACAAAACAAAACAAGCCAACGTTTTATGCAACATGGAATAACGGCCTAATCTCAACAGAAATGCAGAATAGCCTGGAACTATTAGCTTCAATCCTCCATCCTCCTGCCTCTGTCTCCTGAATACTGGTGTTACAAACCATGCCTGGCAGGAGAAAAAAAAAAGCAAAGATTTGTTTTGGCTCACTGTGTCAGAGGTTTCAGTTTCTGGTTGTTTGATCCCATTGCTTTGGGCCTATAGCAGGGCAGAACATCACAGCGGGGAGCATGGTACAAGAAAGTCTTCTTTCAAAGCAAGCAGGACTGAAAGATACTGAGAGAGACAGGATGGAGCACACCCCATGGCCTCATTTCCTCCCGGTAAGTCTCCCTCCTACCACAGACTGGTAACCAAGCCTTCAACACAGGTGTCATTGTAGGATTAAAATCCAAGACGTTAAATAAACGAAGATGGTCAGCCGGGCGGTGGTGGCACACACCTTTAATCCCAGCACTCAGAAGGCAGAGGCAGGGGAATCTCTGCGAGTTCAAGGCCAGCCCTGTCCACAAAGCTACACAGAGGAAAACCTGTCTCAGAACAACAAAACAAAAAATGAAGACGTTGAGGTCCTGGGAGACATGTTCAAAGTTGCAGAGACAATGAGTAAGATGCCAGGCCTATTCCAGAGCCAGTACACCAAGCCACTAAGTGTTAGAAAGTCTCAACCAACGAGAAGACATGTATTCCACAAGAGAAGGCAGACTCATCTGCCCCCAAGCACATCTATTATACTGAAATCGAGACTTCTTAGCTATAGGTGTTCTGGTGCCCCGTCCCTTCCCCTACAGTTCAGGGTAGATGGAGGACAATTCCTAAGAAATGTGTGCGTACTATCTTATCCAGAAGCCCCCGTGGGTTTCTCTGCCCCAGAGCAAGAGAGCTGACACCACATGGGCCAAACCATCACAGAGAGAAATGGCATTAGCCAGGACACCTGTGACACCCGTTGGCATTCGCTCCCTCTGTCTCACTGTAGCTAGTTGTTTTCCGCCAGCCCGCTTGGTCCCACCGCCGCGCCAGCCCCAAATAATAATACACGGAGACCTTGTATTTGATATAAGGCTGTTGGCCAGTTTCTTACCTGCTAGCTCTGTCTTAATGATTAACCCATTTCTACTATTCTAAGTATTTCCACGTGGCTCATCTTACCGGCCAGAGTAGCTGGCGTTCTACCTCTCCGGGCTGTCCATGCTGACTCCTCCTTACTACTTCCTCTTTCCTCCTTGACTTCTAGCCCCGCCTATCTTGCTTTCCTATTGGCCAACAGTGCTTTATTTATTAACCAGTATGAGAAACGTATTTACAGAATGACATCTCCCATCATCCCACTTCACTCCCTCACTTCTACTTCTGCAGGTCTCAAAGACTTCTGTTTCTGGAGACAGAGTCCAGGGGTCAGCTGTGCAAGTGGTCCAGAGGATGATGGGTGGGGGAGGGCTTATCAACAGGGTATCCTTCAGTGTGACTCAGTGTTAAGCTTCCCATAGAGATGGAATCGGTCCAAATACACCTTAGTGGACCTCTGAAGCTAGGACACGGTAGTGGGCAGCCGACATGAAGTAAACGCACTGGAGCCTCCCAGAAAAATGTGATGGACTGATGGACTGAAGATTCTTAGGTTGAAATCAGTGCCTAGCATGAGAGGTGTTAATCATGAGGATGAAGCCCTCTCCCCAAGTACCTCCTTCCTTTCTTTCCTAATCTTTTCTTTTTATAATACTTGAAAGTGAACCTTGGGGATTTACAGATACTTGGCAAGGGCACTTTCCCTGAGTTATATCTCCTGCCCTCTTTTCACATTTTAGACTGGTATTGAACTGTGTGTGTGTGTGTGTGTGTGTGTGTGTGTGTGTGTGTGTGTGTGTTTGTGTGTGTGTGGTATTTCAAGACAGGGTTTCTCTGTGTAGCTCTGGCTGTCCTGGAACTCACTCTGTAGATCAGGCTGGCCTCAAACTCAGAGACCCACCTGCCTCTTTCTCCCAAGTGCTGGGATTAAAGGTGTGCACCACCGCTGCCTGGATAAGGCCTTGAATTTTTAATACGCCTGCCTCGGCCTCCTGAATAGATGGAATTATCAGCCTCTGCCACCATGCCCAGCCCATGATAAGGGACCAGAGAGGTCGTTTTCCTCTTTCTGCCGCATGCCATAGCTGCACCAACTATCTAGGATAAGGTGGAACGTAGTTCTGGTGATGAAAGGAAGAGTTGGCGGAGCCAGGGTCCAGGCTGGTGGGGGTTATCATCGTTAGATTAACTGCTGCGGGGGACCCATCTTAATTGTGGGTGGGACCATTCCTTGGGCTTGCAGTCCTGGCACTAATAAATAATAACTGAATAAAAGGTGGAAAGTGGCTGAGCACATGAACCAGCTGCCCCCCTCCCCGCTTCCTGATTGTGAACAGTACACTAATCCAGCTTCCCCTGCTGAAAGCATGGCTTCCTCTGCTGATTGCATGCCTTCCCTCCCTTTTGTTCTGTCTCTGCTGAGGTGATGATGGGTTGTATCCCTTCAGAACTGTGAGTCAAAATAATGCCCCCCCTTCCCCTCACTTAAGCTGGTTTTGGCAGAATCGTTTATCCCAGCAACAGAAGAGAAGGCTTGACCAACTAAGAGAAGGAACACACAATACCTCCCCCACATATATGATGAGGATCCCCCAAAACCTTTCTATGCTGCTCTTTGCCAGAATAATGTGTCCTGTGGAGAGGTCACCTGGAATCCTAAGGGCTTTCAGCTACAGGATCTGAGCCGATCGAAAATATTTTGCTGTCTCTGCGTGGTGGTGGCCGATGAATGCCAAGTGACAGATGGGGTCCTTGCCCTTGTCTGTCTCATTGTCAACCGAAGAGGTGTGGGCCCACTGTAGGGCCATATCCTGGTTCCCAGTGTATTTGGAGTAGCAGAGCCCTGTTGTTGTTTTCTCCTCCAGTGGAACAAGCATCTATGGCAGAAGAAGCCAAGCCAGGGTCCCCGTGGTTTGGGGGTTAACATGAGAGACTCACAGAGGCTGGGAAGAGAAGGTCTGGAAGTTAGAGGACACACTACTCCAGCTTCAGTAGGTGTGTAGTTGCCCAGTGACCGCAGCACTTGGAAGGACCGGCGTAACTACATCAGAGGTGCCTAAGCCTAGAGTTGAGCATCCCAGGAGTAGGTGGGGAGGGGACTGGTTCATCCAGCCAGGGCCTCAGTCCATGGGGCTACTGTAACCGAGGAGGTAGCTGAGCTCATCTCGTCAGCCCTCCATTGTCATTTTTGGTGGCTGTTGTTACAGTGACAGCTATCACCTTGCCGTCAGTCACTCATGTGGGGCTTACTGTGGTGCGAGCAGTATTAGGGGGTGGGTTGCAGGCGACCCCGAGGTTGCACCTGGGTCTAGCAGCAGCCGAGGGGGACAGATCTTGCTTTCTGGCCGTGCCACCCCGGGGATGCTCACTCAGCTTGTGAGCATTGGGGTCCTGGGGCAGTCATTCACTGGCGGTGGCTAGAGATGGTGGAGAGATGCCCCGTGGGATTGCTGCTGTCTGCCCTGGGTCACCAAGCACTCTCCAGCTTCTCCTCTCCCCCTTTCTCCCCCTGTGTTATATTCCGTGTCTCCTGCTTCTGGGGCTGCCATCTGTACTGAGCTGAACAACTTCCCCTTAGAATGCTTCAAACCCAGAACCTCAGAATATGGCTTCTTTAGATTTGTGTAGATGTACAGTTATGATTAAGATGAACCATACTCAAGTATGGAAACTCTTATGTCCAGTGCCAGGTGTTTGTGTAAGAAAGAGGGGCAGAAATTAGCCATGTGCTGATGGACACAGAGTTCAGGGTGATATATCTTAAAACCAAGGAGTGCAGGCAGGCCGGGAAGCAGAGGGAGGTCAGAGTAGCGTCTTCCCTGGAGCCCAGTCTCCCTACTCCTAGGTTTAGGGTTTCTGACCTCCATAGCTCTGATAGAACAGGAAAACAGATACCCCAACCCCAGACTTGTCTCAGCTCTGCTTGAGATGAACATACCAGAAGTCAGCCCTCCATGTGGGCTTCTTTTGATACCCTGCATGTCTGCCGCCTCACTAGGGGAAGGGCAGGGTTGGATCCTTAAGCCCGGGCTCTCCTCCAGTCCATGCTGCCAGAGGGCTCTGTCTTTTGACATCCAGGCCCTCTTAGCTCCATCAGCCTCCAGCCACCGGGAGGAATAGCCCACATTCAATGCATGCCTCCAGCCTGGGGCAGAGAAGGAGGTTATCCCCGCTAGGATGAAAAATCTCCTGCCTGTCACCCTTTGTCCCTAGTGCCACCACAGCAAGCAGGAGGCACTGACATCCCTTTTCCAAGCTGGCTCTCTTCTCAGCCGCAGCCCTTGATCCATCCATAGCCTTCAGTCAGCTCCTGCCCTCACCCCCCCCCCCGGAACAGAGGCTGGTGTTTGAAAAGCATCAGTCCTTCCCTGTAAACATGTGGGCAGAAATAGCAGCCTGCAGGCTGGAGGGAGTGATTGCTGGCTGCAGAATCAGGCGAAGGCTGCTGCCCGGGTGGGCTTGGCTGCGTGGGAGCCCAAGGCAATCGCAAAGGCCGCTTTAAATAGCTCCCCGTGGGTACATGCAGCAGAAAGAGGGCAGACTGCAGGCGGCAAGAGGCAGGGCAGAGGCGGGTGCTGAAGCTGGCAGGTTGTGCAGTTGGAAAGGAATTAGGCTGCTGGCCTCAGCGTCCAGGTGAACCCAGCAGGTCTAAAACCCTGAACCCACCTGCCCCTCCCCTAAGGCCTAGAGAGCTGGAGCTGGCCCCGCCCACTTTCCTGGGGGTGGGACCTAGGTTGCACTGGGGATGAGAGGTGACAATAGGTAGTCTTGGACTATCTACAGTGTGCACGATTTGGTCCCCATCCTCAGGCTGGGGTCTGTGGAGGTGAAACCTAACCGTAACCACGTAGGAAGCCTTCAGAGCACAGGTGTGGAGATGGGGAGATTCCTGCCCCGTGGATGTCCTGCGGTGGCTGGGTTTGCACTGCCTCCCCTGCTGTCAGGAGTTGGAATGCCAGCTGTCCCAGCTCTCTTTCGGCAGCCCCTAGGCCCATTCTATCTTTGCAGCTCCTGGTCACAGTGGAGCCCAGTGCCCCCCACCCCCTGGGTGGCCTGTTAAGCCACAGAGCCTCCCAGGAGCCAAGGTTCCCAGGAGGAGGGGTCCTTAGGTCAGGGGTCCTTGAGATGAAGACAAAGAGTGAGCGTTCATGTGTGGCCAGTGCCTCCTCCACACTTCAAGGACAGGCAGCCCCTGTCCCTCTTGAGCCTGGCGGTGACTTTATGACACTGCCACCTACAGTGGTTTGGGACTGTGGAGGGCCGCCAGCGGCCAGGTCCTGCTATGGACACTCTTGCTGGCTCACACAGTCCCTTGCCAAGCTCCTGAGTGGTTTAGAGTAGGGGCCCACGAGAAGGGGGACTTCTGTGGCATGGCCTGGCACCCCCTGATTAAGTGGGGCGATGGGCCTGGATGATCCTGTCAGCTTGTGAGTTACTAACTGCTGACTGTGAGGGGCTCTGGGGAAGACCCAAGATGGAAAGCTGTTCTGCTAATTGTACCCTTTCTTTCTTCTACATGGAAGACTCCGTGTGTGGAAAAGCTGGACCCCTTTATTAGGAGCTGCCTATCACATGCTCCGGTGGCTTCAAGGTCCTTGGGCAGCTGCAGGAAGCAGCTAAGGGATGTCTGCAGGACCTGAGGTGGCCTCTGAGTTCCCATTACTTCATCCAAGAAGGCACAATAGTGGGCCTGAACCTCCAGCAGGTGATAAAGGGAGTAATGACGTCTTAAACCATCCCCAGGTTCCTGCATCTCTGCCTTTACTGATGCCTCAAGGCACAGCCTCAGCTCATCTTCTGGGGTGTTTCCCTGGCTCCAGATGTGTTCCCAGTTCTGAGATTTTTCAGGAAGGCATTTCAAAAATGTGCGGCTCTGGAATCTGGGGCTCTGCACTCATGCTCCTAGATCTGCTTCTGCCTTAGTGAAAATGACTCCGATGTAGCCGGTGGCAGGGACAGGGACAGGGACAAGACACCATCACACTGGTGTCATCGATGCTGATTCTCCCCCTTTGTAAATCCCCTCTATTAGTCAGCCTCCTTTGAGGGACGCCGACCCCACCGCTTTCTCTGCACACCAGGCATGTTTACCCTAGATTTGATGAGCTTCCCCAAGCTGCCCCTAACCCCTCATCCTTCCTATCTTGCCCTGTGGCAGCGGAGACACAGGCAGAGAAGACCACAGTGCAGCCACCACGTGCAATAAAGACAGTAACCAGCTGCCAGGTCAAGGCTTTATTTCATGCTGGGACCAAAGAGGCCTTGTAGTACCCTTCTCTCCCCCCCTCCCCCCCCTTTCACCTTGAGAGTGGCCATCCACCCCCACCATCCGTCTCTCTGATCCTGATCCCACAGAGCAAAGGCCCGGAAATCAGGGTCGTTCTGAGTCTAAAAATTCACAGCTGCCAAGGGCCCAGCAGTGAGTGCCAGGCTCAGCTTCAGGGTCAGGCCGGCTACGGCCCTCTATGCAAAAACGCATCCTGCCCCATCCGCAAAAAGCGCTAGATGGTCTTCGGCGCGAAGCCAGCCGAGGTAAAGCTCAGGAAGCTGCGGCTTCCTCTCTGACCCACTTTGAGACCCACAAACAGGGCTGTTCCTCCAGGACTTTCTGGCAACCACCGCCCCAGCAGCGGGCGAGTGAAGTGACACATGTACCGCTGTCACATGGTATATGCTGCCCAGTAGATGATGTTGACAGCTGCGAAAGCTGCAGGGAACACAGCTCGGGCATAGATGTCGATGGTGTCTGCGTCGATGGGCTTGAGTCTGGAACGGATGCCTCCTGGGCCCCCTGGGCGGGACGCCCCCTCTTTCTTCGCCTCCACTTCCACGGACCTATAGGAGCCCATGAGGTTCCCAGAGATTCGGCCCTGGCGACGGGAGATGGCCAACTCCTGGCTGACCCCAGCAGCCGAGAGGGAGAAGAGGACAATGGCATTCCTCACATCCATCTGCAGAGGGTGGGGCAGGGAGACAGGAGGAAGGTGCTGAGGGTGCCCTGGCTGAATGGAAGGATTCCTGCCCCCTACAGCAGACTGTGCTGAGGGACCAGTCCCAGGGCAGGGACTCGGGGCTCAGACTTGACCTTCTCAGAGCTGGCCAGCAGGAGAGAAGTTCTTTCCGCTCCCTTGTGCCCAGTAGGAATCTGTCCTTGCTTTTTTTTTTTTTTTTTTTTTTTTTTTCCATCTTTGATTCTGAACCCCAAGACGAACCCACCCAACCTCTCACCTCTGTCCTTGGCTTTGTGACCTTGACCTTGGCCTTTCGTTTCTTCCTGTAGTCGGCGTTGAAGTGGGCGAATGCATACTCCACCAAGGCAGCAAACACAAAGACGTAACAGATCCAGAAATACACGTCTAGAGCCTTGATAGCCGAAGCCCTCGGCAGGGAGGAGCGGGCACTGACCATGAGTGTGGTCATTGTCAGCACAGTGGTGATGCCTGGTGGGAAGGGGTGGCCGTGGCTGGAGTCCCACCATCTCTTTCCCACCCCAGCCAGCAGGGCCTGGGTCCCGGGAAGAGGGGAGTTCTTCAACCCTCTACTCCCTAAGCTCCAGAGGCCAACCCTATTCTGACCCACTGCTTCACAAGGGAGACGGAATGAGGTCTAGAGGCCAAGGGATTAGGTCAGGGTTAGCAGGGAGACCCAGTCCTTGTACAATCCCTCTCAGCTCTTGGGAAGTACAGATGAGCCTCATACCTAGAGATACCCTGGCAGGCACTGCTGCCTGGCTAATCCAGAAGGAGACCCAGGACATGGCAACCAGGAGAACAGAGGGCATGTAAGACTGGATGATGTAGACACCCCGGTTCCTCCGAAGCTGGAAGTGCAAGCTGAGCCTCGGGAACTGGCCAGCTGTGGGGACAACCCACTGTCAGATGAGCTTTCCCCAACCCCGCCATCTACCCCGCAGGCCTCGGGGCAGAGGGACTTGGTTGTTTGGCTCACTATGAAGCTCAGATGGAAGACCCTAGAAAACCCACAAAGATGTTGGGTTACCCACACAGAGAAGAGTCCGGCTGATGGCAGGGTAAGTGCCCGCCACCTCTGTGCCTTCTGCCCCACGCCATGCATAGACATGCTCTAAAGGGAAAGGTGGCCAAGGACGGGCCTCAGTTGTTATAATACCCACAGTCACGCTCTCCCTAAGCCTAGAGCACTGGGAAGGAATAATCCAGGAGTAAGAAACCTGGCTATACGGCATGGCAGCGTGTTCCCATTCCATTTGGGCACAGCCAGGAACACTCAGTCAATGCCCAACTCAGCAGCTTTGCAGCTGCATCCTCAGCCTTCAGAATGGACTGGCAGCGGCGGCGGCGGCAGTGCAGTTATAAAGCACAAGAAACCCGCACGCAGCTCACAGGCATGCCACCCCACCCCCACCCCACATTACCCGATTTGAAGTTCATCAGCTCCGTGGTGAAGCGGTAACTGGTGATGGTGAACTGGGCCAGCTGCAGCCTGTCCAGCCCGTGGATCTGCTCCTGGTTTTCTGACCAGTAATAAACAATGTCCTCAGAAGAGTAGCCATCTGTAAGAGATGGGTAGGGGCAGGGGCAGGGGTAGGGGCAGGGGCAGGGGTAGGGGTAGGGGTAGGGGTAGGGGTAGGGGTAGGGGTAGGGGTAGGGGTAGGGGTTAGGGGTTAGGGGTTAGGGGTTAGGGGTTAGGGTTAGGGTTAAGGTTAGGGTTAGGGTTAGGGTTAGGGTTTGCGTTAGGGTTAGGGGTAGGAGTAGGGGTAGGGTCAGGGTCAGGGTCAGGGTCAGGGTCAGGGTTAGGGTTAGGGTTAGGGTTAGGGTTAGGGTTAGGGGTAGGGGTAGGGGTTAGGGGTTAGGGTTAGGGTTAGGGGTTAGGGTTAGGGTTAAGGTTAGGGTTAGGGTTAGGGTCAGGGTTTGCATTAGGGTTAGGGTCAGGGTTAGGGTTAGGGGTTAGGGGTTGCGTTAGGGTTAGGATTAGGGTTAGGGTTAGGGTTAGGATTAGGGTTAGGGGTAGGGGTAGGGGTAAGGGTAGGGGTTAGGGTTAAGGTTAGGGTTAGGGTTAGGGTTTGCGTTTGAGTTAGGGTTAGGGTTAGGGTTAGGGTTAGGGTTAGGGTTAGGGTTAGGGTTAGGGTTAGGATTAGGGTTGGCAGCAGGGTCTAGCTTAGCCCTTGGCAGCCTCAGAGAGCATGCCGTTATCTATACAAGAGCCTGAGGGATGGGGCTGACCAGGTAGGTGACAGCAACAAAGACCTTATCCAGGGAGTGGGGAGTGTCAGCATTGGAGCCATCATTGATGGAGCTAAGGGGCCCGGGTTATCAAAGGTCTGTCATGTTGGGATAACCAGGCTGCCACAGCCAGATTTCCAAGGCTCTTTCCAACCTGTGCTGGCTAAGTTCCCTTAGTCCTTCCAGCCTATTCTCCTATACAGGCCACTGGCTCACGGGAAAGCCGTGTCTTGGAAGCTCCCCTGACCTCTGATCCCGGCTGGCCCGGTCCGAGCCCTGAGCTGCATGGCCTCACAATCCTAAGTAGCCAGTGCAGCCCCAAACAGAAAGGAGTCCCCACCCACCCAGGGAGGGCACTCACAGCTCTCCAGGTCCAGCATGCACTCCTGCTCGTCCATGGGGTACTTGGCGAGGTCCATGTCACAGGCCACTGTGGAGGTGATGCTGTAGGCAAAGTGGGTCGGTGAGGCCGTGGTGCCCTTTGGAAGCCAGCAGGTCCCCTGCCCCTAGATAGACAGCAGATATTCCCCCTGCGCCCATGCAGAGGGGCCACCTGCTCATCAGGAGCCACATGCAGCTCCAGCTGCCTCTTGAGTTTGTTCAGTGTGCTTCTGGCATCTGGGTAAAAACTGAAAACTAGGGTAGTCATAATATGTCTTAACAGACATTTGTATTCTATTCTCCTTAAAATTCTTGTCCAAGTTACAGGTTTATGAGACAGGAGCCAGCCTCAGCCCCCCCCCCCAATCCCACCATACTAGCCTAAGGGACAGCTGTTGATTACAGGGGAGGGGGTCTCACTGTTGCCAAATCAATGATCTGCTTTTCAGGGAGAAACCAACAGTTAGATGTTTATGTAAAAATCTCTCGATTGTTTGCTTAGTAAATTTTTGTTTGTTTGTTTGTCTTTGTTTTTTGAGACAGGGTTTCTCTATATAACAGCCCTGGCTATCCTGGAGCTCACTTTGTAGGCCAAGCTGGCCCTGAACTCACAGAGATCCGGGTGTCTCTGCCTCCTGAGTGCATGGATTAAAGCTGTGCAGCACCACATTTCTTAATTTTTTTAAAGTAATAGCAACTTCATTTTATAAAGAATTCTGTTTGAAAATAGGTGTCCAAATGTGTGCACATATGTGTATGTCACAGGAGCCCAAAGGTAAGAGCAGCTTGTTCATTACCAGAGAGGGGGAAGGACAATGTTGTCCATCCATGCAGTGGGATACTATCCAGCCCTTGAAGGGAGTAAAGCATGAATATGTTACAACACAGATGAACCTTGAAGACACAACACTAAAAGAAGCCAGACATAGAAGGCCACATAGCATGCTGATCTATGTACTTCCATGAAATATCCACAAAAGGCAAATCTGTGAGGGTAGAAGCAGATGGGTAGTGCCTAAGGTCTTCAGGCTGTGCAGGTGTGGTGCACAGCTATAATCTCAGCACATGGCAGGTAAAGGGCAGGAGAATCAGGAGTTCAAGGCCAGCCTTGGTTATATAGTCAGTAGTTCAAAGTCAGCCTGAGCTTCCTGAGACTGATAAGATGGCTCAGCAGGTAAAGGCACTTGCCACTACTGACAACGTGAGTTTGACTCCTGGGGACCCCGTGGTGGAAGGAGAGAGCTGACTCCCACAAGTTGTCCTTTGACCTCCACCTGTGTGCCACAGCATGCACACATTCGAACACGTGTACACAAACCCGAAATGGACCGCTTGACGGATAGGCGTGTCAGCGCCCCAGCAAGTGGTCCTCCTTTTGGAGCGATTGAACGCCGCAGAGGCAGCTTAGGGTTAGATTGCCGGGCTGTCTGTGCTAGTGTTCCTTTTTAAAAGGTGAATATATATTATGTGGATTTAACCTCGTTTGAAAAACATCTGTCTGCCTCTCGTAACATCTGGAGCCAATGTCAGCTAAGCAGCCTCTGGAAGCTAGAGGGTACAATGAGCACCGCAGTCTCTACCATTCGTGCCTCGGTGTCCTAGAGGGAGCAGGGCCTGTGCCTGAGCAGCAGCAGGGGAAGGCAGGCCCAGCTCACCGGATACTATATAAGATCACACCGTCAGGCTGTAGGCGGATGAGCTTGTTTTCCACAGTCACATCATGGAACCAGGCAGACTTGGCATTCACGATGAAGGTGTCAGGAAGCCACAGCTTGTCCACAAAGCGGCTGTCCAGGCCAAGGGTCTCGTTGGTATGGTTATAGGAGAGCCTGCTGTCCCGCCAGCTCTGGTGCAGGAACACCGTCATGGTATATTCCTGCACAGAAAGAGGGGCAGCACTGAAACTCTCACCCCTTGCTGTCCTCCTGGTGGCACACAGCCCAGCGAGCAGTATTGCCTGGCACCTACCATGTTTGCCTCTGAGATGTGGTCAATGCTGGCTACCTCTAGGGCAAGTGCCACGTTCACAGGGGGACCTGTGAGAAGCAGGGGCTAAAGTTGTTGTTGTAGAAACAGCTGCCCAGCACCCCAGCTACCCTTCGAAGCCAGCCCAGACAGACAGGACAGAGGAATAGTTGAGGCCTTCTCCAGGAACTTGGGGTTGGTACACATTTGCCACAGTGCCTGGGGAGATTGCTCTTCCATTTGGAATGACTGGGGCTTGAAATCCAATGAACCCCTGTTGTTGGCGAACCAGAGCCCAGCAGAACCCACATACACACACAGAAAACCCAAGGCTGGACCTGTTCCTGCCTGCCCATGCCCCTGCCCAATCAGTCACCCATACCTCCAATGCCCGGTCGGAAGTTTCGGGCATAGCCCTCCATTAGGCCATCCAGGTTAGGGAGCCAGGATATCTCCAGGTTGGAGCCCACGTAGTCCCCAATGTCATTCATTGCTCTGGGAACACAAAGCCAACTGGTCACAGCAGGCAGAGCTTCGGGACCTGGGGTGGAGCACTGTCCTCAGCACATATACCAGGGAAGAGCAGGCACCAGCCTCTCCCGGCGCTTTAGAGAAGATACAGAACAAGGCAGTGACAGTCCACACTTCTGCTACCTTTCAGCGTTGTGGCCCTTCCTGTCCCCTGTGCCCTCCTCAGGACACACAGAGTTCCCAGGCTCCCTTGAGGACCTCCCCAGTTCCCTTCCTCCTCATGTTCATGCAGGAAGTCAAAGGCTTAGCAAGCAATCACCTATGTCCAAACCCGCAGGGCTTGTCCCCAAAGCAGAGGACCCCACCCCAACAGGAGCATGGCCTTCCTGTCAGCAAAGGTTCCCTGGACATGACTTGAGAGAAAAGCATGAGAGGAACTCAGGTGAGGGCTGTCCTCTCAAGAGCCGTCTGCCCCCTCTCTGCATTTTTCCCCTGCCCCCCTCCTGCAGGTGGCCGCCATGCACGCACATCTAGGGCTCAGCCTGATGCTGGAGCAGCTGGGGCAGGTGAATGCAACAGCTTGTGCCAGCCTTGCTATTCCCAGCAAAACTACCAGGTAAGACAGAAGAGCAGGGGACATCGTGGGGACCATGAGAAGAGAGAGGAGCCCACTTGCTCTGGAATCTACTCGAAGCTTCTCGAAGCTTCTCGGCAGCAGGGAAGTGAGAATTCCACACAATTAACAACTGCTTGAGGTCTTTTTTCTTTTCAGCAGTAAACTTTCAGTTTTCTAGGAATCTCACCAGAAACTGAGCTTACAGGAAAAGGTCATGTCCTAAGCCCTGACTTCTGGTTTTACCTTACCAGGTTATAATCCTGGGTATTGCCTGAGCCACCCTATAATTTCACTTGCCAAGAGAGTAAAAAGACAAGAAAAAAAAAAAAAAGACTTCTTAGCAACCTTTTGAGATGCAACTTGAAAGCCACACGCACACAAAAAGGTATTTATGGCTAATACCAAGATAATTAATTTAGATTCTCCCTTGAGACGATGTACATTTCACTTTCCCCTGCACACACTAGTGTGGCCTTCTTTCTGAGTGATTTTCCTCCTCTTAATCTTCATGTTAATATTAAAATATCAGTAATAAAATCTGGCCTTGTAATTCCAACACTTGGGAGGCAGAGGCAGAGGCAGAGGCAGGCAGATACCTATGAGTTCAGAAAGTCTAACCTGGTTTATATAGTGAGTACCAAGCCAGCCAGAGCTATATAATGAGACCCTGTCTCTAAATAAATAAATACCTACCATCTCCATCTGTACTTAATAAATTGGCTAGTGCTGATTTTTTTTTTTTTTTCCTGTGCTGAAGCCACAAATACCAGTTAGGTCTGAGTTGAGGTCTCTAAAACTGTAGGGGAACTCCTCAGGTTGCTGAGGTAGCAGTGTAGACTTCCCGTCAATGGATCCAAAACTATGGGGCAGACATCAGCACCCACCCTGACACCAGCCCAGACACTGCCAGAGCATGGACCCCTAAGCTGCTTCTCCATACTTGCTTCTGCTGGAACTGAACTCCCCGATCTTTGTCATGTTCCCAGCCGTCATTTCCACCTGGGACCTCAGGATGGGACATTATCTCAGAATAAGGTCTTTGTGAGTGTAATTAGGATAAGGCCACATCAGAGTAGGTCAGGCCCCCTAGTAGGAAACAGACGGCAGAGATGAGAAGGCAGATGAAGGCGAGGGAGAGGCTGGTGGTGCCCCCACAAGACAAGGGGTGCTGAGTATTGCTGGCTGCCACTAGAAGCAGGAGGGAAGCCCAGGGCAACTGTCCTCTTAGACATCCCAGGGGGCTCGGGATTTCTGGCCTTCAGAAGCACAAAAGGAAAAATTCCTGTTGTTCAAAGCCGCCCAGGTTGTGTAATGTGTTGTGGCAGCCTAAGATGCTAATGCATGCTGTGCTCCTGCCTATGGGGGAATGGCCCACCACGAAGGAGGAGGACTCTCCTAAAAAGAAAAATAAAAACAAAACAAGCAAACAAACAAAAAACAAGTGGAATGATACTGGGCAGGCAGGTAGACTTGAGGTAACTGAGGAAAAGGCAGCTGCATGTCGGCATCTCGGTAACTGTGTCTGCTGGGTCAGAATAGCCCTTTGTGGTTAAGCACCCTTGAAGCTTCACCGAGGTTGTTTGCTGGATATCAGAAGCCAAAGCCCCAGGACATTCTCCCACACATTTGCACTAACTTAAAAGACCCGATGTCATCATAACATCTCTTGCATTATGATGCTGACACATCCCTTCTTGTGCTAGTCACGAGAAGAAATATCCTAAAGGATGCTCCTGTCCACCATGACTTGGGAGGGGGAAGGCGTTATCATACCCCCATGAATATACTGCCCACCTCATAAATAGTCATAAAAGCATCTTTAAAATCCACAATCCAGGACCACTGGGCTGCTCTTTGTGCAGTCTCTTTTCAAGTGCTTGTTTCGCTAAATAAACTTCTCCTTAAAATGTCCATGTCTCTTGACAGAATTCCTTCCTTCAAGAAGACAAGAACCAATGGATCTCCTTACCGGGAGTAGAGACCAGTCTCTCAGAGAACCTCTTGTTACTCTGACCGCCTATTTCAGGGACAGGAGAGTAACTTCCTTGGTCTGGGATGGTGGAGGCGGTGGCACTACCAGGGATGAGGCCTCTTGCCGGCCACCTGGCCGGGCCACTGCGGCAGTCTCCTCAGCCCTCCTAGGTACCCAGTCCCTGGATCTCCTCTTCGCATTGCCTGTTCTCTATATGAGCAACCTGGAAGACACCTAGAAAGGTACACTGGCGACCTAGGGCCTGGTTGCCTGAGAAACCCTGCTTGTACCCTCACATTTCTGGAATAAGCCACCACTACCCAGCATTGTTATGCGTTAGGGTCCAAACTCGGGACCTCGAGTTTGTGTGCCACACACTCACTTTGTCAACCGAGCCATCTCTCCAACGCCTCTCTAGGGCTGAGCCACAGACAGCTAGTCACAGCCCAGGTTAGGTAGAGGGTTCAGTCTCATGGGAAGAAACAAAGCAAATGGTGTTAAGAATAATGAATTTTATAGGTGGGAGAGGCTACACAGAGGGACAGCCTCCTGGAGAAAGTGACAGCAGGGCAGAGAAGGTTCTGGATTGTGAAAAGGACATGACTAATTGTACTTTGCGAGATTCTACGGGCTTAATTTAAACTGTTTCATAGCTTCATATCATGGCAAAGCAGATATAGATATGAAGGGCCCTACAGACAGGAAAAACCTCAATCTGGAGTCAGGGCAGTGATTCTGAACAGCAGGTCTCCGTTAATTTGCATTTGACACATACAGTTCTGTCAAGCATAGGGCACAAGCCTAGCCTATGATCTCAGAGGTGGGTGTAGGAGGATCAGGAATTTAAGGCCAGCCTCAGATATACAGTGAGTTCAAGGCCAGATTGGACTATATGAATTCATGTTCCAAAAAACCAAATGGGGGAGGGAAGGACAATAACAAGGAAAACCCACACAGTTCTGCTAGAACCGAAGTGGCCTGGGGAGCCAGACAGAGCTTTGCCGTTCTCTGCACATGGTAGGACCATGTTCCTATGACTTTATTTACCCTTAGGTGTATCTTCCCAAGTTGGGGAGGCACGAGCAGTAGATGGTCCAAGCCTCCATATTCCATCACATATTTCTTTTAACTGTTTCATATACCAGACTTTGAAAAGGTTGGGTGGGTACCAAAATTTCTAACTAACAAAATTTTCCAAATCTCTGACCTACCAAGTACTACTACTTTAACCCATGATGATGGTGTCTGGGCCTATTGTTTATTCCAAACAGAGAGACATTGCTCCCCAGCAGTCCCCTAGGGTGATTTATGGAGCTGGGAATGAGACAACATGGTTACAAGCTATGAAACAGTTTAAATTAAGCCTGTAGTCTCTCGCAAAGTACAATTAGGAATGTAAATAGAAGTCATCCTGAAGGCCAGATGTGAAGGGACTGGAAATGGGCTTTATTTTTGGACTACCCAGCTGTCATCGAGCCAGTGTGGAATGAGGCCATCAGGAGACACTGTCCTTCCTAGCCTTGTCTTAGGGCAGTGGCGCATGTGCTCATTCTCCTCTATCCTTATCCCAGGTCTGCTTAGAACATGAAAGCAATCCTTCAGGAAGATCACCTTGAATCGGCAGAGCCAAATCACTGAACCATATTCTAGGGGCAAGAAGAGAGGAGGCTACTCACTCCAGTGTGTCTTCTCTGCTTGGAGAATGACTCCCATTTTTTCCAGCTGTGCATGAGTACAGAGGACTGGGGTGAGAGGGAGGCTCATCTACAAGCCAGATTCTGGGATCATCTACAAGCCAGATTCTGGGATGTGAAGCTCACAGTTCCTACAGCTCTGCTCTTATTCACAGGCTCATGACAGGCTTCACAGAGCAGGCATGCTAACAGGCAGAGAGTACACGTGTTCTGCACTCAAGGAATATAGCACGGGGTGAAAAGGTCTCTATTCTTACTAGCACGTTGCAGCTATCTTGGCAGTGGGCTGCTGATTCTCCCAGCCTGGAGACCTTTGATAGCCTGAGATTGGGATATTATTTGAATAGATGGACAGAGAGACTCATAGACACATATCAGGCTTTGGTTTAGAGATTCAAAGTCTTGGGGCAGAGAGGACACAGTGAAAAACACATTGCTGCCCCCTTGAACTACATCTGGTGTATCATGGGAACTCCCTCTCTCCTCCTCCCCCACTGAGAAACGAACCCACCCTCTGCCTCTGGAGACAGAAAGGGAAGGTGGGTGCAGCTGAGCCAAGCGGCGGATGCTCCTCACTGCAGCATGCAGCCACTGCGCACACACAAGCCCACGGATCCCACAGCTCCACTTTTAGAGCAGCATGCTCCTTGCTAGCATCCCAGTTACCAAGGCAAAGAAGAGTATTGCGACCATCGCACTGTGAGCTGAGCGCCAGGGAGACAGAGGTGCCAACAGCCTGGGAGGGACACCCACATGGGGGTGCAGTTGACAAGCTCAGTGCCCGCTATATGTGCAGGTCTTCTCACTCCATGTCCAGTCCACAAACATGACACATGCACCTTTTGCTATCACACAGTCTTTCCCACAAAGGACCACTGAGGTCAAGACCTGGGAGAATCTGGAGACTAAGAGAAAGGAAGCTGCCTAAAGCAGGAGGGCCAGAAAAGGCGAGAGTGGGACACCCTGCACGGTCAGCGCCTTGCTAAACCTGAAGGTCACCACAAGGACTGAGCTGGCAGCTATGTCAGATTTCTTCCCACCCTGGAGAGGTCCTTTGGTCCTGTCACCCTGCTCCACATTGTGTTACTGCTAGGCCAAGCCAAGAGGAAGTCTGGGCAGAACCTTCTAGGGATAAACTTTTAAAATACGACAAGACAGTAACTATTTTGGATTAGAGGATGAGATGAATGCTCAGCAGAGCAGTGGCACCCCCCCCCACACTTTACAAGGTGCTGTTCCATGTGAGATCAGGATAATGACAAGTCTCGGGCTTGTGTCCCTCAGCTCTTCTGCACAAGAGAACAGGTACACAGCCCCCTACCCAACACCTCAAAAAGCTTCACACAAGCCAGGGCTTAGAATTTCTTTTTGTCTTGTTTTGATTTTTAAATTTGAGGAAGGGGATGGGCTATGCATGCAGACTTGAGGGAGGGGTCTGGAGAGATTCCCAGCAAGCAACCTATAAATAGGTCCTGTAAATAGAATAAATAGACACAAAATGAGCTTCATGTCAGCACAGGACAGGATTTGCCACCAAAAGAGTTTTGGAATCGTGATCGGACCAAAATGTTGGGGTGTAAGAGCCTCTCAAGTTTCAAACTCTTGGCCCTGTGGCCGTGGACAGGGCCAGCATCCGACCCCAGGGCCTCAAACATGACAGACACAGCTGTGCTGCTAGACCTCACCCACCTTTTTGAAAAGAAGGGAAGTGAACCCCACAGGGACTAAAGGAGGAACAAAGCCCTTTGCAGGACACTGGCTGATCAGAGGCTCACGGTAAGTGTCCATTCTCTGGTCTCCAACCTAGTTATAACATTTGTAGCCAGACCTAGGCCTTCTGGACCTGTCCCCCACCAGCCAACAGAGAAACTCAGACACTTGCACGATCTGCTTCCTAGATATCTATGGCCAAAATATGGCTGGCATGCAGCCATGCCTGTTGTCCAGCCCTCTCCCATGCCCATTAGTCAGTTAGCCATCAAGTCCAGAGCACAAGGGACCTGTTTCGATTGTCTGTTGCTTCTTCATCCAAATGGTTTTCACAAGGGCCCCTTCCTCATGATTCTCGTGGGGGCTGGCTCTGTCCAAGATGACCAAGGTGATCAAGGTTGGGTTTTAGGTTCCAGAGAACAGAGAAAAAAGGCGGAGACTGTGGGGTGTTGGAGGCGACTGAGAGGGGAAAGGCTTCCCTTCTCAGGCCCTTCTCGCTCTGGGGAAACAGCCCCCGTCTTCCCCCAGAATATAGCCTGTCACCTTCCCTGGCGGGCATGCTACGGGACTACTTGGATGTCATTCACCTGCAGTCAGTAAACTCTGAAGGGACTCTTGAAAGGGGTCCCACAGTCACCTCCTCCCTACTGATACGGTTGGGACAAACCTTTCTAAGGCGTCCATCTAAGCCAGAGGCAACGGATGGTCATTTCTCCCGACTCTCAAGGGCAGACCTGCCCCCATTGCCCCTCCCCCCCCCCCATTCTTAAGTCCTTCCTTCTTTTTGCCTCCAGCTTATCCTGCCGAGCTTCATTTCTCTCAGCACCTGGAAGGGCACCAACCTGGCAGGAACCAGCTCAGTGAGAAGCGGTCAAGGCCAAGGATGGAGAGAGCTGTCCATATTAACCTGACCCAGAGGCTCCGATCCCGCCCCGCAGCGCAGCGTTCAGCACCGGGGACGACGGACAGCACCCGGGCATCAGAAAGAGGTCGGCGGGGTCCTCAGAACTGGGAGGACAGCACGCGCAAAGCAGACCTGGGTGGACCTGGGGGTGAAGACTCGGGGTCCTGACAACTCCGAACTCTGCCCAGCCGAGAGCGCCCGCCAAAGGACAAGTCCCTCCTGCCCCACACCTTCCCCGGCAGCGGGATCCGCTCACCTGGCGCCGTGATGCGGCTGCGCGCCCAGCAGCAGGAGCGGCGGCAGCAGCCAACCCAACACGTCCATGGATGGCCTTGCGGGCTCTGCGCGGGACAGGTCCGGCCAGCCCCGGCGCAAGCAAAGTTGCTTCGCCTGTGGCCGCGCGGCGGCACCAGAAGGGCGGGAGCGCGAAGGAGAGTGGCGCGGGCGCGAGGGGAGGACGGATCGCCGAGCCCGCCCCGCCCCGCCCCGCCCCGAGCTCCAGTCCCACCCCCGCTTGCGCTCCCCGCCACGCCCGGGAAGCTTCTGCGCGCCCCAAAACACCCTGTGGTCGCTCCATTGCGCTCCCTAAGCCTCGAGTGCGCGCCCTGTCCTCTCCATTGCCCTCCAGGAGTCAGGCAACCCAGACCCTCCAACTGCTACCCTTGCTGTCAACAAACAGGTTCTTTCGTCCACTTGTCAGCAAGGAGCGCAAGCCACCTGGGCGCAAGACTTGGGTGGACTTTGTCGGACAGGTGCTTGCTTGGGCGGTTTCTGAGGGGTCTCAGGCCTGGGTTGCCTAGACATGGGGCGTGCCTGAAGCACCCTCCACCTGGACGACCTCCCCCGTGAGAGAGAAAGCACTATTGGCTATCTTTCAGAACTTCGGTAAAAAACCCTACTGGACATGGGACGATACTATACCTGAGTTTGGGATGGTCAGGCCCCATCACACTTGTCCACAAAGATTAGGACAGGCCCTGCAGACAGTGCTAAAACATCGACCCTCCCTCGCAAAGCAGAAGGCTCACACATCTTTAATTTTTAAAATATTAACTTTTACTTTTGAAATTATAATATAATTCTATCATTTCCCCCTTTCCTTTCCTCCCTACAACCTCTCACATATACTCCTCTCCACTCTCTTTCAAATTCATGGCCTCTATTTTATTAGTCGTTGTTACGCATGGATATGTATATGTGCATGCATATATGTTCCTAAATGTAACCTGCTCAGTCTGTATAATGTTACTTGTATTTTGTTTTCAGGGGTGATCATTTGGTATCTGGATAACCAATTAGTGTGCTCTTCCCTGGACACATCTTCTGTTTTAATCCTTTAGACTACAAAGTATTGGAGGATTCCCTTTTAAAATATAATAATAATAATAATAATAATAATAATAATAATAATAATAATAAAACAGCCAGATGTAGGTGTCAGAGCCCTGGAACTGGAGTTATAGGAAGTTGTGAGCTGCTACGTGAGTACCAGGAATTGAACCCGGGTCCTCTGGAACAGCAGCCAGTCCTCTTAACCACTGAGCCCTCTCTCCAAACCTAGAGGATCCCCTTTAAAGACTAATTGCAAACTTCATTGTTCAGCCTCTTTACTGACCTCACTGGATGCCCAGGGTTTCCAGAAACACTTTAAAATGGGCAGATTCAACCTGTTAGTGGTGTATCCCTGGAGTTCTAAGCAGATTGGTTGTTCAGATCCAGCCTAAACAGCACAGCAAGACTGTCTTAAACTCAAGTGGCAGAAGCTCCCTGGGGATGACTATCCTCTAGCTAGAGCTGGCCAGACAGAGGAGTTCAGAAAAGGATGAGTTATGGAGCTTCTAGCACAAGGCACTCCTTAGACATATTTTTATTGTTTTGTCTCATTTCTGAGGCAGGGTCTGATGTAGCCCAGGCTGGCCTTGAACTTGCTATATAGCCAAGGATGACTTTGAGCTGCTGACCACCCTGCTTCCCCTCAAGTCCTGGGATTACAAGCTTTCAAAACTTCATCCCTATCAAGATTTCTGAAAAGTAGTTTCTGAGCTTTGGTTCCTCCCCACCAATATGTGAACCTCACCACCTTTGTCTCTCTCGTGGGCTCTACTCAGGGAATCAGGAACCGCCCAAGAGGAAGCGGCGTCCGTCCTGCCTGGCTGGCAGAGTCTCGGGCTGTTTCTAGTGTGCCTGGTCTGCTTCTTCCTCCGCAGACAGCTTGGTCTCAGGTTCTCCACTCTACTCCCTTTATTGCTCTGAGGGAGAGCCCCACTCACCCTGTCTGCCACCACAACGCCTCTGTCACCGCTGTCCATCTCCGAGGCGTGTGCTCCTTTCCAAGTACCTCCAGAAGCCCCCCTTCTAGTCTTTGCGCACTTAGAGTGTGGATTAGGGGGCCTGCTACCCTGACACAATCGTGGGACTGGAGAGATGGCTCAGTGATTAGACGCAGTTACCACTCTTGCAGAGGAACTGGGTTTGGTTCCCAGAGACCACATAGCAGCTCACAAGCGTCTAGTTCCAGTCCGTCCAACCGGGCACACATGTAGTGCACAAACATTCGTTCATGCAAAGCATTCATACTCGTGAAATGAAAACAAATAATTGTTACCAGCACTTTCCCCACCAGCCTGGTCCCACAGCCGTGTCAGCCCCAAATAACACACAGAGACACTATACAGATATAAAGCTGTAGGCCTGTTACTAGCGTTTCTTATTGACTAGCTCTGTCTTAAATATTAACCCATTTCTATTAATCTAAGTGTTTCCATGTGGTCTTATCTTACCAGAGAGAGGGTTCGGACCTCTTCTCTCAAGTATCTATATCTTGACTCTCCTACATCTCCCAGAATCCTCCTAGTCTCCTAGTCCCGCCTATCTTGCCTTCCTATTTGCCAACAGTGCTTTATTCATTAACCAATAAGAAGCATATTTACAGAATGACATCTCACATCAATAAATCTTTTTTAAAAAATAAATAAATAAATAAGAACAATAGTAGAAAAGAAGCTGGGATCTCAAGCCTACTCATTTAATCCCCATCGCTATCCATTCTGCGGGCACTTGCATCAATGGTTCAACTGCAATTCACTCACCGTGAATGTCAGTGGCACCATTCCGTAGGCTGGGGTCCCAAGCAGCGTAACAAATGGGGACAAAAGAGAAAGCGAGCTGAGTACCAGCGTCTCCCTTGATGTGACCTCACTCCCAACACCACAGCCAGAGCTGCTGTCCCTGCCACGCTTCCCCCACTGTGACGGACTGTGCCTTTAAATAGTGAGCTAAAATAAAACCTTCCTTCTCTAAATTGCCCTTGAAAGGTTTTTGTTTTGTTTTGAGAGAGGGCTTTCTCTGTGCTGCTTTGGAGCCTGTCCTGGAACTCACTCTGTAGACCAGGCTGTGTTCAAACTCACAGAGATCCACTGCCTCTAACTCTTGAGTGCTGGGATTAAAGGCGTGTGCCACCACCTCCTAGCCCTTATCAGGCGTTCTGTGGGGGAAATGAGACCCATGAATGCACATCTATTACCCCTTATTTGGCATACATCAGATAGACTCATTCAGAGCCCTTGGTTGGATAATCAAGGCCGTGAGTGTCTGCTATGTCTCTTTGCTCTGGGCAGGGAGGCAATGTTGCTTTCCTCAAATGGAGCTGAGCATGATGCCTGGATGGTTGGAAACCCCGCCAGCTCCAGAGGTCACTAGTTCAGAGGATGATCTTTTGGGGGGCTCAACAATCATATGTGACTGGCCTGCAGTCTTCACGGCCTTCGGTTTGGATGATGGCTCTGTTGGTGCATCTAGCACACGGGAAGGGAGGGAAGAAGTATGAAGCCTGGGCAGGGGAGCTGGCCTAAGCCCATTACTGCAGTGCCACAGCAGCAGGTTGGGCCACAGGAGGTGGAGGTGAGTCACACAGCCTGCAAGAGGAAACTGCATTAGCTAAATTTAAAATCCTTGCCTGATGCATTTGTGAAGTTGCTTTGTCATTTTCCTGGGAAAATGCACTAAATAGGGAAAATGACAGTGATACAAACAGGGTTTCATGAGCGTAGAGTGTAATTATTAATCCTGTGATTTTCAGTGAGAGTTGTTCGTGTGGATAAGCAGGAGAAACTTGGCAGAGAGGATTATGTACGAAATGCTTGGAGCAGACTAAACTCCAGAGTCTACTCAAAAAAAGCACAGAGTCCACTCAGAAAAGGCTTCATTAGTAACTTCAATCCCAAGCACCACTAAAGCATTACTGGGACACTTAGAGCATTTGTTTCTACCTGGAGCAAGACAGGCATCAAGTACCATTGTTTGTATTTAGTGTAGAGAAGCCTGAATTCTATTCTCAAATTTTGTTTTGAAAGTGATATTTTTGAAGTCTTTCCCATGATGAGAAATGCTAGACAAAAATGAACATTTCTAACAAAGGAGCTGTCAATCAAATGAGAAAAACTTTAGACATGAGCATGATTGAATCTATGCCACAAAAACTTCTAAAAATGGCTACTAGGGAGATCCAACACTAGACTTAATAGACAAGAGCTTCTGTGGCTGTGCTGGGGCACCTTGTGGGGAAGAATTACCACTGGCCTGTCTTCTGGGCCTGGAGTCTTTGATTATGTGTGCTGATGTTGGAGAAGTTAAAGGTTAAATGGCTAGGCATGCTGGTGAGTACCTGCAATACTCGTGCTCAGGAGAACAACTTAGGTTGCATTGGCTGGTCAGGCCATGTAGTTTACATAACGAGACCCTGTCTTTAAAAAAAAAAAAAAAAAAAAACAGGCAGTGGTGGTGCACACCTTTAATCCCAGCGGATCTGAGTTCGAGACCAGCCTGGTCTACAAGAGGTAGTTCTAGGACAAGCTCCAAAGCCACAGAGAAACCCTGTCTCGAAAAAACAAACAAAACAAAGGACACCTAAGGTAGGATTTCTGTCATTTTTTTTCCCCATCCTTTGCAAATGGAATAGGTAGCTTTCCAAAGTTGCTTCCAATTATCCTGCCTCTTGTTCCTTAGAACCCATTTCCCATTGTATGATCTGGAGCCAGTGAGTTGTAATGATAGCCCCTGGGGTGATAAGGAATCACCAGACTTGGTCATAAAAGCCACCGACTTAAGTCTTACAGGCATACTTGGTGTTTCCATTCTTTGACGAAGCCCCTTGCTCATCCTGAGCTGACAGATGGCAGAGCAGGAAATGAGGGCAGCTTTGACAAATTCACAGCCAGGAGGAATACAGACTCCAGTCCCCAGATGTAAGACATAAATTCTGTCCTCCTCTCTCAGTGAGATTGGAAGTAGGTAATACCTAGTGAAACCTGAGCCCCCTGAAAACCCTTAGGTAGCATCTGACTGCAGATCTGGGAAGAACCACAAATTTGTTGCTGCATGTATGAACATTTTTCGGGGTAGGGACAGACAACAGAGTCTCACCACACAGTCCCCACGAGCCTGGAACTTGCTGTGTGGATCAGGCTGGTACTGAACTCACAGAAAGCTGCTTGTCTTTGCCTTCTGAGTGCTGGGATTTAAGGCATGCACCACCATGCCCGGCCATCAGCATTATTTTTATTGCTGAGCTGCATTGGACTGAATATACTTTACTCTGTTTAACGCCCCACCTGTTGATGACCATTTGGGTATCCAGTTTAGGCTATTATGAGTGAACGTTCAAGTACAAGTCTTCGAGTGAACATATGTTTTCATTTCTTTTGAATAAATATGTGGGTGTAGGACTGCTGGATTTTAGGGGAACAAATGCTTAATTTATAACAGACTGCCAATCTGCTCTCCGACGTGGCTATAACATTTGGCGCTCCCATTGCGAAGTGTGAGGTTTCATGTTGCTTGGCCTCCTCACCAACACTGAACATTGCGTACCTCTAATTTGACCAGTCTACGGCTAGGAAGAGGTTTCTCGTTGCAGATATAATGTGAACAGATATTTTTCTCGGTGACTAAGGTGCTGCATGTCTTTTAAGTGTCTTCTCTTAATGTCTTACTAATTAAAACAATGAGGCTATTTGCCTTCTATTTGTTGGACTGAGTAGTTATGTTTGTTTTAGATGGACGTTTTTTACAAATATTTTAACCCAATTTGTGGTTTTTTTTAAATTTATTTTTCATTTCCACAAAACTTTTGAGGTACAGAGTTTTTCATCTTTATTAAATAATCTACATTATCTATTTTCCTTCATTGCTGCTCTCTTGCCTTGGCGTGGCCTGGGAACTTTCCCCAGTGGATGTTGGCGTCATCTGAGGGCTCTGTGAGGGTTTAAATGAGAATTGCATCCATAGGCTTATATATTAGAATACTTGTTGGTCCTCATTAGGTAGAGTTGTTTGGAAGGATTAAAAGGTGTGGCCTTCTTAGTGGAATGTCACTGAGGGTGGGGTTTTGGGTTTCAAAAGACTCACGTTATTCCCAGGGCTCTTTTTCTTGGTTATGGATCAGATATAAGCTCTGTGCTTACTTCTCCAGCCCCCATCTGCCTGCTGTCATGCTCCACACCATGATGGTCACAGACTCTGGCCTTCTGGAACTGTGAGCCTCAAATTAAAAGCTTTCTCTTATAAATTTCCTTCATCATAGTATTTTGTCATGATGACATAAAAATATGATGGACTCTCTTATCCACTTTCCACCTCCAAGGTCATTATTCCTGGTTCTCTGTTGGGCAATAAATTTTTATTATCTCTTATCTCTGTTTGATTAGTATGTGTCTTGATGAGACATCTTCTGGTTTTCTTGCCTTGACCCTTGTGAAATGTCTTGGTTATCACATTTGTCTCCCAGTTTCTCAGGTCAAATAAGCACCCTGCTTTTTGCTGGTGACATGGGACCTCAGTGTGACTGACTTCAGTTTGGTATGGTCTTGGGAGTCCTGTCCAAGTCAGCAGTTCCCTGCAGACTATCTTGCCCCTCGTGGCAATCAGGAGAAAGGATGAAGACAGACAGAAATGGGAACCTTGTTAACCCCTGGGAGAGACCTCTTCATGGACATTTCTGGGTACTGGATCTTCTCAGTAAGGCAGGAGCTTCCTTTGAATGCTCTGAAGCCATTTCAGAAGAGTTGGGACACCCAAATACTCAAGGATAGTCATCGGTTGCCCACTCCGCAGGCCCAAGCACTGTTCCATAAGTTAGAGCCATGGCCAAGCTGTGGTTAAGCCTTTTCAGCTGAAACTCAATCATTGCTGAAGCCCAGTGACTCCAACTCCTCAGTCCCCGCTCTTTCCTTGCTCTTACGGTGAAAGACTAGGCGCCTACGAACTACCAACGAGGCACCATATTTCAAGTACTAACATTTTACTGACAGCCTCCAACTTTTCATGACCCTTCTGGAGGGTGCCAATGCAACCGAGTAACCGTGGGGAATGGGGTATTCTCCCATACCCCATAAACACACCACACACTTTCCCCTAAAGCCCACACCATTGCACAACCATCAGGCCTCAGTTTGTTACGGGTAAAAGTCTCGGACAAGCTTCCTCCTTACACAAGGCATTGAGGTGCTCCCTAGCAGTGTTCCTCATTGCCAAAGGCAGTGTGAGTAACCCATTTCCTAATCCCCTGTAGTTGGCTCTCTCAGATCAGTTTTGGCACCAGCTGTGTCAACACGTGCCTTCCAGTTAGCGGACACGGGATAGAATTCGAGATACAAGAAATTTAGAAGGTGCTCCCTCACATCTTGGGAAGATAGGAAAAAGAATTGGGCTGAGGAAGCCTCCAATCCTTGGTCCTTATCTGGCATATTTAAATAGAAGGGGGAGGGGTATGCCTGACAGGTTTGGCCAGCCCAACAGAGGAACGGAGTATCCACTAGAGCAGTCCTGTGTTAATCAGGGTTTTGTCTCTGTAACAAATACTTGAGGTACCTTAAAAGAGAAGACTTATTCATTCATTCACTCATTTTACCGTAATGAGGATTGAATTTAGGACCTTGTGCATGGACCGCAAGCAAGCTTTCTCTGACTGAGCTGTATCGCCAGCCCTTTTTGTTTTGAGACCAGATCTTGCTGAGTGGTCAAGATTATTCCTAAACTTTTATCTATCCCAGCAGACCTTGAACTTGCTATCCCCTGTTTCTGCCCCCTGAGATTACAAGCTTGTATCACTAAGATCAGCTGGAAAAATGTGTTGACTCAGCATTTCACGTTTCTGTGCATGGTCAGCTGGTTCCCTGGTGTCTTGGCTATGGTGAAACAGAACACTGGGCGTAGCAGAACAAAATTGCTCACCACATAGTTGCCAGAAAGTAGAAAAGGTGACAGGGCAGAGCCAGGGACATTTATGTCTTTCCAGGGTACCTCTTCCAGTGAGCTACTTACTTCTTTCAAGTGCCACCTGATCATTTTGTGCCGCCTCCCAGTGATGGCATGTAATTAGGGGGATTGATTCATCGCTTAAGTCAGAAGCCTCATGATCAGCTGAGGACCAAGAGTGAGCCTATGAGAGCAGGGGAACACACTTCATACTCAAATTACAGCAGAGGGTATGGTTGCCTCATGACCCTGCCCATCCACTTATCAAGGGCAACCCAGAAAAGCAGGCTCAGATCAAGCAGTCGCATAGCCTGAGGGTAACTAGGACACACAGGACACCTGGGTTCAGTCTCCAGCACCACACACACACACACACACACACACACACACACACCTATAAGGGACTGATACGGTACTGCAGCAGTATTCCCCAACCTTACAATTTGAGAGGGGAAGTATCTGGGCTGCAGTAAAGAGTGCAAAAGCTATTCCCCACCAATCTCCACTAGATTTCCACAGCCTCTGTACCTTTTGAGAACTTCCTGAAGCCGAAGGTTCTCCATCTCCAGGATAAAACTAAACGAGTTGCCAGTCAACCTTGCAACCTCGATGTCTGTCCTGTCCTGTTGTCCTGTCTCTGTCTGTCTCTGTCTCTCTGTCTCTCTGTTCCTCTCTGCCCGGAGAGAATTCAGATTCAAAGCAGCCAGTCTTTCGTTTTTTAAAAGAGACACAGGAGATTCCCAACTCTCATATAAACAAACGTTCTTTTATTTTTAAGTTAGCAGTTGACCCAACTTTCAATTGGCTTTAGCCAGGTCATCAAGCACCTGCCCTGGTCTCCAGAATTGTCTGAGTCAATTCCGACTCAGCCCCCAGGACGGCTAGCGCGGCTACACTACGCCTGCGCAGGCTCTTTTGGAGCAATCACCGCCCTGCTCTCCAGCACGACGCAGCCTTCCGTTGCCATGGAGCTGCGGGCCCAAACACGACAACGGAAGCAGGCTCAGACCCACGGTGGCTGAGAGGCAGTCGGTTAAGGGGACATCCTCAAGGGGCCATTCCTGAGGGACTGGTGCCAAGGAACTCTTCCTCCGGGGCCACTGCTGAGGAACCGTCCCCCAGGAGCAGTTTCCAGGGTGGGGGGACCCTTCCGCAGGGCCATGCCTGGGGTCATTTGGGAGGGGCTGTTGCTAAGGAGCCATCTCCGGGGACCATTCTTTAGGGGCTGTTGCTGAGGGACCACTACCGAAGAGCTATTCCTGAGGGGTTTGGGCAACAGTCCATTCCTGGGGGACCTTTGCTGAAGTCTCATCGCTGAGGGACATTCCAGGACTGGCCGGAGAGGTGGGTACTGATGGCGAATTCTGCCGGGGTCTGATGTGAGGATGTGCTGGACCTGGGTGGCTGGTTTCTCTGTGTGGACACATGGCTGTGAGCCACGTGGTTACCACAGTTTTTGAAGAGGCAGCGTCAAACCTTGCTGGAGAGAGACCAGGCACCAGTCTGAGAGATGCGAGTAACATTCACAACTACACAGAATGCTTCCTTGGAAGTGGATAGGCCTCCTTAGCTCGGTTTCCCATAGAATAATCCCTTTATGTGAGTAAAGATGGTTATCAAAATACTCCCTGAATGCCTGATGTGGGCCAGGTCCTGAGCTAGCTAGGTGGTGAGTGGACTCAGGTACTCGCTGACGGATATTCTCTTCAGACAAATGATGCCTAGCTTCAAGCAAATATCAAAAGGCAGCCCAAGCCAACAGAATCTTATCCTCACCCATAACACAATACCCCTCTCTCCTGGTTAACCCTGGGATCCTCATTTCTACTGGTCTGTAACCACACATCCTCGCTTATCTTGACATTAGAAATTTATTCTTGAACAGTATTTTTTGTTGGTTGGTTGATTTTCCTAGGCAGGGTTTCTCTGTGTAGCCCTGGCTGCCCTGGAACTCTCTCTATAGACCCCTCTAGGCTTTGAACTCAGAGATCCGCCTGCCTCTGCCTCCCGAGTGCTGGGACTAGAGGCCTGTGCACCACCACTGCCCAGCCTGGAGCTGGGTCTTAAAAACAGACATAAACTTTTGGCTTCAAGACTGACACGATGCATTTCTGTCGTGTAAAGCATACAGGTTGGGGCGGCTTGTTGTGGCAACCCTGGAAAGCTAATGCGGGAAGTGAGAGTTTCTGCAGTCTTCTCCAAGGAGAGGGCGTCCTTTCAGAAGAGAGCCTATTGCTTCAGAAGGTAGGGTAGGCAACAGTGGCTCCGGAGCCACCCAAGTCCCCAGTCCTCTGAACCAGTAAAACCACGATGTTCTCTGGCTAAGAGGGACTGAGGTAGTTCTTCTAGCTGCCCTTGAGATGGAAGAGCCATCCTGGGTCATTTCTGCGGCCTCAGTGCAGATACACTGAAAAGGCCCTGTAAGTGGAAGGGGCAGGTGGCACCGAGAATTACCCAAGGCTACAGCTCAGCTGACTCGGCTGACTCTGCAGCTGTGAATGAGGGCAGACTGGGTGTCCAGGAGTGAAGATGGCTCTGGATAGAAAGGGAAAAGACAAGAAGACACACACTCTCTGGCTTCCAAGAAGGAACAGCCCCGCTTTTCCAGAACAACCTAGTTCTGACCTATTAGGACTGGACTCAAAGTGATGTGAGCCTGGAAAGAGGAGAAAGACAAACCTAGGGTTGTTCCAAGTGCAGTTCACTGTCGGGGTGGGGCACTGGGGGGGATGGGAGGAACTTACAAGTGCCAGCCTGGACGCAGCAGAACGGGTGGAAACTTGCAGCCTGGGTCAAAAATTCGGGGGCAAAAAGAGGAGAATTATCTGTGGACTAGTAAAAAAAAAAAAAAAAACACCAAACAAACTCATTCTTTCTGTAATATGCCTATCTTAAAATAATATCAAAGCTGGATATGATGGAATACTATTATAATCCCAGCTTCCTGGAGGATTGTAAGTTCATGACTGTAATGAAATTCTGCCACACAAAAAAAGGGGGGGGCGGGAGAGAATAAATTGAGGACTCAGGGAGATCTCTGAAGGCAGAATCGGCTCTAAAGCCCCACATAATACTCTAATGATTTTATCTATTTACGATCTGTTGAGAAAAAACAGCTAGGGCTAATTGGAGATCATGATAATTATGACTTAAGATGGTAGTAACTGGGCTGGAGAGATGGCTCAGAGGTTAAGAGCACTGGCTGTTCTTCCAGAGGTTCTGAGTTCAACTCCCAACAACCACATGGTGGCTCACTGTCATTTATAATGAGATCTGGTGCCCTCTTCTGCATGGAGACAGAACATTATGCGCATAATAATTAATTAATTAAAACATGGCTGTGGTTGACACTGTGGCCTTAGATTGTCCTGGAGCACGGGTTCTCAACCCTTCCGTACAATTCCTTGTGTTGTGGGGACCCCGTGTGGTGGTTTGAAAGACAATGGTCTCCTAAGGACGTGGCACTGTTGGGAGGTGTGGCCTTGTTAGAGGAAGTGTGTCACTGTGGAGGCGGGCTTTGAGGTCTCATATATGCTCAAGCCACACCCAGTGAAACAGACCACTTCCTGTTGCCTGCAAGATGTAGCAACAGCCTGCACTCCGCCTTGCCCCCCACGGTGATAATGGACTGAAGCTCCAAACTGTAAGCAGACCCAATTAAACGTTTTCCTTTAAAAAGAGTTGCTGTGAGTCGGGCATTGGTGGCACACGCCTTTAATCCCAGCACTCAGGAGGCAGAGGCAGGTGGATCTCTGTGAGGTCAAGGCCAGCCTGGTCTACATAGCGAGTTCCAGGACTGGCTCCAAAGCAATGCAGAGAAACCCTGTCTCGAAAAACAAACAAACAAAAATGTTGCTGTGGTCATGGTGTCTCTTCACAGCAATAAAAACCCTAAGACAACCCCCAACTTCCAATTTTTTTCACTGCTACTTCGTAACTGTAATTTGGCTACTGTTAATAAATTGTAATGTAGGTGTCTGATACGCAGCTCCCAAGGGGATGGGGGTGGGGGAGCCCACAGGTTGAGAACTACTGCTCTTGGATAATGAGATAAATTTGTGCTGTTTTACTACAGCAAATATGTAATAATTTATTTTTTTAAAAATGCGGGAAGCAAAGCTTTTTTCCCCCTCTTGTGTGCATGTGTGGGGTGTGCGTGCGTGGGGTGTGCGTGTGTGTCTGTGTGTGTATGCGTGTGTGAGTGTGTGTGTGTGTGTGTCTGTCTGTGTCTTTGTCTGTGTGTGTGTCTGCATGTGTGTCTGTGTGTGTCTTTGTGTGTGTGTGTGTGTCTGTCTGTCTGTCTGTCTGTGTCTTTGTCTGTGTGTGTGTGTGTGTGTGTGTGTGTGTGTGTGTGTGTGTAATGCCTAGCTCCTAATGTCTAATGCCCAAGCTCCACCTCTCACTTCCCTGTTGCTATGTCTGTCACCTCTCCACTGCTTCATGCCCTCACCAGCACCTGCTAGATTTCTATGCTCCCAAGCCTGATGGCGTGTGAAGATAGCTCACCATAACTTTGCAGCTCCCTCACTACAGACGATGTTGGACAACTCTTCTTCAGTTACAACCATGAGCTCATTTCTCATCCAGAAGAGGACTCCATTAGTGACCCTAGCACAACAGGTGCTCAGCCAGGCACGCTGATGAACTGTATTCACGGCTGCCGTGTGTACTGGCTCGAAAGTCCCTTGTTAAAAGGCTCCCAGTCAGCGGGTCCTTTTCCTGGCCTTGATGGTAAACCTTACGTTATGGCTTACAGTGGTGCCCTGCCCCACAGCTTAGGATGCCGTTTGGTCAGAAGTTTTAAGTTCAAATGTAGGTGACTCCACCAGCACTTCCTCTCATCGCTGATTCTTTGGGGCCCTATTTAGGAACCAGGAGGTCATAACTCCCCTTGGCCGCTGCCACTGTGGTGGTTTCCCTTTTCACATATGAGCTTTTAATCCACGTGAAGCTGATTTTCCAGGAAAGGCTCCAGCTTCTCCGCATGCCCACTGGAAGCCACCCAGTCCTGCTGGGCGGCATGAGCAGTCAGATGCTGCACTAAACAGCGTCAGCCTTTAACTGCCAGTTCCTACAACTCCTTATCCACGGGCGCGGTTCTTATCTTGTAGCTTTATAATAAGTCTTAACATTGGTAGAAACGCCTCCTTTGGGCTCCTTCAACACCACTGTTCTTTGTTCTTCTACTTGTATTTTAAAACACATTGGGCAGATTCCTGATTTATTTTTTTCTCAGTTGTGTGCACACATGTGCACACCCTTGCTGAAACTTGGATGCAGTTTAGTGAATCTAAACTTGACTTATTGACTCTAGGAGGTCTGCAGTGGCTGAACCTGAATCTATTTATTCATTTGTTTGTTTATATTTTCTTCTTTTTGCAATTTTTTTTTCTTATAGGAAATTCCACAATCATAAAAATAAGGAGAAAAATGCTGGGAAGATGTTTGAACTGTTAAGGGCATTTGTGGCCCTTGTAGAGAACTGAAGTTTAATTCCTGGTGCCAATTTTGGACTGTTTACAACAACCTATAACACTGAAACCTTCTTCTGGGCTTTTCAGGCATCCTCAAGTACACACACACACACACACACTAACAAATAAATAAATAAATAAATAAATAAATAACTTGGAAAAAATTAAAACAAATAGGGCGAAGGGTAATGTACACCCTCGATTCCAATCACACCAAACCAGTGCTGTCTACTCCTGTTCCCATTGGCTCTGACACACTGTAAAGACACTCTCTTGGAAAACATTAGTGTGTACCTCTGTACTTTTAGCCAACCCACAAAATCGTATCAACTCCAACAAAACAGCAACGTTTTGTGTTTGTTTGTTTGTTTGTTTTTCGAGACAGAGTTTCTCTGTATTGCTTTGGAGCCTGTCCTGGAACTTGATCTGTAGACCAGGCTGGCCTCAAACTCACAGAGATCCTCCTGCCTCTGCCTCCCAAGTGCTGGGATTAAAGGTGTGCGCCACCAAAGCCCAGCTAAAACGGCAGCTTCTTAATAAAACCCAACACCTGTTGCCAATTTTCAGGAATTATCTCAAGACTCATTTGGGGTTGTCTGTCTGAATCAGGAGCCAAACACGTTATTCATAGGACATGTGGTCGATTTGTCCCTCAGGGCCTTTGACCTTCCCTCTCACTCTGATGTTTATTTGTTGAGTAAATCAAGCCATTCATTCCATTTTTTAATTTTTAGTACATTTTAGAAATGTGGTCAGAGGGCAACCTGTGGGAGTCCGTTGTCTCCCACCAAGTGGGTGCTGGCAGGGAACTCGGACTGTGGGGCTTGGCAGCAAGCCCTTACCTGCTGAGCCAACCCACCATGTGTGAACCAACAGGTCTACCCACCACTTCTGTCTCTCCTTTGCAACATATATCATAACCCTTTTGACCTTTTAAAATTATAGCTTTGCCTTGTTGATATTTAAGACCTCTATGTTCTAGGTCTTTGCCAAGTATCTCTGCTATAAATGTTTTTTCTTTAGTCTACAGCTTATGCATCTTCTTAAATGTGTTATATAACAGAAATTATTACTTTCTTGCGTGTGTTTTTGAGTCTTGTCATGTAACAACTGCTGGCCTCAAACACTGAAACAGCAGGTGTGTATGTATCACTGAACCCTTCGTTCTTATAAATGTTAAAGTGCTTTTAAATCTGTAATCTTGTTGATGCATATTTTATAATAATTTCTTTGCAGTTAATTTCTGTCTCCCAGTATGGAAGAACCTACTACCCAGTTTTCCGACGAGGAGATGGTGGACAACTTCCCTGCCATAGATGATGGTAATGGAGGCCTCTTCCAAACCGAGACCTGTTTGAGCGTAGAAGATAGTCTGTTTCTTGATTGCCCTTTACTCCGGGGGAAGCACAGAAACTTCATCTGTGAAATTCATTTACTTCTCAAACAGGGGACTTCTGCTCCTGTCTGTAGTTGGAAAATAATAAGTAATGGCTGAGGATCTAGATGTGACAGTGCATTTTTTTTTTTTTTTTTTTACTTTCCAAATCTCCATTAATACATTGATGCCATTTTTAATTCCAATCCACTGAATGTGGCCTATTCTCTCTCTCTCTTTTTTTTTTCTGGGAGATTTTTTAATTTAATTTAAAAATTTCTGATGATCCAGACTTTTCTGAGACATCCTTGATTTGGTGTCCCGCCTAGCCTGCAGGCTTGATGCTATCTATGGCCCTGTTTCCTGGGTCTGGGAGGACCCCACCCCTGCTCTACCCTGCCCGGACCTTTCTTCCTCTTGGGGCTGTGTGGCCCTCTCACCTGGCCTTCCCTCTTCCACCTTCCTTGAGGTGGAAGACTCTTACGTTTTATGTTTTCTTTCCAGCAATTTTTACAGAGCTACTATGAAGACATGGATACAAACCTGTAATTTTCCTTGTTTTTTTCTTTGAAAGTATACAGTGATGATCTCAAGCCTATGATTCCAAATAATAATAATAATAATAATAATAATAATAATAATAATAATAATAATAATAATAATAATAATAATTAAACACAGGGGTTGGGGCGATGTCTGGGTGGGGAAGACTAAACGATGTTGCCGGAGTCCAGCGTCAGTTCTCAGTACCCAGAGGGCAGGCAGCACACAACTGTCTGTAACTCTTAGTTCCCGGAAATCTAGCGCCATCTCCTGGCCTCTGCAGGCACAGGCATACATTTAATTTAAGCAGACACTTAAATTAAAAAAAAAAAATCAAAATTAATTTTTTTACATTTGTTTACTTGTGTGTGTGCATGTGTGGATGTGTGGAGGTCAGGAGACAGCTTTGTATTCTGAGACACGGCCTCATACAGCCAAGGGTGGCCTCCCGCTTCCCAGACCAGACCTAAATTCCTGCTTCTCCTGCTTTTCCTTTCCCTGTGCTGGGATTACAGGCGTGAGCCACCACACTCCGGCTACAGTTTGGCTTTTTGCTGTTTCGTTTTTGACTGTTGCCTTGATTTCTAGAAAGAATCCAGCTAGAGGATCCAGGGTTTGAGGTGGAATCGTTTTCTCTGGGATTTGAAGACACTGATGGCCTAGGACGCAGCTGGTAATTCCCAGGGTCTCAGCCCTTCCCCCTTTTGGACTGTATGTAGCTCCAGCGGGCTGTGGAGATGCTGGGTGCGGAGCACTGTGAGACGGTGCTGAGGGCTGTGGTTTGCGTGCGAAGCAAGTGCCATCTTCCCCCCCCCCTCCCGCCCCTCCCACCAAGTTCACCAAAAGAAGAGGAAGTGAATCCCGAGAAAATGAAGAAGACGATGACGAAAGACAAAGTGCAGGCGTTCCATCTTCGGAAGAGCCTGAACCTCCTAGACAAACTGCACGAGGAAAAGGACCTTTTCATTCTGAAGACCAGGTGAGCCCACTTGCTGAGGACCCGCGGCCTAGCCACGCCTGGTTGTAAGGTGTATGTGCATGTGGACAGAAGTCTCTGTCCCTGCCTGGTCCTGCAGCTGCGGCCATTTGGTCCCAAACAAACACACAGGGGCTTATATTAATTATTTAAAAATAAAAATTAAGAAACTCAGACTCCTTATTGGTTAGCTCTTTCTTAATTATTAACCCATTTCTATTAATCTGTGTATCTCCACATGGTCCTGGCTTAGCAGAGAGTCCAGGCGTCCTACCTTCCTGGCAGCTACAGGGCGTCTCCCTGACTCCACCTACCTTTCTCTATCCCTGTTTGGATTTTCCATCTGGCTAAATCCTTCTGTTGACTGAAACAGCTTTTGTCAACCAGTAAGAGAAACATATGTTGACAGCCACCAGGAAGACATCCGCTATCACATGTAGGAAGTCCCCCCACCTTTTATTTCCCTGACCGCTCTGTGCCGGAGTCTTCACAAGGAGCAGCCTCACAGTCCTGAACAGATGTGGTGCCCAGGGCTGCACCGCCTTTCCCCGTCCCGCAGCCTCGAGAGGATCCCAGAGAGTTAAGGGTGCTCCTAGGTCCCGCCAGGTCCCCCATAACCATCTCGTTTCTGCAGGTGTGACTGGGGCCTTAGTGGACAGCCTCCGACTGCTCAGAGTCTGCCAGCACATTCAGTAGAAATACTGAATGTGTTTCCCCAACACAGAGGAGTTGGAAACTAGTAGGCAGCTGTCTCTTGTGTGTCACCACTAGATCACCATGTTTAGCTTTCCCCGCTGAATATGTATGTGTCAACGTGTGTGTGTCACGGCTATGGTTCTTTAACTGAATCATCTGACAGTAAATATCAGGATCAGGATTCTATTTTAGAGCTTCTGAAAAACAGAAACATCCTTCTGCATGACCTCATCACGTTACACCACCGGGCGTAGGTTCATCTGGTACCAACGTCCTGTTGTCCTCTAAGTGTCCATTAGAACAAAGTCACCCAAAACCCAGGCTTACACACCCAGCCTTGGTCTGTGTCGCAGACCAGGAGCTGCAGCCATTTGCAGCTGTCTGCTCTTGGGTGGGTGGGGGGGGGGGGGAGGCTTGAGCTTATGCAGATTTCCCTGGTCTAGGCATGTCTCCTTGCGTGGAGGTTGCACAACTGGCCCCTTAGGCAGGGTTTTCAGGAAACACCCTACTCGTGTGACATGATAGAGTCAGGAAGACCCCAGGAAAACAAAGCATTCCTTCTCCTTGGCCTGGATCTTAGACCTAACCCCTTCCCTGCCCCGCCGGTCCCTTCTGAGGCTAGGACTTTGGGAAAGCATGATGGTAACTCTTTCTCCAATGTTCTAGAGGGGAGCTTCGTGTCTGTCGTCAAAGGATGGACCTTCTCACCAAACAGCAGGAGAGTTTGGCAGCCGAGATCTCCGCAGAGAGAGAGGCCAACAACATGTAGGTCATCCTTGTGGGCCAGGATGGTAACATGGTAACAGCCGAGCGTTACCACGCCGGCCAAGGTAGCACCATTCATAGAGGTCTATTCATTCATTCAACAAAGATGAGTGTTAAGTACCTGCTCCAGGGTGGCAAACAGGCACTATATCACAAGGAAGAAATGTCAGCCTAGGAGCTGGCTCCGTTGGTGAGAGACTTGCTGCACAAGACTGAGGACATGAATTTGATACGCAGCCCCCATGGCAGTGAGTTCACACCTGTAATCCCAACATGAAGCATAGAACCTGGGCCTGCTGCTTTGAGGTGCCCAACAAGCAGGAATTTGGCTTCTGGCTTCCTGGGGGAAAGTGAGAGGCCGATAGCAGAGAGTTCATGACCGGTCATCAAGGCAGAAACCCCACCCCATGGCCTCTGACCTCCACGGACCCTGTGTTAGGCCCTACCTTGGTCTCTCTTGCCCATCAAGAAGTGGGCGTAGGAAGCACCTTACCTGACACCACAAGATCTCACGTCTGGTCGTGTACTTCAGATAGATTTCCTCCTGAAAATGGGGTGGCCAAGGGGAAGCTGTCATCGGTTCTCTTTCCCTGTGAGACCATGGTGCTGGCTACCTGTGCCCCTTCCTTTATTCTGCTGCTCTGCTCCAGGGCTGCTATGGGCCGTCTCCAGGCTGCATCCAGACGCTTGCAAATGGAGCTGGAGAACGAGAAAGATCTGCAGTCCAAAATCACAGCCATGCTGAAGGACAGCGAGTAAGTTTGGGAGAGCCTGGGAGGCGGGCTTCATACGTTAGCATCTGGTTAGTTCACATGACACAGATCTCAGAGCAGCTGCTGTGGGACGGTAGTTTGCTTTTCGCTGTCTAGATCCTTAGAAAATGAAAGGCGACACGTTAAAGCAGCTGAAAGGGAAGGTTTTCACGTGAATTTTTTCTTCAGTTCCCTCGGTTTTGTTTATAATTTTAATAACTGTATAATCAGCTTCTTTCCCTCCTTTTCTTACTTCCTGTCCCTCTTGGGCTGGGACTCAGAGGTAGGTCATTTGAATAGCATGTAGAAAGCCTTAATTTGATCTCTAGCATAGGGGAAAAAGGTATTCTTGACTTTTCTCGGAACATCCATGGCCATGGGTGAGTGGGAGACAGTTTTATGATTTTAAATATTTTGTTGGTTGTGGTGATATAGTATTTATGATTTATTAAAGCTTGCTTGAGAATTCAGAAAGCAAAGTCAGCCACAAGCCGTAGAAGCCAGGGACACACTTTTAATCCCAGCAGCCAGAAGCTAGGAGGTGGTGGCGCACACCTTTAATCTTAAGATTCAGAATTAAGAGGCAGACAGATCTCTGTGAGTCCAAGGCCACCCAGATCTACACAAGACTGATCCAGTCTTACAGAGAAACGGCTCACACAAAGATGATGTCAGCCCCTGGGATCGCACGCCTTTAATCCCAGCACTAGGGAGGTTTGTAAGACAGGAGCAAGGTGTCAGTCATTAGTTCTCCAGTCATGCTGAGGAGAGGCAGCAGGGTCAGCTCTTTCAGCCTGGGGTAGTGGTAAGAGCTAGTGGCCCCCTACTTTGCTTTTCTAATCTTAAGTTTGGACCCCAATATCTGTCTCTGGGTCTTTTATTTATCATGTTACTGTTTGTCAGATTTAGATTGTAAACTAGAACTGCTTCCAGCAAGTTCACAAAGAAAGGGTTTGGTGGTGGCGCATACCTTTAATACCAGCGCTTGGGAGACAGAGCCAGGCAGACCTCTGTGGGTTTGAGACCAGCCTGATCTATAGAGCTAGTTCCAGGACAGGCTTCGAGGAAGGGAAGGAGGGAGGGAGGGGAGGAAAGGGAGGAAAGGGAGAGAGAGAGGGGAGGAAAGGGAGAGAGGGAGGGAGGAAGGAAGGGAGGGGAGGAAAGAGAGGAAGGGAAGAAGGGAAGGAGGGAGGGAGGGGAAGAAGGAAGGGAGGGAGGGAGGGAGGGAGGGAGGGAGGGAGGGAAGGAGGGAGGGAGGGAGGGAGGGAGGGGAGTAACTCTGCTGTAATATGACAGCAAGTGAGGTTGGGAAGCTTTCTAGACTGAAGACACAGAGGACTAGACATTGTCAGGAGCCCTGTCTGTAAGCAGAGCGGCTGCTGACTCTTGCTAAGCACCACAGTCCGACCAAACTTCTTATCCTCTCCCTCACTGGACTCCTGGGTCTTAAACAAGTCCCTGACTCGCACCTGCTGTAACTATCCACAACTGAAGCCAACATCCTACGACCACACACACACTACACACACACACTGCACACACACTACACACACACTACACACACATACACACACACTACACACACTACACACACACTACACACACATACACACACACTACACACACTACACATACACTACACACACTACACATACACTACACACACACACTATACACTACACACACACTACACACACATACTACACACCTACACACACACTATACATACACACACTACACACACTACACACACACTACACACACACTACACACACACACTGCACACACACTACACACACACTACACACACATACACACTACACATACACTACACACACACTACACACACATACTACACACCTACACACACACTACACACACACACTGCACACACACTACACACACACTACACACACATACACACACTACACATACACTACACACACACTACACACACATACTACACACCTACACACACACTACACATACACACACTACACACACACTACACACACATACACACACATACTACACACACATACACTACACACACACACTACACACACGTTACACACACACATTACACACACACATTACACACACACACACTACACACCTACACACACACTATACATACACACACTACACACACACTACACACACACACTGCACACACACTACACACACACTACACACACTACACACACACTACACACACATACACACACTACACATACACTACACACACACTACACACACTACACACACACTACACACACATACACACACTACACATACACTACACACACACTACACACACATACTACACACCTACACACACACTACACATACACACACTACACACACACTACACACACATACACACACATACTACACACACATACACTACACACACACACTACACACACATTACACACACACATTACACACACACACATTACACACACACACACTACACACCTACACACACACTACACATACACACACTACACACACATACACACACATACTACACACACATACACTACACACACACACTACACACACATTACACACACACATTACACACACACACATTACACACACACTACACACACATACATTACACACACATTACACACACACACATTACACACACACACACACATTACACACACACACACACATTACACACACACACACACACACAATGTAGAGAGATGTGCGTCTGAGACAAGTCAGTCCATCTGTGGCCTAGAAAGCAAATATTTATACTGTTCTTGATTGACACTTGGCTAGTACTGGTACTTTCTCTCTGTGGTTCCAAAACCAGGGCAGGCAAGATCCTTGGAGGTCCTGCTGTACTGAGCTTCTATAAGCATTTGTTTATTTCTTAATTTTTTTTCACTTTAAAATGATGTCAAGCTTGTAGAGGCAAATCAAACATGGCTATGGCATCTTCTCCTATCTCTAGTGCCAGCAACATCCTTAACCCTTTTCCTTAACCCTCCTCTTGCTGCCATCTCTCTGGTGATTCAAATGAAGGTCTGCCGTGGTATTCCTATCTGCTCATGTGGTGTCTGAGATCAGCTTGCCACTGCCCCAAAGCCTTTTGGTCCTATCTACCCTGAGACGCACTGAGCCCACCTTTGCTCTTTGGCAAGCATGGCTGCCTGGTCCCTGCTCTAGGGACTTCATCAATACAGAGCCCATTTCTAAAGGCAAGGTTCCTCCTCTCCTGTATCCGAACCCATATCGCAGGACCATAATGGCTTTGAGTGTAATTGGAGGTTTAATGAAAGGGGTGTTCCCTGCTCAAGACAACACTCCTATAGCATGTTCTCCAATATATGGTCCCTTTCTTCCACCCAACACTGAGGGACTTGTCTAGCTTTCCTGTAACTGCCATGGAACTGATTGCGGAGAAAGATTGTACTCAACTCCATAGTCATGATTTGTTTAAAAAATATTTTAACAAAATAAGAATGAAAGGAAAATTTATTTCTTTTTTTTTCTTTTCTGAGACAAGGTTTCGCCATACAATATCCCTGGCTGTCCTGTAACCAGGCTAGCCTAGAATTCACAGAGATCTGCCTGCCTCTGCCTGTTGAGTGCTGGAATTAAAGGTGTGCACCACCACTGCCTGGCAAAGGAAATTTCCTTTATGCAAGTTAGCACATTTATAAAAAGCCTACAGCCGTACAGGACAGATCTGAGGTGGTGATTGCCACCGTACCGGCAGCTCTGCAAAGACCCAGCTGAGATACATCTTCCCTATGTTGTATGGCACCGTCTGTCAGGGCCCTCTGGGCAGAGCTTCTAGCAAGGCTGTCCTAAAGGCAGAGCAAGGCCCCAGGAGACGCTCTTACTAGCCATGCTCAGTACGCTGTAGCATATGTCTAGCTATGTCAGCTGTGATGGCTAGAAACCATACTTGAGTCATTACAGAGGCACGTGGATGGGCTGCATGGACTCCCACATCCTAGCCAAGACAATTCCGTATTTACCTTCCTGGTACTCATCCCAAACAAAGATGAGTTGCAACCTCCTGAACTTGTGCTGGAAACCTGAGGGGTGCTGGGTACATCATAGCCACCACAGAGGCTGTACTTACTGACAGCTGGTGACAGTCAGACAGATCCTTCATTATCCAGATAAGCCCTGGGCAGGGGTGGCTGCTACCATTCTCTGAGCCTTTTCCTGAGCATGTCTGAAGACTTGGGGTTGTCCCTGGTAGTTCCAATGACACCCTCAGAAGACATTTTTAGATGTTTCCCTCGGGCCAGGCAAGGGGGCCACTACGGTTAGCTGACCCACTCACTCAGGTGAGAGCCTGTGGCCAGATGCTAGCTCAGGCTAGATTTGATGTGATGGCAATTTTCCTAAGTTTGGAGACCAGGTAGTGGGAACCCTGACTCTGGTATCACTGGGCCAAGGGGAAGCCTTAGAGGAGGCTACTGACTCCTCATCAGTGGCGTCGAATATCTGCCTAGAGTACTTACCAAGATGAAGTACCAGGATCACCCACCCCCACATCCCCAGATAGATGCTTCACTGGGGTATTGGCAACCAGATCTTCAACCCCTTCTCTACCTCAAGCAAGAAATGGTTCATTTTTGCAAGGAATGCCATGTGGAACATCGAGATCCAGAAGGGGCAATTTGAGGGTGCCCGGAAGCACAATGAGGAAGAGGCAGAAGCAAGGCGCAGGTGCCTTGAGGTGCACGCGGCTCAGCAGCTTCGGAAGGAGAAGGAAACCCAGGAGAAGGTGGAGAGGAACCGGATGCTGAGGGCCCGGTGAGTGCCACCCAGAGCTGGCCCTCACCAGTTCCCTTGTGTCCTACACCAGCCAAGTCTTTCTAGGCCTGGCTCTTTGCACCTGTGCCCTGGGTCCTGCCTAGGCTCCACACTCCATACTAAGTGCCCACAGTCACCCATGAAGCCATCAGACCCTTCCTTCTGTGTATTTCTTTACCCCTTCCCAGCTGTGCTGTTCTCTGGCCCTATTGCACATCTGGATTCTCCTTTGCCTGCACAAGCCTTGGAGGGGGTCTAGTGCAGTCCCCAGACATGCTCTGAGGCAGCCGCCTTCTCTGCACAACCACCAATCCCTAGGGAGTAGGTGGCTCCTGACTCCGCTCTCCCAAGACAGAAGCAAGTGCCTCTTACCCCTCTATACCATCAGCTCTGCGGCCTCTTCCCCTGCCAGACTCCTCCCCAGCCTGGGTCAGACCCTGGCTTTAGTGACTTCCTCATGCCAGAGCATACAGAGCCCTTGGCAGCACTTTGCTTCACATTTGTTGCACACGGTATGTTACGGTACACTTGTTCTTATCTGTGTTCTTGCCTGCGTCGCTGCAGGAAGTCCCTGCATGTGCAGAAGGAGCTGGGGCTGAGACATCAGAAACTGGTGGAAGATGCCCAGAGGAACCACAAGGTGGCTGTGAAGTTCCTGAAGGCCTCTCTGGGAAGGTGGGCTCTCACCGCAGCTCTTCCTTCCTTCTGTCCGTGCTCGCGAGGAATCTAGGAACACGGGCTCCTGGCCTTGGCTTTAAAATTCCCTGATTAAGTCATTACCTAGTGGTTAGAAACAAATAGATCTGAAGTTTTTATTTTAAGCTGGTATTTGTATTTGCAAGAGGAGCATGGGATACAATGAGGCCTGCACAGCAAGGCTTATCCATTTTACCTTTGCGTTGGCAGCTTTTATTGTTTCTGTGGTAGAAGTAACCAGAAGAGTCCTATAGCTATAATTGTCAGCATTACCTGCATACATCCCTGTTAAAAAAAAATTCACATTACACCAAGCATAGTGGGACGCACCTTTAATCCCAGCACCAGGAAGGCAGAGGCAGGCTGATGTCTGAGTTTGAGGCCAGCCTGATCTACATAGTGAGTTCCAGGACAGCCAGGGCTTCATAGAGAGACCCTGTCTGAAAACAAACAAACAAACAAAAACAAAACGTAAATGAAATGCATGTCGCTCACTCCAGAATTCGGGAGCGAGAACAGAAGGCGGAAACGGAGTCCCGCAAGCACATGAAGCGGCGAATGGATGCTGTGCTGGCCCTGAAAAACAACATCACAGCCAGTCGGGTAGGTGTGGCGCCACCTCTCGGCTGCTCGGACCCCAGGTTCCTGCCTGGATGGCAGATGGGAACCACAGTCCAGCAGAAGGAAAACAACACTGTTCTGGGAGGGCCTCTCCTCAGTGGAAGAGCAGTGACACGGCCCAGGCAGTGTGGGGGCCAGTACTAGGGCTCAGGTCTGGGCTAGGTAGGGTTGTAGGGATTGGTAGGGATGGGTAGGGATGAGTAGGGATGGGTAGGGATGAGTAGGGATGGTTAGGGATGAGTAGGGATGGGTAGGGATGAGTAGGAATGGTTAGGGATGGGTAGGGATGAGTAGGGATGGGTAGGGATGAGTAGGGATGGTTAGGGATGGGTAGGGATGAGTAGGGATGGGTAGGGATGAGTAGGGATGGGTAGGGATGAGTAGGGATGAGTAGGGATGGGTAGGGATGAGTAGGGATGGGTAGGGATGGGTAGGGATGAGTAGGGATGGGTAGGGATGAGTAGGTCACAACATCATGAAGACTCAGAGGCAAGGGAACCAACAGCGGGTGGACAACATGCACACAGATGCACAGAATACTCAGGGACCCCAGGGCTGTGTGTTGGGTGAGACATAGTTGGGAAAATTATGAATGTTTATAAATTGCCTACCTTGGGACCCATAAGTTTTGTCATTGATTTAAATGCATCCATTCAAAGAAAAGGTCTGAATATGTGTGTGTGTGTGTGTGTTTTGTGCATGGGCATATGCTAGCACTGTGACTTTAGAGTTCCCTATTTCCAGGAAACACTGAAGAAGTTCCAAGCATGGGGCCAAAACAGAGCAGAGTTGGCTAAGCAGAGGGACCTTACAGAGAAGGAAATGATCCTGGCCCAAGGTGGAGATGCCTTCAAGCACCTTTTTCATCAGCGCCGGCACCAGGAACTAGAAGCCCAGAGGCGGTAAGAGCTGGGAAGTGGGCGGCTTATCCTTCGCCCTCTAAAAGTAACAAAGCTAATTCCTGCCCAGACTTCACCAAAAGCACTCCACTCCCCAGCCCCTGGCTGCAGAAGTCTCCACCAGGTGAAGAGGTTGGTGGGCGGGGACATCTCTCCTCATTTCCTCTCTTGGCTTCCTGGTTCTTCGGAGGTCCCTGAGCCCCTGTGGCCCCCATCGTGGGGGATGCCTGGGTCTTATTCACATATTGCCCTTTGGCTTCATGCTTTGATCTCCAGGCCATCAGTCAGTGCTTTCCCACCTCACACACATTACTCAGTGTCTCTGCCTAAAGTTGTCCTCATTCTGAAGGGCTAAGCCCTTTCTCCCGAGTCCCTGATCCCTGCTGATTACTGCGTAAGATCTGCTTGGATATGTCCTGTTGGCTCACTTGCTATAGGACATCCTCCTCTTCAAAATGCCCCACGAATGTGCAAAACACACACATATGCACAGACACATGCACACACACAGAGGTGCACATAGAGGCGCACACACACACACACACACACACACACACACACACACACACACACACGACCACACACACACAGAGGCACACATGGGCACACACACATAGGCACAGGCACACACACAGGCACACATGGGCACACACACACAGGCACAGGCACACACACAGGTACACCACCACAATTGCCAGCAGCATTTTGATGTTTCCCATAAGTCTGCCCACGTGTGGTGTGGTTATGGGTCTGTTGCCTGGGTGGTGCCTAGCAAGGGATGAATCCTAGAGGAGTGCGTGACATGTCACCAAGCCCTAATGTTGCCTTGTTTTTGTCTCAGCTGGGTGTCTTCAACCACAAGCCTAGAAACCAGGGCGGGTGAGCTCATGAAGGCTGGGGTTGATTGTGGGGACTTCTAGACTCAGATGAAGGAGACAGTTCAAAACTAGACAGGCCAAATGCAGAGCTGGACAGGGCGAGACAGGGTATGGTAAGGTGAGGATCCACGTCACATCCCCAGCTTAGCAGCCCTTACGAGCTTCACCAATACCAGAACCCTCCTAGGCCGGCCTTGAGCTCTTGGGAAGGATCCAGGGGCTGAAAGGATCGCCACGTCTAGCCCTAGCACCGGCCACTAGGTGCCCAGCTTGCAGGTGCTGGGAAAGGGCACCCAGCTCTGATCTTAGAAGCACGTCCCGTAGGGCTTTTGAAGAGGAGCAGAAGCTCCGGAAGCAGGAGATTGTCAGTCGCATCCTGCAAGAGAAGGCCGAGGAAGAAAACAGGAGAAAGAGGCAGCACCAGCCCTCTGCAACCACAGAGCAACGGACTCTGAGGGACAGAACCTGGAAGTACATCTCTGACTTTTGTGAAGGGAAGGCTGGCACTACCACAGACCACGTGCTGGTGAGTAGAGCGCTTGCTGCTTTCCAGGTGAGGTCAGGCACACAGGGTGCAGGGTTAAAGAAGCCAGCGGGACATTGCCCTGGGATGCCCACCAGGGTCCTTCTCCCCCTCATGAAGGTCCCACATATTAGCCAGCGGTGCTATCAGAGGCCTGCAAAGCTGCCTGTCTATGAGAAGGGGAAAGCCCCTAATCTGTCCCTTCATACAAGGAAACTTGTAGCCAGAGTCCAGTCACACCAGGGTCCTGGCCTGACCCCGTGGCCTGTGTAGACAACAGCCTAACCTGGGGACATGTGTTTCCAGCTTGCCTCTCCTTAACACCCTGCATCTTACACGGGCTGCTCTCTGGGCTTCCTGATCTGTGGCCTCTGGAGCGTTTTCCTATGCATCATAGGCTTTTTCCTGTTTCTCACCTCTCTGTGTGCCAGGTGGGGCCTCTACCTCTCAGCCACCTCCCACCTTGGCCCTGGTTTCCCGTGGCGCACGCCACGGACCCCTCTCCTCCAGGAGGAAGGGCGGGCCCTGGTTTCCCGTGGCACACGCCACGGACCCCTCTCCTCCAGGAGGAAGGGAGGACCCTGGTTTCCCGTGGTGTACAATACAAGTGTAGTACAGAGCAATCAGTTGAGTCCTGAATCCCAAAACAGTTTCAACAAAACCAGTACAGGCATCTTTTCTGAGTTTCCATAGAGCCTCTCCAGGAACCATCCACCATGAAAATTCAACACGATGAGTATCCCTGACAGAATGATAGAGAAAATTACCACATGTCCACACATGAGAATATTTTCTTATGAATAAGACCTTGTGGACTCTGCTGAACACTATAGGAAGGCATTCAGTAGTCCATAGGCATGGATGTATTTTAAAGTTACAAGGATTTATATGTACATAATTGTGTCTGTAAAGAACAAAAGCGTTCCTTCAACCCCAGCAGTGGGAAGACAGAGGCAAGAAGCTCTCTGTGAGTTCCAGTCCAGCCTGGCCTACATAGTGAGTTCCAGGACAGTTAGGGCTACACAGAAAGGCTGAGTCTCAAGAAGAAGAAGGAGGAGGAGAGGGAGGAGGAGGAAGAGGAGGAGGAGGGGGAGGAAAAGGGGAGGAAGAGGAGGAGGAGAAGGAGGAAGAGGAGGAGGAAGAGGGGGAGGAAGAGGAGGAGGAAGAGAAGGAAGAGGAGGAGAAGGAAGAGGAGGAGGAAGAGGGGGAGGAAGAGGAGGAGGCAGAGAAGGAAGAGGAGGAGGAGGAAGAGGGGGAAGAAGAGGAGGAGGAGGAGGAAGAGGGTAAGGAAGAGGAGGAAGAGGAAGAGGGGGAGGGAGAGGAGGAGGAAGAGGAGGAGGAGAAGGAAGAGGAGGAAGAAGAGGAGGAGGGGGAAGAGGAGGAGGAGAAGGAAGAGGAGGAGATAACTACACCGTGGCGTTTTCAGGCCAAGTATCCAGTAAAGTTCCAAGGGGCTTTGTTTTCTTCCCACTCGGTACACACTCCCCACTCTGCAATGAGCGCCTCTTACTACATCACTCTTGTGCTGACAGGAAAGTGACATGGTACTCCACCCCAAGCCTTCCTGTCTCCTGAAAGCCATATCCAGTGAGTCTGTGCAGGTGGACCTGGGAACCACCAGTACGGAGGAGGAGGTGCTGGCCGAACCAGACATCCCCGGGCTTTGGAGCAAAGAATATAAGTCATACCAGGTAACAGCTTTCCTCTGTCCTTCACAGGAGTGACCCTGAGCCACACTGAGACTCGGGGACCCCCACCTCCTGCCCCGTCTGTGCCTGCCACTGCCCCCATGGAACTCTCGGCCCCTCTCCCCTTTCCGAAGCCTTGAGAAGAGCTGGCCTGCGGCCGGCCTCTCCTCACTGGTTGGTTCTGCGCTTTGAACACGCATGGACCTCTGTCTTTCTGAACCCAAGGTGTCAAAGCCGGACACAGAGCTGAAACCTGTGGGTGGAACTAAGATGGACAAGGACATCCTGGCTCGCACTATGGAGCAGCTGCGCAGTGGGGTTATCCACAAGCAGGTGGTGTCTGGGAGGGAGTTCAAGGGCCGCCCATTCAACAGCAAGCCCAAGGTCATTCACTTCAAGGTGAGCCAGGACCAAGGAAAGAAGTCTTCAGCTGTGGGGCTGGCATGCAAGGGCTGAGTTGACAGCCTAAGGAGCAGGAAGCACCCGGGCAACCCTTTAAAGGGGCCTGGACTCCTGTGAAGGAATGTAACGGGATTAATCGCTTGTTAGGCCCCTTCTGCTTGGCAAATTCCACCTCCTCAGGAGGGGGGCCCCAAGGACCCCGGGACCCACCACCAGATGGCTAGTGTCAGCATTTGCAGAAAGAAGGGCAGCCTAAGACATGCAGCCTGAGTTTGTGTTCCTGTCCCACCCAATGAATCCTCCACAAAGCTCACTCCCTGCTCAGGAGGGAGTTCTTTGCTGTCTTTGACACACCTCACGGGGGCGTTGCAACTCCAGTCAAAGCTGGGGAATCCTTTCCTACCCCGGGATCCTTAACTTCTCATGACTGAGTGCTCTTGAGTCCCGCTGGAGGGCGTGGGGTCACCGCACCTCCTCTGTCTCCGCAGGATTTTGATGTAGGTAAAGTGTACAAGAAGAAAATCACGTTGATAAATGCTACCTACACAATCAACTATTGTAAGCTGGTGGGTGTGGAGGAGGACCTGAAGGACTTCATCCATATTGAGTGAGTCTCGCAGAGTCTAGGCATGAGGCTGTGGGACCAACGTACCTTGAAGAGTTGCAGACGTTACTGCTCCATCTCTTAATATTGAAGTCAGGAAGGAAGACCGGCCCAGCCCCCCTGAATGCACGACCAAGCTTTTGGACAGGCTGCCTCCTAAGTCTTCTCACATTTTCACTGTGTGTTGCTTTTGGCACTGTAGGGGTTGCCCTTGGCCCTTGGCAGCCAACAGGCTTTCTCTCGCTATGTAAATTTCAGGACGGCTTTTCCGAAGGAGTCTTTGTGTCTTCTTGTGTAGTGTTGTCACTTCTTTCTTTGCTGGCTTTGGCTTTGTAAGCGATGTTTTTCTGTGGTCATCTTCCATGCTTGCTGCACCTCTGCGCCCCACCCCACGCCCCCACAGTTCACGCCCCCCACTGTTTACTCACCAGTGTTTTCAGCAGTGCTTTGCTTTTGTTTGTCAGCATCTGACCTTCCTCCTTCTTTTCCAATTTTTCCTCTTTGTTGTTTCTGAGCAGAGGGTCTTGCTCTGCATCCTAGGCTCACCTTGAGCTCATCACGTAGTCCTTGCTGGTCTCAAACCTGCAATCCTCCTTCCTCAGTTCCCAAGCAGCCGACACCACAGGTGTGTTTCACCGTATCCAGCTTATAGGCATCTTTGTTCACTGCTCAAATCACCTACATCTGTTAGTGTGTGATGTGCAATTTCTAAACTGGGGGCTTTTAATATAAATTGGTCCCTGAGTCCTCTGCTCAAGGTTCAGGGGTCCCTTTTTGTCTGAAGGGTGTCTTTCTTCATGAGGCTATTCCTGTGGAACTGTGCTCGCGCATAGTTTCGTTTATCCGTTAACAGCAGCCGTGGCAGCTGGCAGAGTCTGATCAGCACTTCCTACCTAAGAAGGGCTGTCCTCTTGGGAACTGAGTGCAAGTGGACAGCAGGGTCTTTTGGTCCTCTGCTCCTTCTTTGTGGCAATTTTTGGAATCTCCTAGCTGTCTGCAAAGTCTTGCACTGAGGGAGCGTTGCTAAAAATCGTTTATTTTACCCACGGTGTTAGTTTGGGATCTGAGCGCATCTCTGTCTTTTAGCCATGCTGAGCATTTGCTTCTGTGGGCCTGCAGGGCTGGTTCTGGAGGGTGTGTGGAGGACCCAGGTTAGGTGGTGGTGGCCGTCACCTCAGCTGTCACGGACCCTCCTTCCTAGGCCGCCACACTTGAAGGCTGGCATCATTTCTGTCTTCTGGTTTCTTTTGCGGTTGTACTGTGACTCTGTAGCGTGTCCCTCAGCTTCCTCTGGCTGCACTGAGATCCCTGCCCTATGTGTCCCGTCCCGCAGCCCCACTGCAGCATACCTGGGGGTCGGTCTTCTTTAGACCCGTTGCGTTCCTTGGAGCTAGGTTCATTCACATCTCAGAGCAGTTCTAGAAATGTCTCATCCTTAGCCCTTAAATACCAGCTCTCCCCGCTCCCCGTGGCTTTGCCTCTGCCCTGTTCCTCCCGTATGGAGCCTTCCCATTCCAGCCTCTCTGTCCTTATGGCACCAGCTTCACGCTCCCTGCCTATTGAGGCAGTGTGTGAGGCACCCCACTTCTGGTCTCTTCAGCTGTGTCTAGCTGGCTGCAGAAGCTGCTGACTGTGTGTCTTGTTTTAGTACTATATTTCTCATTTCTAAAAATCCCTAGTTCTTTTTCAGATGAGCTGGCATTTCTTTTTTTTTCCCCTCTGCCCCCCCCACCCCTCTTTTGGTTTTACAAGATAGGATTTCTTGTTTCTTTGTGTAGTCTTGGCTGTCCTAGAACTCATTCTGTAGACCAAGCTGACCTTGAACTCACAGTCCTACCTCTGCCTCCCAAATGCTGGGATGAAAGGTGTGTGCCACCTCTGCCCAGTTGTAGTTTTTATTTTAAGGTCTCCAAACTTACCGTGTCTCTTGGTTGTGTGTGTATGTGCCCTTTTCTTTTCTTAATGGTATCTTTTCCTGTCATCCTGCCCACCATGCTGGGTCTTTATGACTTCGCTCTTTTACCACGTGCCCTGTAGAGGCTCCAGCCAATCGTGCAGGTTTCAGTAGTATGCTGTGTGCCGTTCCCAGACTTGGCCCTCTCACCACTGAGCTGGTTCATGAACACCCAACATGTACGTAGCCTGGGACTCCGATCCTCGTCCCGCTCAGTCTCCAGGGCCAGAGCCCCAGGGATCTTCCTGTCACTGCCCCACCAGGGCTGTAATTACAAGCACATATCACCACACCTCCTTTTTCCTTGAGTTCTGGGGATTGAACTCTCATCCTCATGCCCACATAGCAAGCAGTTTATTGGCTGAGAGACACATTTTTATATTACGTTTTTGTGTATTTCCAAACCAAGAAAATTCAGCGTTGTAAACATAGGCCTGATACTAGGAATTCTATAGGAAGACCCTCCCACCCACCCAGGATTCAGATCAACACAGACTGGTTCCCATCCCACCTCCCTGCACTTGGGGCTGCTTTACTGGGTGGCTTGACTTATACCCCTTCTCTCACTCGGTGTGCTGTGCTGCCTCCCTCACTGGACAGACATTTGAAGAGCATCCAGATGTCTCCTGTTCAGCAGGAAATGGAGTCAGTAAGGAGCAGGGCAGACTTGGAGCTGCTCATGGGCCAACACCCCCAGGTAGAGGTGTTGTCTTAGTTAGGGTTAGTATTGCTCGTGTAAAACACCATGACCAAAAGCAAAGGAAGCCTGGAGAGGAGAAGGGTTATCTGGCGTACATTCTCACATCGTTAGTCAGGACTGGAGCCTGAAGGCACAAGCTAACGCAGAGGCCATCGAGGGGTACAGTTAATAAAATGCTGTGCATGCTTGCCGATAGGCAGACTTTATGGAGGCATTTTTCTCAACTGAGGTTCCTGTCTGAGAAATGACTCCAGCCTGTGTTAAGTGAACAAAAAAACACTAGAAGCACAGGTGTGGGACAGAAAGAGAAGGGGATCCAGGGAGCCCAGCTGAGTATGTACTGAGCATCCCTTTCCCAAAATGGCCTAACTACCCATGTGCTGTCCCTGCAGCTTCGACCCCCCTGGTCCCATGTCAGCCGGGATGTCCTGTGAAGTTCTTGTCACCTTCAAGCCTATGGTATGTCAAAGGGTCAAAGAGGGACGCTGGGTTTGATTGTTTGTTTGTGTGTTTGCTTAGCAACAGCAACGAAAGAGTCCAGCGCCATCCTATAATGCTGGCAGAATGGAGCTGGCCAGGTGTGGTTGTCCTCTCTTATGCGGGCAACTCTCCATAGGCTGTGAGGCAGGTCCTGACCATGGTTCTACAGACACACAACCTGTGTAACTGTGTCACCATAGAAATGTAAAGTGACTGGGATTGTTTTGTTTCTTCAGATAAATAAAGATCTGGAAGGAAATGTTTCATTTTTGGCTCAGACGGGCGGCTTTTCTGTTCCACTGAAATGTTCAACAAAAAAATGTTCTGTAAGTCTAAGTTCCCAGAATGTCTCTCCATGGTAAGGGCTGCACCCTTGAAGTACCGAAGCACGGGGCTCGAGCTCCACCACAGGCCTTGGTCCACTGGCAGCTCTAGTAGACTCCAACCATGCCTAGGCTGGGTGGCACGAGATACCTTGAAGAGGTAGCATCAGACCAGAGCTAGAACTAGAGCTCTTACCTCTACGAAAGCCTCAGACTGAAAAGGGGCCGAGCTCCTGTCTCCTCCTGCCTATATTCCTCTCTCCGTCCAGCCATCTCACTTCCTGTCTGTCTGTACAGACCTCCGGACCCCTATGCTTAGCTGGTGGCTAGCTTCACCCTCTGATGTTCAGGCAAGCTTTATTTGTTAGAACAAACAAGATATCACCCCAGGTGACACCCTAGCTTTGGATTCCCAAACAGCCGTGTGACAGATGGCCAACTGTGGAATCACAGTGATTCCTGGGCACGATACTCTTGGCTTGGGCACAGGGAGTCAGTGGCCTATAGTCCACGGAGGGCATGAGTGACATGACGTGACCCCGCTCTGAAATAGCTGAAGCAGAACTTTCCAGGCCTTGTATCTATCTGCAGGACAGCTCAACAGCTTACCTCAGCCAGGATGTCTCTCCTCTCTTTCAGTCATCACCTCTCAATCATGCAGGTGCTGGTTTGATCCTCTCAAAACCAGATGCAGGATCCCCAAGCTGTCCTGGTCATCAGAGGAATCTGTGACTTAAAAAAAAAAAAAAAAAAAAGAGAGAGAGAGAGATTTATTTTTATGTAAATTGGTGTTCTGGCTGCATATATGGCTGTGTAACTGTGTAAGGGTGTCAGGCCCCCTGGAACTAGAATTACAGTTAGTTGTGAGCTGCCATGTGGGTGTTGGGAATTAAACCTGGGTTCTTTGGAAGAACAGCCAGTGGAACAGCAGTGCTCCTAACCACTGAGCCATCTCTCCGGGCCCAATCAGTGACTTCTTAAGTGGGCCATGTCTCTGATGTGCAGCAACACATATGTTCACGGTACCCCTGCGTCTCCTGCATGGAGTCAAATGCAAGCCTCCCTGTGAAAGAGAAAAGTCAGCCCCCCACCCCCACCCCTACTCCCAACCCCACCCCCCACCCCCGGCTTCTTGGGACTGCACCCGATATTTGGGAGAGAAAAACCTCCTTTTGTGGGATATCGGGTCCTCTGGGCCAAGATTCCTGCAAGACTGAGGCTGCAACCAGCCTAGAGGCCACCCTGGCCTACACTTGTGTTCTCTGGCAGCTGTCTCTTGACAAGGAGCACATTGACTTTGGCAGCTATGTGGTGGGCGAGACCACATCCCGGACCATCACACTGACCAATGTTGGGGGCCTGGGCACCAGATTCAAGTTTCTACTGGAATCTCAGTTCTTTGAGATGGAAGAAGTCCAGCCCACCGTGAAAATAGTGAGTGCACTGGCAGCTTACAGCCAGCAGCCATGGCTCAGTCAAGGATGGGATGGGAGCCTCCCAGTCATGTATACAAACATGTGAGAAACAAGAGTGTCAGCAAATCGAGGTGGGGGGGGGAGGAAAATGTCAGGACCGCCTCACATACAGTCTGGCCTCAGGAGCAATGGCAGCAGAATGGGGCTCCACGAGAGACCATGGATCTCTGTCTGGACAGAGCATGACAAAGTCTTTGTCTTTCCCAAGAAGACTGTGCATGGGTCACATGTGTGGGCCACAGAATGGCACTACTCAAGAAATGAACTCACTATGCTCATGGATTGTGGGATCATCTAGGGGAGGTGAACAAAAGATGTACCTTTTCTTACATGCTTCTAAAATATTTGAGCATTCTTATGCTCAGGCACGAAGCAATCCCATTGGCTCTGTTCAGGTGCCCCAACAAAGACCCAGAAAGCACCTCATCCAGGAGATAGCAGGACCAACAGGGCAGCCACGGCCAAAGGCAGTATGGAGGGCGGCCATGACCAAGGCAGAGTGGAGGGCGGCCATGGCCAAGGCAGAGTGGAGGGCGGCCATGGCCAAGGCAGAGTGGAGGGCGGCCAATCTGCTGTGGGGGAAAGTGGGCCTGTGGTGAGAGCCAGAGAGCAGAGCAGGTGGAATGGGGGATGGGAGCCAGGCTTGCTTTGGGCAGGTAGATGAGTTGCCAGAGGAGGGGAGGCGGTCTTGGGCATCTAGGAGTTCTGTCTCTAATCAGCTGGGGGGAAAGGAGAGTCAGCTCTACCAAGGCTTGAGAAGACCCAGCCTCTGGACAAGTGACCAAGTAGATTGCAAAGAGGTCAGATTCAGCTACTCATAGGTGGGGTCTGTGATGGGGCATCCATGATGATGAGAGAGAGGAGCCAGCTCAGCCAAGATAAAATAGACAGTCATCCCTACCCTAGGCACGTTGATGCTGTGGTCTTAAGACCCAGGATAGACAGAATGAGAGCATAGACATGGGGAGGTGGGAGCATGGCAAACAGCCCTGGGCACAGATACATTTGTGTCTTCTCCTGGTTCTCCTGGACTTACCTGGTGGCAAGGGTATCTGTGGAACTGAATGGGCAATAAAGACATTGAGTTCCTTTTCAGAGCAGCCTCTTCACCTTTGAAGACAAAAGTTTCTATGAGAAGATCATTGCCAGTCTCTCTGAGCAACAGTTTGATGGCAATGGGTCCTCTCCACTGGACGTCCAGAGCCGGAAAGAATCCGAGAAAGTGGATGGTAAGGGTTGTGCAGACTTGTGAGTGGGTAGCAGGAACCTCCTTCAAACCTCCTGCATTGATTCCTGAGCCAGCCAGGGCAACTGGCCTCAGCTGAATGCTGAGTAGGACTACAAGAGGGCTGCAGGACACAAGCACCTCCCAAAGGTAGCCATCTACCCTCAGCACAGCCACCTTAGAATCTCAAGTCAACCGGAGGGGCCAGAGAGCTAGCATCTCCACTGGAGACTGACAGGCCTGTTATCTAGGCGATGTTGAGGAGGGTCAGGGTTACAGAATTTTCTCAGGGCCTCAATTGTAAGTGACAGTAAGTACAGAACACAGTCATACATGCAAATATACACTGGTTATGGTGTGCATCGAAATTCTATTTGTGTTGAAACTAACGTTATCAGTGGAAGCCCCAGATGTGGACAGTCAGGCTGGCCACATGGTAGGTATACAAGGGTGAGGGCTTTGAAGGCTCTGCCAATGAAATGGTCCCTGCAGTGCCACCAGGCTCTGAGGCTGAGGACGGAGTTGGTTTCATACCACTTGTGTAGAAGTGCAGATGATACACACAAGGACAGCCCTAAAAACTGATCAGTCCCTGTGCTGAGCTGGAAAACAGGGACCCTGTGAGGGTACTGCCCTGACTGTAACGCAGACCCTACGCACTGTGACACGGTCTTCACTCCTTTTCACCGCTTCCCTTTCAAAACTGGGTTTCTCTGTGTAACGGCCCTGGCTGTCCTGGAACTCACACTGTAGACCAGGCTGGCCTTGAGCTCTGCGATCCCGCCTGCGAGTGCTGGGATCAAAGGCGTGCGTCACCACTGCTGCCTAGCTGCGGCTCTTATGTTAAGATGTCCGAATTTCCCATTCCTTTCGGCTGTATGTGCGTGTGCCCTTTTTCCCTGTGCCAAGGTCTTAGACATGTGGGACATATATGTTACATTTAAATCAGTATTTCATTTCAAATTTTAAAGAGTTTTGTCAAGGAGTTCTTCAGTTTACGCTAGTCCAAATTCTGCTCATTGCAAGAAATTCGCACTTAACTTTTTCAGAGCCACAGGCCCTTCAAACCCATGAGACTCCGGCAGGTCATCCTTAGCGTATTGGTTCTCTATCTCACTGGCATGCGCTCTTTTGCTGGTCAACCTGTAGCTCGATTAACTTTCCATAGTCTGTCTGTGCAACGACACTACCATTACAAACCAACTTCTTCTTAAATGACTTTGCTGGTTTCTTTTTATCATTTACATCAGCAACTCCTTAGATGGTGGGTGAGGATCTTCCTGCCACCTCTCTGTTGAATGCTTACGGGCAGAATTCTCCTTCCCAGTAGGAAGCATGTCATCACCTTACCTGGATCAGCAAAGGCTCAAATGAGTGGAGGGCTGGGTAGTAATGTACGTCCTTTATAGAAACTGCCTGCAGGCTGGGGGGACGAAGCAGGGGCATCGAAGGAGAGGCAGCTGGGTCCTCAAATTAGGACAACTTAGCACAAAGCAAGGGTTGAGTTTCAGTCAGAGGTGGTGCACACCTTTAATCCCAGCAATCAGGAGGCAGGAGCGTGTGGATCTATGAGTTTGAGGCCAGCCTGGTCTACAGAGTGAGTTCCAGGACAGCCAAGGCTACACAGAGAAATCTTGTCTCAAAAACAGCAGAAGAAGTATATGTTTGGCTGAATGGGCTACTTGTGCCAGGAATCTATTGACTGTCTGAGGGGAATGCACTTTAGGTCCTCTTTTTAAACCAGTTGACCGCCTTGTCCTATCTAATGTCCTCTTTTGGTTGTCAGGAACTTAGATTAAGTCTTAAAGTCGTGAAGTGCGTGTTCCAAATTTCCTTTTTTCCAAAGTAGCTACTTGCATTGTGTTGGTTCCTTGCACGTCTGGGTACATTTTAGAATTAGTTTATTGGTTTACACACACACATGCACACGCACACGGTCAAACCCAGGCATATTGCTATATTGATTCATATCTATAATTGCAGCACCTGGAAGATAGAGACCAAAGAATCAGAAATCCAAGGCCAATGAATTCAAGGCAGCCTGAGCTATACCAGACCATTCCTTAGGGGAAAGAAAGAAGGAAGGAAGGAAGGAAGGAAGGAAGGAAGGAAGGAAGGAAGGAAGGAGAAAGGAAGGAAGGAAGCGAAAAGCAAAACAAGGGGGCGGTGAGGCTTTCATGAGTGTGATTGGCATAGATTTGAATGTATCTATCACCAGTTTGGAAATAATATCTTGGCCTATTGAGTCTTCAACCCTTCAGGATGATGGCCCAATGAGTTGGGTCATCTTTGGTTTTCCTTAGCAGCCTGAACCTTATACAGTAAGCCTCATGGCACCAAGAGTTTGCAGTAAGAACGGCTTATACATTTTATACGTCTGAAAATCTTAGATGTTTTTCCCAGACTGATGATTGACTTGGTCTTATTTGTCTTCTAGAAGCAGAGGTTACAGCTTTGGTCAGTGCCATGACCATGGAGCCCAGCGATGAGCAGGCAGAGATAACCCTGGGGGAGGTCAGTCCACCTGCCCCGCTAAACCTTGGCTTCTTCTAGCCAGGCGGCAGCTCACCCTCCTCCGGCCCTAGCCAATACTAGCAGGGAACTCTTTCATCTGTCCAAAGCTAGAGTAAACTCGTCGTCTCCAGGCACCTGTGGCCTCAACTAGTGCTACATCAACCTCCCCATGCTGAGAATAACAGGACCATAGTATCAGGGCCAGTTTCCTATGTGTGGTCCAGCTCAGAGAGGACACCAACCACAAACCCTCCCTAGCTGAAATGTGGTGTGTGATCACACACACTCGGGGAAGAAGATGCAGAGAAAGGTTCAGGCTGCCTGTCTTGCCCCCACCCAAGCAGACTGTGAGCCTTAGTCAGGAATGGTATCTTTGAAACTCCAGGGGCTTGGAGGTGGAGTAGGGTGGGAGGGACTTGTGTATTCTATACACAAAATATAAAATGCAGCCAGTTCTTATTAAACCCTCCCCTATTCTAAAGCTGGTGAGAAGGGCCTAGCCTCTGTGGCAGGCTGGGGGTCTGTGGAAAGCAATTCACTGCTTCAGTGAGCCCCCCAGCTCCCACTCTGTTAAAACTCCCTAACAGTGAGCATGCAAGAACAGGGCCAGCCTAGAACTAATACCTGCTTGTGACCAAATGGACACCCCGAGGTCACGGTCCTGCTACCCCCCATCCTGGCAGTGGACTAGTGGGAGATTCCCCATGAAAACTGTGATGCCTCTGTTCTGACACCAGGGCATTCTTCTCACGCAGGTAACAGAGGGAGAAATTGGCCCCTTCAGTTCCGTCAAAGTACCCATTATCTTCACCCCAGTTATCCCAGGAGAGGTCCAGACCAGGTTCAAGGTCATGTTTAAGAATTCGAAGTGTCCAACGGTGAGTATCCCTGCTGCCACTTGTGGCCGACCCTCTCCATAGCCACATCAGACAGTTACCCTTGGTGTCATGAGGCTCACGCTTTAACCATTAGAGAGTAGCACAAAGGTTGACACCTTAATAACAAGCACGCATGTGCACCAGAGTGTTTAGATGCTCTGGGGCAAACTTGTTTTTCTTCTCTCCCCTCGCCTCCTGACTTTTTTGTAGTGTTGGTGATAAAACTTAGGGCCTTGAGTAAGCAGCCTCCCAGTGACCCTCAGTTCAAGCTCTGTTGTGAGCTTTGCAAGTGTTTGCTGTATAGGTCTGTGCATAAGTGTTCACGTGTGTACAAACGTGCATGTATGTTTGTGTGTAAAGGCCAGAGGCCGACACTGGGCATCTTCATTGATCGCTGTATACTTTATATATTGAGGCAAGGTCTCTCACTTGAACCAGAGTTCACTGATTCGTGAGCCTAGCTAATAAGTTTGCTCAAGAAATCCCTCGTCTTCTTCTGCATCCTGGGATTATATGAGGATCACTGTGCCCACCAGGCTTTCTCCCCCCCACCCCCAAGACAGGTTTTCTTCGTGTAGCCTTCCTGTCCTGGGACTCACGCTGGCTCACTATACTTTTATATGAGTTCTGGGAACCCAAATTCTGGTCTTGATGCTCACACATCAAGTACCGTTTCCCCTCAAGCTGTCTCCCCAGCTCCCCAACCCCAATCTTAATTATTAGAAGTATCTTTCTTAGTTTATACATTTATACGTTTGTTAAATTATGAACAGAGAAGATGATTAATCACTTGGTGGATGTAAGTTTCCCAGGGACTGGAGACATGGCTCAGGGGTTAAAAACACTGCCCTTGCAAAGGACCCATGTTTGATTCTCAGCACCCACATGGTGGTGCACAACTATCCGTAACTCCAGTTCCAGGGTATCTGACACCATCTTGTGACCTCCATAGGCAATGCTGCACATGTTGTACAGACATATATGCATGCAGAGAAAACACTCATACACATAGACTAAAAATCAATAATTAAGCCGGGCAGTGGTGGCCCATGGGAGACGGATGAAGGTGGATCTCTGAGTTTGAGACCAGTCTTATCTACAGGGTGAGTTCCAGGGCAGCCTGGGATACACAGAGAAAACCCTGTCTTCTTTGTTTAAATATTTTAAACTTCTAAATAATTTTTTAAAAATATTTTAAATATCTATTTATTATGTATATAGTGTTCTACCTGCATGTACGTCTGCATGCCAGAAGAGGGCACCAGATCTCAGTACAGATGACTGGGAGCCCCCATGTGGTTGTGGGAATTCAATTTGGCACCTCTGGGAAAAACAGGCAGTGGTTTTTTGTTTGTTTGTTTGTTTTTGTTTTTGTTTTCTTTTTTGATTAATATTTTTCATTACAATACATATGCTACATACCAACCACAGTTTCCCCTCCCTTCTCTCGGCCCCTTCCCTCCCCCTCCACTCACATCTACCTCCTCTCCCTCCCCTCCTCCCCCTCCCCTCCTCCCCCTCCCCTCCTCCCCCTCCCCACCTCCCTCTCCCCTCCTCTCCCTCCCCTCCTCCTTCTCCCCTCTCCTCTTCCCCCTTCTCCCCCTCCTCCTCACTCCTCCCCCTTCCATCCTCCTCCCTCCTCCCCCTCCACTCCTCCTCACCTCCTCCCCCTCCACGCCTCCTCCCCCTCCCCCTCCTCCTCCTTCCCTCCTTCTCCCCTCCTCCTCCCCTCCTCTACTCCCCCTCCCCTCCTCCCCAGTCTCCATTTGGACAGGGGCAGGCCTCCCATGTAAAAAAATTTAGTGACAGGGTTGCTTGCCTCCTATCCCTTCCATGACCTCTGTCTTCCTTCTTGATGCGTTTTGCATTTCTGGATGTCAAGCATCGTAGAGCAGCTTTACTGGCTGGTCCAACGCCTTCCACCAAACCCAAGCATCCTTTATCCTGCCATTTCGTACTCATCTTTCCAGTCCCTCTCCCTCTTTGGCTGTTTGTTGGGGTGGAGTTGCTGATTTTTGTTGTTTTGTTTTGAGAAAAGGGCCTCCCCACATATATATGTGTGTGTACACACACACATATACACATGTATCCCGTCCAGGCTGACCTTGAACTGGAGAACTCCCTGCCTCTACTCTCTGAAGGGTTGATGGTCACCCCGGAACCACAATGCTTCAGCCTCTTTCAGCCCAGAAACAATCTCTTTCCCGGGAGAACTTTGCTCACAAAGCCCAGAACTTGCTGCGTCATTCCCCATCACGGGCTGTGTTCATTTGTTTTACAATGTTATTACCTGTTTAGTTCTCTTCCTTCTCAATCTTCTCGGGTTAATTATATTTTCCCTGAGGTACATGGAGAACTCATTTTCTGTCATGCCTTCCTCCATCCTTGCCTCACGGTTCCACAAATTTCTCCTTTTCGTGTAGAAAGAGAAAGATCCTTCCAAACCCCCATTTCCCAGGAGCATATCCCAACGGCTTCTGACAAGCAGAGCAGAGAGTGATTTCTGTGCGTCTCTGGTTTGCTCCTGCATCATCCTTGGCACCTGCATTTACTCAGCTGCCGTTAGGATGAAGGGAATCTCCCCCCAGCTGGGAGTATTTTATTCCTTACTCACAGTTTATAGGCAACACGATCGCTGGTGGTCCAGATTGATCATTGGGTGTTTCGTACTCAGCACCACTGACCTCGCTCTGTATCAGGAACTCTGCTCTGACATGTTTCCTTGGATTATTTTGGAGTGAACAGAAGCAGGTAGTGTAACATAGGAACAGTTATTCACAACATAGCATCAAATGCTGTAAAGCCAGAGATACCAAGTCTCACAACTGGTGCTTGTCTTAGCTGGGGTTTCCATTGCTTCGATAAAACACCACGACTAAAAAGCCAGTTGAAAAGGAAAGGGTTTATTTGGCATGCACTCCCATATCACAGGACAGGACAGGACAGGATAGGACAAGACAGGACAAGACAGGACAGGAACCTAGAAGCAGGAGCTTATGCAGAGGCCATGGATGGTTGCTTATATATATAAGTATAATTTTTTATACTTACTATTTTTTTCTTACTGGCTTGCTTCTCATGGGTTGGTAAACCTGCTTTCTTATAGAAGCCAAGACCACCAGCCCTGGAACTGCACCACTCACAATGGGCTGGGCCCTCCCCCATCAATCACTAAAGAGACGTTTTCTTAATCGAGGTTCCCTCCTCTCAGATGACTTTGGCTTGTGTTAAGCTGGCGTAAAACAACCCAGCACAATACTCAAGAACCTACAGTTTCACAGTGCTCATAATTCCTGTAGCTCCCACAGTATCCACAGGAATTACTTTTATCATCGCTGTAACCAAATACCTGCCAGAAGCAACTTTAGGGAGGGACTATTTTACCTCAGTTTGAGGGTGCACTCGCCCTAGATGAAGGCTAGTGCTCCCTTTCCCTCTTTACTCAGTCTGGGACCTTTCCTCAGTCCATGGGTCAATCCCAGCTACATTCAGAGTAGGTCTCCCCTCTCCAACCCTGGTGGTCTTGGAATTCAAATTCACAGAAATCTGCTTGCTTCTGCCTTCAAGTGATGGGATCAAAGATATGCACAGCCACACCCTAAATTGGCTGGATATTTTGAGCACCAAATTTTGATAATGTTTTACTACCAATCTATCTATGTATCAATCTGCCTTTTACCTTAGCTTAGTATACACTTCATAAACTCATTCAAATCCAGAAGTATGACTATTACCAGTCTTTGGATCCTACAGAATAGGATAATCATATGAAAAATATGACAAGATCCTTCAGCACATGTTCTGATTGATTATTAGCCTCACCTTTGTAATGCAGTAAGTTAAAAAACAAACAAACAAAAAAATCAAACCGTGAAACCTTTTGTTAGGTATTGTGTTAACACTCACTCGTGTCTCCTACATTGCAAAGTAAACATATGTTGAGTTTACATGTCTCCCTTCAGTTATATTTCAGAGCCACTGGGATTGCTGTAGATGTGCCAGTCTGGGTGCCACGGACCACTGTGGACCTGAAGATCTGCATGTATGACCGACTCTACCAAGACTCCATCGTTGTCCACACGAGGTGAGCCCTGAGGTGGCTAGCAGGAGTGTCATGCCTGGAGTAGGCTGCATACTGGCTCTGAACGGTCACCTCGGGTGGCAGAGGACTGGGCAGTAGATTAGGCTAAGGACCTTGAACAAAGTGATCCTGAATAACCGTGAGATCCCAGTGCTGTCAAGGCATTGCAGAGGAACCCAGGAGAGCCAAGGACAGAGTCAGATCTGAAAACAGAGGGAGGGACTGCAGCTATGGAACACAGACACCCAAACGGGCGAGAAAAGGATTTGCCCCTGAAATCTCCACGAGGAACCCAGCCTACGTACATCCTGACCTTCAGCCTAGTTATTCCCACTTTGACCTTTTGTCCTCCAAGATGCTCAGAGAATTACTTTATAATTGTCAAGTCTGCATTTGTGAAAACACTGCAGCAGCCATAGCAGAGACACGTGGGGTACCAGGCAAGGGTCCAAGTGCCCTCAGGAGACTAGAACATAGCAGCAACATGGAGAACAGACTAAGTCCAACAGAAGCAGTGTATTTATTCGTACTGTTTTACAAAGACGTCAGAGTTTAGGTTAAAAATATTCCCGTCCAAGTACAACGGGAGATAGCAGCATCCCAGGTTTCATAACTTCGTCAGCTTTGAGCCACCAGTCCCCAGACCGTGAAACCCCTGTCACCAGCCCTTCACACACGGCATGACATGGTTTCCACAGGCTCTGTCTTGCTCCATGAAGATGCAGCTAGTAGAGGTCCCCAAACTCCTCCCTGGGAACCAGAGAGCTGTAAGACGGCCGTGCACTGTCAAAGGCGGGGGGGGGGGGGGTGTTTAATGAAGGAGTGTGGGGTCTGGAGGGATGGTGCCTTGTGCTTATTTGGGAGGATGGGTAGGTATTAAATGCTTCCTGGTCATGTAGGGAAGGAATCAAAAGGAGTCAAGGAATGTTATCATTCTTACCCAAAGCACCTGGTTGTCAGTGTAAATGTGTTTACTAATCTTTAAACCCAGTATCATTTCCAACTGTGTGTGTGTGTGTGTGTGTGTGTAGAGGGGTGTTGGCTTGTGAAGATCACGTGTTGTCAGCCGCTGTACAAACAGTGCATCTGACTGGCGCGTCTCTAAGAACGCCAAGCAGCTGCTTTCCACGGTGGTGTGGTCCCTAGCAGCAGGAGTTCAGGGCCCTGGTCAGCTGTAGTGGTGGATACACACAGTAGGGGCTTAGAGGCAGGCCAGAGGTCGCCGCAACCCCCATAACCATCTGGGCAACGGTGATCATGCAAAGCGCAAGAGAAAGGAGGGATGTTTCTCCCTCTGTCTGCACTGAGTACTCACTTACGGACTCCCAGTGTCCCCCGTAGCCTTCCGTGTCCACGGCATGACTTTATTGTTCCATTTCTGGATCACTGTGGACCCAGCTCTCAGTAGAGGTCTAGAAGACCATGAGCATAGCCAGTCACAGAATACACAAGGATCGATCGTTGTAGAAGGCACTAGAAGGCTCTGGAAGGTTCTAGGACCATTGCCAATGATCCCCAGGCAAACCAGGGAAGAGTACCTAACCCTTCCTTTGGTTAAGAGATAATTCTTCCCATGGGAACAAAAGGAGGCTCCCATGGGGGCAAGCCAGGCCTGTCCTCCAGGGCAGCCTTAGAAGGGCATGCAGCCACTGCCAGTGCCTTTGGACGACGCCTCACTTCAGAAAAGGGAGAGGAGGCAGGAAGACACAGGTGGGCCCTGAGGACTGGATGCAGACATGTCTCTTCTCCCTCCGTCTGGTTCTGAGTTATAACCTTGTGTCAACAGCTAACACCTCGCCATCAAGGGCCTCCCAAACTTCCTGTAAGGAATTCTCGGTGGGAAGAAGCCTGACCCCATAGGGAAAAGTCAGAAGCCTGACCCCGTAGGGAGAAGCCATCCTTTACACACCTTCCAGGCCCCTGCACTCAGTAGCTGCCTGCAGTACTTTTCCCCATAATGCACTCTGGTCTCTGAGAACTGACTTGGGCACATCTCAACTCAATTTTTATTGTTTTTATTTAAAAAATTTTTTCAAGCTGAGTATGTTGCATATGGCTATAAACTTAGCACTCAGGAGGCTGAGGCAGGGCAATTGTGAGTTCTATAGTGCAGCCTGAGCTATATAGTGAGACACTGTCTTTAAAAAAAAAAAAATCAGGGCCAGCAGAAAGGCACTTTCTGTTAATGCCTGGACCTGAGTTCAAAAATTCTCAGAACCCACAAAAACATAGGTGAGAAACAATTCTGTAAAGTTCTCCACACATGTCCTCTGGCCTCCACACATGTAAAGTACTCACATGCATTGTAACTGTGCACAAGCACACACATGAATACACACACACACACACACACACACACACACCATGCATTCATATACAACAGTAATAATGTTCTTTTTTTTTTTTTTAACGTATTATAGTGTCTTTAATCCCAGCACTTGGGAGGCAGAGGGTCTACAGAGCTAGTTCCAGGAAAGGCTCCAAAGCAATACAAAGAAACTCTGTCTTGAAAAAAAAAAAAAGTATTATTGCAAGGTATCACATGACAAGCACCTCTAAAATCCCAACACTTTGGAGGCAGAGACAAGAGGATCTCTGAGTTCGAGGCCAGCCTGATCTGTATTCCAAGTTCCAGGACAGTCAGACCTATATAGAAAGACTGTCTCGATAAATGTGCATTATTATATTTCATTTTATTTTATGTGTGACTCCTTTGCATGATTATAAGTATGTGCACCACGTGCATGCCTGGTGCCCACAGCGGGCAGAAGAGGACATCAGATCCCCTGGAACTAGAACTATGGATGGTGGTGAATCACCACGTGAGTGCTGGGTCCCCCTGCAAAAGCAGCAAGTGTCCTTAGCCGCCAAGGCATCTTCCCAGCCCCAAAACAACAATTTCAATTCAGGACAAAACGTCCCTTAAGAAACAGTGTTGAAGCTGCTCTCTAGCCATCAGTGGGCCATGCTTGGCTCAGAGTAACTGACACTGCCTACTGCACACTGGCTCTATCATTAGAATCACCTTAACTGGCCAAAGGAGTAATCACACAAAGCCACCTATGGCCTCTTGCAGGTCAAAAGCAGCCCTGCGCCTGAAGTTTGAAGTCTGCAAGGAACTGAGAGGCCACATAGAGCTTCTGCCAGAAACGGGATATATCCAGGCCCAGTCTACCTACTCAGTGCAGCTCAAGTTCCTGCCCAGGTAAGAACTGGGAAGGGCCTGGGGCACGATGGGACGCGCCGGGACCCCGGGTGCCTTGTGCTGATCACTCTGCTGGTCACACAGGTCCCTCTGCTGGTCACACACGGCTTCAGTTCAGACACTCTCGTGAGATTGTTTGTCATCTCTTCCGGCCGCTCCCTGGGGCTCTGTGTCAGGTTGTCTGTAAGGTGTGCCTGTCACTCAGGTGTCCCTGTGCCCTCCCCATCCAAAGAAAGCCCTTCTTGGTTCTTGCCCTTGAGGGCACCTGCACAGCACATGTGGCAGGCTGCTTTGCTGCGTTCTTTGGCTTCACGCCTTTCCGAGGACAGACTCGGAATAACTCGCTTCAGCTTTTCAGGTGCTTCGGCAACCAAAAGTCCTGATTGTCACAACATTAGGTTGCCCGAAATGACCCTTGGTTCCTGCTGCGGGCCCCACTTTCCAGGCTAAGGTCTAGATCCTGGGCTATCAACAGAGTTTGGACCACAGCAGTGGGTATAACATGGCCTGCTTCTAGGTCTCTGGTGGTGATTCCCCACCAGGGTAACGGGGAACTATTTTCTTTGTACTTTTTTAAAAGTATTTCTAAAACGATACTAATTCTTTTTTTTTTTTTTAATTTCTGTTTGTTTTTGAGACAGGGTTTGTCTCTGTGTAACAGTCCTAGAACTTGCTTTGTAGCCCTGGGTGGCCTTGAACTCACAGAGATCTGCCTGCCTCTGCCTCCCGAGTGATGGGGTTAAAGGCGTGTGCCACCAATGCCCAGCACTCATTCTTTCTGTAATCAGAAAAATGAACTTTTTTGAGACAGAGTCGAGTCATAACCATGTAGCCCAGCTTGGCCTACCTTACAACCTTCTGGCCCTTTGTAGGTGTATACTACCCAACACAACAAAAGCAAACTTTTCTTCATCAGTACTGGGCACGGAACCCAGGGTCTTGTGCTCTACCACTGAGGCACAGGCCGGTCCATGAGCAACCTGCTTTTAGACTGATTTTTCAAAAAGGATTTTTAGAATCCCTCCAAATGAATGATAGACTCCTTATCATTTTGTTGATTTTGTATTTTAAACTTATTATTTTGGACTGAAGAGATGGGTCAGCGGATAAAACGCACTTGCCGCCAAGGCTGACAACTTGAGTTCACACCCCAGAATCCACATGGTAGGAGAGAGCAAACTCATGGGAATTATCCTCTGCCCCTTGTGTATAAACAGTGGTCCGTGTGGTCCCCGAAACAAATATATTTTTAATTTCATTGTAAAATTATGGTCGCATGCATTCATGGGATAAAACACAATGTCTTGATACATACACGTGCATGCATACACACACAGAATATGGCATAATTAAACCAAAGTTTTTGGTTTGGGTTTTTAGTTTTTTGAGACAGGGTCTTACTATAGTGACCAGGCTGGTCTCAAGCTCACAGAGATCCTCCTGCCTCTGGTACTAAAGTATGGGGATTAAAGGCACTCACCACATCTGGCAAAGCTGAGCTTATTAACATTCTTTTTTAAATTTTTTTTATTGAAAATAGACTATTCTCTCATGGAGTACTTCCCAACCACAGTTTCCCCTCCCTCCACCTCTCCTCTCCCCCAGACACACTCAAAACTCCGACTCCTCTTAGAAAAGAACAGATCCTCTAAAAGACAACAGCCAAACTAGATAAAACAAGATACAATAAGACAAGGCAGAAGCCCTCATATGGAGGCTGCACACGACAACCCTCTAAGGACTCAGGCATTATGCTGGCCTGCCCCGTCACCGGGCAGAATGCACTCAGGCAGTGCCCTGGTCAGCCCAGGGTTCCATGATTATGTAGTCTGCATGCAGTTGCAAAGGACCCTTTAAAGGAAAGACCCCGCCCACTTACACTCTCTTCTCTCTTTCCACTCTCCTCTCTTTCCCGCTGTTCCCCTGGGGCAGACAGGACTCTTCCTGTCTCCCTCTTCTCTTCTGTCCTCTCTGCCTCTGTGCCTCTTTACCTCTTTTCTCTTTCCTTCCACCTCCCTCCCCTTTCTAATAAAACTTCCCACTTAAGCTCTGTCTGCCTGGCATGTTTGTCCCTCCGCCTAGGTCAACATCACCTGCCGTGGAATCCGCCATGGTCCCCACACTCTTTATTCCTAACAAACCCAACAGGAGGAAAAGAGTCAGAGATAAACCAGCTCCCAGTGTTAGAAGCCCTACAAAAATGCCAAACCGTCAGCCGTAACATATACACAGAGGACCTGGTACAGACCCATGCGGGCCCGCGCTTGCCGGTTGCAGTCTCTGTGAACCCTGTGGACCCTGATTAGTTGATCCAGTGAACCATTTAATTGCAGGACACTTAAAAACTTTTTAAAGTTAGCATACCAAGTAACGGGTTTCCTTATGCCATATTCATACATATGTCATTATACCATGTTCTTACCCATACTTGCCCTTCGATTTTAGAACAGTTTTATTGTACAAAATGTAAAGAAGAAAAATATATTCAAGTAGATCCTACCTCTTGCAGACACTCCCTCCCAGAAGATGCAGGAAAGTATTTTGACCCGGACAGTCGTGTTCTGGAGGCTCCGATGACAATCTGGGTGGCTGACCAGGTCTGTAAAGGACACTTTCTGGGAATGCTAAGCACTCCTAGGGAACAGGTGGCTGCTGTGGGAGGTCAAATCCTGTCTCCCCAACGACAGTACCTAAAGAGGTAGAACCCTGATTTCAGGACCCATCCTGACTTCCCAGCTGTTGATATCCAGTAGCCTGACACGGAGCTGTGCCTCCTAATCTCATAACCCCTACCCAGTCTGAAAGAAAGGAGACACTTGTGGGCCAGAAAGAAACTTCTTATTCTAGTCCAAGCAGGCTGGCTCAGATAAGCACACCAGAAATATGTCTATGAGGCTGGAGAGATGGCTCAGAGGTCAAGAGCACATGGCTGCTCTTCCAGAGGACCCAGGTTCAATTCCCAGCACCCACATGGAAACTCACAACTGTCTGTAACTCCTGTTCCAGGGGATCTGACACTATCACACAGACATACATGTAGACAAAAACACCAATGTACATAAAATATGAATAAATAATTAAAAAAGAAATGTACCTACAGGGTTGAACACAGATACACAAATGAATGCACCCCATATACACATAGATATGCACGTTACGCCCTCTTCAACATGGCTCCACATATACATGTGCTTACAAACAGCATGTTCACACGTAGCCGCACGCCACGTTGCCGCGCCTGGCTGATGCTTTTGATTTCTGCCTGCATACCTTCACTAACCTCCACCATGGAATTCTGGCTCGGGTGCTGCTCCTTCACTAGGAGACACTGAGCAAAGGTCTGGTTGAGAAACTTGTCTCCTGGAAATAGTGTGGTGTCGACCACAAGGCTACAGAACCCCCTTTATTGTTTGGGGGCGTTTGCACAAATCTTCTAGTGGCTGGGAATATTCTTTGCCTTTTGCACCTTAGATCAAACCTGTGGGGTTCACTGTCCAAGCCATTGTCACCACCTCAGACTTGGAAATCAGCCCCGTAGAGATAAACTTTGGCTACTGTACCATCTATGAGGCTATAAAGACAGAAATCAGCCTCATCAACCACTCCCTGCTGCCGCAAGAGTTTGGGTTCGGTGGACTTCCAAAGGTACCTGCTGTGGTCATCCCTGGGGACATGGGGCAGGAATAACAGCTGCTCTCCAGGCCCAGGCATCAGCAACTCTGCTGTCCTGTACATTGCCCGGTTGACCCTCTCCCTGCCTGCCTTCCATGGCCAAGTCCCATAGGATAGTCTAAGAGCATGCCCAGGCCTGACTGCCATCGGCCCTTCCCAGGGCTGTCTCTATCCACCCCCCAAACACACACACACCCAGCTTACATACCCTCATACTCAGTAAGGTTGAGCACCCACACACACGCACACGCACACACATCTCTCATCCTCAGACCCTCCATGTGTGCTCCCAAACTGGCATGCTCACACATCGCTTCCCCACACAGGGTACATACACGGTTTCCTACCAGATACTCTACAAAGTGTCTTCACTTTGACTCTGTCCCCATTTCCCAGTATGTGGACATCCAGCCCAATGATGGGTTTGGGACGATCTTGCCACTGGAAACTTTGCAACTTGATGTGATCTTCCAGCCCATGAAGGCCAAGGAATACAGATTTGAACTGATCTGCAAATCCGAAATAAACCGGTAAGCCTGCTAGGCAGAGAAGATGTGTGACCATGCTACTATCCTTTCCTCAGACCCCGGCAGGCTAACCTTAGGGCTGGTGGTCAGCAGGAGCCCAAGACCCAGGAATAGATAGGTTTTAGGTCCACATGACTTCCCACTTTGGACTACTTTACCCTTGTATGTGAGGAGATAAGGGAATCACGAGCTGACGAATAACGAATTGAGTATTCTGAGCACATGCTTCTGTGTGTGTGTCAGTACATTGTGAAAAGCATCTTGGTGTAAATACTTATACATGATTCGCTGTCAAGACATGAAATATGTCATTCCGTGCCTTCCTGGGTTTCTGTTGGGAGGTCTAGTGTTATTCTAACGTGTTTGCCTTCATGAGTTGGTATCCTGGGCATAGCTCAGTTGGTAGAGTGCGTGCTTCACATGCTTGAGGCCCTGAATTTGATCCCCGGAATCACGTGAGACAGGTGAGGTATAGGTGCCTGTAATACCATCACAGGGCATTAGAGGCAGGAGAGTAAGTGTGAAAGTTATCTTTATCCATGTGTGGCTGAGGCCAGCGTGGGCTACCTAAGACCTGTCTCAGAAACCCAAAACAAAACAAACACAAACAAGCAACCCTTATTTTAAGATTTAAAGGGAGCTAGAGAGAGATGGCTCAGCAGTTAAAGGCACTTACTACTGTTCTTGCAGAGGACTTATCTCAGTTCCCAGCACCCACAGGGTGGACTCCAGTTCCAGGCACTCAAGCCTTCTCTGGCCTCCTCGGTCTGCTGCACACTCAGCGTACACATAAACTTAAACGATTGAACGTGTGTACAAGTGTATACACACATTTTTGATTTAAAGATTTGAGCCAGGTGCAGGGGATCACGCCGTTAATCCCAGCCATTAATCTCAGCAGGCAGATCTCTGTGAGTTCGAGGCCACCCTGGTCTATATAGTGAATCCCTGGCCAGCCAAGGCTACACAGTGAGATGCTGTTTCAAAAACAAAACAAAAAAGGTTTGAGAGCTGTGGGGATGGCTCGGTGGGTAAAATGCTTGCTGTGGAAGGGTGGGATCTGAGTGTGAATTCCTAGAACCCAAACCTGGCAGTCTGGTAGAAGGAGAGAGCTGGTACTCACAATTTGTCCTCAGACCTCCACACTCATGCATGCCACACATAATACAAACATGCTAAATAAATGTAAAGACAAATTTTTAAATAAAAGAGAGAGACCTTATCTCAAAACAAGGCAAAAGGTAAGAACCAGCTTCCAAAGTTGTCCTCTGACCTCTGCCCTTGCACTGTAGCATATGTCAGCACACACTTACACAATACATATACACATATCATACGTACACATACATACATGCATCGTGCACACACAAACTGGAGAAAAACAGAGTTTTGTTGTGTTTTTTTTTTTTTTTAACTCAGGTTAAACTCAGTAGTGGCACGGGCCGCTGTAATCGCAGCATTCAGGAAGCTGGGGCAGAAGGGTCAAGTTTGCGGCCATCCCAGGCTACATAGTGAGCCACAGGCCAACCTAGGATATATAAAGAGAAAAGATTCCAGGAAAGTTTATATTTAGTCATTGTCATACTTTATGACAATGTGTCATACTTTATGTGTGGTGGTATTTTGTTTATGATCTAACAAGTAAAGCTTGCCTGAAGACCAGAGTGCAAAGCTAGCCACACAAGTTAGCCACAGAAGCCAGGCAGCGGTGGCACACACCTGTAATTCCAGCACTCGGAGACAGGGGCAGATGGACCTCTGTTAGTTCAAGGCCAGCCTGGGCTACACGAATTTGATCCAGTTTAAAAGAGAAACAGAGCTCACACAAAGGTGATCTCAGCACTTGGAGTGACACACCTTTAAGCCCAGCACTGAGGAGGTGGAGACAGGACTGATAACAGCTGAGCGGAGAGCGGAATATAAGGTGGGAGGAGACAGGAGCTCAGTGCAGTCTAGGCAGTCTGAGCACAGGATGGCCCCTTTGGTTTGAGGTAGAGATAGGAGCCGGTGGCTGCTCTGCTTCTCTGATCTTTCAGCTTCCCTCCCCTCCAGTATCTAACTCCCAGTGTTTATTATTAAGGCCAGTTAGAATTCATGTTACACTTATGCATTCACTCAATTAAACATTAATAATGATCCACCTACCCCAAAAATATTAACTTACACATTTGGATATCTGAACATATTTTGTCTATGTGTGGGTGGGTTTGTGTGGGTGTCCGTGTGTGCATGCACATGTGTGCATGCACATGTGTGTGCCTGTGGAAGCCAGAGATGTCTGGGTGTTGTTCCTCAGGCGCCTTCCACTCTCTTTATAAAGACAGGGTTGCTCACTGGCTTGGAACTTTGCCAAGTGGGCCAGCTTAGCTCTCTAGCAAACTTGTAAAGAACTGTCTGTTCCCCACTCCTATCCCACTACTGCTGGGGGTTATAAGTAGATGCCACTGTGCCCAGGTTTTTATGTGGGTCCTAAGGACTGGTGTTGGGTCAGTGTTTCACCAAGGGAGCCATCTCCCAGCCCCAGAACACATTTGTGTTAAAGGTGGGAGTTTGACGGGATCAGCCATGTCCTTGTCTGTCTAAAGCATTAAAATACATGTGATGGGGCTGGAGAGATGGCTCAGCAGTTAAGAGCGCTGGCTGCCCTTCCAGGGTTCAATTTCTAGCACCCATATGGTGGCGCACAATGGTCTACAACTCCACTCCCAGGGAATTTTACGCTCTTTGGCCTCTGCATGCACTGCAGGCATGTGGTGCACAGACACGCAGGCAAAATGCCCACTCACACAAACTTAAAATAAGCCTGTAGGCCGGGCGGTGGTGGTGCACGCCTTTAGTTCCAGCACTTGGGAGGCAGAGGCAGGCAGATCTCCGTGAGTTTGAGGCCAGCCTGGAATACAGAGTGAGTACCAGGAAAGGCTCCAAAGTTACACAGAGAAACCCTATCTCGAAAAACCAAAATAATAATAATAATAATTTTAAAAAATAAACCTTTAAAGCCAGGCAGTGGTGGTGCATGCCTTTAATACCAGCACTTGGGGCGCAGAGGCAGGTGGATCTGTGGGTTCAAGGCCAGCCTGGTCAGTCTACATAGTGAGTTCCAGGATAGCCAAGGCTTCACAGAGAAACCCTGTCTCGATAAATAAATAAGCAAATGTAAGTGGATGTTTCTTTCCCACCCACCAGTTCCCAAACAAACACATTGAGATTTAATATTAATTATAAATGTTTCACCAGTAACTCAGGCTTATTACTAACTAGCTCTTACAAATTAGATTAACCCATTTCTATTAATCCAAGTATTGCTGCCTAACTACCTGCTAGTCAGTTCGTTATTAACCAATGAGAGTAGTACATATTCACAGTGTGCAGAAAGAATATTCCACAGCAGCTAAACCTTTAAAGCAATACATGTAATGGTAATGAGTGCACAGTGCAACCAGCAGTTGAGATCTTTCTTAGCAGGCATGAGGACTTGGATCCAGTCCTCAGCACGGAGGAGAGTCTAGTGAACATGGGAGTTCAGGGAAAACGTAGAATGTAAAGCTTCCAGTGGGCTAGAAGTACAGCTCAGTTGGTAGAGTGCTTGCCTAGCACGCACAAAACCCTAAGTTCAATACCCATCACCCCATAAATGAGACATGGTGAGACACACTGGTTATTCCAGCACTCAGGAGACGGAGAAAGGAGGATTTTGACTGTCAATAAACATTCAATGTAATAGGCCAGAAACCAACTCCTCTTACTGCATTTTTCTTTCCTTAAAATGTTTAGTTTTAGGCAATCGGTGATGGTGCACGTCTTTAATCCCAGCACCTGGGAGGCAGAGGCAGGTGGCTCTCCGTGAGTTCGAAGCCAACCTGGTTTACAAAGCTAGTTCCAGGACAGCCCGTGGGTCGTTTGCGTGTCTGAATATGCACTATGTACACACAGGGGCCCATGGCGGTCAGAAGAGAACTTTGCTCCTCTTGAACTGGAGTTACCAGTGGTTAAGCCCCATGTGGGAGGGGCTGAGAACCGACTCTGGGTCACCAGCAAGAACTCTAAGCCAGTGCTCTGTTTTCCAACCTGTGGGTCGAGATTTGTATCACGATTCCCAACAGTAGTAAAATTACAGTTATGAAGTAGCAATGAAGATAATTGTGTGGTCGGGGGTCACCACAGCATGAGAAACTGTATCAAAGGGTCCCAGCATCAGGAAGGCTGAGGACCGCTGCTCCAAGCCAACTCTTAGCCCTGCAGCCCTTATTTTTAAAGCAACTTACAAGTTTTTGCTTTGCTTATATAATTTTGCGTAGGCGTTTCCCCCCACGTTGGTTAATCGGGTCTTGGGCACCTGGGGCGTCATGAGCTCGGCAGGTCGCCATCGCCGCTGGCACGTGGAGGCTGCCCAATGTCTCCTCCACTCGGGGTTGCAGAGGGGCCACAGGCGCTGTGGCGGAAAATGAGCACCGCCCGCACTGGTTGGTTGCTTTCAGGTGCTTCAAGGTGTCCTGTCAAGCAGTAGGTGTCCACCCACCCCTGGAGCTGTCCCACTACCAGATCAAGTTTCCAGCCACTGCCCTGTACGGCACCACCGTGTCCACACTGTACGTCGTCAATTCTCACCTGAGCATGAACAAGCTGGTCCACTCCCTGCCTCGGATTGGGTCAGAGGAAGCCATCCCAGTGGGACCAACATCCTTTGAGTTCTTGCTGCCCCCTAATTTGCCCATCACCATCTCGCCATCTGTGGGCACTGTGTTACCAGGAAAGGTGAGCGTGGGCCCCGCCCCACTGACAGGCTAGGAGACCAGGGCTTCCAGGCCACTCTCTAAGGTGTGCCTGGCTTGGCACACCTTAGCCACAGGTATTCAAGGCCAAGGACATGAGCCAGGGGCCCAGGAGCAGTGGGAAGCAGACGTGGTGTCATTGGCCTCCCCTGAGCTGAGAGGCAAGGCAGAGCGCCCTGCGAGGCAGCTAATCCAGCGCAAGCCTGCTGGGGCTGAGAGGAAGGTGTGCAGACTGTCAGAAGAAACGGCCAAGTGTTGTCCCACAGCAGATGGAGCTAAAGAGGGCCGCACAATGCCTGCCTCAAGGAGCACACCTGCGTGGGCCACTTCCGTTCAGTGTCCCTTTATCTGGTCACCAGCAGACAAATGGATACAGTTATTAAAGCGTGCTGTCAGATTTAGAAATTACTACCTAAGTACAGGCTCTCATCTCCCACTGAGTTATGTCAGCGTCTGGTTGTATTTCCCTCCAACTCTGCCTTTTTCCTGCTTCCGCTTCCCTTTCTCCATCTTCTCTCCCCCTTTCCTCCCCTCTCTCTCCTCCCCCTACCCCATCCTCCGCTGTCTTTTCTTCCCCCTCTTAACCATCATTTCGCCTCCTACACCACCCCCATGTCCTGGGCAGCAAGTCACCGTGGAATCTTTCCTGAGGGGTGCCCTGTGGGGGCTTGCTGCAGGTGGGGAAGGGCTCCGTGTTCCCAGGTTGGTTTCTTACTCTAGTCTGGTGAGGTTCTGACCCATTCAGAGCCCTGCTCTCAGCGCCTCCAGTTAACAGACCCCCCAGTGTACATGGCCTGAAGTCCACCCCAGCTTCCCAGAGCAGTGTTCAGCAAGAACCTTCCTGGAGGGGGGGATAGCTAGGCGAAAATCTCAAAAAAGCAGCTTTAAGAGAAACACAGTGAAGCCTGGAAGGGGAGGAGGGAAGGGGAGGGGAGGAGGGAGAAGAGAATTATAGTCCGGGCCATCATGGGAGGACGAAGATGCACCCGCAGGGCCACCCTTGCCCTCTGAGCTCCTGGGGGAGGGTTGGCAGTCCTAGTGTCTCTCTGCAGAGGTGTTTGGTCCAAGTGGCCTTCCAGCCTGTACTGCCACATGAGACAATCCTCGAGGAAGCCATTCAGATCCTGAACAAGGAAATGGAGAACAAACCGGTGAGTGAGGTGTTTAGGGGAGGTGCATGGTGACCGGAGGGGAGAGGCATGAGGAGAGCAAAATGGCAAACTGACATGCCAGCACGGGGAAGGAGGGAGCAGATGTGAGGGCCTCTGGCACCTGCATCCTGTCCTACATGTGACACAAGCACAAGGCAGACTTCTCTGGCACTGTGTTCCAAGAGGGGTAAAAGCTTGTCTTGTGAGACCTCTCCCCCTCCTGAAAGTGGCACCAGGCAGTGCAAGGCAGGGGTGGCTCTAAGGGTGGCTGGAGTTTCAACCAAAGCAGGACTGGGATAAAAGCCCAGAACAGCCTCTCACAAGGGATAACACAGAAACCACCTCTCTCTGGAAGGTAGCCTTGAAATCGCAGGCAAGCCTGAGCCAACGGTATGTACGGCCTTTATATGCCCCAACCTAGGGAGTTGTGACACCACTGCCTACAGGCTTGCCCGTCTGCCACATTATGGCCTCCTGCCTTTTATACTACACAGCTGAACAAAGAGCCCTAACCTTCCACCTTGTGATGAGGCACTGAGGTACAAAAAAGGCATGGACTGGGGGAGACCGAGGTCCCCAATCCGGCAGACGCCTCACCCCTCTGTGGCTTGGTCTGTGTAACTTCAGACCTCTCAGCCCATGAACTCATCCTCGGATGAGCCTGATGCTGTCAGACTCCCCTAGAGAGCCAGTTGATTTGAGGATACTTGAACTGGTAGCTCCTGTCACTCAGCAAGCAGTCAGACCAAGCCTGCTAGGCTAGGCCTCAGAAGAGCCTAGGGCAGGGGTACAGTGTAACAACTGCCATGCAGAGGACTGAGCACCTATGGTAGCTTCTCGTCATCTTTTCCTGCTTACAGTTCCGGAAGGAAACAGCCCAGAGGAAGGAAGTGTGGAGACAATCTATGCCTGTGACTCGGGTTCACAACCGGGACCGATCAACCCGGGCCTCCACTGCCCATACTCCAGAGCTGCACAAGCAGGAGCTAGGGACCAGGTAGGATGAAGGGATCTTCCCAACCTGCATCTCACCAGGCCTCCCCAGATCCGATGAAGCCCACCTTGCTCACACACTACCTGGAGCTCAGCTTCACTGGCCTGTGTGTCTGCAGGTCCAAGACTGACTGGCTTCAGAAATAGTTGGACTCAGGGCTTTTCTTCCTGGGCATCTGCTCCTTAGTTATTGCCATGGGTCTGGCAGCCCTCTGAACAGACTACTCCATGGTCTGACTCCAGCCTCCCAAATGAACAAATGAGCCCAAGAAAGCTCTGATGGGTTGGGCCACTTACCAGCCCAGGACTTGTCCCTGTGGGTCTAGGAATATGGCTCTATAGTGACAAAGACCTTTACTCTCTCTCTCTGGATGACCAGGGTGTGCAGTGGGGAGGAAGGTCCCTACGGGAGGGAGGCAGAGGAGGGTGGGAAGTTAGTCTATCAGACAGAACTGGTGTGACCACCACCCAGGACCCATGGTGGCTCTGAGCTCTGCGTCTTAATGCTTTCACCTTCCCCAGAGAGCCCACCTGAGCCCAGAGCCCTAGAGGGAAGGCGTGGCCATCAAAGATGAGCACCCTTGGGGCAGAGCCTAAGGGGTCATGGGGACTATGCATGAATGCACTTTGCTGGCTTCATTCCAGTTCCAGTGAATACCAAGCTGCACGAGCCACCTTGTCCAGATCCTTCCAGGGGAAGTTTGACAGATTTGTGGTCCCCTGTGTCGTTGCCAGTGGTGACATCAAAGACAGGAAGGCACTGGAACCGCTGAGCTTCAGGTGTGGGGTTCTTGAGACAGGATGGGATATGACTGGGCATACAAATCACTGTCTCTCCTCTACTGCTTGTCAGATCCAAGGCCCTAATCTGCCCTTGTTTGTCCTCATCCTGCCTCTAGCCCCCATAATACTCTGTATCTGGAGCTATGGTGCCCAGCGGTGGCTCCATCCATTGTGGTGACATCCAACAAGGGCAAGACGTTCTTTAACTTCGGCAACATTGCTGTGGGTAAGTCCTCCAGCCTTCACTCCTGAGAGCACATCTTCTACCCTGGGTGCCGAGACCGCTCCAGTTACCTACCATGTGCTCCTGGCCTTGCCGTAGAAACAGGTGCCCCTTGGGGTCTAGGATCTGTGACCAGACTTTCCCACATCTTAGGGCACCGAAGCATAAAGAAGATCACCCTCCAGAACATTTCTCCTGAGGATCTTACTGTATCCTTATCTATGCTCAGTGAGTCAGCGTCCAGGTGTGGAGATGGGAGTGGGGTGTGTGGCAGAGCCCGCAAAATGTTGTCTCCATCCTTGATGCTCAGTCCTTAGTTGGAGTTCTCAGTGCTGGACCCCAATGGCCCCTTCATTCTGCTGAACCCCTCCAACAAGCTGTGTTCTGGCGAGACACAAACCCTGGTGATATCCTTCTCGCCCCATGAGAGTACACTGGTGAGTGTAGCCCCTAGGCTATGCTGCTGCCCTGAGATCCCCCACACCATGGGACCACGGTGTGGCCACAGGCAGACACCACTGCGTGCTCAGGCCCACACCATCGTCTGGAGCCTGAAAGCAGCCTGCCCTTCTGACCCTGCTCTTGCCGACAAGTCTGTGGAGGCAAAGCCGTGTCCGGAGCCCAGTGCTAGGGGCCAGCTGCTCCAGGCAGAGCTCCCGTGTCTGTTCTGTGCTAAAGCACATGATCTCCTTAGGATCAAGAAACACTGGACATCGTCACCAAAAGGGGGACCCTCACCCTCACCCTCATGGGCACAGGTGTGGCATCCATGATTACGTGCTCCATTGAAGGCAACATCCTCAACATGGGCTATGTGCTTGCTGGAGAATCTGTCTCGACAAATTTTAAGGTGAGCTAAGCTCTTGTCCCAGCCTCCTGGAAAAAAATAAAATAAATAAAATAAAATAAAATAAAAAAAGATTGCTTAGAGCCAGTGAACTGTGCAATCAGAAATGCTCAGCTGGTTGGGGGACCCCTGGCGGCACGTTGTCTCTTCCAAACTGTTCCCAGAGGGCTGTCGTTTCTAGCATCTTCTTACCAGGGGCCCCAGAGCCTTTACTTGTGGGAAAGCTGGGATCCCCCGCCCCCCGCGCCCACCCAACCCTCCCCCAGTGGATAGCCAGACCTCTGAGGAGATCCACTCAATCACCTTGGGTCCCTCATCGCCACGTGAGCATGGTCCTGTCTCACCCTGAGGGCTACCCTAGGTTTGGACTCAAGCATCCCACTTGCCCACCTGCTCTGGTGGGGTCCTGAAGTGGAGTGCCAGACAGGGTGCTATCCAGAGAGAGGATTGAGGGAGGGGCGAGACCGGATGAGGCTATGGTCCGTCTAAGAGGCGCTCTGGAGGACAGGTGACAAGCACAGTGCTGGCGGGGAAGCAGGCTGCCAGCCAGCCTCGGAAAAGGCCGATGTGAGATGAGTGACTGAACACCAGCAGTCCCAAACACTGCCTCTGTGGTTACTGTCGCGATACCATGAGAAAGGGCTTGGAGCAGAGTGTGACCTGGTCCCCATCAAGTGTGATCCAGCAGCAGGCAGCCTAGTCAGGGTCACTGACCACAGGCATAGGGCAGCTTAGGGTATACTAGTTGAGTGGCATCTTGCTCTCGCAGCTACAGAATGAATCCTCGCTTCCCATTAAATTCTGGATGCGGCTGGAGAGCCTCTCCGTAAAAAGGGCCGAGATCCGGCAACAGCTACCGAAGTTCCTTACCTCCCACGATCAGAGGGCGGAAATTGTTGGTGAGTTAACACACTGCCAGGAACCACAGGGGTACATACAGAACCATGAGTAGATGTGTGCTGGGAAATGGGGGTTCTGCCGCAGGGTGGAGTAGGGCAGGGCAGATCGTGAAGAGTCTGGGCACAAAGGAATGCAGAGAGGTATGATGAGCTCAGTGAGAGCAGGACCGGGAGTGTTGGTCATAACCCTCGTCCCACCCACAGGCACACAGAACTACAGTGGCCAGAGCGTGTTCAGTGTTGTTCCCGTCGAGGGACTCATGTTGCCCGGGAAGGCTCAAGAATTCACCGTCACGTTCAGTCCAGACCATGAAAGCCTCTACTTCTCTGACCTGCTACAAGTGGTGCTCTTCGAAAAGGTGGAGATCGTAGCTGGGCCCCCACAGGTCCCACCCCACTCTGGGGGGCGGGGATCCCTGTGTGTCCCTCATCTGCCCCTCCCTGGAGGCTTTTAGTATCTGGCACCGCGCAAGCGCGTTGGAGGATGTCAGACAGCTATCAGCATCCCTGGCTCTCCCGGCCCCGCCCCTGAACCAGCCTCGGTTCCCGATTGTCCAGCTGCAGGACAGGTTGTTATGCTTCTTGTCCCCAGAAAGTCTCCCACCAGATCTTTCTGAAGGGCGCTGCCCGAGAGCACATGATGTTTGTGGAGGGGGGAGACCCGCTGGATGTGCCTGTGGAGTCCCTGGCAGTGGTCCCTGCCTTGGACCCAGAACATAGAGACGGTGAGCCCCCACCATGCGATTTCTGGCTCAGGGAAGGGGGGTGGGGCAGGGGAAACCTTGGGGATCAGGGAGAGGGCGCTCCAGCACCCCAAGCCAGCAAGTGGGCATTCTAAGGCCCACTGGGGAGGAGATTTCCAGTCCATCAGCCCCAGAGCCAGGCAGGATGACCTCTACCAAGTCGATTGCTATGGGAGGGTCCAGCTTGACCCCCCACCCACCTCCGTGGTGCTGCCTGACCCTGGACAGCTCCCCTCACTCCCTGGCCACATCCTCTGTCTAGCCACTTTTCAGCCAGATCTCCCCTTCCAGAAGCCGAGGAGATAAAGCCCATTCTGGTGACCTTGAACTATGCCCAGTTTGACACAGACATGCCAACCCCACCTGCCACCCGAGAGCTGCAAGTGGGCTGTATCCGGACTACCCAGCCATCACTAAAGAAGGTGATTACAACCCTAGCTTGAGTTAAACCCCAGAAGGCTCGTTGGCCTCCCTGGCCTCTCCTGGCCTTGTGTAGGACTTCCGCAGGAGATGTGGGGTGGCAACCGTGGTCAGAGTTGAGTGGTAGGTAAAGCTGGACAACCCCGCCCCTCTAGTCCTTCTGCCTCCTGAGAGTGCCTGAGCCTCTAACCTCAGGTAGTATCAATGCCTCACAGACCGTGGAGTTCAGCCTGGACTGTTCCGCGTGGCTTCAGCACAAGGGCTTCTCCATCGAGCCTTGCAGGGGTTCTGTGGAGCGCGGTCAGACCAAGACCATCAGCATCTCCTGGGTACCTCCTGCTGACTTTGATGTAGGTGCTGGGGCCTCAGGCTGGGCAGGGAGGGGTGGTGAAGTAGGCAGGGCATTGGGGATGAGCAGATCTGCCTGGAAAGCCTACTAAGGAGCTTCTTCCTCCAGCCAGACCACCCGCTCATGGTGTCAACGCTGCTGCTGCTCCGGGGGGATATAAAGGAGACCTACAAAGTCATCTTTGTGGCCTACGTGGTGGCTGGGCTCTGAGGTCACGGGAAACTTCAGTGCCTCCTGGACTCTCCCACCCGCTCCTGAGTCCCTTCCCAGGGTTTTGGGTCAAGCCAACACATTCCCCTAGGCCTGGGACCTGGGCAGGTTCAAATGGACAGTCCCAGGGCCAGAGCGCCCCAGCCCTACAGACATGGCTACTTCCTGCTGCCCAGGGAGCAATCCAAGACCCCGCCCCCCTCAAGCCAAGAAATAGAAATCCATCCAAGTCACCGCACACAGCCTGCTCCTGGATGCACCACCCCTATCCCTGGATCCCACACCCACCAGCACCTCCTCAGGCTTTAGAGATGCGGCAGGCCTGTCAATAAACTCCAAGAATCAACACAGAAGTGTGCAGTGATGGGGTGGGGGTGGCGGGCTGGCTAAACACAAAGTAAGGCCAGAGGAGAACCGGGAGAAGGCTGACCCCACTCCCCTCACAGATCCCAACCCATAAAGCAAGGCTCTGCCTAGAAAGAACCTCCCAGAGGCTGAGATCTTGCTCACCCTGACCCGAACACCGGAGGATCCCTCCGAATCTGTACAGTCGAGGGTAGCAGCACACAGTTCAGCCTACTGGGGGCGCAGAGCCAGGGTTGAGTCTGGCCCAGGCCAGGAAACGGGCAGGGAGGAGTAGGGGGAGGACAAGAGTTCCAAAGTCCAGAGAAGGTCCCTTAAGCCTCCCAGCTCCTCCCAAGTCCCGGGAACCTGGGTGGCCCCAGGGCGGGGTGGGCCTGTGTGGGGGCAGGGGGTGTCTGGGGTTGAGCTTGCACTTGTCTGAAAAGAATGGATCTTGCTCTCTGGGCCCTGACGCACTCGGCTCCAACACTGCACCAGCTCTTACCCAGCGTCCCTGCTTTGCCACTCTGTGGGGACAAGCTACCAAGAGAGCCTTCTCAGCCTTCCTATGCCTGGCAGGGCGATGGGGGTGATGACATCTACCCGGGTGCTCTCCTGAATGCTGCTCTCACCACTGCCCTTAGTGCCCTCGATACCTCGAAGCCTGACGTTGCCCCTAAGAGAGCCAGCGACATCGCCTTACAGCGGGATTTCTGCTCAGAGGCCCTGGAGGTATCAGCCCCAGGCCCTCTGCTTCAGATTGGAGCTGACCACTCCATAGCCTCAAACCCTTGACACGTTTCCAGGTCAGATGGGTGGCAAAAGCAGGTCCACTGGACCAGTCTGGGATTCACGAGGACATACTCAGGGAAAGCACTACCCCAGGCGGGCCACCTCCTTGTGAACCCAGAGGTGGCTATCCTGCCATGTCCTCATCTTCTGAACCCCAGGCTCTGATGTGGGCTTCAGACACCCACTCTTTCTTCCCATTCTGGTGCTGACGCAGCCAAAGCAGAGCAAAGGAGGGAAGCAAGACAGGAGACAAGTCCATCAAGCCTGGCGGACAGGGCCGTTGAGAGGCAAGGGTGTCCTGAGTGCATAGGACGACTGTAGACAGAGCCTATCCTTCCTTAGTCAGCCTGGCTGTGCTGACGCCCCCTGCAATCTGACCACGAGTGTTGTGTCTGCTAGTTCCCCAGCAGTGGAGGGCACAGCACCTAGCCTAGAGGGAGACAGACAGACTGATAAGGTCCTCCAGGAAGAGGCACCCACTTCAGCAATAGAAGAGGGCATTCCAGGTTGAGGGAGGAGAGCTGGAAATCGGTCCCCTTGCAGCACCTCAACAGCCCAGAGCCAGGAGTTGGCTCCAGGCCAAATGGAGCAGTCATTCCCCAAATGTGTCCACATGGGGGATGCATAGCAAGTGTCCTTGGAACGGTGGCTTGGAAGGCTAAAGCCCCAACTTTATTAATAGTGTAAACCCCACCCCTTTTACCTAGAGGGTCGTGGAGTGTGAGGGTGGATTCTACTTGTCCTGAGAGGCACAACCCAGTGCAGCCCACAAGTTTCAGGAGACCCGGTTTGTGAACCGGGGTGGGGATAAAGGGGTGGCTGGGTGAGGCGTCAGTCTGGTAATAAGACAGACCTACACCCCATGTCCGGTCAAGACCTGCTGCAGCCCCTCCTAGGGCTCACCCGAGGCTCTCGGGGCCAGGAGGGAAGCCTACCAAGGTGGGCGTGATCCTGTGCCTTCAGCTGACAAGGCCCGGGGGCGGGGCCTCGTAAAGCTGAGAGGACGCTGGACCGAGTTCCGCTGTGTCTGCGGAACATGGCCCCTGGGCCGCCAGTCACACAGGGGCTCTTGGTGCTGCTGCCTCTGCTGCCGCTGTCGCAGGTGGGTCGGGCCGCGCGTGCGACGGGTTTATGGCAAGCGGGGCGGCCCTGAGTTCGACCCCGCCCCGCTCAGGCTCACCCTTATCCCCACAGGTGACGCTGGGCTCCGCGGACGGCAGCTGTGACCCCTCGGACCAGTAAGTAGCTGGGACCGCGAGAGTGGGGGTAGGAGGGCGGGGAGAGGCAGAGCCTGGCCCCGTGCGCCGGGAAAGGCTGGAGCGGTGGAGTTGAGCTACCCCCAACCGGCTCCAGGTGCCGCTGTCCCCGCAGGTGCCCGCCCCAGGCCCGCTGGAGCAGCCTATGGCATGTGGGGTAAGTGGAAGCCGAGGTGCCAAGCCTCCGGTCCGACAGTTCTTCTGAAGGTAGACCTAGGCTTAGGCGGGCCAAACCCCTTCCATCTGCTGCCCCCAACTCCCTGGACCCTGAAGAGCTCTTAAGCCCCAGGCAGCCTTGGAAGTAGGACCTGATTATAGTCGGCAGAAGGCACTGGGATTGTGCAGTTAGTTGGCTGGGGACAGAGTGTCCTGGGAATGAACCCAAGGACATCTCTGGCCAGCTCTAGATAGCCAGCCAGGGCAGGCTGCTCCTCGGGCCTGGATCTAGCCAAAGAAGTTTCTGGCATGGAGAGACTTCTCTTGCTCTGTTTGCACCTGCCTTGTTATCCTGTCTTGGGTGTTTGGGCATGACTGGCCCCCAGGGTACGGGTGTGCGGCAGATCCTTACTCTTCTCTGCCAGGCTCACCCTGCTTGCCATTCTCCTGATGCTTCTGTGCGGGGTCACAGCCAGTTGTGTACGTTTCTGCTGCGTCAGGAGGCAGCCTCACACCCAGACACACATGCCACCAGGATGGCAGCCCTGTGACCTGACAGTCGTCCGTGTGGACAGTGACAGCCCCGCACACAGCACTGTGACCTGTGAGTGCCTGGGGACCCACTAGCCAACGTGGGAGCAGTGGGCACTGGGGTGGACGCTAAGCCATGGACACAAACCCACTCTTGTTCCCTGCAGCCTACAGTTCTGTGCAGTACCCACTAGGTGTGCGGTTGCCTCTGTCCTTCGGGGAGCCAGACCCTGAATCCATGGTCCCTCCCACCTACAGCCTGTATGCCTCTGAGCTGCCACCCTCCTACGATGAGGCTGTGAAGATGGCAAAAGCCAGAGAGCAAGCAGTGACTCCCTCCGAGAAACCCAACTCTCTGCCTGAGGTCTTGGGGCTAGAGACTACTCCAGGGCCCCAAGAGCCAGGCCTCAGTGCCCAGCAGCCCTAGCTGTGCCCCTTTGAAAGGGGTAGGAGTTCTTTCTTCTGGAGCTACTAAACCACAGCCTGGATTCTGGCACTTAGAACCGAGGACCCCCACCTGTGCCATCCTTCCCCCGGGAAGGCCAGCCATCCAGCACATTGCTGCAGACTCGGCCTCGTTGCTATGCAATGCCCGGCCAGCCAGCCTGCCCTGTATTGGCCCCTCCTCCTTACCCCTGTCATCCACCTGGGCCCCAGCAGTCCCTCCGCCCAGAGGGGCCTGAACCTTGAGAGCCCAAGCCCCACTGGCATGTCAGTCCTTTGAGAAGAGAATAAAGTTTATGTGAACATGGTCTCTGCCTTTACGGAAAGAGCTCTAGTGCTCCCAGGGTGTCCATGAAGCCTTAGGTAGCCGCCCCAGTGTAGGCAGACAGGGCTCGTGGGGGGTCCATTTACTCTTCCTGCTGGTGTTCAGAGCCCAGATCTGGACAGTGGGAAAGGCCAAGGTCAGAGAGAAATGGTCTGAATTGTGTGTTCAGGACTGTCCCACATATCCTTAGCACCCCTCCCTTCCAGGTTGGGACAGTGGAAAGCAGTAGAGTTTGGCCGGAACACTTATTGGATGCAGAGCTATGGGCAGGGAGGGTGACAATGGGTAGCAGATTCCCTGGGCTGGCATCCCACAGTCACAGCTGCTATATTGCTAGACCAAGTCGAAGGACTCTCCTGTCATCTGGCTACAAACTGGCCCCGAGGCTCGGTCCCCAGGCTCATCCATTGCTGATCTTCACCATCAGTGGTTACATCCCCATCCTTGTCAGTCTCCTTGGCTCAGCCTCCATCGTACTGAGCGTCTCGCACAGTCATGAGTACATATCTGCCAAGGTCTCACACTCAACCACCATCTGCTGGCAGCTTTGTGAACTCCCCGTTTACTCAGGCACCACCAACCCCTAGGCCCAAGACCCTCCTAAGTATGGCCCAGTCTATGAAACCCTTGCTGTCCTTGTCAAAGCTGCCATTAGCCTGCCCTCCTGGTTGTGGGCTTTCCCATAGTGAATCCCCATTTGTCTGCACCCTTTGTCTGCAAATAATGTTACTGGTCCCAGAATCGAGTTAGGCTAGGCCCACTTCTACCCTTTCCCCTCTAGCTGCGGCTCTCCCCACTCACATGCACAGATGACCACGGCCCAAGATGGTAGCCACACCCCACACACCCTGGCAGCCAAGACTTACTGTCGCCCTCCATGTCCTTGCCCAAGCAGGCTGATAAGCTGCTCCCACTCTCCAATCTTCTCCTTTCCATTGCCCTACTCATGAAACATCTCCAAAGACACCCCAGTATTCCTCAGTCTGCTCAGCTGACAAGCACTCAGTCCGTGGGGACACCTACAGGTTCACCGGGAGCTCCCCACTACCTTCCTCCCCACTACCTTCCTGTCCAGGAGAGAGTAGGAAGCAACCCAACCATCTACGTGGCTACCCTTCAGGGAAAACATAATTTAAGAGGAGGCCCTAAAGGAGAGAAGATGTTGAGGAACCAGGAGATATGTGATGAGCTTCTCGGTGAGTGAAATTCCGACAGAAGCAAAACTACAAAAAACGCAAGCAGGAGGTGGCGGCAGTCACGAGGGCCAGATGAAGGTGATCAGGTAGGCACACAAGGGCCATGGAACAGGCCAGACTTGTGAGGTGGCATCAGGGGCAAAGAAATCTGTGTCAAAGACCCTGGGGCCAAAGCAGGAGACAGCAGATGGCAATACACAGGAAACCAGCAAGGGAAGGTGTCCAGTGAGGCCATGGAGAAGGTTCCCAGGTAAAGGCTCCCTGCCAGCAGGTCGTGGGACCGGGAAGACATCCCAGGAGGAGCCTTCCAAGGCATTTCAGCATCCAACCCTTATCTTTGCACATCCTTGCAAAGGGGTGCTCCAAAAAGGGGTGCTCCACCCTGGGCCCGGAGAAGGAAAGTGTTGATGGCTAAAGACTTCTTCCAGGCTTCCGAAGCTCCCCCTTAGGCTCCCAACAGGCCCTCACACCTTGGGTGAATTCTCTGCCTGCAGCCCCTGCCCAAATCTCCACCCCACCCCACCCATCTGGTCCACCAGAGGTCCCACTAGGCACTGAAGCCACCTTACTATGTGTGTGGCTGATCAAGACATTGCAGTGACTCCAAGCTGCCCTGGGTAGAGCATGCAAAACAATGGTCCAGCCAGGTTTTAGCGATGCTCAACTACCCGGGGTATCCAGGATGCAGATTACAAAAGCCTTTTATGGGTAGGAAATCCTGCCAGCCCTATTTCAGGATAGGCTCAGTCCTTCCCTACAGGGCCCTTTCCTAAACCTTCTCAGCCTGGGCATCCCCTACGCCTGAAGATGAATGCTGAGAGGCAGAGACAGGCTGCAAGGGCTGTTCCCTTCTCATGATCAAACTCCACACACACACACGCACGCACGCACATGCACACGTGCACACACACGCGCACACACGCACACACGCACATGCACGCGCGAGTGCACACACACGTAATAAGTCATTAAGTTGTTAAGTTCAGAGCTGAGGTGTCTCGGCAGATTAAGAGCTTCAGAGACCCTCACTGGAGGGGTCATCACTTATTTGTGAAAATTGTTGCAGAAGGCTCAGACTAACAAGCTAGTTCCCCATTTGCCTTACTCTGTCTGGTCTCCCATACTCATGTACTCGGTTCCAATCCCACCGCCAATAGTTGGTAAACATGCTATAAAGGCAGAATGACTGAGCAAGGAGGCTAGGCATCCCAGACACCCTGCCTGCTCAGACGGGGCTGAGGGTCCCCAGCTTAGAGAAGAAACATGGGCACAACTTGTGGCCAGGCAAGTGAACCTGGGGCCGGCCGCCGACAAGAGGCTGGCAGGATTCCTCCAGGCAATTGGAGTCTATTTTGGGGTTTCTTGGGAAACCTGACCCCCTTTCCACTCAGAACACCAATGCCAACTCCCTAAGGAGTAGCAAGGTGCCACAGCAACATTCAAATAACCTGTGTCCACTTACACATTTGGTTGGTTTTTTTTTTTTTTTTTTCAACCAGTCCCTCTTGTCTGAGTATAGCAAACCAGCAGGCAGTGGTGCTGCCCCCTACAGCATGGTTGGGATCCTCCCTGTTCCTATCCAGGTGATTTGCAGCAGAAGCACTGGAGAGAGACTACAACACCTGCAGTTTACACCTGCAGGTCTCAGATCTATGGGCTGAGGGGCTCCTCTCTTGCCCCTAGCTGGCTGGCTGGCTGCCAAGATTAGTCATGACCTCGTCCCACCTGTCCCATGCCTGCCTGATGGCTCCAAGCACGTGGAACACTCTGTGTCCTCCCAACAACCCAGCCCTCTGCCTGCCAGAATGCGCAGAGCTGCAGGATGCTACCCATTCAGAGCTGCTGAGGTCAAAAGGTTTGTGCTAACAGGAATGGGAAGGCTCCAGTGTGCAGCAGGCCTGTCTCCCAGGTAAGGTCAGGACTGGGACTGTAAAAGAGGCCAGCTCTGGGTTTGATGTGGTTGGAGGATCATCTTATACCTTCGTCCTGACTGTGATCTGGCCTTGGTTTCCCCCAGGATCAGGCTCTATCTGTGTACTGAGTACCTTCCTCCGAGAGTACAGAGTAAGGGAAACCACAGCGTGGAGACACTGACCACCCTACCTAGATTCTGAGCTTAGAGTCGCAGAGGGGAGGCAGCAGGTTACAGAAAGAAAGATGTCTTCATGGTCCTGGACAGCCAGGCCTCACATCTCTCACCTGACTGTTGTAACAAGTCTTTCTCTGTCCTGCTAGCCAGCTCCCAAATAACACGGAGACTTATTATGACAGCTCAGCCCTTAGCTTAGGCTTGTCCCACTAGCTCTTGTGACTTAATTTAACCCATTTACACTGATCTACAGTTTGCCTCCTGGCTTTTTATCTTCCTTTCATTCTGTATGTACAGCTCCCTCCAGGTTTCATTGGCATCTCCCCGCACGCACCTTGGTTATCTCCTCCTACTGCCTGTCTCTGTGACTGGAAGTTGCACCCACCCATACCTCCTGCCTAGCTATTGGCCATTCAGATCTTTATTACACCAATCACATGGTACACAAACATCCCACAACTGGCTGTGGCTCACAACTGTGAATGCAGTTTTCTGCATCCCAGACTTCAACTACAACTCTGAAGTGCTGAAATCCTGGGGACTCTATGGTTTACGCTCAAACGTTCCATCCCTGGAGCCCAAGTCGGAGCCAAGACAGCAGTCCCCCTCCCCCTCTCCATCCCCCTCCCCTCCCCCTCCCGCCTCCCCCTCCCATGCCCCCTCAGCACAGCTCTTCTCCTGGCTGTGACTCCATGCTCATCCTAGCCCCTAAGACATAGCCAGATCTCATCATCTTTCTCCTTCTCGTGCTGAGTACCTCTGTGCGCCTTGCGCATCTGGGTACAGAGAACAATACATCTCCATTCTCCATCACTGTATCCTCTGGTCACTAAAGAAGAAAGAAAAACATAGCATCTTAGCCACCTTCTTGGCGTGTGTGGCCACATGCGTGCCAGCGCACATATGTAGAGATCAGAGGACAACTTTCAGCGGCCAGTTCTCTCCCTCCACTGTGTAGGCACCAGGGACCAAACTCAAGGTGTCAGGATTGGTGGAGAGTCGCTGGGCAACCCTGCTGCCCCCATCTGGCGTACTGTCCTCAAGACAGAGTCTCCTTCTGAGGGTTAACAGTATCCACTGTGTGCAGGGACCATATTTTTGGCTCTTCATGTATCACCAGACCTTTACAATGTTTCAGTTTCTCTGCTTTTGTGAATAATTCTGCAAGGAACATGGGGGTATGCAAAGGTGCTTTTCAGATAAGTCTAACAGTTGAATGGGTAGAACTTGAAGAAAGCAGATAACTGCCAACACACAGGTGGGCCTGTTCTATTCTGCTGGAGGCCTTGGCAGAAAAGACCATGGTTCCTGAAGAACAGAAAAAAAAAAAAAAAAAAAAAACAATTCTACTTGCAGATGAAGACCAAGAATGCAATATCAGATCTTCCCTGGTTCTCCAGCTTTCATAATCAAAGGACCCATTTCTTTAAATTCAATTGCTGTGTGTGAGAGAGACACCTGTGCGTATATGTGCTTATACAAATCTTGTCCCTCTAATCCAAAAGGCTTACACGGGCAGGGACCAGGCTCGAAAGAGCCAGAAAGGTTCGGGATCAGTGTACTCCAAGAACCTTGAGACATTCCCCACTGTAGAGCATGCTGTGCATTCTCTGGATAGAACAAGCATATGGCCATGGGTACCAGAGGCCCCATACATAGCGATTATGTATATATCATGAAGAACCCAGTAATAGGTTTTCTGTACCCTGGCAATAGGTTTTTCCGCTGACACAGTAAGCTGCATCAAGCTGAATAGAAAAAGTGTAAGAACAGGTTAATTTGAGCAAAGCAACTCCTGGGTGAATTCTCCAGTCCCAGAGATCGAGGCCCCAGAAGCCACATGCCTGAGCTAAAGCACGAAACTTATAAAGATTGTAGGCAAGGGGTAATGACGTGTTTGACACAAGCTGGATTTATGTCCAATTATGATCAAAAGCTGAACAATTTAGGCGGGGACTTAGGTGACTGGTAGCTTCAATAGCCACCAAGAATGCAGAACTGGCCTTCCCTTTGTTCAGAGATTGAGTGGGCGGGGTTTGAAGGGGGGGTAGGAATGGAGTATTCCAGATCATGCAGTGTAGTGTTATATTATTTATAATTTAATAAAGCTTGGCTGATGATTCAGAAGCAAAGTCAGCCACAAGCTATAGAGGTCAGGCAGTGGTGGCACACACCTTTAATCCCAGGATTTAGTAGACAAAGGCAGATGGATCTCTGCGAGTTTAAGAGATTGAATCAGTCTAAAACACTAACAGAGCTCATGCCTTTAATCCCGGGACTCATGAGAGGTATTCAAGACAGGAACAGAGTCTGTATCAGACATTCCTCCTCCAGCACGCTGAGACGTGGTGAAGAGATCATGCATGGGTCAGCCCTTTCAGCCTGAGTTTGAGGTGAGAGTTAGTAGCCAGCTGCTTTGTTTTCCTGCTCTTCAGCTTGAACATCTGTCTCTGGGTCACTTATTCATTCGAGATACAATGCAAGGACAAGCTGGGTTTCAACCAAACACCCAGTACTCCCTGGCCCTAGTGCTTTCAAACACAGAGATCACTGTGCTAGTTTTATTTCTGCTGTTTAAGGTAAAATAGCCTGACAGAAAGCAATGCAAGGAAAAAATGGGTTTAACATCACTGTGGAGGAGTCAGCATGAGGTAGCTAATCATATCACACCACAGTCCAGAGCAGAAAGATTACTGGGCTGTGGTGGTACATGCCTTTAATCGCAGCACTTGGGAGGCAGAGGCAGGCAGATGTCTGTGACAGCCAAAAGCGGTTACACACGTCTTGGTAATTAAAAAAAAAAAAAAAAGAGCAGAAAGATAAATACATACACCCTCCCTTGCTTGTGTAGCCTACTCAGTTTCTCCACTCCTGTACTCAGGCCCCCGTAACTATTGAATGGTAGTATTCACAGTGTGCTGGATCTTCCTACATCAGTTAATCATGCAGATCCCCACAGACATGTGTATAAGCCAACAAAATGCAGACAGTCTCTCACCGAGACGTCTCAGGTGGTTCTAGGCGTGTCACACTGATAACAAGAACTATCCCAACCACCCATTCGGCCCTGTACTCCCTTGCTTTTGTGATCTCTAACTTCCCCGTCTTCCATAAATTCCCCAGACAAACTGAGTCCTTATCGCACCATCTTCCTGGAAGGCCAGCATGTACAAAGGAGTGTTTTGTTGTTGTTGTTTTAAAAAGAAAAGCTAGCTGGAGTTGGTGGCACACGCCTTTAGTCCCAGCACTGTGAAGGCAGAGGCAGGTGGATCTCTGTGAGTTCGAGGCCAACCTGGTCTACAGAGTAAATGTCAGGACAGGCTCCAGAGGAACCCTGTCTCAAAGAAAAAAAAAAAAAATAAATAAAGGTAAACACTGAACCTCCAAAATATATACAGTGAGTTAAAGAGCTCAGTGCTGTTAATTAGACTGTGTGTGAGGTTTTGCTTTTTGGCTTTTTGAGGGGCCCACCACCCAGCTCTTAAATAAATCACACATGGAGGTTTGTTCTTAATTATGAATGCCTGACTTTAGCTTGGCTTGTTTCTTGCTAGCTTTTCTTTTCTTAGATTAACCTGTCTACCTTTTGCCTCTGGGCTTCTTCTGTGTATCTTACTTTCACTCTTACTCTGTGGCTGGCTGGGTGTCTGTCTGTCTGTCTGTCTGTCTGTCTGTCTGTCTGGCCCCTGATGTCCTCCTCTCTGTGTTCTCTCATTGCTCCTCCTTCTCCTCATTTCTCCTCCTATTTATACTCTCTGCCTGACAGCCCCGCCTAGCCTTGCTCCTGCCTTGATACTGGCCATTCAGCTCTTCATTAGGACCGTTAGGTACTTTAGACAGGCAAAGAATCACAGCTTCACAGAGTTAAACAAATGCAGCATAAACAAAAGTCACACACTTTAATATTTCCCAACAGTAGGTGGCTAGAGATCATGTAAGGTGTGTCAAGTCCCAAAGGAGCTCAGGACCAGGCTCACTCATTACCTGTGGCTCCTCCCAGCTCTTCTCACTCGCCGCCTACCCTAAGCCTCTCCATCTAGGGTCTGGGCTTTACTTCCCTCCTCCCAGTTTCTCTTTCCCATATATACCTGCAGTTTTGGCTGTTCTCTCTGTCCGAGGTCCTCTTGGTTGGATTGATCGCCCTCGTACCTCACTCCCTTCTCTTCCTCTCTAGTACCCTTTACCACAATGTCCCTGTTCAATCTGGACCCTTTCAGATGTCTCTGTTCATACTCTGTCCCCATTTTCACTCACCTGGTGCTGGAAACCCTGGAGAGGCATATATGAGCCTCCTTCCAAGGGGCTGGGCCTCTCTTAACCAAGCCAAGCTGCTGATTTGCCTCTAATAAGGTATGTATGGATCATTTGTTTCTGCTGGCTTCTGCCACCCACCATATTTGACTCCAGAGTCTAGAGTCCACCTTGTCAGACACGTCTTCCTTCTACCTGCTCTAACCATCTGTCTTCTCTCACTCTCCTCTCTCTGAATCCTGGAATCTACTACACCCTCCTGGGTCCCCACCACGGGGCCATCTGTCTACTAAGAAGCCTGCTACACCCTCCAGGGTGCTCATGCGAGCTTATCTCTACCAGGACACTTACTCTTCTCTCTCTTTTAGAGCCTGCCCTTTCAAACGGACTATCCAAGTTACAATTATCCCCATGCCTGAACAGCTACCCTTACTCCAAGACAGTAGGACTCTGTACTGGTCCAGCAGTGATTAGGTTTGATCTGCGCCCTTGGGACAATGTTGATGATATTTCTAAAATGACAATTTTTTTTCTTTTCTTATAGTTTCTAGTATAAATTTCTTTACTAGTTTATACCTGAAAAAGTAGATTTCTATAGTATCACAGATAGAGGAAACCAAATGGTTTCATAATGAAGTCAGTGGGAAAATCCTTTTTTCAAGTATAATTTTGTCCAAGTATATTGTCTGATAAATCCAAACTGTGACGTGAGAACTCAAATGGCCTTAATAACACTATGGTCTGTGCATTTGTTTGATCAATGAAGAAGATTGCAAATGAAGGCAAGTTCAAATTAAGACAATTGGAGAGATGTCTGTATACCATGATGTCTGTATACCATGGCATTTCCTGCAGCAGGTAGGATACAATGCAACCTAGCTGTCCATTCACCTAGATAAGGAAAATGCAATTCACATATCTAATGAAGTAGTATTCAGCTTTTTAAAAAGGAAATCATATCACTTTAACATAGATAACCTGGAGGGCTCCATGCCTAGTGAAATAAGCCGTTCATGAATACCACATGATCTCACTCGTGTGTGGACTCACTCTGAAATAATTGAACTCATAGATGTTGAGAGCTGAGCGGAGGTTAACAGCAAATGAAGGAAGGCGTGGAAAGGGCGTGAAGTCTCAGGAGGGATAACCTGTAGTGATCTACTGTACAGAATAGTGACTTCAATAATTTGTCTCTCCCAGCCCATCTCTTTAGCTATTGTCACCTCTACCTGGTTTAACTGCTTGTCTTTCCTCTACTGGGCAAGTGTCACCCTGGAGGCTGCCTGCTTAATCTATCTACTCTTACTACAAAAGCCATACCAACCTGCCAGAAAGCTCCTCTTACCCTACTGGGCCCCTGTCATATGGAACAAGAAACCTCTTTTCTGTGACTTGGACGTTTCTCTCTGACAAGTCTTTCAGTCTGCTTGTGGATGCCCCGATTGAAATTCTTGTCACCCTCTCTTGATCTCTTGCCCCCTCTCCCCCCATTCCCTTTGTTCTTGGCGCCTGCCTGGAGCTTCCTTGCCTCCCTCTAAGGGGTGCAGCTTCTCTGCACCCTCTTGGGCCATCAGAATCCTTGCTCAATCAGAGTCCCTATCTGTGACTCTTTCCTTGCTCCTGCCCCGTCGAAGCTACCTGCTCTATCTCTCCCTACACACTCTCCTGGGCCTATATGTTGCAGCCCTGTCTTCTTTTCTATTAGGAGCTGACGTGTTTTCTGCCCCCAAATAATACATTTCTCCGCCGATGCAGTAAGCCAGATTAAGCCAAACTGGAAAAGTATAACAACAGATTTATTGAGCAAGGCAACTCCTGGGTGGGTTCACTGGTCTCAGAAATGGAGGCCAGAGAGGTCACATGGGAGGTTTCATAAACTGTAGGTGAGGGGTGATGATGTGTCCACCACAAGCTGGGTTTGTGCCCAAATATGATCAACAGCTGAGCACTTAGGCAGGGACTTGGGTGGCTGGTGGCTTCGGGAGAGGAAGCTACAATAGTCACCAACTGGGCTTGGCACCTTGCCTTTGTTTGGGATTCTCTGAGCTGGTGGAGTTGGGCGAGAGCAGAGGAAAGGGCTTCCTGGACCATGCAGGGGCCAAGCCAGAGCCTCCAGCCAAACAGGAGCTACTTGCTAAGTCCCTCAGCTTCTCCATGCCCATCCATATGGGCCTATACTACAATTTCCTCACTTCCCCCTCAGAGCTCTCTTCTCTATGCCTCCAAGATGACAGAATCCTCGCTAAGGTGGAGTTTCTGCTCTCCTCAGTTACCCTGTTCTCAATCCTTTCTCCCTTCCTCCTGGGCTCAGAGATTCAAATTTCTCCTCAGACTCCTCAGATGACTTACTGCAAATGGCTCAGCCTCAGTACCCTCAATTTCCATATTCTTTCATATGGTAACAGCTGTCAGTTTGAGGTCAGCCTGGTCTACAGAGTTCCAGGACAGCCAGGGTTACACAGAGAAACACTGTTTTGAAAAACTGTAAAGACTTATAACAAAAGGTTGAATCTTAATGTTGTGGGGTAGTCACCAGAGAAGACCGTCTGAGCATGGGTTTAAGCCAATAGAAAGTGTCCCGGGTCTCATTGTCACACTGAACCTTTTTCAGGGTGAGCTTTTAAGCACAAAAACCATGTTCTCAGTTGGCATACTTCAATTAACAAGAACAGTTAGCCAGAAGCAGAATTACAGAGCCAAAAAGCAGGGTTAGCACATTTAGGGACTCTCCTCTCCTGTAACTGTAGACTTTGACTTCTTGTGTCTTTGCCTTCATTTTCGGCAGGTGGTGCTCTCTGCATGCTGAGTTTTACAGCCTGGGTGGCACGTCCATGGTGGAACCAGTTGTGCTAAGGTGTAGGGCCCTCTAAGGTCTGGGGCCCTGTTACACTTAATTTGCTATATGTGATTCAACTCTTTGGAAAATAGATCTATTTACTGTATATGTAACTTTGATTCAATGCTTGTGTTAAAAAAAGTAGATATACTAGAAAAATAGATGTTTTTAAATAGCAACTGTGAGGCTCACCTCCATCTTGGCTGATGACCTCTTTGGGATGGAAGCAATCATGTGACTGATAGCCATCTTTACTAAGGCTAAAGTGTACATCATATATAATTTTACCACCATCTTGATTAAAATGACCACATGGGCTGGGCATTGGTGGCGCACGCCTTTAATCCCAGCACTTGGGAAGCAGAGGCTTGTGGATCTCTGTGAGTTCAAGGCCAGCCTGGTCTACAGAGCGAGTTCCAGGACAGTCTCCAAAGCCACAGAGAAACCCTGTCTTGAAAAATTAAAAAAAAAAAAAAGTTATTTAACTTCCACATGTATTAAAAAAAATCAAAGAAAATGAAGCCAGGTGGTGGTGGCATACACTTTTAATCCCAGCACAAGGTAGGCAGAGGCAAGTGGTATCTATGAGTTTGAGTCTATCCTGGTCTACAGAGCAAGTACCAGGACAGCCAAGGCTGTTACACAGAAAAACCCTATCTGGAAGAAAAGAAACTGTAAGCTGTGTGCGGTAACCCCAGTACTTGGTAGGCAAAGGTAGGAAGATAGCCACAAGATTTAGACCAGCCTAGTCTACCTACATAACAAGATCATGTCCAAAAAAAAAAAAAAAAAAAAAAGTAATAGCTGAGTAGCTGAGTAAAACACAGTCTTAGTTAGGATTTCTATTGCTGTGAAGAGACGCCATGACCTCAGCAACTCTTATAAACGAAAACATTTGATTGGGGCTGGCTTACAGTTTTAGAGGTTTAGTCCATTATCACTGTGGTGAGATGCATGGCAGCAGGCAGGCAGACATGGTGCGAGATGGAGGAGATGATGGTTCTTACACATTGACCCACAAGCAACATAAAGTGTCTATCTCACTGGGTGTAGCTCCAGCATGTGTGAGACTTCAAAGCCTGCCCCCACAACGTGGTCCAATTAGACCACGCCCACTCCAACCAGGCCACACCTCTCAATAGTGCCTCTTCTGGGGACCATTTTCTTTCAAAACACCTCCAGAGAGAAAGGAAGATCCAAGAAAGAAGCAGCAAGCTGTATAAGCTAACAGAAGAAAAGAAACCCCAGGAGCTGGAGAGATGCCTCAGCAGTTAAGAACACATACTGCTCTTGTAGAGGACCCTTTCAGCATGTCTAGAAAAGGCGTATCTCTGGCGGTGGTAGCATGTGCCTTTAATCCCAGCACCCAGGAGGCAGAAGCAGGCAGATTTCTGTGAGTTCAAGGCCACCTAAGGCTGTTACATAAAGAAACCCTGTATGGAAAAACATAAAACTGTTTAAGATAAGCAGATCAGCTGGATGGTGGTGTCACACATCTTTAATCCCAGCACTCAGGAGGCAGAGATAGGTGGATCTCTGTGAATTTGAAGCCAGCCTGGTCTGCAGAGTTCCTCCAAAGCTACAGAAAAATGCTGTCTAAAAACAAAAAAAAAAAAGCAAATGAGACCATGAGATCACAAACAGATATACAGGTAGGGAGAACTCAGTGCGGGGTGAGGGGTAGTAGAGGGGTAGGGAAGTGTCTTTAACAAGCACACAATGCCCTGGGTTCCATTCTTGGAAGAGAAAAGAAAACAATGCATGTCTGGAAAGTAGCACACACACACAGAGAGAGGCCTGGGGATGGGGGAGAAAATAGAGGAAACGGCAAACAGTTGAGGTGGTTTGGTGAGGGCATCAATGTTATCAGCCCTAAAACTGCACATTACTTTGGTAAAATAGAAAATTAGGCTCCTAGCTCAGTGGTAGTAGGCCCACCTAGCATGCATAATAACCCAGGATCCATCTCCAACTCAGCCAAGTAATTTGCACTGAAACAAATATCCAACCTCGCTGATGTCCCCACACTCCCCACCCACCACGGGAAATGGTCTTCCCGAGCCCGAAGAGAGCTGGATGGCAGTGCCAGCCACCAGAACCAGAGAGAGAAAAGAGGCTTTCTCCATCCTTGGAAACCCAGCCGCTGTCCCATGGCCTCCGTCATCATCTCTGCCAGGCCAGCCTGAGCCTCCTTTACCTTTTAGTGATGTAAAAGGATGGTGTGATGGTTGGTGCAAAATGTATTGCCAGATCCCTTTTTGTTTTTGTTTGTTTTTTTAAGTTTTGTTTTTGTTTCTTTGGCTTTTCCAGACAAAAAAAATGTGTATCCTTGTCTTTCTGGAACCAGCTCTGTAGACCAGGCTGGCCTCAAACTCACAGAGGATATGCCATGACCACCACCCTTGTTATTCTTTAAAGATTTATTTATTTTTATCTTCTGTGCATGTGTCTTTGCCTGAGTGTACATATGTGGCCCTGGAACTGGAGCTATAAACAGTTACGAACCGCTAACCATGTGGATGCTGGGAACCGACATGGGTCCTCTAACATTAACAGCTGAGACATCTTTCCAGCCCTCTTGTTTTCTTTTCTTTCTCCCTGCCCCTCCTCCCCAAGGTTTTTCTGTGTAGCCCTGGCTGTCCTGGAACTCGCTCTGTAGACCAGGCTGGCCGCAGACTCAAAGATCCACCTGCCTCCACCTCTCGGATTAAAGGCACACGATCACTGCCCGGCTGTCTTTGTTTTCTTGAAATAGGGTTTCACCAAGTAGCTGAGGACCACGTGATGGCCCTGCTCTCCACTCCTTTAGTGCTGGGATTTTAGGCTTTGTCCCCAGGCCACCTAGGATTGCCCCCTCTTGTTTAATGTTTCTGAGGGTAAGGATGCTGACTTGGAAGCCCGAGCGTGCTAGTAGAAGCGTGCACCACGCTCCAAAATCCGGGAGCCAAGGTCAGCACCTTAAGAGGGTTACTGGGATCAGCTGGACTTTCCGCCCAGGCCACACCCTGATACTTCGTCCCAGGTCAGTCAATCAGGCCACGCCCCTTCTCTGCTCCACCTTTAGCCCCACCTCCTTTCCCTCGCTCAACCAGCCCGGAAGTGGCAACGCCCAGCGTTCGGAAGTTCCGCTTGCTCCCACCAGCAGGCGCTCGAGTATCGCTCAAAACCCGGTGCAGCTTTTCCGTGTCCGGTGGCTTGGATCTTGGAACTAAGTGCTTGGGCTGGAGACCAGGGGTGGGGCCTTTCCCTCTCTGTTTTCGAAACGCGGCCTTGTTCCGGCTCCCACAATTGCAAAGCGCAAAAATAGACATAAATTCCATCCCAGCCACCTGGTAAGCTGACGACAACCACAGCCCCGCAGGTGCAGATGCTGTCAGTCTGTGCAGGAGCCAAGCTTCCCGACTAACAATCCCTGCAAACCGCTCTCTACAGCCTGGTGGCGCCACGTTCCCACCAGGCGAGCCAACAGGCCTGGACCTAGTCCTTGGATCGGCGGTACCACCCTGTACCCCTGCTCTGTCCAACCCCAGCTTAGCTCAGGCCCAGCCGAGCAGGCCAAGGCCCTGGAGTCTACGATGGGACAGGGAAGTGTTCTTTTCACTCCAGTGTGCAGCAGAGCCATTTTGCCCAAAGGCACTGAGGGCACAGACTGCCCTGCTCATTAAAGGCCAGTGCGGCCAGCCACCAGAGTAGAAGTGGCCTTTGCGTCTGCCAGGGAGCTCCGTGCTGTCTACGTCTCCAAGGTAGGGAGGGAAAACTGAGTCTGGGGAGTAAAACCAGTGCAGGTGCATGTCCTCTTTACAGAGTCCTGGCCTGGGAGGCAACATCCACAACCATGATGGGCAGGTGAAGCAGCAGCGGGCAGACATGAACCTCAGGACCCCAGGAACACCTAGTTAGTCCACCTAGTCAGTGTTGAATCAAGGACCTCCACTCCTGCAGTCCCTACTGCAGGGCTGGAGGGCTTCAGATCCTCTTAGATGTCAAGGACAAGCCAGAAGGTGGTACTGCGCACATGTGATCCCAGTACCCTACTCGGGAGGCAGAGGCTGGCGGATCTCTGAGTTCATGGCCAGCCTGGTCTTGAAAAAAACCAATCAATAATAATAATATAATTAATAACAATAAGTAAGTATATAAAATGTAAAACTTCAGAGGGTGATCAAAGGGCCAAGGAATCAGAATAGGAGACCCTTGGCAGTCTGAGCTAGTCAGAAGGGCCAATCCCAGAGGATTTGGGGCAGGCCTAGGCATGAGCCCTAGGGGCATTGCAGCAGGGCCCAGCCCATCTCACAGGGACGTCACACAGAAAAGCTCCAGGGCCCTGGCTCCCTTCATGGCTTCCTATGCTGGTTTTCAAAACACCTAGCACCTTTGACCTAGCCTCCCCAGGAAGGCAGCTGAAGGTGATGGATGATGCTGGCTCCAGCATGCATACCTGCAGCTGGAGGCCAACCCCTCCTCAAGCCCCAAACCATGAGTCCTTTCAAACCACAGCAGTGTGAACTGCCTGGATTCCTGGCTGGCCCTTATGCCCTGCCTCATTGCCTCTTTCAGGCAAACCTTGCATCATCTCCCAGGTGGCAAGTGACTAAAACTACAGGGACAGGATTCTAGACAAACAGCTCTTGGACCCCAGAGGCCCACTCAGGAGGATGCTGTCCCTGCAGGATCCAGATCCTGCCAAGGGTGTGTGGGCTGAGCCCCCGAGTCCCTGGTGAGCTGCTCTGGGACTTGAGGCTTAGCACTGGGATGGCTCTGCAGAAGGCTGCTTCTTGCCTTAGGGCCTGCACAATGGGGCCAGGGCCCAGCCTGAATGTGAAGTATGGCTGAGCTTGGCCTAGAGCATAGCTCAGTGGCTTTGGGTGAGGAAGCTATTTAGAGACCCCTTCGTTCCTACCCCTGATGAGCTCAGGGTACCATCCTGTGCCTACCATCACTTCAAAAGGTGCTAGTGCTAAATATGGATTCTCATTAGGGCCCCAGTCTGAGGCCTGGGGCAATGCCAGTGGTGTGATGGGCAAAAGGTCAGCTAGCCTGTGGAAGAAGCAGGAGCCCCCCACACACACACCCCAGCTATGTCAGCCCTATAACCTGGGCAGGGAGGGGACAAATAGAAAGGAGGCTTGGTCCTTCCCATTCCATATCAGAAAACTGACTTCACACCTAGCACCAGCCACTGGGTGGAAATCAAGAGACCAGTAGGCTTGGAAGGGGAGAAATGTGGATACAGTCAAGAGGCAGGTGCTGAGTGGTCATGAGCACAAAGCCTGTTTAGGCTACATGAGATCCTGTCTCAAAAAAAATTTAATAAAAAGAAAAGTGATGATGCATCCTTTAATACCAGCACTTGGAAGGCAGAGGCAATGGTTCTGGATGAATTTGAGGCTCTTCTGGTCTACATAGCAAGTTCCACGCCAAGCAGGCAATATACTAAGACCCTGCCTGAAAAAAAGACAAAACCAAAATAAATTTTTAAATAAACAAATGAAAATGAAAGAGCTGGGCATGTTAGTGCACACTTTTAATCCCAGCATTCACATACTGGGTTTTCTGGGATGTTTGTTTGTTTTGCTTTTGAGCCAGGGTTTCTCAGTATAGCCCTGGCTGTCCTAGAATTTGATCTGTAGACCAGGCTGGCCTCTTACTCAGAGATCTGACTGCCTCTGCCTCCTGAGTGCTGAGATTAAAGGCAAGTATTACTACACCTGGCTGTATTTTCTGGGATATTTATAGCAGCTTACTTATAATAGCTAAAACTTAGAAACAACCCAAATATCTATTGATAGGTAAGGAAAACATGGTGTGTGTGAACAGTAGCATACTGTTCAGCTATTAAGGAAATTAAATAGCCCAGTGGTGGTGGTGGTGGCGCACGCCTTTGATCCCAGCACTCAAGAGGTAGAGGCAGGTGGATCTCTGTGAGTTCAAGGCCAGCCTGATCTACAGAACAATTTCCAGCTCAGCCACCAATGCCTCCAAAGCTAAAGAGAAACCCTGTCTCAAAAAACAAGAGGGGGGGGGGAAGAAATGAAATGAAATGTTGATACTTAGGTAGTGTATAAAAACTGAGAGCTATATTGTTGAAGCTGGATTCAAGGCCACAAATGTAGGATTCCACTTGGGTCAGATTCACAGAGACAGAAGATGAAAACAAGCAGTAACTGTTTTCCATCTGGGAGATAGAGATTCTGGAACTAGTGATAGTTGGTGTGCAGCCTGTGGATATCTCCAATGCCAGTGAATTGAGGGGTATGGCTGTATGAGCCTGTGTACTGCCCTTCCGAGTCAGGGAGGTAGAGGTAGGGGGATTAGGAGGTCAAGGTGAGTTAGAGGCTAGCCTTGGATATGAGACATTCTTTTAAAAAAACGAATAAATATGATTTATAAAATAGCATATTATGTTGTATTTTTCCACATTTAAATTTTTTATTCTATTTTATGTGCATGGGTATTTTGCCTATATGTATATCTATGCACCGTGTGCATGTCTGGTGCCCACAGAGACCAGAAAAGGGTGTTGTATTCCCCTGGAATTGGAGTTACAGAAAAGTTAGGAGTCACTATGTGAGTGCTGAGAATCAAACCCAGGTCCTCTGGAAAAATAGCCAGTGCTCATTACAACTGCTGAGCCATTTCTTCAGCCCTTTCCACATTATAGGAAAAAAAGCTGCCGAGAAAGTAGAGCTCCATGTTGAGTTACTGAGAATCACTAGAAATATTCGAGGGGTCTCCCTTCTGATTAAGTCCATGTGGGGGCTCTTTGTGGAGACCTCCCTGACTGCAGCTGAGCAGGGGAAGGGTGAGGACAGCAAATGGAGACATCAAGCTTGGGTTCATTGAGACTAGGAGGCTGCAACTCAGGACCTTCCTCAGGGAGGGTCAGTCTGGCAGCCTGGGGTGTCTTTCTGTTTACAAAGGATATCATACAGAGATCTTCAGCCTAAGGGAAATCCAGGACTGCTCGAACAGGAAGTACTGTGGCCAGAACCATGCAGGGGTCCTGGGCCCGTTGTACCTTACGTCAACACATGCATCTTGTGCTGACTGGGAGCCTTGTAGTTCCCAGAGGCCAGGCAAAGCTTGTAGATGGCCCACTGGAAATGTCCCTCATGGCACTGTGCATTGTCTTGTCCAGTGACCTCAGCTGGTTCCCTGGTGCAGAGGGTCACTTCCAGGAACACATCTCATCTTTAGCTGTCGCACCTGGTGGGACCCAGCAGGCTGTGGACAGGAGTCTGGGAAACCAGTGTTAGTATCTCTTCTGTGGCCCCTTAGCCAGCACCCTTAGGAGCCTGGCCTCCATGGAAACATTGGCAGCCTGCCCTACTGCTGCTGCCACAGGTGTGAGATGTTTACCTGGCAGGTGCTGGAAGAGCTTAGTCTTAGGATAGTGGATCCCAGGGTGCCATCTGCTGCGAGATGAGTTCCCAGGATGTCATGAACTCCCTTCCCCTAGGCAAGGCCCTACGCAGAGGAGAAGAAAGCTGGAGGCCAGGGGCCTGAACCAACAGCTCAGAGTCTAGGTTGCTCCTTTGTCCTAGACAAGCTATCGTGACTTCAGGGTTCAATATGGCCAATAGTATGTGTGTGTTCCCATTTATTGGCCCCAGCCCCCCTTGCCGAGCGAACATGCTGAGGTTTGTAGGTAACACCGTGTGGGGGAAGGAGAGGTTTTGGTCAGGGAGTCACAAGATGTCTCAGGACTCAGAGCTGCCTCTGGACCAATCTGCTTCACCAAGCCACCATCAGACCCCATCTCTGGACACTGAGGCCTATGACTAACATCCCTGGTCCCTTAAGTCCTCTCATTTCTGTGTCCGTCCGTCAGGGTCTGGGTATAGGCCTCTGTACACCTCAAACTCTGTGGCATGTAGGGAGGGTGTGGCCCTCAGTTGTACCCTCAGGCCAGAACCTGTGACCTGCAGGGAGTGGCAGAACCCCACTGTGGCCTTTGCCTACGTTGCTTTTCCAGGCAGAGACTTCCCAGAGATCCTGCCCCAAGAGATGCTTAGGATGGTATCTAGGGGCAGGGCTGGGGCCCCAAGCTTGGGGAGAGGAGCCCTAGCTTGCTTAAGCAATTGTGTGGAACTGAGCAGTACAAGGACCCTGGATTTGTGTTTATTTCAGTGGTCCCGCCAGCACTAACTGGACATTCCGGCAAGTCAGTGTCCAGAGCTGCGCTAGTTCCTGCATTGGGCCCAGGGCTCTAAGAGCAGGAACCAAAGCAGGAGATGGCAGGAAAATTGATCTTCAGCCCTAAGTCCCACAAACAACAGCGCCTCCCTTTAAGTATAGCTCAAAGTCCAAATTCTCAAGTTTTATGTTTTCTTTTGGTTTTGATTTTTTTAAATGTGCATTGGTGTTTTTGTCTGCATGCATGCCTGTGTGAGGGAATCAGATCCACTGGAACTTGAGTCGTAGACAGTTGTGAGCTTCCATGTGGGTGATGGGAATTGAACCCACATCCTCTGAAAGAGAAGCCAGTGCTCTTCACTGCTAAGCCTTCTCTTCAGCCCCTTGGTTTTGATTTTTTAAGACAGCGTCTCACTTGCTAATTTGTGATGGCCTGGAATAGTCATTTAGTGGTAACAGTCATGTACACCAGGCTGGACTTGAACTCACAGCAATTCTCCTGTCTTGGCTCTTAAATCCTGGGATTTATTGGCATATACCACCACGCATAGTTCCAAATCCTAATTTTAGCAGAAAAACTAGTCCTGTGGGAAGGACACCTATGTTGTTTCTAGGTTTCTTTCTTTTTTTTTTTTTTTTTTTTCTTTTGAGCAGCATTTCCCTCCAGCCTGGAGACAGCCCCATCCTTTGTGTTATCTAAACAGACATACTGATGGTGGCCTCCAGCTTCCTGCCACCATGGCCCCTTGAGATCTGAATGAAGAAGCCTTTCCATGTCTTCTTTTCACACACACCTGTGAAAAGAATACTGTGGTGCTAAGCTGGTGTGACCAGAAGGCAGAGCCCATGGTAGCGAATGCCTCATCAGAAGAGGGAGACACCATACAGAGGAGCAGAGGCATGGGTAGGCAATGGAATGCCCCAACGGGGCAGACACCTCACGGGACACCTGGATCCAGTTATGCCCAAAGCCCAGATGTCTGTCAGTTGCTTCTTTTCATACAGGACGGGTGGAGCTTGTGTACTTAACACGTTTGACCCTCACGGTTTCAACCGTATGTTTGGGCTCCTGTTCTTTCTGTGCACAGCTGCCCTCCTGCATTGCAGAGGGGGTTATGTTTAAATGAAGATGGCATCGGGAGAGCCCTGGTTTAAGTTTCTCTATGACACCTGAGCCACCACGTAGGCCAGGGGGTTCACACATGCAGCTCAGGGTGATGCACCCTCCACACATCTCAGGGAGATCCGTTGTTGCTTCTTTCCAGGAAGGCAGCCACTGCTGGCCACACCAGGCCTTTATTGAAGGTCTGAACAGTGCACACGTGTCATGGGCAACAAGGAACCATTTGTTTTCTCCCCAGGTTTCTGACTTGACTCAAGTGGAGGAGACACAGGCTCACTGGCCTTTATTTTCCACCCCAGACCTGCAACTTCTATTTTGTTATTGAAGGAGGGAGGGCAAGCACATGCCACAGCACAGGTGTGGAAGAAGTCAGAACACACCTCTATAGAAGTTTTTCCGTCCACTTTTACGTGGGCCCCTAGGATTAAACTCAGGATGGCAGGCTTGTGTGTCAGGCACTTTTACCCACTGAGCAATCCTACCAGCACCTATTTTATTTTGGAGACAGTATCTCTCTATGAAGCCCAGGCTGGCTTCAAACTAGACTTAACCTCCTGAGTTGATACAATTATCATTAAGTCCAGCCCACTGGGTACTTTTTTTTTTTTTTTTTTTTTAAAGTTTTTCCAGATAGGGTTTTTCTGTGTAACAGCCCTGGCTGTCCTGAAACCTGCTTTGTAGACCAGGCTGGCCTTGAACTCAGAGATCTGCCTGCCTTTGCCTCTTAAGCGCTGGGATTAAAAGTGTGCACCACAGCCACTCGGCATCACTGGGCACTTTTGACATCCCTTCCATTCCTAACTAATTTTGGTGCCCTGCATACAGGATGTCTGGTTTGTGATCAGAAAGATCAGAGTTAGAAGCATGATAAGACAAATGGGCACAGAAACCTCACCCCCCATCCCCCCCACCCCTCACCCCCGAGACTGGGAGGGGACCAGTGATCCTTCAAGCATGCTGGTCAATCTACAAAGGCCACCACTCTGCTCCCTTGGGGATAGATGTGCCACTGGAGGTCAGGACTGAGCTGCATGGGTCCTGTCCACGTTGCCACAGCAGAGGTGGGCACTGGTAAGTATGCTTAGGGGGTGAAGGAGGTGTGAGGGTCTCCTCGAGAGCCGTGGCCCCATTCTTTCTGCAAATCCTGTGCCTGGAAGCCCACAGGAACTAATTAGCACTTTCTTCCTTGTCACCTACATTCTGAGTCCCTGGGCACCGTCACGTGTCCCTCCTCTCTTTCCTTCCTCTTAGTGCTCTGGGGTGTGGAGGCAGGGGCAGGCTGCAGTCTCACTTACTGGAAGTGATGATGGAACGGGTGTGTGGTGGGAAAACTAGACAGTGTTCAGCAGGACAGGGACAGATGCCCCGAGGGCCTGAATCCAGGCCATGACAAAGGTGACAAAGGGACTTTACTGCCCTTTTACCAGATCTGGGAATCTAGAAATGCCCCTTGCTGCTTCCAAGCCTCTTCAAAGCCTGGCTAGAGCAAGGCACCGGGGCACTGCCTTGCTCTGGGCCCCGGTCACATGCCTAGATTGTTTGAATAATTCAGATTTAAGAAGACCTACTTTCCTGTTAGGCCATTTCCTGCTAAAGAGCAGATGGGGGAGGGGCATTTGAATTATACATCCATGCTCCCTGGGTTTTGAGAGAAGACTGGGCACAGAGCCAGCCCCTGGGCAGCATGCTTCCACCCTGGAGCCCTGCTCAGCTCTGCAGCCACTGCTGATGGAGCCCCGGGTTGGTCACATCTGACTGGGTGTGGTTATGGACTCGCCAGCTGATTTCTGAGCTGTTTCCTGAGAAGGGAGTGTGCCTGGAAAATCAGGAGAGGCCTGGGCCCTGGGCTGTAAGCAGGACTCCCTCAAATTTCTGAGGGCTGGGTAGCAGTGTGGGAGCCAAGAAAACAAAACAAAACAAAAAAAAAAACCTCAAGGGGCCTGGGCTGAAGCAGAAAAGGAGACCCTCTGGGATACAAAAGGGTAATCTAGTTTATCATCTTCAGGGCAGGGCACTAACTGTTAGCTGGATAATGTCCAAGGTCCAGGGCCAGAGGCCCCTGCTGCCTGGGAGGGCACATATCAGGGGGGATGAGGCCAGGTGTCAGCCTGAAGCTTCAGCTAGGCATCTGAGAATCAGGGACCAGCCCCTCCCCCCTTCCTTCCTTCCTTCCCCTCAACTTTGCCCCTCACACCCTGTCCATAAACACATAAATGATGACTTCAGCCAGTGTTGTGAGACAAGTTCCAGGGAAGGCTCTGCCCCACCCTGAACAATCACAGATCATATGGAGGCTAAATCTCAAAGCCTGAGGAGGCTGAAGCAGTTGGATCCCAAATTCTAGTCTCTGGGCTGCATAGCCAGATGGTCTCTAAACCAACAGTTCAACCATGTCAACCACACCAGGCTTAATGAGCCTCATAAGGGACCTTGCTCACGGGCTTGTGGTAACTGGGAGCAGGGAGGAAGCAGCTTATGGAACAGAGGAGCCCCAGAGGCTAGCTCCTTCCTGAAGGGCTCAGTCTGTTCCCTCCCGACCCCATCTTCACTTAGAAGACTTAGGAGTGGCTGAGGGGCTCACAGCATCATGGAGGACTCTGTAGAGATGACTCGCTTTACATACTCGGGGCTACTTGCTTCTGTCCATGTCCTTTCAATCCCACTTCTTCCTCCCTCTCTTCCTTTCCTCATGTCGACGTTAAGTCCTTCTTCTCCCAGGCAGCTCTTGAAGGGTGGGCATCAGGCCTGCTGGAGCTTGATGACTGCCTTAGGACCTGAGACCCCCTGACAACACTCTCTAATCTACTGTTTCTGGACCCTTCAAACCTGCCGGAGCCTGCGGCCCAGATGTCTCCTGGCTACCCAGCTGTTATGTTCCTTTAGCTCCGACCTTTCTTGGATCAGCAGTGACTGGCAGAGACCCTTGTCCCTCTTCTCCCAGATACAGCTCTGGTTGCTCGGTCTTGACCTTTTCACGTGGAACTCAGAATGCCACTTGGATACTTGCCCCCCCCATGACTATTCCCCAGGATCGTCGGGGGTGGGGTGGGGTGGGGTGGGGTATTTGCAGTGGGTCAGGAAGTCTTCATAGGAGTTACAGTGAACAGAGAGCTGGGCAAGACAGCTGGGAATAGGACACTTTTGAGAAACGAAGCTGGCAACGGATGTTCCTTTAGGATTGGGCCAATAGGAGCTTGGGAACATCTGTGTAAAAGTGACAGCAGGAAAGGCTTGGCCTTCATAGGCTTATGGAACAGACCCATTCCGGGGAAGATGGAGTCCTAAGAGACAGTGGAGAGAACTGGGGGGAGGGGGGGAAGGGGAGCGCAAGGTGACCCTGGATTCTACTGGGTGAGGGTGGAACGATGGAGCTGTCAGTGGCTTCAAGTAAGAGCAACACAAATGACAGCAAGTCAGGTCTTGCTCAAAGGGAGGGAAGGACATAGAGGCCCAGGGGTAAGAGACCATAGAGTGGGTGGGCATATTGGAGATGACTGGAACCAGGCTCCTTACTCCCAAAGCACAGGGCCAGCGGCATGAACCCTGCAGCATTTCGGAGAGATCCGTACACTTAGTGTGCTCAAGAAAAAACACACCAACGTCCACATGCCTGTTTGTATGTACATATATGTGTTCCCATGTATGTGTGTGTGTATTTTTCCCCAGGCTGTCTGCTCAGTCAGCTAGAAGCAATGGCACTTTCCTAACAATCCCCAGCACCCGAATCGGGATTTTTACTGCCCACTAGCAGGAGTTAGCTAGGAGTCTTGAAAGCTGAGATGTGGCCCTTGTTTCAGAAGGAGGCCTGGAGGAAGTAAGAGCGGTACCGACACTGTTTTGGAAAGGATACAATAGGAGTGAGGACATCAGTGTGGCAGGAGTCGGGTTAGCCCAGGGCGGCTGGAATACGAGGCAAGACGCAATGCACGCCTCGTCTTACTGACTCTGGGGGTTACTCTTGAGGACCTTCCTGTCCCACCTGGCTACTCTTGGCCGGCCTGCCGCCCCCGCCCCCACCCCGTTAGGCGTCCCACCCACGCCCTCGGGCCCTCCCGGGCTGGACACGCAGGCAGAACACACCGCCCTCAGGCTTGGGGCACGCGGCACTGGGGCCGACACCAGCAATCTAAGGCCCGGGGCCACCGAGAGCGGTGTGCAGGTCGCCCCCTCCAAGACCCTCGAGCCGGGTGGTCCCGGTGCCTTTAAGGCGCTCGCGCACGCGCAGAGGCGAGGAGGGCGGGGCGGAGAGCGCGGCACGCGCACGCCGCTGGTGCGCGGTGACGCGACGTGGGGTTTCCCGAGGCTGCGGGCAGGGGCCGCCGCGCCCATCCTGATGGCTGGAGGCGTCTGAGGGGCGGACGGCGACGACGACGGCGGCGGCGGCGGCGGCGGCGGCGGTGGCGGGCGCGGGCGGCGAGGGCAGCGGGGCTGGGACTGGAACAGCCGCCGCGCGGACCCGACCAGCCTCGCCGGCTCCTGCCCGCAGGCCGCGAGCGCGACGACCGGGTCTCCCAGGCGGCGGCGTGGGCGCCAGACTGGGCGAGGGCGAGGTGAGCGTGGCCCGGGTCTGAGTGGCGCGGCCCTTCGCTGGGCCTGGCCGGGCCCTGCGGCTCTTCTTCCCGCCCGGGGCCATCGGCCGCCCGAGTCTCCTGCCCTCCAGGGTGGGGCCGGCGGGGACCGCAGTGTCCGGGCGGGCAGGGTGGACTGGGTGGGCATCGGGGCCCCGGGCCCGCATTGATTGGGCGGAGCCGCCTGGGCCGGGATGCGGACCCGGGCTGGGGTCTCGGGCTCAGGCCCGCGTCGCTGACGCGCGACTGCGGTCGGTGCCCTGGGCTTAAGGCCGGACCCGAGATACGGTGGCTGGGGTCGGGGTCGTGGGTTCAAGGCCGAGGCTGGGATCCTGGGCCGGGGTCCTAGGTTCAGTGAGGATCCCGGATGCGGGACTGGGGCCCGGGGTCTTGGGTGCAAGGCCGGGCCGAGTGCCGGGATTCGGTTCCCAGAGCCGCGGTCCCGGAATCGAGGCTGCGGTGGAGCGGTCTAGGCCGTGGCCCTGAGTTCAGAAAGAGGCAGCGGGATGCTGGGCTGCGGCCGGTCGTGGGTTCGAACCTGGGCGGGACAGCCCAGGCCGGGATGAAGGGCGCGCCGCGGGCGCTCCTTCCTTCGCGAGGTCGGGTCCCCCGCGGGAACAAAAGCCGAGCTCTGCCCTCCCGACCGCGCCTTCCTGCGGGGTGTGGGACCCGGCAGCGCCGCGCGGGGAGCGGCCGCGGGGCGGGTCTCCCGGACACCGCGACCCCCCCTGCCGGGTGCCGGCCCGCTGCCTACCGCGCTACCCGGCTCCCCTGGTTCCCGGCGTTCCGGCCCCAGGCGCCCCGCGAATGAATGGGCGCCGCGTCCGGCCGCCGCGACAAGATGGCGATGCCCGCCTTTGTCAGCCAGGACCGCGCCGGCCGCCGCCGGGGCTGAAAACAAAGACCAGCCCTGGCGGCCGCGGCCGGGGTAGACGAGAGAAGCGCCGGGGTCCTAGGTTCGTCTGGACGCCCCTGTGCGGAGAGGGGGACGTCCTGCCCAGAGCCCTCACCGGGTGGCCTAGCCTCTCCGTGTTTCCACAGCCTCGGTTTCCCCTGGGGAACTGCTGCTTGGCTTTTGACCTTTGGATACATTTGAACATTTTTTTTTTCGGGTTTTTTTTTTTTTTAAACGTCATGTTTAGCATCCCCAAGTAGCATCCCTGTATGTGCCCAGTTTGTCTTTACAGAGGTTGTGTCATTATTTTTATTTGGAGAGGATAATTAGTGGAATTTATAATGAATTATATTAACGGGGCTTGTGCGTAAATAATTGAAATTTCAGGTAACTCGAAGTGTTTGGTAGTGATAGTTATTTTGTTATGCTTCGGTCTGATAGCAGCAATCAAGCATTTTTGTGTGGTTAAGTAGTCTGTTTGTTTGACTATTAACCAAGGAAACATGTAGATGATCTTTTACTATTGGCAAATAAATGGCATTTCACTGCGGAGACTGAATATGGTTTTCAGAGAAAGACTTAATCAGTTTTGGTCTTTATTTGAGTAAAATAAGGTTTTTAGTTCTCATGCTAAAATCTCTTCTGGATTCTTCTGGAAGGTACTTCATACTGCAAAAAGAAAATGAAGGAGCAGTTCCCCTTCTCCTGTCTTACACTGGGTGTTTGGCCAGGGATGGAAGTGTAAAGACAGGCTTTGAGCCTCTATACTACAAAACTAGGTTCTGGCTTGATTTGACTTAAGGGAGACCTGTACAGAACTGTGGTGCAGCTTGGTAGGACAGGGCTCCATGGGGAGGCTGCGTAGGGTCCTGCATTTTATTTCACTGCTACAGTGTGCAATCTTTCTTAGAAGATGAAGACTCTGGAAAGTCAGAAGTAGGTTATCTGAGCCTGTGTGCTCATACCTGCTGCCTGGCTCCTGCGCCCACAGAAGCTCGGTGTTAAGATTGTATTTCATCTGCCATGGATTTACCCACAAACACTTCTTATATAGCACCTGGGCTGCTGTCAAAGCTATGATTATTTATTTCACCAGAGTAGTGCAGAGTGCCCCTTAAGCACACTTTTAAAAAGGCTTCTTTGTTTGATAGCCTTAGTTATGTCTATATGGGGGGACAGGGGACCAGGTAAATTTCCTTAGATTTAAAGGTTGCAGAATAAACCAGATGTGGGAGGATGTCCTCTAATCCCAGCACTGTGGGTAGATGCTGAGGCAAGATCAGTTTAAGTTGGAGCAGCCTGGGCTACTTACTGATTAAGCTTGTCTAAATAGTCCCTTTCCCCAAAGTCTGCATAATATTTTTGTCTCTTTTTTAAGAGTATTCAGATCTACTAATGAGGCTGATTTTAGAGTTTATCCAGGTGGATTTATAGTGACCACTGGAGAAACTCAGAAGAAGTGGTGCACAGACATACTGATTCTTTGCTGGCTTTGTTACTTTCACTTGGTTAAAAAAATAATGGGCTGCTGGGCATTGGTGGCACACAACTTTAGTCCCAGCGCTCGGGAGGCAGAGGCAGGCAGATCTTTGTGAGTTCAAGTTCAGCCTGGTCTACAGGCGAGTTCCAGGACAGGCTCTAAAGCAATACAGAAAAACCTTGTCTTGAAAAACCAAAACCAAAATAAAACAAAACAAAAAAACTGGTCTGTGTGTTCAGGTACTCTATGCCAAGCCTGAGGATCTAAGTTAGACCCCCCCACAAATGGCCTCGGGGGCCTGCAAGTCATCCTTCACTCATGCACACATTGCATTAAGTGTAATTTAAGAAAGTCTATTACCTGTTTGTGTTATTGGAAAAGTTAAACAGCTCTAAATGTAGCCTTGAGAAAGCCCTTGATCTAGCTGTCAGGGCTCTTTCGACTCACCTACTACCAGTTGGCTGTGTAGCCAGTGATCACCTTTAGTGAGCCACAGTGATTTTGTTTTAGAAGTGTAGTGTCTGCAGTTATTGGTTTGTTCATCGGATTGTTTTTTTTCTGCCCAAGAGATTTGGCTCATGTCAGTCACTAAATTGGATTAAATTCTTTATGTGGGCTTTGGCTTTGGCATTAGTGGATTGGTAATAGATATTCTCAGTTTTATTATCTCTGCTTGACCATATGGTGTGCCTTTCCCCACCTCCCTTTAGATCTTAAAGACCATTTTACTCTATTATCGATGCTAACCTGGTATTCACTGGCCTCTAAACCCCTCCTTGGTGGACCTTCCTCAGCCTCCCAAGTGCTAGGATTCAGACATGAACTGTCTTGGCCAGCTTTAGCCATATTATTTTTAAATTGTTTATCGTAAGTCTCACAAGACATGGAACAAAATTTTTTAGAATCTTAAATTTTAAAAATTATTTTAATATGCTGGGCAGTTGTGGCGCACGCCTTTAGTCCCAGCTCTTGGAAGGCAGAGGCAGAGGGATCTCTGTGAGTTCGAGACCAGTCCAGTCTACAAGAGCTAGTTCCAGGACAGCCTCCAAAGCCACAAACAAACCCTGTTTCTGAAAAAAACAAAACAAAACAAAAATGATTTTCATATTTTATGTGTATGAGTGTTTTGCCTGCATGTATGTGTGTGCACCGGTAAGTGTTGGGTTCCTGTAGAGATAAGAAGGCTGAGTTGTTGCAGATGGTTGTGAGACACCATGAAGGAACTGGGAATTAAACCCAAGTCCTCTGCAAGAGCAACAAGTGCCTTTGATGGCTGAGCCAGCTCTCCAGCTCATTTCCTTTTCTTTTTTCTCTTTTGTATTTTGAAACTTGTCTTTCTCCATATCCCTGGCTGTCCTGGAACTTAATACATAGACCAGGCTGGTCTTGAATCTGCCTCTGCCTTCCAAGTGCTGAAGCTAAAGGCATGTATGTACCACCATGCCTAGCATCTTCATAATTCTTAACCTTGATTTAAATTCTGGTTTTAGGAGTTGATGGATTTTACCTGTAATCTCAGCACTTGGGAAGTGGAGGTAGGATCAGGAGTTCAAGGTCATTAGCTACTTACTCTGAGCGAGGCCAGACTGGGCTATATGAGACCTTTGAATAATTCCAGGCTTGTGATTGGGTGTTTGTTTTTACAGACAGGGTTCACTATGTTGCTCAGGCTAGTCTTGAACTACTCTAGGGATCCTCATCCTTCATCTTTTCCAAGTGCTGGGATTACATTCTCCCCAGAGCTATGTTCGTTGTTAAGAATATTTATAAAAGTTATAAAATAGAAGCTCAGTTAAATGGTTGGTTTAGTGGTCATTGAACAAGAGGAGAAGAGAACAAACAGATTTAAATTAAAAGTGTTTACAAAACTAAAATAGTGATGGAAAAGTGATCCTATGATATTGTATCTGTGCATGTGAAGAGAGGACATTAACTGTTCTGCAGTAAGAATTTTAAAGCTTGAATTCTGTTGCATAATTCATTTCACAGATGCAGACTTGCTAGACGGTGGAGTTGGTCAGTGGGTAAGAGGACTGCTGACTGACATCTCTGCTCTTTAACCTTGTGCAGTACTGGCATAGGGAGCCCTGCTGATCCCCTGATGCTACTGCTGGCTCCCAGTGACAGGAAAACTGTCTCTTTTATAGAACATAGTTGCCTTTTCTTTTTTAAAGACTTAATAACACCAGTATTTAGCGATTTGTCTTCTTTCGTGGGGGAGGGGTGAACTGTTTTTAAGACAGGATTTCTCAGTGTAGTTCTGGGTCTCACTTTGTAGACCCAGTAGACCTCAAACTTGGAGATTGCTTGCCTCTGCCTCCCAAGTGCTGGGATTAAAGGTATGCACTACTAGCATGCCTGGCATATTTAATATTTAAAATGGTTACTCAGCACCAAGCAGGAATAATGGAGGGTCAGTGGTTCTCAGGAATACCTAACCAGTTCTTGAACTTAATGAAGTCTCTGAAATAAGTTTGAGGTATGGGGAGAGGAGAGGAGATGACATATTTTTCATGAAACAAACAGCAGCTGGACTCCATTATCCACCTTGTCTTCAGCACTGGAGCTGTGTCTGGCACATAATAAACACTCAGTCATTACTTATCTGTGGCTAGAAGTTCCCCCAGGGAGAAGCAGATAAAGAAAGATCAGAGTCTTGAGAAATGTGAACTTTAATCTAGAGGTCTTTGAAGGATTTGAGTAGGTTGACTAGATGTGGGGACCACACTTAAGCCTGGAGCGTTCTCAGAGCAGGGATGGAACAGGCAGGCTGGGGTTTCAGCTGGTACAGATGGAGATGATGAGCAAAGTTGGTGATCAAGAAAAAGCCCTGGGGTTTTGTGGGGTGGGGTACTAGTCTAGGTTCTGTCCTGGTAGGGCACATATGGTTTTGGTATGTGCATGCTGGGATGGTGGCTACTCCATTCTCTTGCTCTGTGAAAACCCTCCCAAGTGTGTTTACAGAGTTCATTCTTTCCATTTCCATTTAGGAGCCTCTCCTCACAAGGCATTCCTGAACCTCAGGTTTCATAGTGTGATTTTGAGCTTCCCAGTAGTTCTAAGCTTCAGGGAGAAACATGCTTAGCTTTACTGTAGCGTCACTACCCCCTGAAAAGAGACACAATAAATGTTTGTTGAATCAGTGACTTCTTTATATGACTGAGGCTCTAGAAGATATGGAGGCCTTTGGGAGTTAGCGTTTCAATGGTGATTGGAGTCTTGGGATCTTAATATAATCCATAAACTCTTTAGCAGTTCCTGAAACCTTTAAGGGTTTTTTATTTCTTAGGTTAAAGCTACTTGTAATCATGTGGATATTTTACTTGACTTATTGCTGTGTTGGATTTGCACTGTTGGCAAGTAGAATTGCCAATTACTTAACACAAATCAGGGCTGTGGTACAAACTAGTCATTTTCACAGCACTCAGGTTAATCACTGGGCTTGGTAGCATAGGTCTTTAATCTCAGAGTCAGGAGGCAGAGGCAGGTAGATCTCTGTGAGTTTGAGGCCAGCCTGGTCTACAGAGTGAGTTTCAGGACAGGCTCCAGAGCTACAGAGAAACCCTGTCTTGAGCCCCCCCAAAAAAAAAAAAAGAACTGTAGTTGTTCAGGTATGGATATTGGCAGATAGCTTCTCAAAAATTAACAAAATGAACTAGATACTTAAAATAACTTGAGTGCCGATGGCAGTAATAAAATAGAAACCTTACAATAAGGTGGAATATCAATATAATGAGATATTATAATAGAATAGAGATAATGAAATCGAGAGATGCTCAGTGGTAAAGAGCAGTGGCTTCTCTGCCAGAGGACCTGGTTTGATTCTTAGCACCCGCATGGAAGCTCACAATCATCTGCAACTCCAGTTCTGGGTGGGCGGCGTCTTCTGGTTTCTGAGGGCATGCATATAGTACGCAAATATACATGCAGGCAAGACATCCATGTACAGGAAATAAAATACCTTTTTTTTCTTTGTTTGTCTTTTCGAGAGGGGCGTGGGGGGTGTCTCTGTATTGCTTTGGAGCCTGTCCTGGAACTAGCTCTGTAGATCAGACTGCCTCTGCCTGCCCAGTGCTGGGATCAAAGGTATGAGCCACCAACACTTGGCTTATTTTTATTTTAATTATGTGAGTACCATCAGGTCAGAAGAGGGTGTCAGATGCCTTGAAGCTGGCATTGCAGGCAGTTATGAGCTGCCTACTGTGAGTTCTAGGAACTGAACTAGGGTCCTCTAGAAGAGCGGCATGTGCTCCTAACCACCCAGCCATTTCTGCAGACCTGCCTCAACTTCTGAGACTAAGTTTTTGACTGAAAGTTGAACTCAGAAGGCCTGTGGGAATCAGTGCTGCACCCCCTCCCCCCCAGCCCTACTTCACTCCAAGTACTGGGGTTATTGGCACATGTTGACAACTTTTGCTTTTTGTTGTTGTTTTGTTTTTTGAAATGGGATTACTCTGCCTTGGCTGTCCTGGATCTTGCTCTTTAGATCAGGCTGGCCTCAAACTCACTGAGATCTGCCTGCATCAGCCTCCTGAGTGCTGGGATTAAAGGTATACATCACTACTACCTGGCAAGTCTTGCTTTTTATTTGGGTTCTGGAGATTCAGACTCAGTTACTCATGGTTACTTAGCATTCATTTTGCCCAATAAACCATCTCTCTAGCTTCTGATGTAACATTTTAAAACTTTGCAGTCTTGAATCATAAGGATGGCATAATGAATAAAGGTACGTATTTATTATCAGGCCTGATGACTTGAGTTTAATCTCTGGGACTTACTTATATGGTAGAATAAGAGAACTGACTCGTGCAAGTTGCCCTCTGACTTCAGGAGCTCCTCACTCCCCCAAAATTTAAATTAATAAAAAAATTTAAAGTTTTTAATCTTAATTTCTGAGTATAGTAAATACCAGGTAATATACCAAAGTCCCTGGGATCCTGAATGATTTAAAATGGACAGAGAGAGCTGGTTGGTGGTGGCATACCCTATTAATCCCTGCACTGGAGGCAGAGGCGGGCAGATCTCTGAGTTTAAGGCCAGCCTGGTCTACAGAGAGAATTCCAGGACAGGCTACAAAGCTACACAAAGCTATCCTGTCTTGAAAAACCGAAAAATATGGGCTGGAGAGATGGCTCAGAGGTTAAGAGCCCTGGTGCTCTTCCAGAGATCCTGAGTTCAATTCCAGCAACCACATGGTGGCTCACAACCTTCTGTAATAAGATCTGGTACTCTCTTCTGGCCTGGAGGCATATATTCAGAGCATTGTATACATAAAAAGTAAACAATCTTTTAAAAAGAAAGAAAATGGAAAGGGAGTATGAGCTGCAAATTAGAGATGTCAGTCCTTTGCTTACAGTCAGGCAGGCATCCTGTCTTAGTGTCTTGTCTCTAGCCTCATGTATGTGCAGTACTGCATTTTCTAGGGGGAAACCCAGATTTCTTCCAGGTCTGTCCTGAGAGTAGATAGATACGGGGAATGTAGAAGGACAGCACCAAATGAGGAGTAGCGGAATAGTAGCTCACAGAACCCTTCTGAGAGTGCAGGGAATGGTTAATAGTGACACTTCTGGTGAGGAGGGGGGCAAGTGGAGGTTGTGGCAGTAGAGGACACTCCTGAGAGTCTACAAGTGAATGTGAGGTTAGGTGTTTGCTGTGCTTGGTGCTGGCTATAGGGAAGATATGAGACACCTCCCTCCCTCCCTCCCTTTTTTTGAGACAGGGCCCCACTATGTAGCCCTAGCTGGCCTTGAACTCAAAAAAGTCTACCAGTCTCTTCCCTTGATACAGGGATTAGAAGATTGTGCCATTACTTCCAACCAGTTGTGTTTTCTATTCCTCATAGTCCACTTGTCCATTTGTCGAACATCCTTGTTTTCTGGATTCTCATAGGCATGAGAATCCCCGTACTGGGGAGGCAGAAATAGGGGGATTGCTGAGGGCAAGGTCAATCTGGTCTACATAGCAAGTTCCAGGATGGCCAGGGCTATAGATAGACTATGTCTCAAAATAAAAATAAATCACTCAGTGAGGTAGAGTAAATGAAATGTCAACTTCAGTGGGCACTATGGGAGTGTCTTAACCCTTTGCCCCTTCTTGCATGCTCTCACAAGGTGCCTTCCTAAGCCCTGTGGGGCTTTGGGTTCTACTGTAACAAACAGGCACAAGCTTACTCTCAGCTCTGGAGGATAGAAGTCTGACATGGGGTACAGGCCAGGGGTATGGGCCTCCTGCAGGTGCCATCGAGAAGCTCCCCTCTCTGCTCCTGTGGTTGTCAGCTATGTAAAGTAATAACCTGAGGCTGCATCACTTCAGTTTTCTCCCCGTTTTCATAGGGCTTTCTAAACCCTGCAACTGCTTTCCTTAGAAGGACATAGTCATTGGATTAATGCACACTCCAACTGTGTGATCTCATTATACTTTGCCTGATTATACCTGAAAAAGACCTCTTTCCAAATAAGGTCATAGTTCCAGGTAGACAAGAGTTTGGCAGATACTGCTCAGCTCTAGGTAACTAGTGCTTCATCCTTTGACTCACCCCTCCTTGTGTTTCTAATTCATGCTCTCCTGGGAATGGAACTCGGGATCTCTCCTGTGTTGGACAGTGCTCTGCCATGAAACTATATCTGCAGTCCTCTTTCCCTCTTTCTGTTTCATGTCCTGCTCAATAGAACTTTTAGCTGATGTGGTAGTGCATACCTTTAATACCAGTACTCAGGAAGCAGAGGCAGACCTGGTCTAAATAGTAAATTTGAAATACTGTCTAAAAAAAATTCAGTAATAGAGGAAATGAGCTGTTGACCATTTGAAATTATCTGGTGTGACTGAAAAAAAAAAATAGGTGGTTTGTTTGTTTTGTTTTTTTCCTTTTTTTTTTTTTTTTCTGGAGATAGGGTCTTTGTGTAGTCCTGGCTGTCCTGAAATTTACTATGTATACCAGACTGGCCCCAAATTCACAGAGATTCTCTTGTCTTTGCTTCCAGAGTTCGGGAACTAAAGTTATGTGCCACCAAGCCCAGATAAGCTCCTTAATGTAATTTAATCTTTATAAAATGAGGATTTTGTTTATTTGTTTGTTTTGTTTTTGCCTTATGTGGTCAGTAATTACCACTTTGATTGGTGTAAAAGTATGAACTTGGGCTGAGTGGTGGTAGCACAGGCCTTTAACCCCAGCACTTGGGAGGCAGAGTTCAAGACATGCCTGGTCTACAGATTGAGTACCAGGACAGCTAGGGCTATAGAGAAATATGAACTTTTAAGTTGTGTTCACAAATTACACTTAGCAGCTTTTGCATTCTTAAAAAAATTAGGAGCTGCTCTTGGCATTGTTTAAACCTTCAACATTTGTCAAATTTAGTAAATGTCTACTTTAAATTGAAGTAGTTCATAAGCTGGATATAGTATCTTATACCTATAACCCTAATACTTGAGAGACTGGGGCAGCTTCCTTCACTGGAAGGGTTGGTCTACGTGAGAGTGGGGGGGACACAGGAAGGGGGAGAGAAAGGGGGGGGAGGAGTTGGGTCCTTGAAAGATGACTCTGGTTAAGAGCACTGGCTGCACTTGCATAAGACCTGGGTTTGCTTCCCAGCACAAGGTGTCTCCCAACCACCTGTAACTCCAGTCCCAGGGTACCCAATGCCCTCTTCGGCTTCTAAAGGCACCAGGTATACATGTAATAGTACACAGGCATACATGCAGGCAGAAACACCCATACACATAAAATAATAAAAGACCAGTTTTGTATTCAGAATTGGGATTTTGTTGGTCCAGTTCACTTTTGAGATATTTTAACTTTAAAGTACATGGTTCCTAAAGTGACTGCCCTTAAAAGCATCTTGATTTTGGCTAGTTTTAGCAGACCACATCTCATATACCTCTGGTGTTCCCTAGTATCTGGAGTTGAGGTTCTGCTGGGGGCAGCTGTCAAACCCAGGGTTTGCACTGGGTTTGTGGGCAAGCACTCTGCCATTGAACTACACCCCTAGTTCAAGAGGGAGAGACTTAGGTTCTGTCCTCTCTGCTAGAAAGCAAAAAATATGAAGTTTTAAAAGTGTGTGTGTGTGTGTGTGTGTGTGTGTGTGTGTGTATGTATGCGCGTGTGTGCGCGTGAAGTGTGGGAGGTCAGAAGACAGCTTGCCAGGAGTCTGTTCTTCCCTTCTATCATGTAGACAGCAGGGATTGACTTTAAGTTGTTGGTATTCGCAGCAAGTACCTTTAACTACTGAGCCATCTTGCTGGTCCTATCTTAATTTTTCTTGTTTTCTTCTTAAGCTTTTTAACTTATTTTTTTTTTACATTCCATTTATTTTAAAATTTTTGAACCATAGGGCATACAGTTAAGCAGCATTATAAGAATTACATGCTTATGTCTTCCTAAATTGAGTGTAAGTGGGTGTAAAGTTGTGTGTGTATGTCAACCAGTTATAAAATCAGATGTTTTTGCAGTGGGTAGTTGGAGGCTAATCGGGTCATCTGTAAGAAGCAGCAAAAAAGAGGAACCAGCTACACGATGAATAACTGTGATTAGACAAGTAGGTTCCTCTACTCCTCCTTTCCTAGCTGATACTTACATGGCGGAGGATTCTGGGTTTCAGTGGGGGAAAGGCAAAGACTGAAAAGCCTTGGCAAGCTCTGCATCTGAGCTCCTGCACCACCCTTTCCTGTGGGGGTCTGAGAGTTCTCCTGTAATTATGCTTTTTGGCCTGACTGTTTAACTGAAATAAACTTTACAATGCTTTATGGTAAACTTCTGCTTTGCTTTTGTTGTAGAAGTCAGTAATTTAGGTTAATGAGTGGCTGGATGAAGTAGGGAGCAGTATCCTGGCCCAGCCTTGGGCCTTCGGATGTGCTCTTTTGTGACTAGCTATTTTTTAAATAGAACTTAGAGATTTTTTTTTTATTTTTATTTACTTACTTGTCTACTTTAGGTTCTCAAGGGAGGTAGTCTGATGCCATTGTTTTCATGGTTAAGCTTTTCTACAGTTCCTGTGATGGCTTTGTTTTATCAAAGAATCTTCCTATGTTGTGTAGGCTGGTCCTAAGCCATAGGCCTTATCTGATGCTTCTTTCAGCCTCCTGAACAGCCATGCACACATCTTTAATCCCAGCACTCGGGAGGCAGAGGCAAGCAGATTTCTGAGTTTGAGGCAAGCAGCCTGGTCTACAGAGTAAGTTCCAGGGCAGTCTCTAAAAACTACAGAGAAACTCCATCTCAAAGGAAAAAAATAAAAGTTACATTTCTAGGGAGGCACAGATCTCTGAGTTCTTGGCCACTCTGATCTACAGAGTGAATTTCAGGACAAGAGCGACACACAGAAAGACCTTGTCTGGAGACCCCCCTCCCCCCAAGTTACATTCCTGTGTACCCTGTGATGTCCCTGCTGTCCAACCCTGTGAAATGTTGCTTTGTGGAGGTCTGAGGAGGTAGCAAGGAACATTTTTGTGCTATCATTTTATCTTTTTTTTTTTTTTTTTTTTTTTTTTTTTAATTTGCCAAGCTCACAATAGTTAGAAGTGGGGGGGAGTTAGTTTGGGAAAAGCACAGCAGTGAATTACTTGTGGGGTTTTGTTTGTTTTTTGAGACAGGGTTTCTCTGTGTAACAACCATGGCTGTCCTGGAACTTGATTTGTAGACCACCAGACTGACTTCAGACTCACAGAGATCCATCTACCTCTTCCACCCAAGTGCTGGGATTAAAGGTGTGTGTCACTTAGTCCAGTTCAATTATTTATTAATAACGTGTTTTTTTGTTCATTTGTTTGTTTCCAAGACAGGTTTTCTCTGTGTAGCTTTGGCTGTCCTGAAACTCTGTAGACCAGGCTGGTCTTTACCTCACAGAGATCTGTTTGTCTCTGCCTCTGCCTCCCAAGTGCTGGGATTAAAGGTAGTGTGCCACTACTGTCCAGCATGTTTTTAAGGTAATCAAGATTCTCAAAGACTGCATGAAGTAAGCTGGGTCTGGGAACATAGCCTTTAATCGACATTGGAGAGGTGGAGGTGCCCAGGAGGCTGTGGAGTTCAAGGATATTGCGTTAGATAGTGAGACTTTGTCTCCAAAAATAAAGTAGCTTTATGAGCAAACTATACAATTATGCATAGCTTAAGTTTCCTTTTTTTGAGATGGGGTCTTAGTTGTTGTAATCTGGCTTTGTTGTATGTATGCCAAGGGTGACTGTGAGCATCTGGTTCTGCTCCGCTTCCTTGTGCTTGTGTTACTGACGTGGGCTGCTGCACCTTGTCTATGTGGTGCTGTGGACTGGGTGGGGCGTTTGTGCATGCTGGGTGACACTGTACTGAGCTAATTTCAGCCCTGTAGAAGAGAGTAAATGCTCAGTAAGACCTAAGATACTACATTTTCCCACATATCTTTTTCTTAGTCTCAACACAGCACAGAAGCTAGGCCTGGGCATCAACCCTACCTCTCTGATCCCAAGTACTCTGTCTATAAATTTTTCATTTTATTTTTGAGACAGTGTCTTTTGTAGCTCAGGCTGGCCTGGTAGAACTGATTTTCCTGCCTATCTCCCTAGAGCTTGAGGATTACGAGTGTATGTTACTACATCCAGCCTCAAGTTGTCTATTTGTTTTTCAAATTTATTTTACATATATGAGCGTTTACCTGCATGTATGTGTATGCATCATGTGAGTGCAGTGCCCACTTGGGCCAGAAGAGAACACCAGATTCTCTGGAGCTGAAGCTAAAGACCATTGTTAGCCTACATTTGGGTGCTGGGATGCAAATCATCCCTCCTGTCTTTTTAATTAATGTGTGGTACCTTGTGCTGCAGAAAAATTTGAGAGAGAAACTGGGAATGCTGTTCAATATGTGCAATGCACCAACAGACTGAGCCAGGGTAAGACTCCCTGCCTCCTGTTGGTTGGCTCCAGCTTCCTGTCACTAGGTGTAGGAAATGGTCATCTTGTGTATTTGGCAGCTTTGTTTGTACTCAGCTCTGTGTGGTTAGAATTCTGCCACATTCACTTGTGGTATTTGTGGAAGTCTCCAAGGGGGTGATTCCTGTGTACAGCACTGAACTCTTAGTTTCCTTTTCTAGACTTACTAGTTCTACTTCCAAAACAGTGAAGTACTTTATACTTTGGGCTGGAACTGAGAATTCCCATTTAAACTATGGTAAAGTCCTCTGATTGGCCTTAACCAAACCACTGCTCCTTTATCTCAAGAAGCAGGAGTGGGCTCTGTTCTCTGGGGTGGGCAAGCCAAGGCAGGAGGATTATGAGTTCAAGGCTAGCCTGGACTAATTAACCAGACTACCTTAAAAACCAAACCAAACAAAACAAAAAAGACAAAAAATACACCAAACTCTCCCTGAAATGTGATTACTTCCTTGCTACTTGTATGTGTGTGCGTATGTGTATGTTGGGTCTTGCTGTATATATAGCCCATGTTAGCTTTGAACTTGGAATCCTCCTGCCTATGATTCCTCCTCTCCTCCACCTGTATTTATATAATTTCAGTTCAGTTATTAAAATCAGTAGGTTGCATGCTACAGACGTGTTTTGTTTAGAAGTCAGTTTATTCTCTTGCTTTGGTATTTTTTTTTATTATTTTTTTTCTTATTTTACATATTGATCTCAGTTCCCTCTCCCTCCCATGCCCCCAACCCCCTCCCATTCCATCCCCCCACTACCACACACACACACTCCACAAGGAAGGTGATGCCTTCCAAGAGGGATCATTAAAAGCTGTCAAGTCGTTTGGAGTAGGGACTAGGCCCTCCCTCCTGCCTCTAGGCTAAGGAAGTATCCCTCCATGGGGAATGTGCTCCCAAAGTCCTTTTGTGCACCAGGGATACATCCTGGTTCCACTATCAGAGGTCCCTTAGGCTGTCCATGCCTTCTGAGACCCATGTTCAGGGGGTCTGAGTCAGTACAATGCTGGATTCTCAGCTATCAGTCTGGGGGTCCATTAGCTCCCCCTTGTTCAGGTCAGCTGTCTCTGTGGGTTCCTGTAGCCTGGTCTTGACCCCTTTTCTTACTCCTCCCTCTCTGTAACTGGATTCCAGGAGTTCGGCTAGTGTTTAGCTGTGGGTGTCTGCTTCTGTTTCCATCAGCTACTAGATGAGGGCTCTATGATGGCAGATAAGTTAGTTATCAATCTCATTATTGGGGAAGGGCATTTAAGGCCTCTCCACTGTTGCTCAGATTGTTTGTTGGTGTCAATCTTGTAGGTCTCTGGACATTTCTCTAGAGTCAGTTTTCTCTTCAAATCAATAATAGCTCCCTCTATTATGGTATCTCTCTCTCTCTTTTTTTCCCTCTTGTCTATTCATCCCCCGACTCAATCTTTCTAGTCCCACATGTTCTCCTCTCCTCCCATTCTCTTTATCCTAACTCCCTCTCCACTCACTGCTGTTCCCCCCCCCCCCAATACTCAGAAGATCTTGTTCTTTTCCCCTTCTGTGAGGGACCTGGTATGAATCTCTTAGGTTCCGCCTTAGGTTCCTCCTTGTATCCTAGTTTTTCTGGCAGTGTGAATTATAGGCTGGTGATCCTTTGCTCTATGTCTAAAATCCATATATGAGTGAGTACATTCCATGTTCCTCTTTTTGTGACTGGATTATCTCACTCAGGATGGTTTCTTCAAGTTCCATCCATTTGCCTGTCAATTTTAAGATTCCATTGGTTTTTTTCCGCTGAGTAGTATTACATTGTGTGAATGTGCCACATCTTCTTTATCCATTCTTCAGTTGAGGGGCATCTAGGGTGTTTCCAGGTTCTTGCTATTAAAAATAATGCTGCTATGAACATAGTTGAACAGATGTTTTTGTTGCATGGATGTGGATCATTTGGGTATATGCCTAAGACTGGAATTGCTGGGTCCTGTGGTAGACTGATTCCCATTTTCCTGAGAAAACACCACACTGATCTCCAAAATGGCTGTGCAAGTTTGCACTCCCACCAGCAGTGGAGGAGTGTTCCCCTTTCTCCACATCCTCTCCAGCATATTGCTTTGGTATTTCTAAGAGCACAGACCAGCAGTCCTGTAGAACCCAGTAACATGGTGTGATCCAGACTTTGTAATTTGAGTAAAATACCACAGAAACGTGTGCCTGGGCTTCTCTGCTGAATGTCTTTAATGATGTTCTCAGTGCTTGGGAGGTCTGCCACACTTGACTGCTGTTTCTATCTCCCTCTGTCTCCTCACTTCTTTCTTGCTCTTTTTTCTTTCATCCCCCATCCCTAGTTCTGCTTTTGCCTAGAAGTACCTTTCAGTCAGCAGGTGTAGAGGTCCTGCTGGGTTTTGTTGATTAGGAAGTCAGACTAAAAAAAAAAAAAAAATTCCTCCAAAGCAAAAACACCAACCAAACAAAACAAAAGGGAAGGAAAAAGAAAAATCATAGCACTACTAGGTTGCTATGAGGAGATGGCAGAACTTTTTTCAGAACCACCCTCCCCACCTTTATAGTCACCCATACTTTTCACTGCCACAGCTTTGTGCCGAGCCTGCAGTGGTCTGGTTCAGCATCTTACCTCACACTCTACCCCCTTCACTGTCCTTAACTGAAAAGAAGGAAAGGGAGATGAGCCAGGTTTGTCTCCACGCCCCATTTCCTCCTCTTTGGCTAACTTCATCATTTTCCCCCTCTGTTTGCCCTGATTTTTCTTTCCATTGTCTTTTCCTTTTCCTTGTTTTATCTGAGGCCTGGGTTTAGGTTTTGGTAGAAAGATTCCCAGATTCCCAGTAATATTGAGTGTCTTATGGTTCCCAGTGCTCTGGCCCCAACACAACTTTATATCTATTGTAGTTTGTTTTAAGATCTGAACATCCAGGCTGGAGAGATGACTCAGACAGAGGTTAAGAGCACTGACTGCTCTTCCAGGGGCCTGGAGTTCAGTTCCCACAACCACATGGTGGCTCACGACCATTTATAATGAGATCGGGTGTCCTTTTCTGGCCTGCAGACGTACATGCAGGCAGGATACTGTATATATAATAAATAAATCTTTACAAAATAATAATAAATCCAAACAACCTGAGCAGTGTTGTCTAATGAACTCAGTGACCATTTGAAAAAGGATACAAGTTGTAGAAAACTAAGTTTATTCATTATTTATTAGCTATCAATTAGTGTACTGTACAGCTTCTCAGATTTAAGAATCAGATCAATCTCTGCCCACCTCACTTCCTGTGCCATGCTGATGTTTATTCGACACTTGCTTTTTTAAAGTGTATTTTATTAAAGCAACCATCTCAGGCCCAGCTGTTGGGATGACCTCATTGAGAGAGTACAGCTAGAGTGGAGCTTGGTGCCCTGGCTTGTTAGTCCCCTCCAAGTCTCCCACATTACTTTTCTCAGTGTAGTGTGTTTGTTCAGTAATCTGAGCACCATTTAGCTTGGGAACTGAGATTGTTGCTTGTTTTTTTTGTTTGCTTGTTTTTGAGGCAAGGTCTTACTATGTATCTCTAACTGGCCTGGAACTCATTCTGTAGTCCAAACTGGCCTTGAACTCAAGAGATCCACTGGCCTCTTACTACACCTGGCTTGTTATGTTCTGTTTTTAACATTTATTTATTTGTGTGCTTCATGCATAAGTACACCACTATGTGTGTAGATCAGAGAACAGAGAACAGTTTAGAGGAGTTGGTTTTTCCTTTTTTCTTTTTCTTTTTTTTTTTTTTTTTGTTTTTTTTTTGTTGTTTGTTTGTTTTTTTTGTTTTGTTTTTGGTGGGGGTGGCTTCTGAGACCAGGTTTCTCTGTGGCTTTGGAAGCTGTCCTGGAACTAGCTCTTGTAGACCAGGCTGGTCTTGAACTCACAGAGATCTGCCTGCCTCTGCCTCTGCGTGCTGGGATTAAAGGCCCGACTGAGGAGTTGGTATTTTCATTGCACTGTGAATCACAGGTGTCAAACACAGGCTGTCAGGCTTGATAGCAAGTCTCATTTGTTGAGTTTTCCCCCAGCCCAAAAGTAAGTTTATTGAGTACACTGCAAGGGCAGTAACACAATCTCTTTTGTCAGCTGTTTTATTGACATTAGGTGCAGGAGAGATGGCTTAGCAATTAAGGCACTAGCTGCTCTTCTAGAGGATCCAGGTTTGATTCTCAGCACTCGCATGCACACACACACATGCATGTATGCATGCATGCATGCACGCACGCACACAGCCAAAACCTTCATATACATAAATGATTTTAAAAACCTTTTAACAGTAATAAGGGGCTACCTGCACGAGCTGTCCTTAAATCTGACCTTGTTTTCCCTTCTTCTTTTTGAAAAAACGACCTTGTGTACCCTAAGCTGCCCTCAGATGTTCAGTCTTCCTACTCAGGAAGGATAAACATTTTGACAGGATAAACAGGAGTCTCACCGTATAGTCTAAGCTAGCCTTGAGCTTGCTATGATCTTGCTGTCTGTGCCTCCTGAGAGCTAAGTTATAGATATGTGCCACTGGTGGCTCAGAAACCACTCTGTTTGTTTGGAGACTTGCATTATTATCTGATGTGTTGTGTATCTATGCCTGGTGCTTTATGACTCATTTCTTTAGTTAGTGAAGAATGCAAAGATGAAGCTTACATAACTTAGAGTCTGTGTTACAGGTTCCTATGGTTGCTTGACCAGATAACAGTGTCTCCTTCCCAGTTACCCTTTGCATGTCAGTGTCTGTCCTGGGGACAGCATGCGGATGAGCAAGCACAGACCTTTCCTGGAGACACTGATCGCTGGAAGTGATTGTGGTGGAGGATGATAGATAGACCTTGTTGGACAGTGGATCAGGCACCACTGTTCAGTTAATAGAAGGCAAGGGAAGGACTTGAGAAAAGGTTTCCAGAGGTCTATGCAGACAGACAACCTGTCTGCCCTCCCTTCCTGCTTCTTTTCCTTTTCTGATTTTTTTTTTTTTAAATTATCATCGTGTACTTTCCTGGTACCTACTGAGGCTAGAAGAGGGTGTACGAGACCCTGGGAGCTAGAGTTATAGGAGGTTGATAGTAACCTACTTGATTTGGGTGCTGAGAACTGAACCCAGGTCCTTTGCAAAACCTGCAAATACTCTTAACTGCTGAGCCATCTTTCTAGCCCCCTGGCTCTTATGTCTGTTTCTTACATATGCTTTCTGTCCTGGGGCTTTTCAAATCCCTGTCTTCCTTCTTCCTGTAAGATCCTTAGTGATGTGGATTCTTAGCCAGGTGGTGGTGTGGATTCCTCTTTTTTGTGGTACAAGGAAATGGGATTCAGGGCTTCTTGCACCCTACTGCTTAACCTTGGCCCTAGTTCTCCTCCCTTTTATGATTGATACTTTTTTCTACAAACAAGTTGAATTTAAGAGGGAAGGTATTTTAGTTTTCTTCTGACATCTGTAGAAATGGCAGAACATGCTGACATTTTAAGGAAGTAGGAAATCAGTCTCCTTCCCTCCCTTCCTTCTTCTCTCCCTCTTTCTCCCCACTTCCCTCCCTCCCTCTGTCCCTCCCTCTTTCCCCCTTCTCTCCCTCTCTCCTTTTCCATAACGCCTTGGGAGTTGGTTCTCTTCACCATATGGGTCGGGATGAGCATAGCTGAGTGTCTTCTGACTACCATTTCTGAATGACGGTCACCTTTTCTGCACTCCCATCCTGTTTTTTCCTTCACAAATGAAAAGCACCTGACATCATTTATTTTATAACCCCTCATCAGGATATTAACCAAACACTCAGCCTGGAAGCAGAGGACTTGCCGAAGAGACATGCATGGCTCTTGCCCAGCAGTTGTAAATAGTTGTTGAATTAGTGAATGGAGACCACATGTGAATGTGGCTGTGGAGGCCGTGATACCATCAATGTTTTATCAGTAATTCCATCCTGTTTTTGTACTGTTACCTAAGTATGCCTATGTAGGTACTCAAATTTTCAGGATATATTTGTACTGTTTTTCCCCCAGCCCATACTGGTACCTGGCACAAGATCAGAACCAAAATAAATTTCTCTCACACAAAGAAGCTACTAATCCCAAGTAGCCCGAGTATGGCCTCTTCTTGTTTCTGCTTTCTTTCTGTTTTCTTTTGAAGCACAAATATGGGTCCTCAGCACTCATGTACCCCTGCATGGTGGTGTGTATCTATAACCCCACGCTGGGAACAATAGAGCTATTGGTTCCCCATCTTGCCTTGAGATTGTCCAGTGAGGGAAAAAAAAAAAAACTAGATTTCACATTTTAATGGAAAACCATCTGTAAAGAGCTTCTTGAGAGCATTCCATTTCAAGACTGTGAGAAATTAAGTAACAGTACTATACAAATACAGTGTTTAGAACTTAAAAACCTTAAGATGTGATGCAGTATATGTGTACCTAGAAGTTAATCATATTCCTATTTAATACTATTAGCTCTACAGAGTCAAAACAGGACCAGCTGATTTTATTTAGAATCTTGAAATGGTGTCTGGTCTTTGGGATTTAACCTAGAATAATCATGGGAATGTACCACTTGGTAATTGGACTCCTTGACTAACTGAGCATGATATATTCTGGAGGGATGGGTTAGTATCAGCTGCACTGCTTTCTCTTACATGTTGGCCTGACTATTTTTTATAAAATTCTCATCCTGGATTGGTGAGTTGGTTCAGCAGATAGCTAATCTGGTAAAGGTGCTTGCCACCAAACCTGAGAACATGATTTTGATTCTTAGGACTCACATGTTGGATGCAGAATGGATTCCCACAAGTATTTCTCTGACTCCCGTATGTGAGCCATGGATAAGTTTGTATCCCTCCCAGCTGTGTTAATGTAATGTAAACTCTTTAGAGGACTAGATAGATGGCTCAGTGGTTAAGAGTACACTCCAGTTCCAAGGGATCCAGTGCCCTCTGTGGGCAACTGCATTCACTGTATGTGTCCCACATACTCACACACACAGAAGTGGTATATGCAGATTTAAAAAACAAACAATAAAAAACTATCATTGAACAAGCCTGGCCTGGTGCACTTGGTCTTTGTTGGTTTTTGTTTGAGACAGTTTCTTTGTGTAGCCCAGGTTGCCCTGGACTCACTCTGTAAACCAGGTTGGCCCCAAACTCATCTATCCACCCATCTTTGTCTGGGATTAAAGGCATTTGCCATCACCACCCAGCTTGCATTTGGGTTTTGTTTTTGTTTTTGTTGTTAGTCTGATTTGCCTCGGTGGAATCATATATATCCTGCCCCTGGTCAATTGATGCTAGTTTTCCATGCCTTTTCTACAAAGACTGCAAAGGTTTATGGGTAACTAGCCAAGTCTGTATTTGACTTGTCTTTAACAACTAGTGTACTTTTTTTTTTTTTTTAATGTTATAGGCACTCAAAAGTATTTCTTGTATAAATGGATGTTTAGGGGATTTGCCAAAGAATTCTCTTAAATAAAAGTTGAAGTATCATGTGTATATCAAATACCAGCATTCAAGAGAAGGCCAGAGAGTGTCAGGAAAGAAGGGGATGTGGGTTGGGCATGCACTGGTCCTTCCTGCTCATGGGAAGGGGTAATCTGGAAGCATTACACTGTGCAGCATGCTTAGACTGGCCCATGCACAGAAGCCATGGTACATTCATAACAGGCTGCTGTGTATATAAATAGCTGTGTTGTCCAGTGATAACTATCAGAGTACTTTAAAAGTTCTGGTAGTACATTTCCTTATACAAGTGGTGACAGATTTGTAGTTACTCTCAAATCTGTGATTTGACAGTTATCCTGTTTAAATTTAACTAAAATTACTCTCTTAATTTTCGGTTTTGATGTTAGAGATGGAATTTGGAGTCTTATGTATATTATTCTAGATATGACTTCAGGCATTTTGACCTTTGAAATTTATACCTTTTACTTCTAGTTTCCATAGTGGGCTGCTTTCTAACAATGAAAGTTGGTGTCTCATCATGTGTTCATGCTGCCAGGCATTGCTACATGTGTATCAGCAGCATTGGCTGGCCATTAGCTCCCTCTGTTTCTGTACACCCTCCCTCGCAGAGAGTAGTCTTTTCTCCTGCCTGCCTGCCTGGCACTTTGGTCCCTAGGTCTGTGATAGTTTCTGTGGACTGTGGGCAACTGGTTTAGGCTATCAATGTTGTCAGCACCTAGGCATCTAGGATGCACTCCATCTTTCTACTGTACTACAGACAAGGTGGTATAGCTGTGTGGGAGAATGTCGAATGGTTTTGTTTTTATTAAATTCTGGTTTTCCCAGTTTCTTTAAGGTATCTCCAGTTTGCCCTTAACTTTCTGTGGCATTAGAAAGGAGTCTTGCCTTAAATTCTGTTTCCTAAGGCTGGTTAATCCATGGAAGAAACTGCAGTTTGATTTTATTTTTAACCACAAGTAAATCCAGGCAACTCATATGACTTGAGGCTGAGCTATTGGGACAGTTAAGCAGCCTCATTCTCCACTGTATCCTGGCATGGTCACAGGAGCTGGAGATTGGTGAATGAATACAATAGTCGCATTGTGTCATGGTAGATACCTAATGTCTTGTGAAAGAATGGAGAGTTTGAACCCTCAAGGAGCCTGAGTGTTTCAAATAGAGTAAATGTGATCTATCCTTTTATCTTTTACTATAAAAAATGCCTAGGGAGATCTTTGTGTAGAGACTGGATAATTATGGCCTTTTATAGTTGAATTTGTACTTGGGGCTGCAGCTAGGCTAGTTGTTCTGCTGTAACAGACACTAGAAGATGGGATCTACTGTATACCTGCAGTTGCTGGACAACTCATCCTCCCCAAATAATAACTTCACCTCACATAAACCAGGATGTCTTGGGGTTTCTAGTGCTGTGAAGAGATTCCATGGCCACAGCAACTCTTATAAAAGAAAACATTTAATTGGGGCTGGCTTATAGTTTCAGAGATTTAATCTGTTACTGTCATGGTGGGACATGGTGGTGTGCATTCAGACATGGTGCTGGAGAAGGAGCTGGGAGGGCGACATCTTGGTCCATAGGCAGCAAAAGCAACTGTGTCCCATGTTGAGTATAGGTTAAGCATATGAGACCCCAAAGCTCCACCTTCACAGTGATAAGCTTCTTCCAACAAGGCCATGCCTCCTAATACTGCCACTTCCTATGGGCCAAGTATTCAAATGCACGAGTCTGTGGGGGGTCATTTCTATTCAAGTCACCATACAGGTTAAGCTGGGTATGGTGACACACACCGTTAATCCCAGTACTCAGGAGGCAGAAACAGGCAGACCTCTGACTTTGAGGCCAGCTTGGTCTGTATGTCAAGTTCCAGGCCACACAGAGCTACATAGTGAGTCCCTGTCTCAAAAACAGAACAAAACAAAATGTTTTTATAAAAAATAAACAAACATTTTGGGCAGTGGTGGTACACTCCTTTAATCTCAGCACTCAGGAGGTAGAGGCAGGAGGTTTGAGGCCAGACTGGTCTACAGGACAGCCAGGGCTGTTAAACATAAATCAGGGTGCCAGGTTGAGACCCTTCTTTAGACTAAGAGATTTGGTGGTTCCTCAGGCATATCATCAGGACCTTTTCAAAGGATTTGTGGAGGTGGATATAGCTTGCTTTTACTGATTAACTTGTGTTCCCTAACTTCCACTTCAACACCCACCTTTTCTTTTTCAAGGTGGAATTCACATAATAGAAAATTAAAGCATTTTAAAGGGAATGATTCAGTAGCACTTAGTATATTCACATTGTTGTGCAACTACCTCTCCTACCTGTCTATATTTTTGTCACTCCAAAAGGAGGCCCAGTACCCAGTAAATTTTCACTCTTCTTACATGGCCCCATGCAACTCCTGTCTTTGGCTTTGTCTATTTTGGTTTGTGTCATAAATGGACTCATCTACTATGTACATAGTTATGTGTAGATAGATAGGTAGGTAGGTCAGGGCAACTTTTGAGAATTGATTTTTTTTTTTTTTTCCCCTCCTATCTGATGTGGCTTCCAGTGAATGAATTGAGGTCATTAGGATTGGCAGCAAGTTTCCTTACCCACTGAGGCATCTTGCCAGGACTTGTCTCTTTGCTTTGTTTACTGTTTCTGTAATGGTTTTGTATATATATTTTGAGACAGGGTCTTACCTTGTAGACCAGGCTGACCTTGAACTCAAATCTGAGTGTTCTTGCTCTGATTAAAGACATGCACTATCATATCTGGTCTGCATTTCTTTTATTTTTCAGTGTTGAAAAATCAAATGCTACCCGGGCGGTGGTGGCTCACGCCTTTGATCAAGAGCTAGTTCCAGGACAGCCTCCCAAACCACAGAGAAACCCTGTCTCAAAAAACAAAAGAAAAAGAAAAAAGAAAAAATCAAAGGCTATACTGAGTAAAAGCAATTTATGGGGGAGAAGGTAGTAGAGAAGATGATTTATGTGCTCTTTCCTAAAATGTAGCTACTGCAGCTGTTAGCACAGCCCCAATACAAGAAAAACATGTCCTTTTCTGTTGTTACAGATAGACTTACATGTGTGGGAAAACAGACCAGGAACACTGCTGAATTAAGGTAACTTCACATATATAATTGGTAATCATCAAGTTTGGTGGTGGTGGGGGGTTGAGGAGGGTTCATTTTCTGAGAGGGTCTCACTATGTGTCTTTATCTGTCCTGGAACTCATTGTGTAGACCAGGCTACTCCTTGAACTCACAAAGATCCACCTGTCCTCTGCCTCCCAGAGGCAGTGATTAAAGGTGTGCTCTTTGTCCATCATGATACTCAGGTTTTTTGTTTTATATTTCAAGACAGGGTTCCTCTGTGTACTGGCTGTCCTGGAACTCACTTTGTAGGTCAGGCTGGCCTGGAACTCAGAGATCCACCTGACTGCCGAGGCCTGGGTTTAAAGACTATGCCACAGAGCCTAGCATTCATTAGTTCTTTCTGTGTTTTGGAGACAGGGTTTCTCTACGCAACAGCCCTAGCTGTCCTGGAACTAGCTTTGTAAACCAGGCTGGCCGCCTCTAACTCCTGAGTGCTGGATTAAAGGCTTATTATTATTGTTGTTGTTATTATTATTATTATTAAAGTTTTTTGAGATTTATATTATGTATTTATAAGTGTTTTGTTTGCTATATGTCTGTACTATGTGCAGGCAGAGGCCAAAGAAGGTGCCAAATCTACTGGGACAGTTACAGTTGTTATCCCCTATAAGGTGCTGGGAATTCACCCCATGTCCTCTGGGTCAGTACTCTTAACCATAGAGACATCTTAATAGCCCTAAAAAAGATTTATTTATTTTTATCTTATTTGTATGGATGTTTCATCTGCTTATATGTATGTATATATTACATTCATTTAGTGCCTTTGGTGGCCAGAGAGGGCATTGAATCCTTGAGAACTGAGTTAACAGACAGTTGTTATCCCTGTGTGGGTGCTGGAAACAGAATCCCAGTCCTCTGCCAGAGTAACAGTATTTATAGCCCCGAGCCTCCCTTCAGCCTGCGGCTCCAAACCTCCTTTGGTGTCCTTGTAGGCCAGGCTGACTTTAAAGTCAAGCATCCTCCTGCTTCCCTCATTCTCTCACTGTGTGAGATTACAGGTGGAAGCCATCAACATCTGGCCCATTTTCCTATTTAAAAAATGTGTGTGTGTGGTGTGTGTGTCCATGCATGTTTTTTTTTTGTTTGTTTGTTTTGTTTTTAATTATACATATGCGTGTTTCTGTGTGTGGGTATTTGCATGTGAGTGAAGGTGCCCCCAGAGGCCAGACAGTTCAAATTGCCTTGAAGCTGAATTAAACTCAGCTTGTTGGCTATAGTAATGTGCTCTTGATGTGTGGAGCATCTCTTCCAGGCCCTCTGCCTTAGTCTGTAGTTTTTCAAGATAGGGTTTCTCTGTAATAGCCCAAGCTGTCCTGGAACTAGCTTTGTAGATCAAATTCAAAGAGATCCATCTGCCTCTGCCTCCCAAGTGCTGAGATTAAAGGCTTCTGCTAACACACACACACACACACACACACACACACACACACACACACACACACACACACACACACACTCTCATGCCTGTGTGTGGATTACAAGCATGTCCCTATGCTTATATAGAGGCCAAAAGAGTGTATCTAACCCTTCAAAACTGAAGTTAGGCATTTGCAATAATGCCTAGCTGTACTGTGTGTTTGTGTTTTATTTTTTTCAAGGCAGGGTTTCTCTGCCCTGGCTGTCCTGGAACTCAGTTTGTAGACCAGGCTGGTCTTGAACTCACAGAGGTCAGCCTGGGATTAAAGGCATGTACCACTGGCTTTCTTTTCTCTCTGTTTTCTCACATTTCAGTCAAGAATCAAGATTCAAAGTCCACAAACAATTAATCTATAGCCTAGGTTCACTCAGTTCTTAAAATCCTCTTGTCTTAGCTTTTTGAGTGAGCTGAAATTAAAAGTGTGTCCCACCATGCCAAATTTAAAAGGTAACTATTAATAGAAAACTGAAATACACGCAAAAAGTTAACACTTCAAAAACTCCCATCAGCAAATTAAAGTCATTACTAGGTCATAGCTGGTCTTATTTCTTACATATGCCCCTACCCATGTCTGTTTCTTGCTTGTTTGAGGAGAATCCTTGTGGTTTTTTTTTTTTTATATATATATATATATTTATTTATCCTGTATATAGTGTTCTGCTTGGATGCAGGCCAGAAGAGGGCACCAGATCTCATTTCAGATGGTTGTGAGCCACCGTGTTGTTCCTGGGAATTGAACTCAGGACCTCTAACCTCTGAGCCATCTCTCCAGCCCGGAGAATACTTGTTCTTTAAACAGTATTGTTACACTGTTAAAATGTGTTGGCAGTTGCTCCCCATCTATGTACAGATCTGGTGCTGTTTGCTTGGGTTTGGCTTCACAGTTGGTCTAATCCTCCCTCTCCCCTCCCCCCTTTCTTTCTTTCGGATTGAGACAGGGTCTCTAGCTCTGGCTATCCTGAAACTTACTGTAGACCAGGATGGCCTCACTCTTACAGAGATTCATCTCTCTTTGCCTCCTGAGTGCTGGATCAAAGGCAATGACTTACACTCCCAACCACTATCATAACCTCACAGCTTTTAGAAATTCCTGTTATAGAAAATAACTTCTTGGGGCTGGAGAGATGGCTCAGTGCTTAAGAGCACCAGCTGCTCTCCCAGAGGACTTCGGTTCAATTCCCAGCACCCACATGGCAGCTCACAGCTGTCTGTAACACCAGTTCCATGGGATCTGACACCCTCATACCAGTGCACATAAAATAAATTTAAATTTAAAAAAAGAAAGAAAGAATGAATGAAAGAAAGAAAAGAAAATAGCATCTAGGCCTGGAGAGATGGCTCAACAGTTGGGAGCACTGGCTGCTCTTGCAGAGGTCCTGAGTTCAATTCCCAGAAACCACATGGTAGCTCACAACCATCTGTAATGAGATCTGGTGCCCTCTGCTGGCCTACAGGCTTACATTCAGGTAGAGCATGGCATAACAAACAAACAAACAAACAAATAAATAAATAAATAATTTCTAGAAAGAAAAAAAGCATCTCAAACAAGGGCAGTAGTATTCTTTGCCAATTTGACTTCTACTCAATATCACCTTGGGGTTGTTCTGTCGAAAGGGGTACTTCAGTAGTATAATCACTGGAGGCTTAGGGATTAGGCACTGTCAGACTGATTATCTCATTTTTTTGTTGTTGTTGTAGCTCTCTGACGTAGGTAGATATTGTTATTCCTAGACCAGAGTGAAGTGATTTAGTGAGATCCTATTTGTAAGTTGGAGAAACTGAAATTTTTTTCCTCCCTTCCTCTTCCTTCCTTCCTTCCTTCCTTCTTCCTTCCTTCCTTCCTTCCTTCCTTCCTTCCTTCCTTCCTTCCTTCCTTCCTTCCTTCCTTCTTTTTTCTTCTTTTCTCTTTGGTGTTGTTTGTTTTTGTTTTTCCAGACAGAGTTTCTTTGTGTAGCCTTGGCTGTCCTGGAACTAGCTCTAGATCTGGCTGTCAGAGGTCTGCCTGTCTCTGCCTCTTCAGTGCTGGGATTAAAGGTGTGTGCCACCACTGCCCAGCAATAAAATTGTTTTTCAAAATATGTATCACCCTCCCCCCTTGGTTTTTGAGATAATGGTTTCTCTGTATTGCTTTGGAGCCTGTCCTGGAACTTGATCTGTAGTCCTGGCTGGCCTCGAACTCACAGAGATCCACCTGCTTCTGCCTCCCGAGTGCTGGGACTAAAGGCATGTGTCACCAATTTCCTGCTCAAAATATGCACCTTTAAAAATTTTAAATCATAGGTTATTTTATGTGTGTGCATGGACACCAGAACATACAAATGGAAATCAGGGCAACTTGCAGGAGCTGATTCTCCCCTTCTATGAGGTGTATCCTGGGCAATCAAAATCAGGCTGTCAGGTTTGACATTAAGTGTCTTTATTGGCTGAATCATCTTGATGATTTCCCCTTTTTATCAGTGGCAAGCTTCTGCCCAAGTGTCATTGTTAGTAACTGTCAAGTAGTAGAGCCCTGAGGTCACTGTTGAGGTACTCTGTCATAATTCTTTCATAGGGGTCTTGATTGGAGGGGCATTCTGCTGCTGTCTATCACAGAGTTGGGGGTTTTACACCTCATACCACATTTGTGCAGTATTCTAATGTTAACACTTAAAGATACTGCATGTTACTTAAAGTAAGGACAGGGTACATCAGCTTTTTTGTTGTCATGTAGTGGGCAAGCACCCTACTTCTGAGCTACGCGTCCGTCCCATCCCGTTCCCCCCCCCACCCCTTGGATTTTCGAGACAGGGTTTCTCCGTGGTTTTGGAGGCTGTCCTGGAACTAGCTTTTGTAGACCAGACTGGTCTCAAACTCACAGAGATCTACCTGCCTCTGTCTCCTGAATGCTGGGACTAAAGGCATGCGCTACCACCACCGAGCCCTGAGCTACATTTTTTGCCCCATGCATTTAAATTATTCCAGTTTCCTAAACAGCAGTTCTAAGTTAAAGCTGAAAGCAGATGTGGGTCACGGGCAGTCATGAGGCCTCAGCAGGTCCTGTCTTAGTGGATTAGGCTGGAAAGTGCCATCTCAGCAGAGCCAAAGCTTACCTGGGACATGCTCTGGAGGGGAAGAGCTGTCCAGGCAAGCATAACTGATAGTGGGGTTTCCTGAAGGGTCAAGGGACTAACGACACGGAAGAGAAAGACAAAAAGTGATTAAATGTAAGTAAAACTTCTTGAAGATATATTCATTTTAAATGATTAAAGCAGTGTAATAGCATTATACATGCCCTTTGCACTTGTGTGCTGTACTTCACTTGAGCTGTGAAAAGGTAATATTAGGACAGCAAGTTAAGGCAGGCACTCACTGTTAATGCTGCATGGAAGGGGAGAACCAGCTCCTTCATGCTGCCCTCTGCCCTCATCTGGTGTGTTCTGTGCACACACACAAATAGATAAGAAGTTAAAAAAAAAAAAAAAAGGTTACTAGCTAATAAGAATCTTTTTTTTTTTTTAATTAAACATACTGTGTGAGAGTTGGAGGGTGATTTTATATAGAGTCAAGTTTTCTCTTCCCACCTTTACATGGGTTCTAGGGATTGAACTCAGGTCATTCTGTTGACCTAAAATCTTTCTTCTTTTTGTTTTTTCCAGACTGGGTTTCTCTACTAAAATCTTCTAATTGGACACCATCTTCATATACTACAGAAAAAATACATGACAGTCACCCAGCTATAGTGCTTAAAACTAGGAAAGTTGATTTACTAAAAACTTGGTAAACCTTTATAAAGCTAATACGCTATCGAGCTGCCTTTGGGTAAAGTCAATGACCACCTAGCCTGAGGAGCTTTTGAGGGAGCTCAGAAAGTTCCTCTGTTTACAAAACCCTGTTACTGTGTTGTTTTCAGCCTATGGTATAAAAGCTAGCTCAGCTTTGGTGTTTATGTCCAGGTTGACTGGACTAATTCAGGGCCCCTCATGACTTTAGGCTGCTACTTTTTCTTAATGAATGCTGGGTTGGGTGGAAGGTCTTTATAGCCAGAGTGGCTTTTAGTAGGGTAAGGAGTGCTAGAGTGCAGTGACCCTGACTCTGTAAGGTAAAGCCAGCCACACATAGGCAAGACTAACATGGTACCACATCTTTCTATCTAAACATCTTGTTGTTATTCATTTGGGATTTTATTCTGTTATGTAGGCATATTCCTAAACGTTAGTCCTTAAGTTTTGTGTGCTAAAGACATAATCCAGCTTTTTCCTGCAAAAGTAAAAAATGTTCTCTAATACCATGTGTCCAGGGAAGCCTGAGGTATCCTCCTCTTGTGCCTCTTTCCAAGTGAGCCAAGCATCCACTCAAGAATTGCATTTGAAAACAACAACTATAGCTAAAGATGGTGGTACATATCTGTAATGCTAGCGCTGGAGAAGTGGAGTATGAGGTCAGTCAGACTGGGTATAATGGTAAATTTTAGGTCTTACTAGGCTATTTAGCAAGATTCCCTCATAATAAAAGCAAGAGTGTGGTGGGAGCATTGACAGAAAATGAGAATACCATTGTGGTTAGGAATCCTTTGGAAACTGTCACTGTGTACCCTGCTTTCCTGGAGAACTGCTGCAGCAGGTGCGAGCCTAGGATTGGAGGCCTCCCTTTGGTGCACAGCTGCACCTTGTAGGCCTTTCTTGGTAGCACATGCTGGTGATTACTCTCAATTAAGCACCTTCTGTCCTGCAAAGGCACTTAGTTGGAAGGGATTTTGTTACCAGTATATGTATCAGGAACCTATAATGTGGATCTTCATTGATGGTGTTCATTTGTTTTTCTGTAGAATAAAAAAGTATAAGGAACTTAGAAGTTAGGCTTTGGGGTTATCCAGACATTTTACCCAAGATGTGTTTTACTTATAATGAAAGTAACAGTGGTTAATTAAGCATGGGTTATTAACTTTGAGTTTTGAGAAAGAGTTGAGACAGGATCTTGATACACAGTTCTAGGTGGCCTGGATCGCACTATATTACCAAAGAGGGCTAAGACTCAAAGCGGTCAGGCAGTCTTTGTACCTCTGCATCACACCTGACAATATTTTATCTTTGCTGTGTGTGTGTGTGTGTGTGTGTGTGTGTGTGTGTATGCCAATCTTAACATCTTATTTTACTTACTACCTCATTTACCAACACAGGGCCTCTCACTGAACCTAAAGCAGGGGTTCTCAACCTTTTGCACAGAGACTACCCAAGACCATTGGGAATCAGATATTTACATTGTGATTCATAACAGTAGCAAAATTACACTTGTGAAGTATTCAATGAAAATAATTTTATGGTTGTAGTCACCACAATGTGAGGAACTGTATTAAAGGGTTAAAGCATTAAGAAGGTTGAGAACCATTGACCTAGAGATTTTTCCATGCCAACCAGATGAACTGGCTTTTGAATCCAAGAACCCACACATCTCTGCCTCATCCCCCGCCTGCTAAGTACCTCTTTAACTTTTACATAAAAAATTTGTTGCCTGGGGGAAGGGCTGGAAAGATGACTCTTTGATTCCTGGCACCTACATGGCCAATAGTCCTCTGATTCCAGTTCCGGGGAATGTGATGCATTTTCTGACCCAAGGGCATAGGTGTTCACACGGCACACATAAATACAGTGCAGTCAGAATATTCATACTCTGTAATTTGCATGGAGGTATCAAGATCCTTGCATAAATCACATTGGTATTAAGTAATTCCATCTTTAGTTTCAAGGTGCTCTGATCACATTCACTGGTTGATTTAACAGCCAACATCCTCCTCAGAAGTGTAGCCTGTATGCCAAATACAGTGACATACGTGAGGCTTGCTATTCCAACACTTAGATTCTGAGGCAAGAGATTTGCTTATCAGTGCAAGGCCAACCTAAGCTTCCAAAATGAGTTCCAGACAGACACACAGGCATCTCTATGTATAGGTTCCTCTGAGGAAAAGACGTCTCTTGTTTTATTTTTACTTTTTGGTGTTTTGAGACAGAGTCTCTATGAAGTCATGGCTATGCTGTAATTGGGTATATAGATCAAGCTGGCCTTGAACTCCCAACTGCTATACTAAAGTATAGTCTACTAACTGAACTATATCCTTTATCCAGGAAGTCAGGTTTGTTAGCTTATCTATTTTTAAAATAGTTGTAATATATCCCAGGCTGGCCTCAAGTTATGTAGCCAAGGATGACCTTAAAGGGGGACTCTGATCCTCCTGCTTATTTCCCGAGTACTGGGATTATAGGTGTACACCATAGCACCTCATTTATCCTGGGGCTGGGCTCAAATCCAGAGCTTTGTATGTATCAGTCAAACACTCTACCAACTGAACTCTTGCATCCCCAGGCTGAAAATCCTTTGTTCTAGCAGGATGATCTCAGTTGTCTCTGAGTTTGGGGCTGTTGTCTTACAAGACGGATGTGTAGAGTCTGACCAGCCTTATTCAGTCCATACCTAGAAGGGTCAAGATCCTTCTGAGCATCCTGGGACTCCATAGGGTTTTAGTGGGAGAATAGAGGGCTTCTGGATACTTCTAAGTACTAGTTTTCCAGATTGCCTCAGTTCTGTTTCCTGAAGAAATTATTTCTGCTTTCATTGTGTGCTAGGTATTCTGGATGTCTAGCAGTTTGTTCTTGGTTTCTGAGAGAGACTCAAAAAATCTTTTCATGTTTAGAAAGGCCTTTTATTTTTATTTTTCTGGAGATTGGGTCTCTGTGATACAGGTTGGCATTGAACTTAAGATTTTTTTTTCTTCACCTAAGTGGTAGATTGCACTAACACTTTTTCAGTCTGCTACCACATTTTTGGCACTGTTATACATTGTTGCACCATTCAGAGTTAGTAAAAAGAAAATGATTATGTTGTTAATCCAGTCCTAGATAGGGTTTTAAAAGTTCTGATGAATGTTGCAGGAAAGTTCTGTTTTTGAGACCATAGATCTGAAGTTTTCAATTACCCCTCCCCTCTCATTTTTCAAGACAGGGATTCTCTGTGTAACAGCCTGGTTGTCCTAGACCAGTCGAACTCACAAAGATCCTACTGCCTGTGCCTCTCAAGTGCTGGGATTAAAGGCTTGTGCCACAATGCCCAGTGTTTACTCCCTTTATAAGTTACTCAAAATTGAATTTTCAGTTAACCAGTCATACTTAACCATTTCATGCTTTGTTTCTGTTGCAGAGCTTGGATTCTGGGGTTTGGAAAGCACTGAGACCTGAAGATGAGTGAGCTTGACCAGCTGCGGCAGGAGGCCGAGCAACTGAAAAACCAGATTAGAGTACGTACCCATATGTCTTATGTTCCAGGCCAGAAGTTACCGTTGAATGGATAGCAGAGTGAGGTAAAATTGTCTAGTGTGTGGTCGGCATGCTCTAGATACCTGGCCTATGATGTTTTCAGAGGCTTTGTTTTCTTACTAACTTGAATTTGTTGCTTGAATATACAAATTCTTCCTGTGGAAAACTAGGTTTTAGATCCTCCTTTGTGGCTACTGTAGGCCACTGTATCAGAAAGTGAAAGTAAAATGGCATTTTAGATGTGCCTGCCTTATTTTTCATGATTTTGAAGTGGGTTCTGCTCCAGGGTGACCGTTAAGAGTGTTCATGACAGCTCTTGGGCCACCAGAGAGAGCAGATTTGTCTGCCTGAATACATAACTAAATGAAAGGTAAATTTCAGTTGGGTGATGGCACACAGCTTTAATACCAGCACTCAAAAGGCAGGGGCCGTGGATCTCTGAGTTCCAGGACAGCCAGGGCTACATAGAGAAATATTGTCTCAAAAAGAAGAAGGGGAAAGGTAAATTTCTCTGTATTCTGACTCTTTTCTTTTGCTGGAGATGGAAGTGACAGCCCTCACATGCAAGGTGAATGTGGGTTTTATAGTTTGGAGGTTTGTACTGCATTTTTTTGTTACTTGAAATAGGGCCTCACTTCTCACTGTGCAACTTTGGCTGTCTTGGAACTCAAAATGTAGACTTGCCCAACCTTGAACTCAACATTATACAGAGACAATTCAAGTATGTCTTTCCTTTTCTTAGACTTAGTTTAAAGATCGAGGAGAAAAAATAAACCTTAAGGCTTAACTGGAAAAACCCAGTTTTCTTTTGTTTAGGGTTTTGTTTATTTGAAATATCTTTTCTCTGATTTTCATGCTCTTGTCTATAAGGGTACAGCTGTCTTCAGAGTCTCATACAGTAAGTTGTTAATCAATATCTGCCTAAACAAAAATTCACATTTCCTTTAATTTGTCATTTGTGTTTGGGCTGCCAGTGGGACAATGAGGAAAATCTCCAACATTGCTTTAGCCAACTTTTTTGTTTTGTTTTTGAGGCAGGGCTTCTCTGTGTAACATAAGTGGCTCTGGCTGTCCTAGAACGCCTTTGTAGACCAAGCTGACCTTGAACTCACAGAGATCTGCCTGCCTTTGCCTCCCAAGTGCTGGGGTTAAAGGCATGTGCCACCACTGCCTGGCTGCCAAACTTTTTCTTGAATTTAAAAAAAAAAGATACCAGAATTGCCTGAGATTTAGAACCAGAAGTAAAAACAGAAAATAATTCTGTGCTGTAAGTACTTCCCACCTCAACATCTGAGTCTAGATTGTCTTGGTCAGTGGTTTTTTGTTTTGGTGTTTTTGGGTTTTTTTTGGTGTGGTATAAACAAAGTTAAATAATATGAGATATTTCCCTAAATTGATGTATTTCACATGGCAGGCAAGTATTATAGCACGGGAAGTATACCCCTAGCTCTGATACCTGAAATCTTTTTAGGGTTAGAGTTTGGGGGGTATTTATTATTGTACTAAGATTGATCTCAAAATTGTGGGTTCAAGTGTTCCTCCTGTGTTAGTCTCTCCTGTAACTGGGATTACAAAGCATGCCTAGATTCCCCTAGAAATTTCTTTTTGTTTTGTTTTTCAAGGCAGGGTTTCTCTGTATTGCTTTAGAGTCTTTCCTGGAACTCTGTAGACCAGGCTGGCCTCGAGGCTCACAGAGATCCACCTGCCTCTGTCTCCTCAGCACTGGTAATTAAAGGTGTATGCTACCATTGCTCAGCCCCCTAGAATTTTGTGTGACTTTTAAAGCTAGGAGCTAAGCATGGTGGTACACACCTTTAATGTAGTGCTTGGGGGAGGAAGCAGAATGAAAGTGATTCAGAATCACTCTCAGCTACATGGTGAGCTTGAGGTTAGCCTAGGTACCCCGTGAGACCTTGTCTCAAAAGGTGACCGACCACAGGGCCCACGCTACACTTCCAGAGGACACCAGTTGGGTTCCCAGGACCCAGATCAAGTGGCTCACAATCCCATGCAACTTTTTTGTGGGAAGTAGGGTGTTCGAGACAGGGTTTGTCTGTAAGTTTGGAGACTGTCCTTGTCCTGGAGCTCTGAAGACCAGGCTGGCCTCAAAAGTCACAGTTTCACCTCTCCCCCCCACCCCCCCAGGGCTGTGAGGACAAAAGGCATTTGTCACTATACTTAGCTTGTGATTTGAACTTTTTAAAGGTGGACAAAGTGGAGATAGCTGTTCTGTTTAAAGTTAAACTGGCGTGGAGGTCAACTACATGGCAGAGGGGAGATTATAAGAAAGCCCAAGTGTTGGGAAAAGCATGCTTAGAACATAGAAAGAAAGGAGGAAAGGACATATTTGGAAAAGCTAGCGGCTTTATAAAGCTACATGTTTATAGCCATGTAGCTACTTGGCTTGAATCATTTCACAGCTAAGATAAAAGTCATGCTAGTTTTTATAATACTCAGGCTTACTTACTCCACATGGTTTTACTTCTGTGGCATATAGTCCCTGTGCCTTCCTTTCTGCACACAGAGTGCCCCTGTGTGCAGCACTCAAGAGGTACAAACAGGAGGATCAGCAAGGCCCTGTCCCAAAAGGGAAAATGTAAAAAAGCGGGTAAAAACAGTCTCAACAAGCCTCATCTAGTCCCACCTCACTAAGTAATTACTTCAGTCAGTACTGTGCCGTCCTTTCAGCTGTGTTTTGCTGTTAAGTTCAGCTCACGTGTCACGATAAGGGCGTGCTTCACTTCACATTCACGGCCCAAGACCTCCCTCCATTGTGGATACCACCATTATCCTAGTAAAGACGTTGCTCCAACCCTCATGAGAAGTACCATCCTCACAGACGACTGCATGGGATTTGGACCTTGCCTCTCAGCACTGCTCTACCTTCACAATGCATTGGTGAAGAGAGGTGAAAGAAAGGGGGGACTTTTTGTTTGTTTTTGAGACAAACAAAAAGTTTGTCTCAAAACTTGGCTGCTCTGGAACTCTATATGTAGACCAGGCTGGCCTCAGACTCACAGAGATTTCCTTGCTTCTGCCTCCCAAGTTCTGGGACTAAAGCTGTGTGCTACCTTACCTAGCCAGGAATACTCTTTTAAAAGTAAAATTCTGGAGCTAGGGAGATACTTCAGTAGTTAAGTTCTGTTCTCAGCACCACCTCCAACTCTCTAACTTGAGAGGACCTGGCTCTCCTGGTTTCCACCAGTACTGACACACACACACAAATTTAGAACTAAACAACAACAAAAAAAAACCCACTTTTTAAAAAAGGGAGAGGATATGGTATAAGTGAGGGAAGTAAAACATTCTTTACTGGTTACCCACTGAGTAATGCTTGTTGAAGAGTTTAGTGTAAGGGCTGCTGGCATGTCCTGACTTGGCATTCTAGTGCTTGCCTGCCAGTATAGTCCACAGCTTGCCAGTGTGCTGGAACTCACCATATGTGTTGGTACGTACCTTCCTGGCACTGGGAAGATAGAAGGGTGCCTTCAGTTTGAGGGCCAGCGTAGTGAGTTCTAGGACCTACTGAGTTACAAAACAAGACCAGTCTTACATTCAAAAGCAGGAGGCTGGGTGTGACAGAAAGCACTTCTATTCTTAGCACTCTGGAAGCATAGGGAAATGATCTCTGTGGGTTCTGAGCCATCCTGGTCCACATAACAAGTTCCAGGACAGCCAGGGTTATATTCAAGTGAAGGTTCTTGCCACCCAATATTGTAAGCCGAAAAAGCCAAGTTTTACCCCTGGAGTCCATGTCAAGGTGGAAAGAGCACTGGCTGCAGAGTTTTCCCATGACCTCCATGTTCCATAGGATGCACGCCAATAAACATGCCAGTCACACTCTACATTAGATCCTGTCTCCAGAAATAAAAATAAAAAATAAGACCAAATAAAAAAGAACATAGTGAACTATATAAGAAATAGATGATTCTAGGAAGTGTTTGTTCTTAGATTTGTTTTTCATGTGAAATACACCCTGTGGTGATTTCAAAGAAAATGGTCCTCGTAGAGAGTGGCATTAATTAGGAGGTATGGCCTTGATTGAGGAAGTGCATCACTGTGGGAGTGGCTTTGAGTGTTAAGCCACTCCCAGTGTCACCATCCATTTCCTGTTGCCTGCCTGCATACCGCCATGCTCTCGACCATGATGATGATTATGGACTGAACCTCTGATAGTAAGCCACCAGCACAATTGAGTATTTTTTTAAGAGTTGCTATGGTCGCACTCAGGAGGTGGAGGCAGGCCAGCCTGGTCTACAGAGCAAGTTCCAGAACAGGTTCCAAAGCAATACAGAGAAACCCTGTCTCAAAAAACAAACAAACAAACAAAAAAAAAAAGAGTTGCTGTGGTCGTGGTGTCTCTTCACAGTAATAGAAACCCTAAGACAGCCCACCACCACCAAAAAAAAAAAAAAGCCTATCAGTATTTTGTTAATCCTAAGGAAACACAGGCTGTCAAACAAATGTTTCATTAAAATACACATACAGAGGAACTTAATTTACTCTTATAGACCAGCTACATTCTACATATGGTCCAAAATGTAGTCACCCAGAGACTGAGCTGAGCTGAGCTGACCCAGACGGTCTGTTTTCAGTGTGTAGTGACTGCCCGCCTGAGATGGGCCACGCCTCTTCTGTGGCGGAGCCTTTGTACTCATACCCAGACAGGACAGGAAGTTTACTGATTGGTTGAGTGAACATTATATATCCATATGCATAAATCCATTAAGAAATTGTGAGCCAGGTGGTGGCGGCACACATCTTTAATCCTAGCACTCAGGAGTCTGAGGCATTTGGATCTCTAAGAGTTCCAGGACAACCAAGACCATTACATAGAGAAACCCTGTCTCAATCTCCCCTCCCACCAAGAAAAGAAGAAAAAGAAACAAAGGAATTATTGTGGTGGCACATGTCTTTAATTCCGTCACTTGGGAGGCAGAGACAGGAGAGTGTTTATAAATTTGAGGCCGGCCTAGACTACACATTGAGTTCTAGGCCAGCAGGAGTTAAAGGAGCATAGCTCAATTCTAATTAATTAATTCTCAGGTCAGCAAGATGGCTTATTAAGTAAAAGTACTTGCTACCCACTTTTCCTAATGACTTGAGTTCCAGTCCCAAGACCTACATGGTAGGAGAGAATTGGCTCCCACAAGGCGTCCTCTGACCTCTAACATAGTTCGAAAAAGTTTTGAAAAGTGTCTGTCTTCACTTAAGCAAGTTTAGAGCTGTGTGGGTGTTCAACTACTTGCTGACCAAAGATGGCTGGAATTATGACCTGGTCAGTGTTTTCTTCTGTTAGGAGTAGTTGTAGTATAATTTGGTCTTTGGAAACTAACCAAGGTAAAGGTGCTTAAATTCCATTTTTTGTTTTTAATAATTGTTTAGTCTATTTTTTTGTTTTGGTTTGGTTTGGTTTTTTGAGACAGGGTGTTTCTCTGTACTATTTTGGAGCCTGTCCTGGAACTCCCTCTATAGACCAGGCTGGCCTGGAACTCACAGAGATTCAGCTGCCTCTGTCTCCCGGGTGCTGGCACTAAAGGCGTACACCACCAACACTGGGCAAATATTTTTAGTCTTTTAAGCCCAAAGTTATATCATGGTGTTTGAAAATGTTAGACTTAATGGCATGAAAAACCCTTGACAGTGTCTTGCTATTCTAAGTCTTTTCTGTGCAATTTACTCCAGATTTTTTTATGTAGAAATATTTGGTTATATAATTGTGTTTTGGTTACAAGCAGGATCATTGAGGATGGATTTGGAACCTAGAAGTCCATTCAAACACAGTCATCTCAGTATTTACTGTGTCATCAGCTTGTAAATTAAAAATCCTGAGCTATGAGGCAGTTTTTCCTTGAACACTAATCTGGGAATGTTTTACCTCATTTGGAGAATCGGGCCTGTTGCCACCTTCTGCCTTGGAATCAGGTGGTCAGTTTCTTAGTCGAAGTTATCAGTTCCTTTGAATTATGCCTGTTCTTAAATTTTGAACTTTTAAAAAGTGGGGTAGTCTCATTTTCCTTCATAGTGAATATTTTTGTATTTATATGTATGTTCCATTTTGAGATTTCAAGGCTTATTTCTCTTATTAATAAAAACACTTTAATATGGTAAAAATTAAAGAAAAATTATTATGTTATATTCTTTCGTAGGTCTTAGCTTCATTGGTAGGTTTATAGATAGAAAAGATTGCCTACTGCTATTTTGTTACCAGTCTCGCTGGAATTTTATTAACTATTCTAGATCCCTTGTTCTTTTCATAGAACTTAAATTTAATCATTGTTTGACTTGAACATATAGTCCTTGGATAATGCATTATCAAAGAGAAGACTTTTGGCCTGGATAGCTAGCTAGTCTTCAGCCTGTTTCTTTCTTTCTGTGCAACAACTCCTGCTTTGGGAAAGACAGAGCAAGTATGTGTTGGCTGTCAGAAGGAGCCCTCCACTGCCAGGGTGCTCATTGCTGCACCAGCTTCTAGTATGGCATTCCCTAGAACTGCCTATAGTCCAGGGTCCCCAGAGTTCTGTGGAGTTTGCATGTCTTACGAGGGTTAGGGATTTCATGTCACTTCTGTGTGGCCTGCAGAACTCAAAAGCAGCATGGATTTGGAACTATTTGAGAAGAGGTAAAAGAGGAGAGGCTTTATCATGCACACTGTGCTTTTGCTCCTGACAGTAGAGGATGCTTCCTGAAACCATGGTAGGAAAGGTCCTGAAGTTGAAAGTGAGAAAACTGACTAATTCCCATTTGTTATTTCATAGGATGCTCGTAAAGCATGCGCAGATGCAACTCTTTCTCAGGTAAGAAATACTTCCATCTCTCAGTCATCCATAATTAACGGTCTGGCCAATGATAAGTGGTGAATACCAATTAATATTCCTTAATAAAATTGAAATCTCTACCATATGTGACCAACAATTTTATTGCCAGACTCGTGTCCAGAAGAATCACATGAGGCTGGTGAGATGACTCAGTGGGTAAAAGGTGACAACTTGAGGTCAATCCCTAGGGCTCGTGTGGTAGAAGGAGACTATCACAGGTTGTTCTTTGTCCTCTGCACATGTATGCCATTCCCATACCCCAATATAAATAAAAATTCATTTAAAATCAATTCCTGTTGTAGTGTAGTAATGGTGCTGTGGTACATACTTTGGCTAAAAGCAACCCAGGGGCGACAGATTTATTTTGGCTTACACTTCTAGGTCATAATTCATCACTGAGGAAAGTCAGGGCAGGAACCAGAGAGGAATATTGCTTACTGACTCACTTTCTCAAATAGCCAAGGATCATATGCTTAGAGGTGCTGTATGCATAGCTCACTACATCAATTAGCAATCTAGACAGTGCCCCACAATGCCCATAGAGGAATCTGATCTTTGTAATTCTTTAATTGAGGTTTTGTCTTCTGGGGTGACTCTAGGTTTTATCAGGTTGACAATAAAAAAGTTAGTAGCACAACGGACACCCATACAACTTCTTAGGGAATCAATGCCTAGTCCTCAGACCTTATAGATAGACACAGACTTTTTTTAACTGTATATCCACAGTTGTGTTAAAGTATAAAGGTTGAGCTAACTCATAATTTAATAAAGCAATAATAAACTTTTAACTTCTATAGTAGTTACATGGGTCTATCTATGCTCATGCTCTTTAATATGTTAGTGTTTTCCCTGGGATGATATGGGATGACACAATACCTGCATACTGGATAAAGAGGTGATTGGCATAAGGTCTGTGGCGTGTGAAGAACATGATGGCTGCAGGATATTGCTAATAGGCATGCTGTATGTTTACAGCATGGACGCACTAGACAAAAGGGATTCACACCCCAGGCAATACAGGATGTACACTTTGATCATGCTGCTTAAGAACAGTGTGCAGTTTAAAGTTTATGAATTGGCTGCTGGAAAGATGGCTCAGCAGTTAAGAGCATTTGCTGCTCTTCTAGAGGTCCTGTATTCTTCTAGAGGACCCCATGGTGGCTCACAGCTATCTATAATTCCAGATGCAGTCTTTTCTGACATCCCAGGGCTCCTGCATATACTTGGTACACACAAACATTCAGGGACACACCACACACATAATATATCCTTTTAAGTAAATACAGGATTTTCCATTCATTAATTTTTGGTTCTCAGTTGACATTTATATAACAGAATGCAAATGGAGAGTGTATTTGCTGAAGTTAATCTGCACTAATTTTATTTTTAAGATCACCAACAATATCGATCCCGTGGGAAGAATCCAAATGCGAACCAGAAGAACACTGAGGGGGCATCTGGCCAAGATTTATGCCATGCACTGGGGCACGGATTCAAGGTACAAATGAGCCCTTCCAAAGCAGTGCTTAAAATGTTGGCTAACTGCTAGGATTTCTAGAGAGTAATGGTTAGAACGTTGAGTTAGTCTGGGCATAGTGGCACACACCTTTAATCCCAGCACTCGGGAGGCAGAAGCAGGCAGGTCTCTGTGAGTTCTAGGCTATCCAAGGCTACATTGTGACATCCTGCCGTGGGTTAGAAAACTTGTTCCATCACTTGCCTGGCAGCCAGATGTTCACAGGTGCATATTCTTTATTCACATCTTCATTTAACTGGCTGACTGCACTACTTTTTATGCCAACACCAGCTTTTCTTCACTCCTCACCTTTTAACTTCTGGATCTTTGTTTTTCCAGCTACTCTGTGGGCTGGGTTGTAATGCAAGAATTGGGCAATGGAGGTAAAAGGTGCTAAGTCCCAAAAACTGAATGTGGGCTCCAATGGCCTTTTTCCATCCTCACTGGAAAGCCTTATGGAATATAAAGCAATGGCTGTCCTTATCCTCCCACATGGTCCTACTGTCTACTCCAGTTTTGCGTTCCTGCCTTATATACTGTGATAACTACCCTTTTTGAACCTCTGGGTCTCTTGTCTTTCTTTTCCACTCATAATGAAATATAGTGCAACATATTTGTGTGACTGTAGCGAGCCCTTCCAGTCCCGACATAATCTTAACACCCCCCTCCCTTTTTTCACTTTTTTTTTTTCCTTCCATTTTCTGTTATCTGAGTAGAATTTCTGCTTTGCTTTTTCTTTGTGAAATTATCTGCTGTAGGGTGTAAATAGCTAGAGAACAAAAGATTCTATCTTTAGTTCTCCACAGGGTCCCATACAATTGCTTGTGCAGATGAGCACTTTATGTGACCATTTAATGATGGAAGCAATCCCATCAGAAAGAGAAGGGGGTGGGGCATTACGCTTTTGTTCAGACGCTTCAGCTTCAGTTAGAAGTATTTCAGAGATCATGAATACATTGTTAACTTGTGTTGATGTCAGAATTGTTAAGAGTAGATTTATTGATTGATTATATTTGCTGTGCTGGGCATTGAACTTAGGGTTGCATGCCTGCTGGGCAATTGGTGTACCACTAAGGTACATCCCCAGCTCAAGAATAGAAACACCCCCAATTCTCCCCCAAACACACACACACACACACACACACACACACACACACACACACACACACACACACACACACACACACACACACACACCTAACAGCTTTGGCCGTCTGTCATGGAAGTTGCTCTTAGACTTCCAGGCTGGCCTCAAACTCACGTAGATCCAGCAGCCTCTGCCTCCCAAGTGCTGGGATTAAAGGTGTTATCCGCTGTCTCCAGGCTCCCAAGAATAGATCGTAAATGTTCCCACCACAAAAAGATTCTAAATAAATATTTCTGTAATGTAAACATTAATCAATTTATATAGTCCATAATTACTGTCAATTAAAAATAAACATCTTTCAAAATAAATAAGTAAATTTAGAAAATGGTTAAATTCAAAGTTACCCTTTAAAGTTTTATAAAAATTAAATATGAAAATGAAAGAAATATTTTTACTGATCAATCCATCAGAATGCATTATCATAGGTAACAGACAGGTTGCAATCTCTGTAGCTTTTCTTCCATGTGTGAGAACATGATGATAGCTGTGTGTCACTGGGCTGGGGGTCCAGTGCTGGGAGCCTGGTCTTGGCTTCTTGAGGCACTATATCATCCTTCAGCAGTTAAGCCTATCTTGAAAGGTAGGTAGGTATGTGTTTGTGTGTCTGTGTCTGTGTGTGTGTGTGTGTGTCTGCGTGTGCGCGCGTGCTCGGGCAGGTATAGTCAAAGATCTAAGAACATGTTTGGCCTCAGCAGTAAAGGGCAGTTAGGGTGGGACATGAAGCCTTGTTTTCCATTTAGTCTTAAGCACGAGTTTGCCTTGAAAACCATGGGGCAGAAGGAAGGTGTGTGTGTCAGCAGGACCCCGGGTTTAGGATCATGATATTTTTGTGAACAAGAAAGGCCATGGATGGTTTAAGTCTGTCTTTCTTTGGCGGTATAGACTTCAAACGGCCAATCAGTCAATAACTGGAGCAGTTAAGCTGGGTGCTTGCCTAGCATGGGATGTTGTTATGTTGTGTAATGGGGTGGGGGGGTTTGTTACATACTTGTAATCCCAAAACTCAGGAGGTGCAGGCAGGGGGCATCACAGAAGCTCAAGATCACTCTCAGCTACACAGAAAGTTCTGGGCCAACTTGGGCTACATCAAAAAGCAAATAAAACCTTCCTGTGTTTAGGAATTGTTTCTGGCTAGCCAGTGGTTGTATCTTAAAATCCAAAATGGCTATTTAGGGAGGTGTTCTGAATATGTATATCCCCCCCCCAACACACAAACACATTATCTTCGGGGATTTTTTTGCCTTCATAGTAAAAGGTTATTGAACTGAATGTGATGGTAAATGCCTTTAATCCCAGCTGTACTTCGGAAGTAGAGCCAGGCAGGTCTCTTGAGTTCAAGGCCAGCCTGGTCTACATAGTGAGTTTGAGACCAGCCAGGGCTGCATAGTGAAACTGTATCAAAAAGGCAAGAAAAAGAAAAAAGCTGCTGACAAGACTTTTTTTATGACTCACAGCTGTAGTTTGTTTGTGAATGTGTCCTTGTTCATTGTGGTAGCTGGAAGTTTGATTTTATGAATGTATAGAATGGGAAGCGGTCTCTGTAGATAAGAATCTTGCAGCACAAGCTTGAAGACCTGAATTTAGATCCCCAGCACACGTGTAAAAACTGGTCGTGGCCAGATACTTGTAACCCCACTGCTTCAGAGTGAAGTTACTTGGGGTCACTGTGGGAGTCTGCTCTGAAGGGATCGGGCAGAGAGTGGTAGCTGGACAGCCAACCTTCTTCCTTTGGCTTCTGGATAGGGGTGCAGGTTTTATATGTGTGTGTATGCATATGTTTGTAATGTGTTTATTAGAATATTAATTTATACTAAAATTCAGCTCTGTGTATATGATGTATGATGGGGAAGGGGCATATGTGTATCAGTCAGAGGATACCACCAAAAATAAGTGGGTTCCAGGGGATTAATTATTTTGTTTTGTTTTGGGAGGTTGGTTGGTTGATTTTTTTCTGGACAGTTTCTCTATGTAGCCCTGACTGTCCTGGAACTTGCTCTATAGGATCAGGCTGGACTCAAACTGGGGGATCCTCCTTCCTCTGCCTCCTGACTGCTGAAATTAAAGGCATACAAACACTGGCTACCACACCTGGTTCAGGGGATCACATTTAATGGAGACTTGTTTGGCAGACACTTCCCTGCTGAGCCATCTTGCAGGCCCTAAATTCAACTTCTCCTACTACTAATACTAATACTAAAAATAACAGTAGTAGTACTTTCTCACTCCTTTGGGTTTTTATCCCCTCTCTGCTTCCCAGAACCCAGTGAGGTCTCTGGCTGGGTCCTGCCCTGAGTAACTGAAGAAGTTATGAGGGATGTGGCACTTCTGTTCCAGGCAGCTAGTTCCCAGTTTCTATCTCTGATGGAGGATGGAATGGGAAAGGCTGCAGACAGTACAATGAAGTGTTGGTTCCTCCAAGTCACATGACCCGAGATTAGAATGTGTGTCTTCTTTCACCTTCTGGAGGATCAGCTCACTGCTTAGCGTTGTCTTAATTCCTCACTGAGTCAGCAGTTACTGAGCTCTCTGTAGGTGACCCCTTAACTCAGAGGATGAGCTACTGTAGATGTCTCTTAATGCCCTTTCTCAGATCCTCAAAAAGACCAGGAGAAGTAGAGCGGCAGAGGGGCTTTATGCTGTCCTGTGAGTGTGGCTGAAAGAACCGTAGGCATGATGACCGAACATGGGGGATAAGTGGACTTTCAACACTTTAAGAGTCGAGCTTGAGCGGCCATCAGCCTTGACTACACAGTGCCTTATCTCCAGAAAACGCAAAACAACCATCTAAGGAGGAAGAGAGGTGGCTTAATAGTCAAGAGTGCCTTGTATGTCCTTGGCTCTAGAGGGCTAAGGTACAATTCATTGGTGAAGTACAATTTACTGTGCAGGAAACGAAATTCAATCTCCAGAACTGAAAGGCAATAGGCGTGGTGCCTGTGCCCAGTTAAGTTTGTGATAAATTTTGTGACAAAGGATTGAAAGGGATTTTATATTTTGTTTCATGTGTGTTCTTTATAAAGGAAGTATATATATCAAAACGTGGCTTGGCAGGTGTGTGATGGTGCACAGCTCTAATGTAAGCACTTTGGAGGCAGACAGCTGTTCTCTGTGAGTTTGAGGTCAACCTGGTCTACACTGTCAGTTCCAGGACAGTCAGAGCTACATGATGGATCGATCACATTGAAAATGTCAAATGGCTCAGAATGATGTGGCTGAGTTTTCCATCAAGTCTTTGATCAGTTTTAAAAATCCAAATATGGTGGTCATTGGTGGTGCACTCCTTTAATACCAACACTCAGAAGGCAGAGGCAGGCAGATCTCTGCGAGTTCGAAGCAAGCGTGGTCTACAGAGTGAGTTCCTGGACAGGCTCCAAAGCAATACAGAGAAACTGCGTCTTGAAAAACCAAAAATAAATGAATAAATAAGTAAATAAATTCAAATATAATTGCAGCTGAAATGTCTGTTTTATACACACACACACACACACACACACACACACACATGCTTTGAATAAAAATTTGAAATTAAAACATATGTCACTATCATACTGAAAAATATCTCTGGACCTGGAAGAACCTTTTGCCCTTCCTTGAAACAAAACAGCGTATTCTATAGGACCCCTGTGTCTGAGTAGCATGGTTCCCAGAAATTGCTCTCACCTAGATTGCTTTCTAGGTAACTTAGATTTTTTTTTTTTTTTTTTTTTTTGGCCTGCTAACCATGTTTACCTTTTACCGTATTCTGTCTTATCCAAACTTAGCACAGTTACCCTGAACCAGGACAGAGTCATGGGCAATTCATAATTCTTTATGTTGGTAGTCTCTTCTGTCTGGCCATGTACAATTCTGTTATTTGTCATCCTACTACCATGAAGGTGGAGATTCCTTAGTTTTGTAGAGACTAACGTTCTAATTTGATCTCAATCTGGGGAAGTTTTGTGATGTTTGCTTGTCTTCCCTTGGCTTTTGGGGATAGAATCTGGGCCTCAAACTTGTTACGTGGTCATGCTTGGCCTTGACCTGTGAGTCAGGGTGTCTCCACGTACCACATTCTTGGATTACAGTGCACATTGCAATCCCAGCTCATGGGGTGTGTTGCAGTTTGCTTTCTGTTGGTACAGTTAAACTTGGGAAGAGTTTATTTCAGTTTGTAGTTGTAGTCCGTCAGGAAAGGAAGTCAGGGCAGAAAACTGGCAGTAACTGAAACAGAGGCCACAAACGTCTTACTTAGCCTGCTTTCTTATACCATGGAGGACCACCTGCCCAAGGACGGCACTCCCACAGTAATCTGCCTTTCCCACATCAATTATTAATCAGGAAAATGCCCCACAGGCTTACATACAGACCAGGGCGGAAGCATTTTCTCAGTCGAAGTTCCTTCTTTAGATGACTCTAGAGAGTCGTCAACAACAACAAAACAGGACAGGGTATTTAAAATGGTTCCTGAGTCAGGAGCATTTCAAGCCTTACCCATAATATTCAGGCTTTCTTTGTATCAGACAGAACAAAACTGTATCTTAAATATTTGGTACTACTTAAGGCTGTGTACTGATCTGTGTATCTAATTTATCTTGGAATAAAAAACTTTGGCCAGGCGGTAGTGGTGTACACCTTTAATCTCAGCACTTGGGAGGCAGATTTCAGTGAATGTGAGGCTAGCCTGGTCTAGAAAGCAAGTTCCAGTACAGTCAAGGCTGTTACACAGAGAGACCCTGTCTCAAAAAAGAAAGAAAGAAAGAAAGGAAAGAAAAAAAAAGCTCTAGTTGGATATCACCAAGATTTGTTTCTTTTATCTTTTGTCCAGGCTCCTTGTCAGCGCCTCTCAGGACGGGAAACTCATCATCTGGGACAGCTACACCACAAATAAGGTGGGCAATGCAGAATTCCTCCCTGGAACACTAAACAGTTTGCTCATGCCAACTCCAAAGTTTTTTTTTTTTGTTTGTTTTTTGTTTTTTTTTTTTTTGTTCAGTAATGATGTCCTCATTGTTGTTCATGTTGCTGGTCTCTTGTGCTTGTCACACAGTTGTGCTGTGGTTCCTATTTCTAGAATTTTGAAATGTAGATTCCATTTAGTTTGTAGTTTGTGTGTTAAACAAAATGTAATCTAAAACACCATGTACTTTAAAATTTAGTTGAGGATTAGGAATGTAGCTCAGTGCTAGAGTACTTGACCTTCGGGCATAGTTCCCATAACTACAAAAAATAAGAACGAAATGTACAACCCAGCACAATGGAAAGAGTGTAATTATAGTTACTCAAGTAAGCCCAGGCTGTCAGATCCATCCTAGGTTACATAGCAAGATACCACCAAAGAGGCGGAACAGGGAGGGAAGAAGACAAGACACAGATGCTAGGTAGAATGTTTGCCTGATAGGTACAAATTTCTGAAGTAAATCTTCACTTTTTTTATATCGAAATAAGTTATATTGCGTATGGTGGTGTGTGCTTGTAATGTAGCATTTGAGAAATGAAGACGGGAATCAAGCATTAAATATCGTTACCTACATAGTAAAGTTGAAGCCAACCTGAACTACATGAGACTACACAAAAAAACAGAACTCACTTAAATGCTGAGTAGATGTGGTGGCCAGTCCGTAATTCCATCATTTGAAAAGCCAAGAATCCCCCAAAGCAAATTGTCTAGATAGACTAGTCATATAGATATACTCTAGATATGGTTTTGAGACCCTGTCTCAAAGAATAAGGTTGAGAATGGTCAGAGAAGAGTCACAAACACACTCACTAACACCCCCACATCCCCACCCCCCGCTGGGTGGCTGCAAAGGTGGCTTGGTTGTTAAGACCACTGGCTGCTCTTAAGAATATCTGAATTTGAGTGTCAGCATCTCAGCCATCAGCAACTCCAGTTCAAGGGGGAATCCAGTTTCCTCTTCTGGCCTTCCCAGGCACTGCACTCACATGGTGAACATGTAAGCAAATGCTCATGCACATAAAACCTCAGAGTCTGAGTATGAATCAGTTACTGTCTCCTAAGATGACCTATGTTTGCAGTTATTTTCCTGCCTCAGCCTTTTTAGTGCTGGGATTAACATGAACCTCTACGTCTTGCTCTTTTATTTTTTTTTTTTTAAGCTTTTGGCCATTTTGATAGAATTAAAGGGAGAACTACTTAAATCCTTAAAAATCATATTAACACCCTTTTTCCCTTAAATCATTCAAAATATGAAAATAATTTACCTTTTCTTTGACATAGAATCTCACTGTATATAGCCCAAGATGTCCTCAAACTTGTCATCAGGGATGGTGACACAGGAGGACTTGACTCATAGGCAAGGCTCTATGTACAATTCTCAGAACCAAAAAGGAAAACAAAACATAAAACCTCTTGTTCTTCCTCGCTTAGCCTTCTAAGTGCTGGACTCATGATGTATGTCTTCACACCCATCTACTGCTTGATTTAATTTCTGTTGTTATTTTGTTTTTGAGAAAGTCTCACTATGTAATCCTAGCTGGCCTCAACATTAGGGCTCCAGCTACCCTTACCTCTTGAGTGCTAGGATTAAAGGCGTGCACCACCACACCCAGCTACAGTTATATTTACTTAAACTTAATATTGTTGCCTCTCTGTGATCTTGCTACTTAGGTTCATGCCATCCCTCTGCGCTCTTCTTGGGTCATGACCTGTGCATATGCTCCTTCTGGGAATTACGTGGCCTGTGGTGGCCTGGATAACATCTGCTCCATTTACAATCTGAAAACCCGTGAAGGAAATGTGCGTGTGAGTCGTGAGCTGGCTGGACATACAGGTACACACCTTCTAATAACATGAGCTGCTTACAGGGTACATATAATGTTCTTTCAATTTGTTGATTATGGTTCAAGTGAAAGTTAGGGTAAGGGCCAGAAAGTTATTGAAGGTGAAACCAAACCAGGCCTAATATGTCTTAACCTGTAAGAAACCTATACATTGCTTACTTAAGCCTTATCAACAAATTGGCATTCCAGTCCTGTTTTAAACTGCCTTCCATCCTTAAACCTTAACACAAGCAGTCTGATAATTGTGTTCATGTGCACAGCCTTTTCTGTTTATGGACTGGCTGGTGCTCTTTTAGGACACAGAAGAGTTCATTGAGGTCTTTTGAATGTAGCACTAAAGTGCTAGGTGCATATTGTTTTGTCAGGAATTAGTTCTCATTGCATTTTAAACACATTAATTGCACTTCCAAAGGAGAAGGCCCCATCACAGTATTTTTTTTTTTTTTATTATCATGGCAGGAAGCTTGTCATCATGCAGGCAGACTTGGTGCTGGAGGTAGCTAAGAGTTCTATATCTGGGTCCACAAGTAGTAGGCAAAGAGAGTAACCTGGATTAAAAAGAGTGGGCCTGGCTTAAGCATCTGAAACTTCAAAGCCCACCTCCAGTGGCGTCCTTCCTCCACCAAGGCTGTACCCACTCCAGCAAAGCCACACCTCCTTATATATATAGTGCCACTCCCTATGGGCCTATGGGGGCCATTTTCCATTCATACCACACTTCACAAGCAAAATATTCATACATATTAAAGTCTTTCTAAAAGAAATATCTTTATAGTTTTAAATTAATTGCCATTGGATTCATAGAACAGTTCTAAAATAGAGCCAGTACTCTACCAAGAAACCACACTATGAAAATGTGGAAACAAATCGTCTTCTCTTGTTGTTGGGCGTGGTGTTTGTATGTTCATCAGAAAAAGATTTTGGCATAGTACACTTCTACATTTTTTTTCCTATGAATTGATGAGGAAAGGTGTTAATATAATTGTGAGTTTACTTATTTCTTCAATCTTCTTGGTTTTTTGTTTGTTTGTTTTTTGCTTGCATAGTGTTTCGTGTATATTTTGAGTGCTGATAGTAGGTGCGTATATACTTACTATTCTTGTATCTTCCTAAACAGTTCATCCTTTTATTATGACCAATTACTGCTGCCATACAGTACTCTGCTGGGGATCCATTTTAAAAGCACTGCATTTAGGCGCTGGGAAAACAGCTCGGTTTGAAATGTAGAAGAATGCTCACCTACCATGCATGAAACCCTAGGTTTGATCTTCAGCACAATATTAAACCAAGTCTGGTGGTCAGTCCTATGTCCTGAGCACTTAGGAGATGGAAACTGGGAGAGCAGAAGTTCAAGGTCATCCTTTACTATACAGTGAGTTTGAACTAGCCTGAACTATCTGAGAGGCTGTTCCTCACCTCCTGTAGATTAGGTGCTGGCCTGGAACTTTTGAAGGTCATCCTATCTCTGCCCTCTGGTGCTGGCACTAAAAGTGTGGACTACTGTCCCAGACCCACACATCCTCCATTGTTACCCAGGACACTCCTGGTTTTTTGTTTTCTTTCTCACGGGCCTGGCTTCAGTTCATTGCCACTGCTCAGCATCTTGGAAAGTTCATTTTCACAAAATGGTGGGTTTTGTTGATATACAATTAAAAAAATGCTAAATGTACAATAAAAGTGTTTTGTGGCTATGGTTGGAGTTGATGCTGTACTTAAGGCTGCTACTCTCTCCCTCTCTTTCTCCCTCTTTTTGTTCTTCTCTTTGTAGCTCAGGCTGACTGCAGCCTCTGTGTCCTTAGTGTTGTGATTACAAGTGTGCACTGCCATGCCTAGGTGTAATGCTCTGTTTAAAGAGCTCTGTGGTCTCACATCACTCAGACGTGATCAGGAGACTGGAACGAAGACATAGATTGGTCTCAATGGTAATCTGTGAGGTCTGATAAAAGGTGGAAACCAGGGCTGAAAGTGGCCTCTTCCTTAACTTGAGTATAATACCCTAGGCTGGTGAAGCATGGCATTGCTATTCGGTATTAGAATCTGGTGAAGTAAGTGGCTAAAACATTTTCTATGTAATTTCTTAATCTAATAAGAAATTGGATATTTTACATTATTTAAACACAGTGGTTTTTCCCCCTCCCTCCCTTTCCAACTTCCAAATGGGTACTAATGACCTTAGATAATAGAAGAAAAAAATTCTCCCTGTAAAATCTGCCCTGAAAGTCACAACTGGATAATTAATAACTTCAGTTTCCACCATCTTGGCATCCTGCTCCCACTGGCTTGTCAGAATTGTAGACTGGAGCAAAGCTCAGGTGCTTGCTCCTCAGTTTCCCTCCATGTCATTCCTGCAGGCGCCTGTTCACAGAATTCATGTCTGCCTCCTATTGTTTGACCTTATGTAACCATTTGTAATTTGTTCCTCTTTTTGGGGGGGGCAGCTTTTACCACTTTTCAGTGAACTAAGTGACTTTCAGATATCAGCCTCCTTTACTTTCAGGAACTTATTTTTTATCTGTCAAAATTTTTATTTTGAGACAAGGTCTCACTGTCCCTACTCCATTCACAGCTTCCAAGTAATCCTTCCAGTGAGTATCAATAGAAACAGCTTTTCCTTGCAATCTCTGTGTCAGAGCTTTTGAGAGCCTTCCCACTGGGCATTTCCAGTGTTCTTGCCATGGGGCTGCCTATTCCACCATCTTTTCCTATTCCTCTTGGTTGGCTTGTAAGCCCTTTCTACCCTAATTCTATTATTATTTCTCTTTCCATTGGGCTTTGAACTCCTTTGTGTCCCAGTTGGCAAACAAATGAGTATAAAAGGAAAGGGAAATCCCTACCTTAATGTAGAAAGGCAGGTCCAAGATTCTATAGGCCTGGCTTACTACTTGTGCAGTGTAGGGTATGGGCCTGTCTGAGCATTGTCCCATTGTCCTGGCATTCATTCTGCGATAGTTAGCACACCTGTCCCAACCAAAACAGAATTCTGAGTATTTTCACTACCATAGTGTTTACATTGAGGTCACACGATTGGGGCTTGCTAGACTTGAGCCTTCATTGAGTCTCCTCTTTTCCAGGATATCTGTCCTGCTGCCGGTTCCTGGATGACAATCAGATAGTCACCAGCTCTGGAGACACCACATGGTAAGTACCTGGTAAGACTGAGTGAGCTGAGATCATTGTTCGTGGTCACACTGGTAGGGCAAGACTTTTGGGAGATGGTTCTCTTCACTAGTTAAGGCTATCTTGAGTTGAATTGAGTGAATACAATTTGCTGTAAACCAAGACCCTTCCTGTCTCCTTTTATGTGCCTTGCAGCACGAGGTGTGGCCCAGATTGAGAGTGGGTCTTCCCACTTCAAACATCCAGTCAGGAAATGCTCCCAGATGTGCTTCCATGCCTGGGCTTCAGTTGATTCCAAAGGGAGTCAGGCTGACAGTGAAGATCAGTCACCACAGATTTCATGAACTGGTCACTTTCTTGCATGAATATATGAAGCTGTTGCATCCCTTCCTGTGCCTCTCGTGCCTAGAGAAGCCTGTATTGATTATGTTGAAATTGGCTGATTGCATTAGTGTTGCTAGGCTGAGCCAGGCTTCCTGGTGAGGTTGACGAGAGAGAACTGGCAGTTTAGTGTGCTGTTGCTTCTGCAGGTTGCAATACTAAGTTGCATATGACTGTCCCTTGCAGAGCCAATACTGCTTTATGTAGTGTTGTTGGTGTCTCACCTTTTAGTACTGTCAAGTAGGCGCTGGGAATACCATGTGCATCCATGAAGACCGCCTTTGGTTTATGGCTCCTAAGGAAGGGAAGTTGTGGGCATCACAGCCGCTTTGAGCCATTTATTTAACATAACACCAGTTTCCTCCCTGGTGTCTAGGACGGTGGGAGATGAGAGCACAAAGGGAATAATACAGGTGAAACAGACTCTTCTCTTTCAGGCCTTAGCACTTCCTGCTGCACCCAGGAATGTGTTCGTGTGGATCAACCTCACATTCCCTGCTGTGAAAGGACACTAGCCCCTTGGCTAGTGTGAGGGGACCTGGAAATATCAGTTCTGAGGCGTAGCCCATACACGAATATAGTTGTTTCTTTCCTTTGCTTTGCTTTTCCTGAATAAAATCTTAAGGGTAAATGACAAAGAGGTCATCTGTGATCCCGGATAGTATGAAGGACACTGTTTTAGATGACTTGTAGCTCCAGATTTGTGGCTGATACCTTCTTGTCATTTGCTCCTGCTCCAGTGCCCTGTGGGACATTGAGACCGGCCAGCAGACAACAACATTTACTGGACACACTGGAGATGTCATGAGCCTGTCTCTCGCTCCTGACACCAGACTGTTTGTCTCTGGTGCTTGTGATGCTTCAGCCAAGCTCTGGGACGTCCGAGAAGGGATGTGCCGGCAGACCTTTACAGGACATGAGTCTGACATCAATGCCATATGTGTGAGTTTAAATTTTATCTGTATCAGATCTTACTTTTTAAAAATTATTATTATTATTGAAGGTTTTTTTCAGGTCTAGAAAGATTGTATCTTAGTTATTTCTCTGTTGCCTTAGTAACTTACAGGAAAAGCATTTAATGTAGGCTTAGAGTTTCAGATGAGTCCATGACTATTATGGTGGGGACCATGACAGCATGCAGGCAAGCACAGTGCTGGACAAGTAGCTGAGAGCTTATATCTAACCATGAGGCAGAGAACAAAGGAGGGAGAGAGAGCTAACTGGGAATGGCTTGGACTTTTGAAACCTCAAACCTTCAACAATAGCCATGCCTTTAGTCCTTCCCAAACAGTTCCTCCAGTGACCAAGTATTCAAACGTACCATCCTGTGGGGACCATTCTCATTCAAACCACAGATGCCTTAAAAACAGTCAAGAATGCTGGCTGCTCTTGATATCTGGGTTTGACTCCCAGCACCCACATGGTGGCTCACAGTGATCTGTAACTCAGGCAGAACACCTGTACACATAAAAATAAATACATAATTTAAAAATAAATATTTAATTGTATGTACATGTGTGTGGGGGGGGGGTGTAGGTGCCCAGAGTCCAGATAAGGGTGTCAGGTGCCCTGGAGCTGGAGTTAATAGGCTGTTAGTAGCCACAGATGTAGGTACTAGGAACCAGCTTTGGGTCTTCAGCAAGAGTAGTAAATGCTCTTAAGGGCTGAGTTATCTCTACACCCTTCTTTTTTGAAACAAATTTTTAGGTTTTTGTTTTATTTGTTCTTAAATGTTTTTTATTTGTGTTTGTTTTGAGACAAGGTCTAGTAATTAGCACAGACTGTCCTGAAACTCAAAAGTCCTCCCTAGTACTGAGTTACAGGCCTTTGCTGCCACACCTGGTTTGTCCTTTGCAAATACAGCCAGAGTCACAGACTAACTTGAAGCACTGATTTGACCTTTGAGGCAGCCACGTTCTGTGCTACAGTGTGTCCTCTGCCAGCCAGGGAAGTGGCAGATTTGGAGCCTGCTTTCTTGCTAGCACCTCCTGAAGGGATGAGTCTGGCTGGTTGGAACTTTGATTTGTTCTTTCTTTCACAAGCCCTTCAGCCTTGGCTCATTCTCGTGGCCCATGAGGACTGTGTCAGTGCTTCCTAGGGTGTGCCCCGTGCACTCTTTGATGCCAACCCTTGTTCATGCTGGAACCTCAACCAGCAGCCATGCATTGACATCATTTTCTTATTGGTTATTTATTTTTTTTGTCAGTGCGTGGGCTAGAACTTGATATGTACTTTAGGCTAACCTTGAATTCATTGTGTTCCCAGTGCACTAATGACTGCCCCATTGCATACTTGATTACAGACAGGAGCCAGCCATACTTCCCCCCACCCTACAGTGCTTCCACAATGCTGGGCAAGTGCTGTATCAGCCGGCTGCTGTCCCAGGCCTCCATGCTTACATACACCATTTTCCTTCTCTTTCTAGTTCTTTCCCAATGGCAATGCCTTTGCTACTGGTTCAGACGATGCTACGTGCAGGCTGTTTGACCTTCGTGCAGACCAGGAGCTCATGACCTACTCCCATGACAACATTATCTGTGGTATCACATCAGTTTCCTTCTCAAAGAGTGGCCGCCTTCTCCTTGCTGGGTACGACGACTTCAACTGCAATGTCTGGGATGCACTCAAAGCTGACAGAGCAGGTCAGTGTCCCAGTGGCCTGTGTGTGTGTGTGTGTGTGTGTGTGTGTGTGTGTGTGTGTGTGTGTGTGTGTGTGTGTTTTTCTCAAGACAGGGCTTCTCTGTGTAGCCATGGTACACACTCTTTCCATATTTGAGGCCAGTGGCCTGTGTGTGTGTGTGTGTGTGTGTGTGTGTGTGTGTGTGTGTGTGTGTGTGTGTGTGTGTGTGTGTGTGTTTTCTCAAGACAGGGCTTCTCTGTGTAGCCGTGGTACACACTCTTTCCATATTTGAGGCCAGCTTGACTCACATCTTGAGTTCCAGGCCTATGTAACCCTGTCTCCAAAAAAAAAAAAAAAAATTCTGGTTTTTGACATTGTAGACTGTTACAGCAGGTTTCCCCGCTGGCTGCCGCTGGTTCCCCACATGTGCCCCAAATAACACTCAGAGACTCTGTATTTGATACAATCCTGTTGGCCAATTACCATTATTGTTAATGGGCTAGCTCTGCCATAATTATTAACCCATTTCTACTTATCTAAGTATTTCCACTTGGTCGTCTTATCGGGGAGCCGCACGGCAGGCGTCCTGCTCCTTCCCTGGCTACATCTTGACTCCACCTACTACTTCCTCTTCCTCCTCCTAGTCTCCTAGCCCCGCCTATCTAATTTTCTATTGGCCACAGTGCTTTATTAACCAGTATGAGAAACATATATACAGAATAACATCTCCCATCATCTCCTCTTTTCTGTCTAAAGTAAAAGAAGGGGTTTAACCTTAACATAGCTAGACCAGGAAAGTTGACACTGAATAGCAGAGAGCCCTCCAACCCTTGTACCCTTGTGCTTAGTTGGTACATCATTAATTACAGGAATTGGAAGTTGTTTCTGAAGCTTTAAGCCCTTCTGTGGGGAGCGAGTGTCTTACCCTTGCTGTGTGATCCTCTATGAGACCAGCTTTAGACTGTGTATACTCACGTGCTCAGTTGCTCTGAGATTGGGTTTCTAGATTTTTTTTTTTTTTTTTGGTTTATTTATGTGTATGGTGTTTTGCCTGCATGTACCACATGTGTGTTTAGTGCCTGCAGAGGTTGAAAATTGAGTGTTGGATCCCTGGAACTGGTATTACAGATGGTTGTGAGTCACCATGTGGGTGCTGGGACCCACACTTGGGTCCTTTACAGGATTATTATTAGACACTGAACATGGATGGATTCCTAACTGTGATTTGTTTTGTTATATTTTATTATTAAGAAAGGGTTTCTTTGTGTAGCCTTGGCTGCCCCAGGAACTAGCTCTGTAGACCAGGCTGGCCTCATACTCACAGAGATCTGCCTGTCTCAGCCTCTGCCTCGTGGGTGCCTGGATTAAAGGTGTGCACCACCACCGCCTGTGTGATTTTTAAGCTTATGTGTGTGAACAAAAGTAAGCCGGAGAGGGTCTGGTTTCTCACTGTGCATTTGTGTTCATATGCTTGCCTATACATGTCCCCTTGTTACCCTCTTGAGCATATGTCCATGGTCTCAGTAGGAAAAGAACATGGCATTGTTAGTTACTCACTTAACAGATTTGCCCATGGACCAAAGGATAATTTTCAGTTAGACAAAACCTTCCACAGTGCCCTTCCCTTGAGCAGAATGAGCCATCGTGTTCTAGTGTGTTTATGATTATACTATACTGTTTTTGTTTCCAGGTGTTTTAGCTGGGCATGACAACCGTGTCAGCTGCTTGGGGGTGACTGATGATGGCATGGCTGTGGCAACAGGGTCCTGGGACAGCTTCCTCAAGATCTGGAACTAAGGCCAGTAGGTAATGTAGTTGTCCATTAGTGGTGTTTGACCGTATTTCTCAGGACATGAAGTTTTCATGTATGGGTTGTAGATCAACAGATTTGTTATTATTTTGATATTGTTGTAAATCTAAAATCTTAGCTGTGATCCAGAAAGAATAGTGGGGAGAGCTCAGATGTTTTCTTTATGTACTGACCCCAAGCTCTGTTCACAGCAGCAGGTGGATACCATGGTGACTGGAAGACCATTCCAACCTTGAAGCGTTACAGCGATAGCATATCCTATCCAACCATACTAACGTGGACACCCACACCTCCCCTCAGAACTTCAAAAGGGCAAGATATTTTTTCCTTCACTTATTGCTGAAACCAAGAGCACAACTCCCATTCAGAGAAGGATCTCTGTGCTGTAAACTAAAACAAATTGTGCATTCCTTCCGGGGCCATTGTCTTTGTTTTCTTTTTTGTCTTGGGTAAATTTTAAAAGGAAATACTACAATAAAAATGTTAACCAGAAGGTAACCCTGAGTGTGATTGTGAGACAGACACGCCTCTTTACCAGTCCTTTTGCAGTTTAGATGAGTGACCCTGCTCTGTAGCATTCATGAAAGACAAGTTGAAGACTTTATCTGTAATTGTTTCTAAATACTAGTTGTTTGTGGCAGGACTTGAAGCATTCACATCTCTCTCTTAAATAGATTCCTTTATGTTCAGTAATTAAGAAAACCAGAACCCATGGTAGCCTCTGATTTGTCAGTGATGCAGTTTCCCCTATGTTTGTTTTAAGGTCTCATGTCACAGATGACTGTTTTGTACAAACACAGCATAGTGGAAGAAAAAAAAATTCAGAAGCAATGTAGCCAAGCACATGTTGTGATGGCCGCAAATGCTTTATCAGAACCTTCCCCTTTGCTCAGCAGTAAACTATTCCCAGCACCCTTCCCTCTGACTTGTCCTCTTCACTGTCTAGTTTCTGCTCTTCTTACCTTGGGTTTCTGTGAAGTTGGAGGGAAGTTTGTAGTCAATGTGACACTAGCCGTCCTGCCCCTGCTGTCAGAGACTTGTTCTCCAGAGAGGTGCCTGTCCTGTGCTTGGATAGTCAGTTGGTTATTTGTGTATGAAACCATGTACAAATTAATGTTTTGAAAATAATGATCTCAGACTTTCTAAGTTAAATTTTAAACAATTTGATTGTTTGCCATATTGGGTGGGTTTACTCTTAGAATCGCATGCTGTAGAAATGCTCTAAAGTGCATATAGGACTCAGTCCTTAGATGTTCTTTTTCTTTTAAGAAGTAACCTCTTCAAGTTGTAACCGTGGCGGCTTTGTCCATTACTGTTGCTACTCTGCACACATCGGAAGCAGCAAGCGCTCTACACGCTGGAATAGTGGGATAAGTCACTGTTTTCTTTAAAAACAAAACAAACAGTCCTGTTAGGAATGGTTGCTGTTGGATTCAGGAGGGGAGGGGAAGCTGCTCTGCTGCCTCTTTGCCACTTCCTGGAAGGAAGCCTGCCTCCTCGGAGCAGCCTTTTGCATCTGAGGCGACATTTTCACACCTTGCAGATCCTCGTGGTTGCCATCTCAAGCCATGTTCAGCAGCAGCGTTTGGACAGCAGTGTTCTGTGGGCCCTCCCCTCCCCCTGTATCCTGCACCCCTCATATCAGTAGTGGCTTCGCCATTCCGTTTTCTGCAGTGTCCTGTACAAAACTGCTGTGACTGTGGTAGGCCTGGACCTGGCAAAGAGAACACAGCGAAGCCCCTTCTCTTCCTACCAGACAACTCTGTAGAGCTCTCTGCACCCTATATACCCTTTTCACCTTTTGTATTTAATTTTAAAGTCAGTGTACTGCAAGGAGGCTGGATGCAAGATAGATACTATATTAAACTGTACTGTTATTTAAGATGTAATAAAGCAGTTTGACATGAGGGACTCTGATGTGGTGATTACTTGGGGGGGTCAGTTTCAGTGTGTGGCAGATGCCACATGCCTCAGTTGCTGACTCAGAAGTTAACCTAATATCATGAGAGAGACTCTTATAAAAGTGTCAGTTTGTGCTGAATATGGTAGCACACACCTATAAATCCCAACACTCAGGAGACAGAGGCAGGTTTGGGACCAGCCTGGTCCACTTAGTAAGTTTCAGAACAGCCAAAGCAATATAATTAATAGAGAAAATCTGTCTGAAAGCAAAAAAGGGAGAGGGGGTCCAGCTCCTGTGAGGTTCATGATACGCTATACGTCTCAGGCACGCAGAACCACTCGTTTCCAGAACAAATACCACCCCCAGCCCCAGCATCTGGGCCCTGTCTGTCATCTCCTCCTTTGGCCTCTATCAACCAGCTGCTTTGACTTCTTCTTCCTGTCCCCCCACTAAAATATCTGAGGACCTACCCCTTCAAATGCACTGTTTCCTTCTGACTAAGCAGCATTTCCCTCTCAGTCAATAAAAGCCACTAGATTAGAAGGAGTGAGCATCAACACCAGAGTTGGAAGCCAGGCTCAGGTGCTTTTTACTAAACTGCCATTCCTCCAGCATCCAATCCACTGTACTGCCTAGTTCTAGGCTTAAGTGAGTTTTAAGATTATAAGAGATGGGCAGTGCTGGCTGCTCTCCCAGAGGACCTGGGTCCAATTTCTAACACCCATATGGCAGCTCATAACTGTAACTTCCGTTACAGTGGATCCAACACTTCATACAGACTTATACACAGGCAAAACACTGATGTGTGTAAAATAAAAATGAATTTTTAAAGGAAAGGTTATGAAAGAACTAATTTTCAGCTTCAGATGCTATACATATTGACTGGGCCAAGTCCCCTTTGATGCTGGTAAGCAAATCAGTCTACCCAGGGTCAGTGGTGTTCCCTTCTGAAGAGACTTCCCCTGATTTTGCAAGCTGTCATGTGGTGATTGGCAGGCTGAGCAGATGGGTTTGCCTAGCTTAATCCTCCCCCATTCTCCCTGAAATAAATGTGTTCTTCACAGACAAAGACCTTTTGCAAGCTTTCACCTACCCTGACCCCCCACTGAGAGCACAAAAGCATTTGAGATTGTTTCTGAGCTGGAGGGAAGTACTGGTGAGGTGGACCATATTTCCAACACTACCTTCTGTCTTTGAGAATCTATGTCTTAATCTACTTCCACCCTGATTACCAGCAGGACCGATGGAACTAGGGCAGGTCTGTCTACCTCAGAAGGCTGGAGGTTGATTGCTTCTTGGTCATTGAAAACATGCTGCTTTAAAGGTGGGCAGCAGTACTGGCCAAACAGCATACAGAGATGTCTGAGGCCTGGGCCCTTTGAGGCAAGGAAATATGCACAGGTTTTCACAGCTTGCATTCACCATTACTGCTCATGCCTTCCTTGAAGGGTGACTGGAGGTGCCAGGATGCCCTGTGTGTAGTCACCTGGCCTGCTGCCCGTGGTGGGAGTACTTTCGATATGTCTATGTTGCCTCCAGCATGTGGCCTGAAATTACCCTCTGTGGCAGTAGGATTCTAATTCTCTTGGCCTGAGAAGGGGGCTAGCTACCTTTTTGCTGGGAACCGGACAAAGGTTCATAAGGGACCTAACAAGCCTGGGGCCAGCTTGCCTGCTTCACTGTTCCCTTTGTGTCCCACTGCGTCACTTTGCCCCTTCATTGGCAATGCAGCCTGGCACTGCCAGTGAGTGCCCTGTAGACTTCCATGCCCCTCAAGATCCCAGAGTTGCCAGCAGCCAGTCACCTCTGCCTCTTCTCACAGACTGATTTTGGACAAGTTATTTGTCCTCAGGCTCCCCGTGTGAGAATTAGCGGATAGCCTGACAGGGATTCTGTGAGAACAAAGTTCCTGTTGTGAGATTACAGCTGGTGACTGCAGCTCAGACTCCTGAGCCCACTGTTCTAATCTTAGCCCTAGATACCTGTTCCTGAGTACTCTAGGCAAGGCAGGGTCCTACTGTCCTCAGCCTCTGCCTGAGGTTCCAAAAGTCCCTTTCTCTTTGAATCAGATCCGGATGTAGGAAGGGTAGTAGTGTCCACTCAACCAACCCAATGAGAAGACTGTCTGGTGGGCTTTTGTGGACAATAGCCCCTGGTGACAGCACCAGTATTGTTCTTTTGCCTATGCCAAGTGTGCACTAGTGGGTGGTGGATAACTGTTGTGGGAACTCTGAGCCTTTGAGGTACCAGCCCCTTCTGGGCAGGGTCTCAGGTGCTACTTTTGGACTGGGAGGTGAGCTCTCTTGGAAGCTGGCCCACACAGGCCGGGATAAAGGAAAGTCAGGTATTTTGGAATTGGTCATGAATGACAAAGCTAGGTAGAGAACTGCCAAGGTCTTCTGCCCTTAGGCACTGCCATCTCTGAGACCACAACCCAAGAGAGAGCTCACTTCCCAGTGCGCGTGCACACACATAGCACCTGAGACCCTGAGCCTGTACCTCAAAGACTCCTGGCTGAAAGAGGTCCCTCAGTAAATACATGGTTTCCCACGACACTAAACTCTCCCCCACAACAGAACCTTTTCTGGCTACCTGTCACCTACCTTTTGGGTACTGGACAGCCTTCATTTAACTGTTGATCCCACCGTGATCATATGAAACTAACTTCCCACTTATTTTTAAGGCAGGACCCAAAGAGGTACCTGTGCTGAGGGCTTGCCTGGAATGAAACACATGCCACCACCCCTGTGACAACCTGTCTCTGGGCACAGGCCCATTCTCTTCACCTATTTCCTCACATTCTACTTCTCAAACAATCTACCCTCCTCTGCATTCTTCCTTTTCCTTTATCATGTAACCCTTAGAAGAGGGTAAGCCTGGGTGTTGGAGGACTGAGCAAAAATGTGCATAATTGCCTTGATTCCTTCCTGGTAGCTCACCCCATGTGACCTTCGATGTACTTTGAAGCCAGCCCAAATTAAACACTTGGAGTCTTGAGTACCCTCTGGCCATTCCCACTGACCAGGTTCCCATTAATCAGCCTTGTGGTGGGAATGAACACTTCGTTCCAGAGCCCTCAGAGTTTGGTGGGGCCTGCTAAGACATTGCACAATGTCAACGTTGTTCCTTCCTCTGAAATGGGGAAGCCACCTGCACAGCCCAGGCCCTTAGCTCCATTGTAAACAAAGGGTTTCCCCAGTGGCCACTGAACACCTGGTATATTTATTTAAGTGTACACAGAAGATTTTTGTGAAGGTGTTTTGTGTGTGTTGTTTAGGGTTTTGCTTGTTTTTCAAGACAGGGTTTTTCTGTGTAACAGCCCTGGCTGTCCTGGAACTCGGTTTGTAGACCAGGCTGGCCTCAAACTCGTAGAGATCTGCCTGCCTCTGCCTCCTTGAGTGCTGAGATTGAAGGTGTGAGCCACCACTGCCCAGCCACACAAAGATTTCTTACTGTGTGACCTTGGACTGCAGACCACAGGCTGGATGCCTTTGCAGAGGATGACTGATCGAGTATTATAGTACAATACAGTAATAGCCAAAAGCTCAGTTCAGGCCTTGTGTGGGCGTGGCTGGTGTTCACTCTGGGGAAGGAGCTGGGTTTACAAAACACATGAGGAAGTTACAAAATTTACGAAGTCCCCTCATATTTATGTCATCCTCCCTACCCCCAATTTTGTGTCTCCACTGTGCATCGATCTTTGTTTTGGAAGGACAGGACTCAGACCTCAGGAGGTCCCACCAGAGAACACCCTGACTGCCCAGGTATGGGGACTGTGGGGAAGCCTGGAGATTGGGCTATACAGGAAGGGCAAAGCTAAGGGCACCATCTGCCCAATGGACATATGCAAGCTATGGTGCTGGGAGCCAGGAGCCTACAAAACACCTACTGGTGCACTAACCACGGGGCTGATTGATGCGGGAACCCCCGGAACGTTACAAAGTCAGCTAGTGACCTTCTGGGCCTCCCTTCTTCCCTCTCTTGAAGCTGTGACTGTTTACAGTCACTTCTCAACTGCCAGATTTTTTTCCCCCGAGACAGGGTCTCACTGTGGTACCCCTGGCTAGTCTCGAATTCCTAGAGATCAAAGTAGTAAACCACTGCGTCCAGTCAGCTGTCAGGTTCTTTACCGACAGGCTTAAGACTACAGGCACAAATTCTGGAGACTGCTATGCGTGAAAGGCCACGTGAAGTGCCTCCGGCTCACGTGAGAGCAGATGGCCTAGGCACAGCAGGCACCTGAATTCTGATTCTGAATGCTATCCGGTCCATTCCCTAGTCATGAACAACAACAGGGTAGCAAGAACCTACGGGGCAGCCCACGTTCCCACTAAGCTGGCCTGTGTTGACCCACAAGGTCCTGGAGACCTCGCCTGCAAAAAGACAAGAAGAAAAAACAAAAAACAGGGCAGGATATAGGTCAGGGTTAAAGATCAGACCGCAAGTCAAGGAGGCAAAAAGCGGGAAGGGATCTGGTGTTGCTCTTCTCTGGCGCTGAGACAGAGCCCAGGCAGCAGCCTTCTGCCCCTCCTGGCCTCTGTTCCGCTTGCTTTGCTTCCGCCTCCCCTTCTGCTACGCCCACTCCGCCGCCTCCGCTCCTCTCCGCCCTTGACCTGGCCCCCGTCCCTGTCTGCCTCACCTCCTCCTGTCTGTGCTCCCCCTACCACATTACCCCAACTCCCCCCGTGCTGTCCCGCTTCCGCCCCTTGTCCTCACCCAGTTCCGTCACTCCCCGCCTCGGCTCCTTTGCCCCGCCTCCTCCCCTCTGTCCCTCTCGGCCCCGCCTCCTCCCTCAGGCCCTGCCCCTCCCTCTAGGCCCCGCCTCCCCGTCCCGCCCCTCCCTCTCGGCCCCGCCTCCTCCCCTCAGGGCCCCGCCTCCTCCCTCAGGCCCTGCCCCCTTCCCCTCGGCCCCGCCTCATCTCGGCCCCGCCTCCTCCCTCAGGCCCTGCCCCCTTCCTCTCGGCCCCGCCTCCTCTCTCAGGCCCTGCCCCCTTCCTCTCGGCCCCGCCTCCTCCCTCAGGCCCTGCCCCCTTTCTCTCGATCCCGCCTCCTCCCTCAGGCCCTGCCCCTTCCTCTCGTCCCCGCCTCCTCCCTCAGGCCCTGCCCCCTTTCTCTCGATCCCGCCTCCTCCCTCAGGCCCTGCCCCCTTCCTCTCGACCCCGCCTCCTCCCTCAGGCCCTGCCCCCTTCCTCTCGGCCCCGCCTCCTCTCTCAGGCCCTGCCCCCTTCCTCAGGCCCCGCCTCCTCCCTCAGGCCCTGCCCCCTTCCTCAGGCCCCGCCTCCTCCCTCAGGCCCTGCCCCCTTTCTCTCGGCCCCGCCTCCTCCCTCAGGCCCTGCCCCCTTCCTCAGGCCCCCGCCTCCTCCCTCAGGCCCTGCCCCCTTCCTCAGGCCCCGCCTCCTCCCTCAGGCCCTGCCCCCTTCCCCTCGGCCGCGCCTCCCCCTTGGCCTCGCCCCTCACTCTTAGGTCTCCCTCCCACAGCCCCTGAGAAACCCGAGGTTCGCGTGCCTGTCACTATTTGCGGCTGCGCGTCCTTCCCCACGTGCTCCGCAGCGCATGCGTGTGGCTCGCGCTTGCGCACTGCCAGCCTCGGCGCTGTGCTGCTCGGTGGTGCCGGACTCTGGACCGAGCGGCCATGGGTTGGCGGGCGGCTGGGTCAGTGCGGGCCAGGTAGCAGGAGGGCGGCAGGGACCGCTGGCTCGGCCCAGCATGTAGACGTCCACGCGGGCGCGCGGCAGCCGACGGTGAGTGCGGGGCCTTGGGTCGCCATCTGCCCGGTGTCACGCCGCCGGAGGCCCGTGGAGGCCGGGTCACTCGCCGGCCCTGCCCACCTGCCCGGGGCTGGACGCTGGGGGCATTGACGCGCCTCTCCGCGTCCGGATGTGGTGTGGGATGACGCGCGGTCTCGGGGACGAGCCTGTGGGACAGGTGTGAGGATCCGGCCGGGAGACGGGTCTGGGGGCCGAGTCGGAGATTGGCGTCCCGGGAGAAGCCAGGGAGGCCGCTGTTCTGTTCCTGTCCCTGGCGAGTTCGGTGCACAGCACCTCTGCCGACTCAGCTCCACTGCCCTTCTGGGACCTTAGCAAGCAGGAGGGGGCTTGGCATATAAAACTTTAGGAGCCAAAACTAGTGCAAAGTAGTGAGTTGAGCGTTTCGTAAACAATCGGGATGCGGAGTCTCCGAAATCACATTTTAAACTTGCTATGCGAAATCACATTTTAAACTTGCTATGCGGTACTGGGCAGAAAATTCCAAAGACCTGAAGAGTTCCTAGAGGCGACTGACTCTTATAACTCAGATGTCACATTCACAGGCCACTGGTCTTGTGCTCTGGCAGCTTTCTTAATTGTGAGGATAGGGCGTGCCCATCGCAGTTACAGTTACCAGCTCACCTCCTGGCTTTGATTCTGAATAGCGAATTATTTTTCTTTTGTAACAGCCTCCATTTCAGTCCAAAACTTACTCCTTTGGCTTGGCTCTTGAGAATGTTTCTCAAAACTATATTCATTTATTATTTCATGTACGGCTGCTGGTTTTCACAGACCTGATGGTGGCGTCCTTGCCTTAGTAATTCAAGCGTCTTGCTGGATGACACACTTCGAGAACCTCGCTTCCCTCCCAACATTGTTCTCAGCCTGTCCCGTGGAATTTCTTGTAACATGCCTGTCCTTTCAGCCGTCACTTACTCTGACTTACGCAGCCCCATCTTGTGTTCTGGGACAGCCACCTGTGCCAATATATTGCCTGACCAGGCATCGTCATTTGGAGGTGGCATCTCAAAATGTTTCTGCCTTCTCTCCTTTGTGGAGTTATTTATTAAAACTATTGTCAGTGCTGCTGTTTTATTCGTTTTGTTTCGTTTGAGGTGCTACAGATCCTACCCCGATCCTCACACATAGTAGACAAATGCTGTCCCACTAATTTAGATTAGTGTTTAGATTGTTTAGCACTCTGGGCTTCACTTGGAGAATGGAAAGAAGCAAGTGGGTTTCTTTTTCTTTTTAAAAGAAATTTATATTGGGGTGGCATGAACATTCTGCTGCTCATATATGAAACAACTTTCAAGAATTGGTTTCTTCCTTCTACTTTGTGGGTTCCCTGTATCAAACGCAAGACACCGGACTTGCCAGTAAGTGCCTTTACCTTCTGAGTTCTCTCTCTTGCACTTTGATTTTTAGACATAACTTCATGCATCCCAAGTGGGTTTCTAATTCCCTGTGTAGCCAAGGATGACTGAACTTCTTGTCCTCTTATATGTACCTCTGCATGCTGGCGTTGCAGGCATGTACCAACTATATCCAGTTGGACTTTTCTTGTTTTAATGTGGTGTTGGGGATCAAGCTGGGGCCTGTGTGTGCCAGGCAAGCTCTGTCAACTGAGCCACATTTCCAGGCGTCAGGCGTTTTTGCCTTTTAAAAGTTTATTTTATTTTGTCCTTATGAGTATGCATGTGCGTCTGTGAGGGGCTGTGTGCAGGTGCCTGGGAGGCAGGGTCAGGGTGTGTCAGGTCCCTTGGAGCTGGAGTTGTAGGTGGCCGTGAACTGGGAAGGAAACTCAAGTTCTCTGGAAGAGCAGCAAGTGCCTTCAACTGCTAAGCTTACTATAAGGAAGTGGATTCACCTGCATCTTTATTACCTCAAATCTGCCTGCTTCCTGGTACAACAGCATGAGAACATTCTGTGCAAGAATATCGTCACCACCAGGAGTGGCCTTGGGCAGACATGGCTGTGGCCTCAGGCTCCACTTTCTACGCTTTGTTAGATTTGTTAGCAGTTAGCATGGACTCTGGGCCTCCTTAAGGAGGAGATGTCACTTTTCACCCCCAGGAAACCGTGCTCGATGGTTGCTTATCTCAGTTCAGTCCATGTCCTGACCCATGGCTGCACTACTGCATGAGAACAAGAAAATTCATGAAAAGTAATGTTTGGATTAAGACAGAGGTGGCACTAAGAGGTGCCAGTGCCACCCACTGCACAGTGGGAATGAATGTGTGGACCACCCGGCCACCCAACCTCCTAGACAAGTCTTCCTGTCTGCACGGTTGGTGGAGCCTCAAGAGCACCTCCTTCAGGTCTATGGGACTGTTCCCTTTCCTTAGAACTTTCCAGAGACAGCACACTTCCCCCACCACTCTGCTAGCCTGCGTATCATTTATTTGTAGAAATGACGTAGGTATTAGATAATCACTAAGGACCTGGACAATGTGGCTCAGAGTAGTGATGCCAGCCTGGTGTCTCAAGAAACAAGCGAACAAAAAGCACAAAACTTTTTTGGTGGGTTTTTTTTTTTGTTTTTGTTTTTTCATCTTGGCATTAATGAAGTTAAACATTTCCTTATTACTCTCTAATTTTCCTTTTTTTTTTTTTTTTTTTTTTTTTTTTTTTTCTCCTTTTTTAAGAGTCTGACTTTTGTAGTCCAGGCTGCAATCCTCCTACCTCTGTGTGCCGAGTGCTTGGGTAACAGCGTGCACTACCACACCTGGCTTTACTTTTAATTTACTGCTTCCACGTGTGTTTATTTGAAATTCACAACTTGTATGTATTATGTCCTCATGCTGGCTCTCTGTGTGTGGTGTATGTGGTGTGGTATGTGCGTGGTGTATGCACGTGCGCGTGTACATGTATGTGCTTTGCTCCCTGGCTGTTTTATTGATATCTTGATGTCTTTCTTGTTACTTTCATAAGTTATTAAGAATCATAATGATCCAGGGCCTTTTCCAGGCCAGCCAGGGCTATATAGTGAGACCTTGTTTCAACAACAAAAACATTCCCATAGGTTTAGTCAGACGTACCCACCTCCGCCAGCTGCCTTAGCATCTATTGACCCTGCCTAGCGGTAGCTTCCCTTCACTTTCTAGACCTTGCTTGGAAGAGGCACCTAGAGGAAAGTTGGGGACAAAAGGCTGTAGCATTTAAAAAAAAAAAAGGAAGGAAGAAGGGAAAAGAAAAGGAATAATGGTTTAGTCTAGACAGCCTGAATTCAATCCCTCAAGAAAAAAGATAAGGGGCCCTCAAGATAAAAGGAGAGAATAGATTTACAAGTTGTCCTTTGCCCTCCACATAGAGATCATAGCATAAGAGCATGTGTGCAAAAGGTCATAAATAAGTAAATGTATCTCTCTTAAAACTTATTTATTTTTTTAAGACAGGTTCTCTCTGTGTAGCTCTGGGTTTCCTAGAACTCACTGTGTACACTAGCTAGGTCTAGCTTTAGTTAGATTTTTTTGAGGCATGGTTTCTCTGTTTAGCCCTGGCTGTACTGGAACTCTGTAGATCAGACTGGCTTCCATCTTGGAGATCTGCCTGTCTCTGCCTCCTGAGTGCTGGAATTGAAGGTATGGGCCACCACTCCCTAGCTCTTTCTTTTGTTTTCTTGTTTTGTTTTTTCAAGACAGGATTTCTCTGGCTGTCCTGGAACTTGCTTTGTGGACCAGTCTGACCTCAAACTCACAGAGATCTACCTGCCTTTGCCTCCAGGGTGCTGGTATTAAAGGCTTAAAAAACAGGCACCACTACTCCCTGCCTGGCTTTTTTTTTTTTTTTTTTTTTAAATGGGGTTTCACTATGTAGCCTTGACTGGTCTGCAGCTCACTATGTAGACCGGGTTGTCTGTGAACTCACAGAGAGCCACCTGGATCTTCCTCCCAGTGCTGGGAGTAAAGTGTCCTCCATACTAGACAAATGTAGTTTTTAAAAGAGACTTGGGGATAGGGACTGGTGACTAGTGGTTACTAGTACTTGTTGCCCTCATAGAGGAAATAGGTGTGTTTCCCTCAGTATGTACCAACATGGAGGCTAAACTCCAGTTCTAGAAGACCCAACACCCTCTCCTGGTCTCTGGGAACTGCACACACACAGTACACATATACAAGCAGGCAAAATACCCATACACATAAAAGTAAATAAGCCTTTGTTTTTTCTTTTTGGTTTTTCCACACAGGGTTTCTCTGTTACTGTTTTGGAGCCTGTCCTGGAACTTGCTCTGTAGACCAGGCTGGCCTCAAACTCACAGAGATCCGCCTGCCTCTGCCTCGAGAGTGCTGGGACTAAAGGCGTGTGCCACCATTGCCCAGCTGTCTTTGTTTTTTCTAAAGGCTCCAACAGGAGATTGGAACCTGAGAGCCCAGGCAGTGGCCACTCTCTCTCATCCTGGAAAACTAGCAGTCCAAACAAGTGGATATAAAGTAGGGAGATACCCTGTTCTCTTGATGATTCTTTCTCTTCACTTTCATGCTGTGAAATGATACCACAGTCCACCCACAGAATGTGTTTGCATGGCAGGATGGTCTTGTATCTTACCTTCTACATGTTCTGTCCATCTCTGTCTCCAGGAACCACAAAGCTAGGGCCTGGGAGACCCAACGGTCCATATTGTCCAGCTGCTTAGACAAAGGCCAAGTGCAGAACATACCAGGATCCGTCTAACCTCATGATCAGGACAAGGCTGTGCATGAGCCCAGTCACATTCGGTTGGTGGTGCACTCAGAATCACTGTGGAGTCTTTTCAGCCTTAACCTCAGACATGCCTGTGGCACCCAGTATGTGTGATGTGCTGATCCCACACCTGGTCATCAGCTCCATGGTGATGGGGTGAATTTGGGCTTTCACACTAGAGTGGAACAGACAGGGGGACCCAGGCTCCTTCAGAGGACCTGGGCTGCTGCCCACCACATCCGGAGCAGGGCCCAGGGAACCCTCAAATGCCAGTGTAGACACCTGACCCTAGCACACAACCTTTTTGTGACAGTTGACATTTTGACAAACCACCCACTCTGCCCAGTAATGACCTGACAAGGCACTGAGAGGAAGGCCAGCACAGGGCACAACAAAAACCAATGAGCTTCACCAGGCAGCTACTTTCTAATTTTTAAAATTACATTTGTTTACATAGCTTTGTGTGTAGGGTTCAGATGTGTATAGCGTGTCTGTGGAAGTCAAGGGAGTTGGTTTTCTCCTTTCATAGTGTGAGTCAAAAGGATTGAACCCAGATCCTCACGTTTGCATATGAGTGTTAGGAGTGGCCTGAACCTGAAGAGGCTGAGACTTGGGCATCTGTGCATAGAGAGAAGATGAACTATATAGTGAGGCTCTGTCTCAAGAAAAACAAACAAACAAAAAACAAAACAAAAATAGTGTCAGTATATGCATGTATTTTCATTTTCTTAACACTGTCATAAAAAAAGAAAAATGGGTGTGGCAGCATGGGCTTGTAATCCTAGTTACTGGGGAGGTGGGCAAGAGGACAGGAAGATCACAAGGTCAGAGACTGCCCAGATGACAGGTGAGACCCTGCTTTGTTTTGTTTTTTAAAAAGGCCAGTCTGTGATGGTATACACCTTCAATCCCAGCACTTGGAAGCCAGAAGCACACCAGGTGGATCTCTGAGGTCAAGACCGACTTGGTCTACAGAGTGAGTTTCTGGGCAACCAGGGCTAAACAGAAAAACCTTGTCTCCAAAAACCAAAAATGGAAAAAATACACATACACACAGAGACACACATACAAACACCAGGTTGGGAGACCAGCTCAGTGGTAGAGTACTCCATAGCAAATGTAAGACCTTGGGTCTAATTCCTAACAAAACAGAGTAGGGCCTGGAGCATGGCTCAGAGGTTAAGAGCATTGACTGCTTTTGTAGAGGTCCAATTCCCAGGAACCACATGGTGGCTCACAACCATCTGTAATGAGATCTGATGTGCTCTTGAAGCCTGCAGGCATACATGCATGTATACATAATAAATAAATATTTCTTTACAAAAAGGAAGTAGTTTAGTTTTCAGTCTCTTTGACTGGCAGTCCAACTGTCTAACACTACTTGAAGAGATCTCTCCTTGTTCAATCGCCTCAGCACCTTTGTCAAGACCCATTGACTAGGCTAGGGTGTGTACTCACAACAACACACAAATGGTGGTTGGGGTCTACTTCTGGACAGTGTCCTGTTGTTTAATACTGGAATTGAGCAAACTGACTTGTGTTAGGTAGGTAAGCACTCTACCATTGGGCTATATCCTTCCTAATCCTTTTATACTTTTGAGACAGAGTTTTGCTGCCCAGGCAAGCTGTGAACCTATCATCATTCTACCTCTACCTTTCAAATGGGTAGGATTATAGGCCTGTGCCACAGCCCCAGCTGTTCTGTTTCTTTGCTACATAGACCCAGCTGGCCTCAGGTTTGCAGTGGCCTTCTGCTTCTGTCTCCCAAATGCTTATTTGGACAATGTCTGGTGTGTTTGTTTGCTTGTTTTGTTTTGTTTTGTTTTATAAAGCCCCTCTGGTGATTATAAAGTGTAGCTAGGGTAAGAACCATACCTATTTTTTTACCTTTGAGTTAGCATGAGCTCCATTGGTTTGCCCATAGTCAATGAACTTTTCTTCTGCTTCTCTTGCCATGGTTATACGTCTTAGTTTGGACTACTATAACAAAGCAGCGGAGATGGGGTGGTTCAGGGGAGTAGATTTATGCTCTCACAGCCGTTGAGGCTGAAGTCCAAGATCGTCAGGTACCAGCTCGCTTGGGAGAACTCTGGGCAAGCACCTCGGTGCAGCTTGCAAGTGGAGGGAGACCTCTGATACCTCTTAAAAGGCACTGGTGAGGGTGGTGGTGGCGTAATAAGCCTTTAGTCCCAGCACTTGGGAGGCAGAGGCAGGAAGATCTCTGTGAGGTCAAGGCCAGAGTTTTGTTAGTTCAGTACTCATCGTCAGAAAATCTAGCTCTGTTCTAGGGGAGTAACTAACGCTGTGTTTGCCTGGTTTTTACTGTCTGGATGTTGCCCAAGGGGCTTCCCATGCTGGCTTTGGCCCCTAGAGGGCTGGGAGAACATTTCAAAACTACAAGTAGAGAGAGGATAATTTTGGTTTTTGTTTGTTCTTTTTTTTTTTTTTTTTTTTTTTTCTTTTTTTGCCTCCTTTGTCTTTTTTCAGATTTTATTGTGCACCTTCAAGACATTTGGGACTTGAAATTGTCTTTGAGGGTTATTATAGTTCAATTCTGATGACTTTCTTTAGTACTGGACTTACCCTGTAGACTTTGTAGCTGCATACCTCAGCACATACCTGCTCTTCTTCAACTGTTAGGGACTGAAAAGTATCATATTGTGCTACTCTGTCTCCACCCATCAAGATGGAAATGCTACAACTCTGTCTTGGTTATTTTGTCCTTACTCTCCCCTGTTCTTAGGTTGGTTCAGAAACACCAGTGAGGGATAAAGGCACATCTTAGTCAGAGCACTTAGCTAGAACATGCTAGGCCCCATGTGCAGTCTCTGACACTGGAGAAAAATGACAAGAAAGATTCTGAGTTTTTAGCTATCTTTAGGGTGAAAGCATATTTTTGGAGAAGTTTAGAAAATGAAAACCTGGCCCTTTTTTTTTTTTTTTTTTTTTTTTTTTTTCCCTGTTGAATGTGACTTTTCTTAAGGAGTCTGTTTTTGATTGTTGGTTTTTTGGTTTTATAAGACAGGGTTTCTCTGTATTTCTTTGGAGGTTGTCCTAGAACTTGCTCTGTAGACCAGGCTGGCCTCGAACTCCCTGAGATCTGCCTGACTCTGCCTCTTGAGTTCTGGGAGTAAAGGCCTGTGCCACCACCCGGCAGGAGTCTGTTTTCTGTTCACTCAGATAGAGAAGGTGTTGATAAATGTCCAGCAGTGAGTTTACTGAGGTTTCCTCACTGGATCCTGGCTGACTCAGACAGCTGTATCAGTAGTTCTTTCCCAGTAGTGTTTACTGCTCATATACCTTCAGGGAAGGGAGGGGTCTCAGGAATTTCCCTCATCCTCCCCCGCCCAAGGAATGTCCTGAGGGTCTTATGGAGCCTTGTGCAGGCAAATTCAGTTGTTCAGATAATCACATCCAATGTTTCCTTGGGTAGACTGAGTGTTTGTACTGCTTCACACGTACATTGACTTTTTTATTTTATTAAATTAAGGCATCAGTGTTCTTCTCATATCAACTATGGAAATGGAACAAGAAAAGATGAATGTGAGTAAGGAGTTGAGCCCTGATTCAGCCTCATACCACTGCTCAGCATGTCACGGGGATGAGACCTGGAGCTACAACCATCCCATCAGGGGCCGGGCCAAGTCTCGGAGCCTATCAGCCTCACCTGCCCTGGGCAGCACCAAGGAGTTCAGGTAGGACCAAGAGAATTCCCTCTCCTCCTTACCAAGGTGGGACATGTTAGGATTCTTGCAGAGGACACAGCTGTGTCAGTGTAGATAAGCATTGCTTAAGTGTGAGTTTTGTCCATAGGGTGGGGCTGGGCACTGCCCAAGTGGTGCTGACCTTAGCAGAGGGATCAGACAACACTGCCCACGAGACTTGTGCTGGGCACTTGTTACCAACTGGCATGTGCCAAATACAGGCTACATCATGTTTTTCTTTCTGCCTCAGAATAGAACCACCCAACCAGAACCCTGCTGACCTTGGTTCAGCAGGTAGGAAGGCATGGTTGCACTCAGAAAAGAAAGGCGTGCCAGTGGGACGGAGGTGCCATTGTAACCTGGAGCCCTCAGGTCCTCATACACAGGCCATGGGCCCTCATGAGCAGGTTGTGTGGCACTGCCTTCCTCTGATGCGGCATAAAGCCTTGGGGGAAGGCCCCTGATAATATGGGGTTCTACTCACATCAGGAGGTGTCCTCACCCTTGGTGACAATAACTATGTCTGACACTGACTGCAGAACAAGGGTCACACCTGTGTGTGAAATGTGAAGACAGGCTCTCTAGTGAGGAGCCACTTTAAAACCATAAGGTGTTTTCTGTGAGGTAGAATGATCTCACAGAGCTCCTACTTCGTAGCAGTGGGACAAGGGGCAGCTTGAAGTTCTATGTAGAAAGTTCTCTCTGTAAGAGATGGCTGCAGCAGAGGCCAGATGCTCTGGGTACACAGCTGATCATGGCTTGTCCTCTGTTGCCTCTGCCTTCACCACTTGGTTTGTACCCTGCAGCTTTGAGCAGAATTGCCTTAGTTTCTAGTTTGTGTGTGCTTTGGCATAACATATTTTTTTTTGTTCCAGGGACATTGAACCTGTGAAAGTAACTGTAGGTCAGGGCAGCTTCTGTAGCTGGTGGATGATGCCATGGGGCAGTATGGGGACAAGCAAGTTTGCCCCTGCAATCTATCTGTCTTTCAAGGAGGATAGAGGGAGTGCCAGTGCCGAGTCCTGTCCTTTGCAAACCCCAAATTTCCTGCCGGGTAGCCTTTAAGTTCCTGCAAAAGTTGATATTTGTGATAATCTGCATAGCTTTTTAAAGGGTTATATAAATAACCCTGGCTTGGTGATTCGTACTTGTAATCTTAGCACTTAAAAGGCTGAGGCAGGAAGATCACAAGTTTAAGGCCAGCCTGGGCTATATAGGGAGGCCCTTTGAAAACAAAGGAAAGGGGAAAAGTTTTGTGTAAAACCTCTAGCACTTGGACAGGTGTTGGTGGCGCACTTTGATCCCAGAACTCGGGAGGTAGAGGCAGGCAGATCTCTGTGAGTTCAAGGCCAGCCTGGTCTACAGAGATAGTTCCAGGACAGCCTCCAAAACAATACAGAGAAGCCCTATCTCGAAAAACCAAAATAAAACAAACAAAAACCCTAGCACTTGTTTAGTACAGAAAGGTCTTCAGCAGCCAATGGGCTCCTCTTCAGTAGTCAGCTGTCTGGTCTGACCAGGCTCCCTGACCCTGAACACTGCCCATCCCCCAGAAGCAGAGCTATCTTTCATTGCATCATCAGGATCGGGAGGTTTTGTGGATTTGGAGACTGGCAGCTGAAGGAGAAAGCAAATTTGAAGGCTGCTCTTGCTAACTCAGTGTTGTTCTCTTTGGGCTATGAAGGGTTGGTGAGACCCCCCCAGAGACCTGAGTGGAATGTCTCAGGAAGAGCAGTCACAGCACTGTTTTGGTCTTTGTGCTGATCCCCCAGAAGCATAGGGGCCACTGACTGCTGCTGTCCTTGACCATGACAGGCTGCAGTGAACCTATGTTTGGATGCTCAACTGGCTGGGTCACTTTTCAGCATGAAGGAAGGCTGGGTTGCTCAATTAGTATCTCTGTTATAGACACATGTGCTCTAGAGCAAATATTTCTGCTAGAATGTTCATCTAGATTATCCAGGGTGGTGCCTACTTTTGACTCCCGATTATAGCCCACAGACCTGCTGAGAGGTGCTGCCTTGGGTCCTAGGCTCACGCCACGCCAGTGTTTTCCTGACTCTTAGTAGACTTGTCCCTTCTTTGGTTCGGGATCAGTGTCCACAGGAGCCTGTCCAGGTCAGCTTCTATGTCTCATTAGTGCCACAGGGGACCTGGGCAGCATTTGAGCTCTGGTGTAGCACCCTAGACCAGGGCAGGACCTCCTGCGCCTGCCGTGTGAATGCTGTGGACGATGGCGCTAATGTCATTTGGGTTTCTTGGAGTTTGACAGGGCCTGACATAGCCCACGTCTGTTGCTGCCTGTCCCCTCCTACTTTGACAGTAACACCCCTCCCCATGCTCTACAGGAGGACCCGCTCTCTCCATGGGCCGTGCCCAGTGACCACATTTGGACCAAAGGCGTGCGTGCTACAGAACCCCCAGACCATCATGTGAGTTTCTCAGACTTGGTAAGGGGTGGGGTGGGGTGGTCTTTGGGAGTATTATGGGATTGCCCTGTGTAGGGTTCTGAGTTGTTTAAAACAAAAGCCAAGCAGGTGTCTTTCAGAAACCAGTGTTGAAAGACTCCTAAGTGGAGATTCTCAGCTGATGATTTCTCACATGGCTTCTGGAGGCAGAGGGCCACTTTCTGTAGTCTGGCACTGGGTCTGAGGCAGGAGGATCTCCGGTTCCAAGCCTGGGGTGTTATGTTAGCACGATGCCAGCCTTGGCCACAGAGTCAAACCCTGTCTGAAAAGCAAAAACAAACCAGGGACAAAGAGAAGCACAGGAAATGCAGAGGGACCTGAGGACTGCAGCTGCAAGGGCGCCAGGCTCCTTTCCGTGCGAGTGCTGCACAGGTTGACTGAGCCGGGTGTGAGGTACCTGGTTGTTTCTTACAGTAAGAACTCCACTCTAGCACAGGGGTTTCTCCTTTTATTGTTCCAGAAGTAGAAGTATGAATTTTCGTTCTTTTTCAATGGTTTTAGTTGCTTGAAAGATGTTTCTCCTTGTTGGTGTGTATGCTTGAAGGGGTAGGTTTGCCATGCCAGAGATGGAACATGGCCTAACACACACCAGTCATGCACTCTGCCACTGAGCTGCACCTCATCCAGTGTGCTCCTCACAAGTGTCACTGGCCAGGACAGCACCCTGACATGGAAGCTCCCTGAGGCCTCAGCAGCAGTTAGTATCTCAGTATCTCTGCCATTCCAAATTATGCTTTGCATTTGATCTCTCCAAAAGAGCAGATGTGTTGTCACTGTGTTCTGCACAGTAAGTATCTAGTTGTGTTTTCTCACAGGGTACCAACAAAAAAAAAAATCCCTGAAGTGGGTTGATACTACTGCCGTGTATTTTAAAAATTAAAATGTTAGCTGGGTAATGGTGGTGCATGCCTTTAATCCTGCAGAGGGAGGCAAATCTCTGAGTTCAATGTTAGCCTGTTCTACTGAGCAAATCCCAGGATAGCTAGGGCTACACAGAGAAACCCTGTCTCAAAAAAAAAATTTTTTTTTAATTAATAAATTAGAATTTTATTTCATCACCTTTGTTTTTGTTTGGCCCTCACTGCCCCCCATCCAGAGACCTTTGTTATTTGTGTATCCAGAGTCTGTTCCAAGTCCTCCCTTTTCTTCAAAGTAGAAAGGGACACTCGTGTGACTGTCTGGGAGGTGTGCTTGGACTTGTTAGGTCAAAAGATTGTCCTGAGTGTGTAAAATGGAGAGATACCTACCTCACTTTTGTTCTTGTTTCATAGGCAGGTGTCGTAGATAGAGCTAATGATGTACGATGGGGCTGTGCCAAGACGACTCTGATTTCCCCTCCGAACACACCTGCCTGTGCTGTCGCCACCCTTCTCTTGTCTGGGTTAGAGACCCTCTAAGCCAGAGGTTCCCAACCTTCCTGATGCTGAGACCCTTTCATACAGGTCCTCCCTCATGTTGTGGTGACCCACAGTCTTGTAATTCTCTCATTGCTACTTCATAACTAATTTTGCTACTGTCAGGAATATCCAGTATGCAGAATATCTGATCCCCAAGAACATGCAGCCCCACCTGCAGGTGGAAAACCCATGCTCTACACACCATTGCTTGTTCTGCCTCCTCCGGGCCATCCAAGAAGCTGCTTTTAAAGTTCACACAGCTGACTGCAGGGTCAGTGTGAGTCCCCTAGTGCTTTGCAGGCAAAAACTCTCCAATGCCTATGTTCACAGAGCAGAGTTATGGGTTACTGCTGAAGACAAGGGTCTCGGCATGTTGTATACTCCTTGTCCATACATCCAGCAATTATAACTACACCAACACCAAACGGTTTCCTAACATCTACTGTGACTTCATTGTCCCACGCAAGCTCCCCACCACCCAGAGCTCTAGGCACCCCCTGCTTCCTGCTCCTGGACTGATGCCCACATGCCTGCCCACCACCTCCCAGTGTCTTTTTGGGCTACCAGCTGCTTGCAGCCGCTTCCTGCACGGCCTAACAGTTGCCACTTACTTAAGCCTCTCCAGTAATCAGTTTGTGTTTGTTTGTAGTGTGTGTGTGTGTGTGTGTGTGTGTGTGTGTGTGTGTGTGTGTGTGTGTGTGTGTGTTTACTTGCACCATATGTATGCAACTTGCTGTGGAGACCAGAAGAGGGTTTTGGACCCCCTGGAATTAGAGTTACATGCAGTTGTGCAATTCCAGATGTTGGTGCTGGGAACCAAACATGGATCCTCTGCAAGAGCAGTATTGGCCATGGGCTGCCCTGGAACTTGCTCTGTAGACCAGTCTGGCCTCAAACGCAGAGCTCTAACTGTCTGTGTCTCCCAAGTGCTAGGAGTAAAGGTGTGCACCACCACACCAGGGGAGCATGATGTACTCTTAACTGCTGAGCTGTCTCTCCAGCCCCTCACAGCCAGTTGCTTAGACCAAGACACAACGTGACCTCCAGGACATTCTTTAAGGTTAGGAAGTTCAGGTAGAGGCTATGGGACTGTGGGTTAATGTCTAGGACAGTCACTGACCTGCTCTAGTCTTTAGGGTACAGAGTTCTGTCACCTATGTCTCTGTAACCTCCTACATGTCAATGTAGGGGCGCAGTGTCTGTGTTACAAGAATGAGGCCTTCATACATTTCCCAAATAGTCCCAGGGTAGATGGAGGGCTTATCATGAGACATTTCCATACGTTGAGGCTGTCTGTGTTTTCCTTATGGGGATGTGTGAGGCTGTGAACCTCTGTTAGCTATCTGGCACAGTGACAGTGGTCATGCTCCCCTGGCTGGCATGGCACATCACTCAGACCTGGTTCTAACAGGCCATGGCCCGCCGGCTCCACATGGCACCTGAAGCTCAGACTGCCTAGAATGGCCAGCATTCCCCTTTCCACGACCCAACAGGAGGTTGAGGAACTGGTTTTTGGTCGCAGGGAAGGCTTGGTGTCTTGGCCTGTATATAGAAAATGCTGGTGGCATATGCTGAACCCTGCTGAGCTTTGGGACTGAAAGTCATGGGCTGGGCCTGCCTGGGGCGGCCATGACACACACATGGGCAGGGCAGGCTGCTGGGTGTAGGGTGGAGACTTGGAGCTCTGATGGGGCAGAGGGTTGTGAGCCCTCGCTCGTCCTCTAGAGCCCAGAGCCTGGCAAGTTGAGGAAGTGGTTGCCTTTCACCTGCAGCCCTTTCACCTGCAGGTGGCCTGAGAACTCCTCCCTGTGGGCGGGCCCTGCCATTTCTAAGCTCGCAGTTCCCCAAGTGGCCAGGACGCTGTGGCCTGCCAGAGAGAGGCCTGCCAGGCAGGTGGCCCTGCCACTCCACTAAGGCCAGGGAGTCTGGGCTGGCCTCTTTGCTCCTGAAGTTAAACTCGTGTTTTCCATTTTTAAAGTAGATGGTTAGGCAAAATGTTCATATACTCAGAAGGAAGTCTGATTTTTGTTTATTTTTTATAGTTTACAGTATATTTCTGTAGGATCTTTGACAAGTCTTTTACATTTTGCTTTCAGTTTTGAAGATAAACTGAAAATTAGACTCATAGTGTAATATCCATCTAGGAGCATGGTAGCCAGGCAGGGCTGTGTGTGTCTGCTAGTGAAGTAACCCTGAAATGCTGGGTACACGCCTACTGTCTCTAGAAGGTGGAGACCGCCTCAGGAGTTGTGAGCACTACAGGCAGGTGGTGAGGTGAGAGGTGGCTATGAGCAGCCCCTCCCCTCCCAGAAATGCCAGAAACAGGTGAGTGCTGTCCCCAGGGTTCCATGGTCATTTTGTGACCTCTGTTTTAGTAGTTTGTCATAATTTTGAAAGTTGGTAGTGGGTTCTCATAGACTGCCAGGACATGGAGCCTTTTCTTAACTGGGAAACTGGTGCTATAGAAACTAAGATTCACTGGGCTGAGTACCAGCTCACGCCTTTAATCTCAGCAATCAGGAGGCAAAGGGGGGTAGATCTCTATGAATTTGAGGCCAGTCTTATCTACATATTGAGTTAGTTCCAAGACTCATAGTGAGAACCTGTCTCAATAAATAAATAAATGAATAAAGAAATAATAATTAAGAGCCAGCTAAGTTTATGGCATAGAGAGGTAGGCCACATACCTTACATGGACATCAAAGGAAACACATGTCCTAAAGGGTTCTGGGAGTGAAAACTGCACAGTAAATCCCAGGGCAGAGTCCTCAAACCAGCTGTTGTATTTTTTGTGCGGAGCTGGTATCCTCAGTGGGTGACAGCCAGCTTCCGCTTTCTCCTCTGCTGCTCCATGCCATCTCTGTCCCTCTGTCCCCACCAGGGAGTGTCAGTGAGGAAATAAACATAGCATATGTGATGTGGCCCATGAAGGTGATTACAGGTACAGTTGGTGATCAGGGTACCAAAGGGTGTATGGCCAAAGTCATGTGGACGTGGCTGGGCAGAGGGGTCTTCAAGGATGGTTGCTCTGGGTCCATTGTGTTCTTGGCTCCAGGCTACAGGATGGCTAGTAGCCGTCCCTCGTGGGATCCATTGGTGATTCTGTATGCACAAGTTGGCAGTGTTTTTTAACTTGGTTTTGGTGTGCGGTTTTTATTTTTCCAAATTGCATGCCTCTTTCCTCAAGGAAAAAATGACTGCTGGTATGAGTTCTCTTCTCTCCCCAAAGGCATATTCAGGACCCTGCAAGCCAGCGGTTGACATGGAACAAGTCTCCCAAGAGTGTGCTTGTCATCAAAAAGATCCGAGATGCTAGCTTACTGCAGCCCTTCAAAGAGCTCTGCATATACCTCATGGAGGTAAGGCAAACAGGGTAGTGCTGTGCTCTCAGGGTGATGCGTCCTGCTCAGGAGTTGGGAGGAGACTTGCCCAGGGTGGCAGAACAAAGGACTCATCAGGCCTCTTAATTAGATGTCTGAAACATTCTAAAAAATTCTTACTAGCACACAGTACCAGAGGCTAGGAAACTCAAGGTAGAAGGGCTGCCTCTGGTGAGAACTTGTTCTCTGTCACTGTATCACGTCTTTATGAAGAACCTGCCTGTGACCATGCCCACTTTTTGTTATTGTTGTTTTGTTTTTGGTTTGTTTGCTTGCTTGTTTGTTTTGGTTTTGTTTGTTTGTTTTAAGACAGTGTTTCTCTGTGTAGCCTTAGCTGTCCTGGAACTCACTTTGTAGACCAGGCTGGCCTTAGATTCACAAAAAGGCATTTGTTTTAGCTTATGATTCTGGAGATGCAAAGTCCAGGGGCCACCTCTGATGATGGCCATCTTCCCTGCAGAGCCCCAAGGGATAGGGCAGCATACAGCAAGAAGTAGTATATTCTTGTATATGTGTGTAGGCATCTCCTGACCTTCCTCTCTTCCTTTAAAACCAGAGTGCAGCGGTGAGGTTCTACCCTGATGGCTTTACTCTTAATCACCCTCTCGAGGTGCCACTTCTGAACATGAGAAATTAAGTTGCTACCTTACCAACCCCTCAAAACCATGTTGCTTTTCAGTGCCTGACTTTTCAGTGCATGACTTGGGGGACTCCCTCAAAACACATGCAAACCATGGTACGGCTGTCTGATTCCTGAGCCACTATGGTTAGAAAGCGCCTGTTTGGGAAGGGATCTCTATGATGCCATGAGCCACAGAGTTTCTGGATGAAAATGACTCGCTAGCTAAGAAAACACTTTTTTCACCTTTCTGGAAGCGTAAAAAGCAGCGTGACGTGGGCTGACTGGTGAGGGCTGTGTGGGGCTCCCATGCGTGCTTTGCTTCCAGGAAAACAACATGATCGTGTATGTGGAAAAGAAAGTGCTGGAAGACCCTGCTATAGTGAGTGATGAAAACTTTGGACCAGTGAAGAAGAAATTCTGCACTTTCCGTGAAGGTGTGCTGTCTTGAGCTCTCTCAACTGGCAGAAGCCACTAGCTTTCTGGCCTTGTTGGCATCTGCATGCTTGGGCACTAGGGCTTTGCATGACAACAGTTCCCAAGGTTTGTGTCTCCTTTCTAGATTATGACGACATTTCCAACCAGATAGACTTCATCATATGCCTTGGAGGAGATGGCACCCTACTCTATGCCTCCTCACTTTTCCAGGTAAGGCTATGTTTTGGGGCGTTGAGGTATTATTTGGGCACAATATGAAGAGGTGTTTTCAGAGTGTACCCCTACTCTTCATCACACAGCTTCTTACCAGAAGGCCACAAGTGTCTTAGTTTTCTTACTCTAAAGCAGTGGTTCTCAACCTGTGGGTCACAACCCCTTTTACAGGATTACCTAGGACTATTGGAAAACACGGACATTTACATACACTAAGATTTATAATAGTGGCAGAATTACAGTTATGAAGTAGCAATGAAAATAGTTTTATGGTTGGGGGGGTCACCACAGCATGAGGAACTGTGTTCAAGGGTCACAGCCTTAGGAAGGTTGAGAACCACCGCTCTAAGGAGGAGGAATTTTTTTCAGCCCATTGTCGGGCGGGTGGAGAAGGGAGAGTAGTAGTGTGGGGGACTCCCTGAAGGGTGACCGCATGGTCACAGACCAGACAGTCTGGGAGAGATCTGGCACTGCAGAACTAGACTAGAAGCCAACCTCAAGCTGGTAAGGGCGGCAAGGGAACATTGGAGCTTCATGGTCTCAACCTGCAAGGTAGGACCCAGCCCAATGGTATGCTAGAAGAGTGAGCAAGGCGGCCTGCAGAGTGGGCTGTAAGTGGATGGCACCCCTGGTGGAATGACGGGGCAGAGCCCACGGGGGTTGGGTTCTCCTGGCAAGATGTCATCCCTGCTTTGCAGCTGAAGTTTCTGTCCAAGGACCGCAGGCCCTATTTGTGTTTAGATGGGACCTAAACCATCTCCATTTTTCTTCTGCCAAATCTGCCTCCTTCTAGCCTAGGTATCTCCACAGTCACAGCCTGTGTCTAGTGCTGGCCGGATCTTTCCTGTGGCCAGTGAGCTGGTCTGGTCTTGTTGCTCGGTCTCTTTTGGCCGCTCCCACTTTTCTTCTTGTTTCTTGGGGAGATGGTGCCACCCTGCCCCACTCTGGCTCTTCTACCTCTTGCCTGGCCCGTGCCCACCCATTCCCAAGGCCCATAGCTATTGATAGTTTGTTGGCTCCTGGGTAGCCAACAATGCCATCTGCCTCCTCACCCACAGGGCAGTGTGCCTCCTGTCATGGCCTTCCACCTTGGCTCCCTGGGCTTCCTGACCCCATTCAACTTTGAGAACTTCCAATCCCAAGTGAATCAAGTGATAGAGGGTAAGTTGGAATGTTCTGGATCTCACAAAAGAGCACAGGGTTTCCCTCCTTCTCGATTAGGTTTTTGTTGCTGCTGCTTTTGTTTTTCAGTGGTTGTTTTGTCTGCAAGTGTGTCTACGTACACATGTATGCCTTGTGCCCCCGGAGGTGTGGGGTCCTCTGGGAATTGAAACTGGGTCTTCTTTAAAAGCGGCCAGTGCTCTTAACCACTGAGCCATGTCTCCAGCCCCCCGGTTATTGTTTTTGAAGTTCTTTTATTTACTGAAACAGCTTTAAGATTTGGGGATTTCTAAATTTCAGATATTTCAAACGCTCCTTACTAAAGTGGGGAAACTGGCAGCACATAGCTGCTCAGGGTGGCTTTGGTGAAGGCACTGAAGGTCACTGGCATAGGAACAGAAAAGAGAAGGGTCCCAGCTTCCTTGGAGGTGGCCCCAGCCTCCCTGAGCTGGATCCTGCTGACCCCAGGGAATGCCGCTGTTATCCTGCGGAGCCGGCTGAAGGTCAGGGTGGTGAAAGAGCTCAGAGACAAGAAGACAGCCATCCATAATGGCCTCAGTGAAAACGGCCTGGACACAGAGGGCGGAAAGCAGGCCATGCAATACCAGGTCTGTGGAGGAGTCCCCAGCTAACTGACCTCACCTCCCAAGGAGGGGACCAGGGCGGGATGGTGAGCCTTAAATGCTTATGGTGGTGCTGTGACCCTGAGTGCAGTGCCATGGCCTTGCCGTCTCTTCCAGGTCTTGAATGAAGTGGTGATTGACAGAGGCCCCTCCTCATACCTGTCGAACGTAGATGTCTACCTGGATGGACACCTTATCACCACTGTTCAGGGCGATGGAGTGATCGTGTCCACCCCGACGGGCAGCACAGCATATGCAGCTGCAGCCGGGGCTTCCATGGTCCACCCCAACGTGCCGGCCATCATGGTTACACCCATCTGCCCCCACTCGCTGTCATTCCGGCCCATCGTGGTCCCCGCAGGGGTCGAGCTGAAGGTCAGAGCAGTCTCCCTGTATCTCCTCTGGTCTATGAGTCTTTTGACCTTGAGCCAGCAGAAAGCAATCGTCACTACCTCAGCACCTGCCACCTCCAAAAGGCCCAGTCCCCAGCACCCTTCCATGAGAGCTCCACCTGTCAGCTGGGCATATGCCCATAGTCTCTAGTAGCACAGAGAGCTGGCCGGCCCTCCATGAAGGGCTCATAGTTGCAAGAGGTAGGGAGGAGATGGCATAAGTGGCTCCATATGATGAAAGACCCCAACTGGTGTCCTCCACAGAGCCTCCGACCTGGCCTCATTTTTCTCTAATTTCTATCACAGGCCACTCAGGCTTGTTTGATGCTACTGTGAGTTCTAGTGGCCATACCTGTAGGAGGTAGCGACCACTCTTAGAGCATCAAAATGAGGCGAACATTGTGCCATGCCGGAACTCTGGAGGACCCGGAGTGGACTGGGAACACATCCTTCATGCCCAGAGCTCACTTTTGTTCCTGCTCCACCCGTTTAGATTATGCTGTCACCGGAAGCCAGGAACACTGCATGGGTGTCTTTTGATGGACGGAAGAGGCAGGAAATACGCCATGGAGACAGGTGTGGGGCTGCAGTGCTGGGGCGTGGGCTGACCTTGTCTTCTGTCATGTGATGTCACTAGTGGTGGCCTATTGCAAAGCATGGTCATGTATAGGTGCAGTAGGCTTGGAGCAAGGCCCTGTCCCTTGGTTCTTGTTATATACACACAAAGACAGGATTGGTCTCAGCCTAGATCTGGGATGAGTCACCTCCAGCAAGCCTAGGTCCACAGTTAGCTATCATCCACTCGCTGCAGACTCAGAAACAGCCAGGTGCTCTGCCATGGCCTAGCCCCCATCTTCCTGGATGTGTGGGTCTGCTGCACAGCAGTTAAGTGTGGCCTACCACAGGACTTAGGGTGGGCCTGCAGAGCTGCTGTGGATTTCCCTGGTAACCCACTCGTACCCACCCTGCCTTGCCTCAGAAGTTTCCTGGATCCTGGGAGACAGGGCCTGTGTCTGGGTACCCCTAAGGGTCTAAAGTAGCTGCTGGCATTTGGACAAAGTAAGGCCCTGGGAGAGGGGGAGTAGTTTGTTACTTGAAAAGGCACCCAGCTTACCCAAACGTATTTCTTTCCCTTCAAAGCATCAGCATCACCACCTCCTGCTACCCGCTGCCCTCTATCTGTGTGTGTGACCCTGTGAGTGACTGGTTTGAGAGCCTTGCCCAGTGTCTGCACTGGAATGTTCGAAAGAAGCAAGCTCACTTCCCAGAGGATGAGGATGAGGACCAGGATGAGGACAGCTAGGCCTCACTTCCCAGCCTCCAAGCTGAGCCCTCAAGCCCTTGGGGGCCTTCCTTCTCTTGCTCTCCTGCTGGCCTTCTGGCTGACCTGGCCTTGACAAACCACATGGCTGTCAGGCATCTGTGTCCTGCCTGCCTTGCTGGGGGAGCTTGGGTCTGCCTTTTGAAGAACACATCAGCTTTTTAATATTTTTAAACCTTTTTCATTTCTAAAGAAGCAAAATAAGAGCTGGGCTGGGTGTCCTACGTCTCTCCCATGGGCCCTGATATCCCAGGTCAGGGATTCCCATAAGTTAGTCTGTTAAATTCTGAGGGGTCAAAAGGAATTGACCTTCCCTTTGATATTTAAATAAAGGTCTCGGTCAGAAACTTTAGCTTCCCCTGTACCTTCCCCCCTGCAGCTCTTGGGGTCACTGGGCAGCTTTGCTATGGATTGGCAAGGCCTGTTACCACTAGGTGCCTCGAGTCTGGCCCAAGGCCTTTGACACCTTCCAGAGAAGACAGAGGCAACACCTTGCACAGCCATCCTCAACATCACATTCCTCATATAGCAGAGCAGCAGCTCCTGAGACGTTTTAAATCCTATGTACACTTTTTAGAGGTTATTTTAAACTTTCTGAAGTGATTATGTACATATTTTCTTGTACACGCTTTGTGAAGATTTAGAGAGGACTGCCTGTTGTCCAGTGTTTACATTGTGTCCAGCCCAATGCAGACAGTCCAGGACCGGGCTCTGCGCCTCCCTCTACTCTTTCCTTACACGGTGGCCACAAGGGTTTTGAGACCAACTCACTAAACTCACTATTGATATCAGGCCTGTGGGCCTGCCCTCCTCCCTCAAGAGTCTTAGGTTTGCGTCTGAGCAGCAGCCATATGGAGCCCTGTGTGCAGATGTGTATATAACATAATAGCACACGTGGTGCCACACAGGCCCTGGAACCTTTGTGGTGTCAGTGGCCAGCCAAGGCGCCTCAGTTAGGTCTCTGCTTTCAGTTCTGTCTAAACCTCCTGCAGCAGGAGCAGGCAGGGTAAAGTCAGGCTTCTGTCTCGTGCTGCTCAAAAAGGTTTGCTGGCTGCTATAGGGCTGACCACACTGAGCTTTATTCTGCTGGGTCCTTGTTGACACACGTCAGTACCTATGGAGCCCTAAGTGGCCTGGCTTCAGTGCTGTTAAGCTATGGTAGCTTGTCCCCGAGGGCTGTGCTGTTCATCTGTGATTGTGAGCACAGTAGGCCTCTGCTGTGATCCAGAGGAAAGCAGGGTCTGGAGCATGGGTCATGCATCTAAAAAGCAAGAGTTGATAAGTAAGTCTAGAAGCAAGCTGCTACCAGACTGATCTAGAACACATGGAGTTTTCAAGTAAATTCTTAATGTTTCATATTAATATCTTAAAATTTGTTAATTGTTAATGAAGGCCTTATTACTATTTTCAGATTCTTTCAATAAACTTGTTTAAAAAAAAATAAAACAGGTTAGTAGCAGCTTTTTCTGTCTCTTTGTAACCAATCCGAAGTCTTGAGGTCATTCAGCATGGTCTCTAGAGGCTACCTTAGCCACATGAGATACCCTTGCCCTCACTGGGTTGGCCAAGTGCCCACCCTAAAGCAATAGGATCTCTGAGTTCCAGGACAGCCAAGGCTACACAGAAACCCTGTCTCAAAACAAACAAACAAAAATATATATATATAGCATAGTATCATAGGAGCTGGGAGCACAGCCATCTCTGTAAGCAGAAGTTTCTGTCCTGCCTGGTCATGCAGCCCCAAATAAATACACGGTGGCTTCTATTAATTATTAACTTTATAGTACCTGGTGGGTCGGGCGTCTTATTCGGCTAGGTCGCTCTTAATTATTAACCCATTTCTATGAATCTGTGTATCTCCAGTTGGTCTTGGCTTACCGGTGATATCCAACTGCTTTCTTCCTCAGCATAGTGTCTCTCTATCCACTCACGCTCTCTTTCCCTCTTCCCAGAATTCTCCTCATCTGGTAGCCCTGCCTATACTTCCTGCCTGGCTACATCCTGCCTGTCCATCAATCAGAGATACATATTTACAGCATACAGAAGGACATCCCCCATCATCTCTTTTTCTGTCTAAATAAAAAGGAGGGCTTTAACATAGCAAAATTATATATAACAAAAGATTTATCCATCAAGAACTACTAACATTTGACAAAAAAAATCTATCCGATCTTTGTGAGTCTAAAGTTTTATGTGTAACTTATCTTTTATCATAACTAAGGGAAATCATACCTATTTGTCTTCAACTCTATCAAAGATCCCAGAAGGATATTACATAAATTCTAGAATTGACAGAGACATCTCACTGCCTGGACAGTCACCCAAAGTTCTGTAATGTTGGGGCATCCATTTTAAGCCTATAGGCCTAGAGTGTTGGGCAGACTTCTCAGTGAAGCAGGAAATTTGAAAACTGTCCTGCCTGTATTTACAGAATGTCTGGCAGACTCATGCATGAAGCAGGAACCCTGAAGGACTGTCCCATCTTGTTTTAGCAAGTTCAGCAGTCACTTTCCTGTGGGTCCTGCATGTCCAGTTTATACAGCAACAGCCAAACAGTCCAGGCGAGCAGTGTCTTTCCCAAACCACTAGTTTTGCCATATTGAAAGCAAACTCCATAAGGAGCTTCTTCGATGCCCATCTTCCGCTTGAAGTAATTGGTGTTGCCAGAAGCAAATGTGCCTCATTGTCACGAAAGGAAAAAAAAAAAAAGCAACCCTAATAAACCACTTTAAATGCCATATTCTGTAGGTCTTTGAAAGGTTTGAAGAATGCCTATCCATTTGAAATATATCTCTGAATCTAGAAAACTAAGTTTTGACTATTGTAGGTGACTACCTATAAATTTATATATATATTTTAAGATTTATTATGTATACAGTGTTCTGCCTGCATGTATGCCTGCAGGCCAGAAGAAGGCCCCAGATCTCATTATAGATATTTGTGAGCCACCATGTGGTTGCTGGGAATTGAACTCAGGACCTTTGGAAGAGCATCCAGTGCTCTTAACCTCTGAGCCATCTCTGCAGTCCCCTAAATTTGTATTTTTTTAATTATACATGTTTTTTATGGTTTTTCGGAACAGGATTTCTCTGTAGCTTTGTAGACCAGGCTGGCCTCAAACTCAGAGATTCGCCTGCCTCTGCCTCCCTTGTGCTGGGATTAAAGGTGTGCACCACCACTGCCCTGTACATTACATTTTTAAACGAGCTGGATAAACACAATATCTAAACAAGAAAAACAATATACATATAGCAAAATTGACCCTAAATTTTTATCAATAAAACAAATTCCAAAGCAATATATTCATTTCTATCTCATATTCCCTTCCCCCCCCTCTAGAAAAAGATTGACTGTGATCATTAACCATTTGTAACAAACCTCATTTAAATGAAAAACTTTTATAAACAATATTTGAGAATGTGGGCGTGGTTCTTTCCAAACTGCTTCCTGCTGTTTGGGGGAGTTGTCAGTCCCAAGGGGATCTTGAAACAACTCAGAACCCTGGCCAAATTTTGGCTGTAGTAGTCTGAATGGCTACATCATCTCAGCTGTTTTGGATGTTGGATCACCTGGGCCACTGCTTCAGGGGGTCTTGCTTGATTAAACCGTATTAGTCTGGAAGGAATCCATAGCTTTTCATCTTCTATGGAAACAAAAGCAGAACCTCTTTTCCAAAGTAACATGTCCTTAGATTTAAAATTTGGAGTCAAGGTGTTTTTTAAAATATATATAAATTGGCTTAAGCCAGCAGAATTATAATCAAATGTCTTTCAGCAGCTGTTGTTCCTTCCTCAGCAGTCAAATAACACAATAACATACAGTACCCAGACTCTCTGTATTTTCCATCTTTATATGGCCTGTTTTGTTTTGTTGTTTTTGGAGACAGGGTTTCTCTGTAGCTTTGGAGACTGTCCTGTAACTCACTCTGTAGACCAGGCTGGCCTCGAACTCACAGCGTTCCACCTGCCTCTACCTCCCAAGTGCAGGGACTAAAGGCGTGCACCACCAAAGCCGGACGACTCTGATTTCTTTTACTTTTATTTATTTTGCTTGAGACAAGGTTTCTCTGTGTGACTCTGGCTGCCCTTGAACTCTGTAGAGCAGGCTGGCCTTGAAATCACAGAGATCCACTTGCCTCTGCCTCCCTAGTAATGGGATTAAAAGGGTGATTTATTATGTATATAGTATTCTGCCTATGTGTATGCCTACAGGCCAGAAGAGGGCACCAGGTCTCATAGTTGGGTGTGAGCCACCATGTGGTTGCTGGGAATTGAACTCATGACCTCTGGAAGAGCAGCCCGTGCTCTTAACCTCTGAGCCATCTCTCCAGCCACTCCTTTTCCTTTTCTCTCCCAAGTCTACCCTGTTTTTAAACACGTTGTAAACCCTTTAGAGGTTTGTTTTGTTTTGTTTTTTCATCTGAATCAGTCTCTGCTGTATATCTCTTTTTCTGACCATGAGTCTTTAATCTGCTAAACTGCATGGCTAGGATTAAAACAGAGGTCGTGGCTACTAGCTCCAACCAGTTAGGCTTTCCAATTTGGCAGGGGTATGTTTACTGCCAGCTCTGGGAGCTGCGCTCACCAGGCCTTGATTCCGGTCTAAGCCGACATCAAGCAGTTTGTAGCACACTGCCTGTAACCTTTTTTCCTCTGTATGAGTAAAAGCTAAATCTGCCATTCAGCATGCTGTGCAGCTTGGAGATGGCCTCTGTGTGCCTCAGCGGGAATCAGCCATGCTGTGTGCTCAAGGCCACCCGGAGTGCCATGCATCCTCCTCTGCACCATGGCCTGCATCACACAGATTAGGAAGCCAGAGCGGCTCTGTTTCTGTGCATTCAGAACCCTTTTCAAGCTTTTGCCAGGTTTTACTTGGAAATTCTTTCCAAACATTTGGGCACCGTATGTGGACAGAAGTTTCTGTCCCACCCTGAGCCATCCGCCAAACGCTTACAATTAATAGAAGCCTCTCAGGTGTAGTGTCCTCAAGTCAGGCTGCCCCACCATCAAGAAGAGCACTGAGATCAAGGTGGAAGTGAGTCTCAGGGTCCCAGTGTTGCAAGCAGGTGAGGGAAGCCTGGATGCTGTGGGCACTGGGATGCCAGTCTACAGCCTGTGTGTCAAGAGCCTGTTGAGAGCGAGAAAAATAGTATGACCACTCAAATGCTTGCTTCTATGCAGCCCTGAACATGCCTAGGCCCTACCTAGCACAGTTCTTAAGACAAACACAGCCCTGAGCTGAACAGAGGGCCAGCACAGGCCCCAGGTGGTCATTATCTGCTCTGTTTAGGCCCACTTTGCTTGTTAGGACAATGACTGTCACTCACGGGTAGGTCCACATACCTTCCAACTCCCTACTTCACCGCCACGAGGACTGACCTTGAGGGTGCTAATCAGAGATTCAGTCAGAAGGACTCGGGAAGCCATCAGCAGCAAGAATGGCAGCAAACAACTTTGCTGGAACCCTTTGAAGTACCTGGGGCCTCACCTTGTGAAGGGGGGTGCAGCATTCCTGAAACTTCTCATTGCGTATGACAACTTCACATAACCGGGGGCCCATAACTCAGCCTCCTTATCCAAATCCTGCATCCCTTCCATGGCCTAGAGGACACTTTGAGGCTGGGAGTCAGACCAAGCGCTGCCAAAAGGCTGAGCCAAGGGGTGGGGTGGCTTACTCAGAGTAGTAGGAACCTGCTCCCAGGGCCACCCACACTGCTGGCAATGGCTGTTGACCTTGGACCCTTGGCCACCTTGGCTTTGAGAAGCAAAGCTATGGGGGAGGGGCGGGGAGAATAAGAGTTGAGAGAGGGATCACAACAGCCCATTAGACATTGCTGAAGGCTTAGACATGGTATTCAAGCAGCCCTCAGTGCCTAACTCCATGCACACCTTTAATCCCAGCACTTGGGAGGCACAGGCAGGCAGATCTTGGTGAGTTTGAAACCAGTCTTCCTGAGCAAGTTCAGGACAGCCATGTGTAGTGGCATCTTTGTTTCGCCAGTGGACTTGCAACAGTGGCTGCATCCTAGGGATGTGGCTTCAGGTGAGTGGATGTGACCCCTTATAAGGAAGAGGAGGGGCTGGCTCACTCTCGGGTTGTGGTCAAAGCTTCTGGAAGGGCAGAGACTGCGTCTTCAGGAGCAGGAAGACCAAGGTGGTTGTTTACCATCACTGTGTGAGAGATCCCCTAATAAATACCTGTCTTTGAAGAAAAAAAAACCCAAAAAAGTAATTTGTGATCTGAAAGTTAATATTAGTAATTAAAATTGGAATAATGGCTGGATATGGTGGCACACACCTGTAATCTAGCACTTGGGAGGTTGGAGATAGGAGGATCAGGAGTTCAAAAATCATCTTCGGCTATTTAGCAAGTTCAAGACAAGCGTCACTTTCCAAAACAATTGAGAAAGCTTGTGATTGCCGATGGGCGACATCTATGCAGATGAAATCAGCACTGACACATCTTTTGGGTTTACTGTCTCCCAAATTCTGATGCTGTAGAAACACACAAATCTATCTGTCTGATTTTCTGGCATAGCCGGATCACAGGGACAGGTGGTAAGGAGCACTGCAGAGTTAGGCGGTGCTCAGTACTGAGCACAAATGAGGACAGACCCAAGCCGACCCATCACCCACCCTCCTGGAGGACCGCTTCACATGGTTCAGGTCAGAAGTCTTACGCCTGGGGAATTGCCTACTTCCAATGCTTTGAGGTCAGCAGCCTGGCCTCCCAGAACATTACCTGAGGCACAGCCTCATTCCTTCCCTGCTGTCTTACTCCAAGAGCAACCCTGTCACCTGTGTACAGGGAAGGCAGCAAGATACCAGAGGTAACTCAAAATGACTGGGGAAAACCAAGTAAGTCAGTTCTTGAGCAGGCTGGGAGAAGAGCTTACCTAACACGCAAGAAGACCTGGATCACATCCCCAAAAATGGTGCCCCAAACCTGTAATCCTATAACTTAAGAGGGTTGGCTAGGAAAATCAGTAATTGAAAGGCACCCTTAGCTACGTAAGAAGATTGAGGCTAGCTGAACAGTGGTGGCACATACCTTTAACCTCAGTGCTTGGGAGACAGAGGCAGGTGGATCTCAGTGAGTTCCAGGCCAGCCAGAACTGTTACACAGAGAAACCCTGTCTCAAAGGAAAAAAAAAAAAAAAAAAAAGAGGCTAGCCTGTGCTGCATGAGATCTGACCCGGTCTTAAAACAAGTATACATATAAACATTCTACCTGAGGTATATATATTCCAAGCCTTATTTTTATTTTTTATTTTGAAACAGGCTGTCAGTAAGTTTCCCAGATTGGAGCTGAAATCACTCTGGTGGTCAGGCAAGTCTTAAACCTGTGATCCTCCTGCCTCAGCCACAAAAGTAGCTGGGATTACAGTCCTGGGTCACCAAGCCCAACTAAAGAAATTTAAAATAAAAAACATTAAGATCTTCTCCATAGTCAAATTATTTAAAAGGTTTAAAACAACTTTTTTTTTTTTTTTTTTTTTTTTTTGAAAGGTAAGAATCTATGTCTGACTAGATCTAGGCAGCTTAAATATCTGGGAAGTCTTCTGCAAACTAAGTTTAGGAAACATAGATGCCCTCTAAATGTTCAGGGCATTTTGTATCAGTAAATAATCATTTCACTTCCTCCTTTCACTTTAATTTTTAAGATATAATTTTATTATTTCTTATTATGTATACATATATGTCGGATATCTACATATGTGTTCAGGTGCCTTATTCATTTATTTATTATTTGTGTGTGTGTGTGTGTGTGTGTGTGTGTGTGTGTGTGTGTGTGAAATCAGGACAATTTTCAGTGGTCAATATTTTCCTCCTGCCTCGTCAGTCCCAGGGATCAAACACAGGTTATCAGGATTGGCAGTGCCTTTACCCACTGAGCCATCCATCTCATCAACTGCTACTCTACCACTTCTTTGTTTTTTCAAGACAGGTTTCTCTGTGTAGCCCTGGTTGTCCTGGAACTCACGCTGTAGACCAGGCTGGTCTTGAACTCGGAGATCTGCCTGCCTCTGCCTCCTGAGTGCTGGGGCACCACCACCACCCAGCTGTCTAAAAAAAAAAAAAAAAAAAAAAAATTAATTTATGTATTTTACATTCTGACTACAGCTTCCCCTCTCCCAATCCACTCCTCCTGTTTGTGTTCAGAAAAGGGCAGGCCTGCCATGGACATCAACAAAACAGGGCATGGCAAGTTGTAGTAAGACTGAACACCTCCCCTTGTATTAATGCTGGGCGTGACAATGAATAGGGTCTCAAAAGCAAGCAAGAGTCAGAGACTGATCCCTGCTCCCTGCTCCCACGGTTGGGAGTCCCACAAGAAGACAAAGCTACACAACTGTTACACATATGCAGAGGACCTAGGTCAGTCCCATGCAGGCTCCCTTGTTACAAGCATGTTTTTCTGCCCATCAGCCCCAAATAACACACAGAGACACTGTATTAGATACAAAGCTGTTGGCCTGTTACTAGTTTCTTATCGGCTAGCTCTGTCTTAAATATTAACCCATTTCTATTAATCTAAGTATTTCCACGTGGTCTTATCTTACCAGAGAGAGGGGTCCCGTCCTGCATCTTTAATCTCCTCCCTAATACTTCCTGAATCCTCCTTGTCTCCTACTCCCACCTATCTTGCTCTCCTATTGGCCAACAGAGCTTTATTCATTAACAAATAAGAGAAACATGTTTACAGAATGGCATCTCCCATCACTCCCTGGCATCTATTTTAAAGAGGCAAGTTTTTGCTATGTAGTCATGGCTGTTGTTGAACTGGAGATCCTCCTGTCTCAGTCTCCTGAGTGACAGGATGGGAATTACAAGTGAGTGCCACCACCTCAGCCACTACACATTTTGGCCTTTTCCTTTTTTTTTTTTTTTTTTTTTTTTAAAGACAGAATCTTTATACATAGCCCCAGATGCCCTGGAACTTACTCTGTAGATGAGTATCTACTCAGACTCACAGAGATCTACCTACCTCTGCCTCCAGTGTGTGGTATGTAGCCACCAGAGAAGACCGCTTGGATATGGGTTTACGCTAAGAATCTTTATTAGCCAGCCAGGAACCTCACTGAGTGTTCTGGATCCCAGTGTGACATCAAGCCCTTCTCGGGATGAGATTTTAAGCACAAAAACCATATTCTGGGTTGTTAACAACAACTATTGGCCAGAAATGTAATTACAAAGCCCCAAAGCAAAGTTAGTGCATTTAGAGAGTCTCCCATTACTATGGACTGTGATGGGTTAGGTTTTTGTTTTTGTAGGTGGTGCTGTCTTATTGCTGATATTTATGTACTGAATGGTACTTCTGTAAGGAAAAAAGGCCATCCAAAGAAACACACCCTGGCCCTAGAGTCAGAGTCAGTGAAAAAAACATGTTCTGGCCCTGAAATTGGAGCCAAAAGACTAGAAAGGGCCAGTGAAAAAAACACACTTTGGTCCTGAAACCAGAGCCAAATCTGCCTCTGACCAACTAAGCAGAAAACCAACCAGCCCTGAGCTAACCAATCTGAGCTCAAGGGACTGAAATCTGACCAATCTCCATCTGGAAATCTCCCTGGAAAAAAAAAATGGCCACCGCTAAGAAGCATTACATAAACTCTGTTCAGCTTGCTGCTGTCTTCTTCAACCCTGGCAGAGGGAGCCACTCTTCTGGATTCTTCTCTCCCAATAAATCTCTTGGATAAGTTTTGGGTGAGCAGATTTTGCCTGGGGAAACTTTTGTCTCCAAACTAGCAACTTAGCCGGGGATGTATCCCCCCTCCCCTTTTATATTCATTGGCTCCCTGTTGCCAAAATACTTTTCCATAAGATCTGCAACACTTAGTATTAGTTGGCTCCCGACTGCCTGGAACTCTTTCCATCTGAGCCGCAATGCTTACAGCTCCCACCACGGAGTCAATTGTGCTAAGGTCTGAGGTCTATTTAAGTCTGGGACCCTATTACAAATGCTGGATTAAAGGTGCACACCTCTATGCCCAGCCCTTAGCCGTCTTTTAGTGATCAGATTATACCTGTTACTCTGTGTCTTACTATTGCTGGGAAGAAAGGCCATGATGAAAGAGTTATCGGAGGAAGCATTTCATTAGGGGCTTACTTATGCCAGCTTGTGGTACACAACTGAAATGAAGCAGTGTCCTCCCCTGAAAAATACTGGAGATACTCTGTGTCCCGAGCTAACAATTATTCAGCAAGATTCAATTCTTCCCGTGAAAATGAAGAGGCATGTCTTCTTATCCATCCGTAAGCCAGTTTGCTTTCATCTTTAGTAAGAACTGGTTTTTGTTTGTTGCTACAGGGTCTCACTACATAGCCCTGCTTGTCCTGGAACTCACTACGTAGGTCAGTCTGGCCTCTGCCTCCCAATAAAGAATTGTTTTAGGGATAAATTTAAGATTGATTATCAGCAAATGTTTTGCATATGGAAAGGGTTTTCCAGTGGAAAAGGTTTAACTCACTCTGGATGAGATCTGAAGGAGACCTTCAGACCTTTCTGACTTTCAAACAACCAAGAAAGGCGACCGAAGGTTTGATAAAGGTACAGTTTTACGGGCAGCTCTCCAGCTGAGGGAGAAGCTCTCGGGATTCAGCCTCCATGAAAGGTTGGGCAGCCAGTGGCCAAACGGGGCGCTCAAACGCCAAAGCAAGCATCCTGCGGCCTGAAGGCGGCACCTCCAAGGCTCTGGTACCGGCTCCGCCCCACAGCTCATGACTCGGCATCACCCGAGACTCAGGAGAGTGCGGTGCGGGGGTTGTTCCTTGTGTGCGTCAGTAAACGCTTTTGTCTCCGCTAAATTTGACTCGATAGTCAGATTTTAGGCTCCTTAGATGCCAAAATCCAGGTTTGATTGACAGCCTTAGCGAGCCGACCCCTCCCCTCTCGGTCTCGGTGGAACGTTCCGGGATGTACCAAAGCTGGCAAGGCGGGGGGGGGGTGAGAGGAGATCCGTTCATTCGTTCCGCATCACCGGCCTGGAGTGGCGGGACGTTCGGTGCCAACGGGAGGCCACAAGGCGGTGCTGCAGTCCAACAGCAACGCGCCTCCGCCCCGCGGTTTGCGGCCGGATGGCACGGAAGGTGCCCGGGGCGGGGGCCGCGGTGGGACGGTCTGGAAGGTGCCGACGTGCGCCTGCAGGGGGCGCTGCTTAGCGGCGCGCCCTCACGCACGCGCCGGAATTACGGCGGCACCCGCTTCCGCCGTGGCGAGGCGTCCGTCGCAGCTTCCTACGTCACATCCGGTTCCCTCCCACCCCCTGTGCGTCCCACGTCTGAGGCTGTCTGCCCTGCGGGCGCGCCGCCAGGGGGTGTGTAGCCCTCGCCGGTGGCTCGGAACCGGCTCGCCGCAGTGTGGAGCTAGCTGCTCGGCCGACCCGGCTGCACCGTCCGCGGGGGTGGGCGGAAGGCGCGGGGTAAACTCAGTACTCCTGGTGCTTCCCTCGGAACCGAGCCCCACCGGGGACCGCGATCCCCGCGCCCCTCCAATTAGGGACCGTTGGCACCGGGCGCCCAGGTGGCGGGCGGACTTCGCAGGGCTGGACGCACAGGTAGGGTGGACACGGGTGGGCAGCGGCGGGACGGCGGGCGGGCGGGCATGTGACGGCGTCGGGAGGGAGGCGCCGCCCCCGTGGCAAGTGCAGGCAGCACCCTGTCCTCGCCCGGCGTCCACTGACTCTGGCTCCCCCGAAGCATGTTATTTGGTGCTGTGGAATGGGCGACTCGGCCTGGTCCCAAGCTACAGCTCTATTTTAGCTAGGTGGCGGCTTTTACTCAACTGGTAGTTTCCCGGCATAACATGAGACAGGTTGTCTGCAACATTGATGGGTTGAATCCTTGAAGCGTGCAAAAAGAATAAAACAAAAGGCAAACCACGGTTTAGATGTGGATTCCTTGCTCAGTGGGTTTGGTTGTGTGATTCAGACCTGATAGTGTAGGATATTTCTTGCTCTACATTCCACAAGATAAATTGATTGGTAACTCTTCTGTGCTTTTGCAGGGTAAAGGGGAGAATGGTTTATTGAGCACTGCATGGGAGAGGTGAACCGTGCAGTTAGTAGAATGCTGCCTGTATCTGTTAACTGTCTTCTCTACTCAACCTGGCTTCCATTGTCCATAGTATCTACTCACTGCTCAATCTGGGATTCCTGACCCTTGACTCTGCAAGACAAACAGGGCTGAACTTTGTGTAGTGTTGGTCAGAGCCATTTCAGTCCTCAACCGCCACATAGGTAACTACACAGAAGTTTCTTCTCTTATTATGATCATGTGATCATTATCTTTTTAAACGTGTATAGGTGAATTGCCTGTATGTATGTCTGTGTACAACTGTTTCAGTGCCTGGAACCCCCCCCCCCCCCCGGGGCCAGAAGAGGGTATTGAATCCCCTAGAACTGGAATTACAGATGGCTGTGAGCTGCTGTGTGGTTGCTAGGAATTGAACCTGGGTCTTCTGGAAGAACAGCCATTTTCTTACCTGCTGAGCTATCTCTTTGGCTCTGATGATTTTTTTTTAATGGTATTGAAATTTGAATGCTATGCTATTTGCATGCTAAAGAAGTACTCTATCACTAAACTATACCTTAATCTTTTGGGCTTTTTTACTTTTTATTTTGAGACAAAGTCCCATTCAGTTGCCTATGCTTAAACATGCCTTGTAGCCCAGGCAGACCTTGAATGTGTGATTCTGCAGGATAGCTGGGATTATAGGCCTTTGACCAAGCCCAGCCCTTCTGGAACTTTTATTCTTACTGTTTCATATTCTGGTACTGTCTCCTTAGTCTTTTAGTCTGATGTCTCTGCACTGCATTCTAGGTGGTTAACATAGCTCCCCCTCCCCCGAATAACTTTTTATGGGTGTGCTTCTTTTTTTAATTAATTGTTTAATTTTTTGAGACAGGGTTTTTCCTACTAACTTAGAACTCATTATGTAGAACAGGTTGGCCGTGAACTCACAGAGCTATATCTCCATCTACCTTCCAAGTGGTGGGATTAAATGTGTGTTGTAGTCTGGCTTTTCTCTGTCCCACCTGCTGCCTCCCAAACAACCCCATGGTGACTTATTATTAATTATTTAAGCTCAGCCAATAGCTTAGGCTTGTTTCTAAGTAGCTCTTGTAATTTAAATCAACATATTTCTGTTTGTGTGTTGCCACGTGTCTCATGGCTTGTTACCTGTCCTGCACATCCTACTTCCTCTTCATCTGACTGGCAAACTCTGCCTTCTTCCCAGTGTACTCTGTGCTCCAGAAATCCTGCCTAGCTCTTGGCCGTTTAGCTTTTTATTAAACCAGTTCCAGTGACATATCTTCACATAGTATAAGGGAATATTCTACAAGTGTGTAACCACCATGGCTAGAAATTTTTTCTCCATTTTATTTTTATTATTATTATTATTATTATTATTGAGGGGGGGTGTCGTGTGTTCAGAGAGGGTTTCTCTGTGTAACAGCTCTGGCAGTACTGGAACTTGCTTTGTAGACTAGGCTGGCCTCGAACTCACAGAAATCCACCTGCCTCTGCTTCCCGAGTGCTGGGATTAAGGCGTATGCCATCACTGCCTGGTCACTTTTATTATTTTTTAAGTTATGTGTAGGTATGTGTCTTATTAATTACTTTTCTATTGCTGTAATGATATACATGGCCAAGGGAACCAGTAAAATTAAAAAGCATTTTATTGTCTTGCTGACAGTTTCGGAGGGTGAGTTGGTGACCACGATGGGGAGCGTGGCAGCAGGCAGGCATGATGCTGGAGCAGTTGCCAAGAGCTTACACGCCGAGATAACAACCACAAGACAGAGAGAGTGGATGGATGCACTAACTGGAGTGGTGTGGGCTTTGAACCCTCAAACCCACCTCCAGTGACGTAGTTCTCCTATAGGCCACACCTCCTAATCCGTACCACACAATTCCACCAACTGTGGGCCAAGCATTCACGTGTATGGGTTTGTTGAAGCTGTTCTCATTCAGACTGCCACCTTCCACTCCCTGGCCCAAGAGGTTTGTAGCCATGCCACAATGCAAAGTGCATTCAGACCAATTCCAAAAGTCCCCATAGTCTTAAGACTGTTAAAAAGTTCAAAATATTGGCTGGGTGGTGGTGGTATATGCCTTTAATCTCAGCACTTAGGAGGCCGAGGTAGATTGGTCTCTGTGAGTTTCAGACCAGCCTAGTCTATAAATTGAGTTCCAGGACACATAAAATTCGTGTGTCAAAAAGCCAAAAATAAGTAAAAAAAAAAAAAAAATTCCAGAATCTCTTTTGAGACTCAAAGCCCCTCCTCCCCCACCATCTCTGTTTTGTTGTTGTTGTTTTTCTAACAGTCTTGGCTGTCCTAGAACTTGCTTTGTAGACCAGGTTGGCCTCAAACTTACAAAATACACCTACAAAGCAATCTCTTAACTGTAATCTCCTGTAAGGTGAAAATCAAATTACTTGCTTCCAACACAAGGGCACAGAATACACCTTACCTGTCTTCAGCCCTGGCCTTGATTTCTTGATCATGCTTCGGCCTACTATTATTGCATGTTTATGACACCATGTCCCCCCTAGCCCTTTTGTTTTTCAATTTTAGAGTTTATTTAAATATTATTTACTAAACCCTGTTTTGAAAAAAATTTGATTGTTATGTGTGTGTGCATGCCATCATGGCATGTATGAAGGCCACAGGACAACTTACAAGAGTTGATCTTCTGTGCCATGTGGATTCCTGAGATTGAACTCAGGTTATTATGCTTGGGAGCAAGCTCCTTTACATGCTAAGCTGCCTTACCATCCCTTCTGCTCTTGATCTTTTGAGATAGGGTCTGGCCTTGTAGCTTCAACTGGCCTGGGATCCTCCTGCCTCAGCCTCCGTGGGATTTGAGATTACAGGTGCGCATCAACATACCTGGCTCCTATAACTTTACTTGGGTTTTGTTAATTTGTTTTGTTGTTTGTTTTATTGTTGTTTGGGTTTAGTTTTTGTTTAACCCATCATTTGAAGCTGTTTTTGTTGTTGTAAATGTTTAATTTAAAACATTTTAGGCATGCTATATGTAGTGCCTTTAATCCCAGCACTTGAGAATCAGAGACAGGTAGCTCTCTGTTTAAGGCTGGCATGGAACCAGGCATTGGTAGCACGTCTTTAATCCCAGGATGGGGGAGGCAGAGGCAGGCAGATCTCTGTGAATTTGAGGCCAGCCCGGTCTAGAGCAAGTTTCAGGACAGGCTCCATAGCTACAGAGAAACCCTGTCTCGAAAAACCAAAAGAAAAAAAAATAATAAAAAAAGTACCAACAGATATACGTAACATTATTAAATTGTTTGATACTCACAATTTCCAGTAGAAACTGGCTGGGGAAGTTGATGCTGTCAGCTAGAGTTCCCAGTTGAGGTTTTTCTCTGTGGATGAGCTTTCTCTGGCTGAACTTCTGGCTCCTCTTTCTGCTGGAGTCCAGCTCTGGATGAGTGGATCCCAGAGTCGAGAAAGGAAGCACATCCCCTGCAGAGATGCAGGTCCCAGGATGGGGTAGAAGGAGTTGGAGAGGGAAGTGAGCCAGGCCATGATGGTCAGGAGAATCTTGCAGCCTGACCGAGTAGCAGCCAGAATGTTTCTTAATGGTCAGAGTGCCTAGGAAAAATCCTTTATTATTCAAACTGTGGCATGATACAATGTTTATATTTTGTGTCTTTATGGAATATTTTTATCATCTTTTTACATCATGTTTTGGCCATCAGTGTAAGTCTCTGTGTAGGACAGGTAACTTCAGTTAATCTAACTTTGTTACTGCATATGCCACATAATTGCCTAAGTGTATAATGGGAAGAGGCTTGCAGTCTGAGCTGTGGCCAACTTCTCTAGCCCACCGAATCTTGTTGACCTTTTTAACTTTATTTTGTTTTGATTATCTTGTTCCAGAGCAAGTACAGGGACATGTTTCAAGACTGTCTCATCGCCTCAGAGACCCCTGCTTCTTTATGTGTGTCACAACCAACAAGGCTTAAGGAAGACCTTTAAGTAGATAAGGATGTCTCCCTAGAGCAGGGGAAGAGTGTTCAGGACTGTCCTGGGGAAGCTTAGAGGTAGCATTCCTGGGGAAGGCAGAAATGATTCATAGGAAATTTTCCACCAACCCGACATCCCCACATTGTACATATATTAAGATCTCCGAAGTGTGCAACAGGTGGAGAAGGAAACCAAAGGTGCCATGGCGGCCACCATGTGGCTCCACTTTGCTGGGTCTTAGCCAAGCAACGGTGCTGGTGCTGGCCTAATGACTTCTGCTGCTCTCATCGGATATGGCTGTGCCAATGTCATAGGAGAAACAGTAATGACATCTGTTAGAAGTAGTTTACCTTTTAACTCTTATAAGGACACAGTGTTTTTGCTTTTAGCCTGTTTTACTGTTTTCTTCCCCGCCTGTTGAGATGAGACGGTAGAAAATTCCCATCAAAGGGCCTTGGAGGACATGTTGAGATCGTCCTGCTTGGGTCTGAAATGTGGGGAACACCACTGCTACCAGAACCAGCTTATCGCTGAACTGGAACAGCACATGTCAGTTTACTGTTCACATGGGGAAATAACTGTTGACTAATGTATTGGTCAGTGTCCTACTACTGTTAATAGACACCATGACCATGGCAACTCTTAGAGAACATTTCATTGGGGCTGGCTTACAGTTACAAAGGTTTAGTCCTTATCTTCATGGTTGGGAGCTGGCAGCATGCAGGCAGACACAGAGCTGGAGAAGTAGCCGAGAGTTCTACATCCAGATCCACAGGCGGCAGGAAGAGAGAGATACTGTGCCTGGATTGGGCTTTGAAACGGCAAAGCTCACCTTCGGTGACACACTTTCTCCAACAAGGCCACACCTCCTAAGACTTTCCAAGTAGTTCTGCTCCCTGATGACTGCACATTCAGATTTATGAGCCTGTGGGGGCCATTCTTACTCAAACCAACACAACTAATTAAGCTGAGTTCAGCTTTTGTCCTTTGGGATGGCACTTTGTTTCAATCAATATCTGGCTGTTTGACTTTGACATTTGGTCTTGATATCATCGGGGTAAATTCATGTTTGCTTTTGGAATGAGAAAACTGTACGTGAGCAAACAATTTGACAGGATGCAAGCCCTGGCAGATCAGCCTTGTTACCCCTCTTCCTTCAGCTCCCCTTACTTCTTACTAAGCCTGTGACAGGGCCTCAGAGCCTCCCCACTTCATAGCCAAGACCTCTCTCATGGCTGCCTTTGACTGGGGCCAGCTGTCCCAGAGAAAGCTCTCAGGCAGCCACTTATTTACTATTTAAGTGGGTTTTTTTTTTTTTTGTTTTTTTTTAATGTACATTGGTGTTTTGCCACATAACTGGAGTTACAGACAGTTGTGAGCTGCCAGTTGTGGGTGCTGGGAATTGAACCCAGGTCCTCTGGAAGAACAGTCAGTGCTCTTAACCACTAAGCCACCTCTCCAGTCCCCCAGCCACTTACTTACTCACCTGTGTTATGGAGTTTATATCTATTGGGAAAGACTAAAGACTCAATCCAAATCCAAATTAAAATTAACGGAATTTATTCTGCTAGCAGTATGACAACAAGTTAAATTAGAGGCGTGTGGCCCCAGAAGAGAGTGGGGGGGGTATTTAAAGGTAGGCATCACAATTCTCTCATTCTCTAAGGAATCTGCAGCTGTGCAAGGAAATTAAATAAGCAACTGTCTCATTTCAGGTCCACAGTGATAAGTAAGTTTTCAAAAGCTAAGCACAAGGCACAGGTCAGACCTGCATTTTAATGGTGCCCTCTTCGTCTCCTGCATGCCCAGCTGCCCGGTCTCAGTCTGTGTGGGTTCTGTTCAAACTAGGACACTCAAGCCTGACAAACCCAGTTTGATCCCTTAGGTCTACATAGTAGAAGGTGAAAACCAACTCCCTTGACTTCCACAGACACGCTGTACACATCTGAACCCTACACACAAAGCTATGTAAACAAATGTAATTTTAAAAATTAGAAAGTAGCTGCCTGGTGAAGCTCATTGGTTTTTGTTGTGCCCTGTGCTGGCCTTCCTCTCAGTGCCTTGTCAGGTCATTACTGGGCAGAGTGGGTGGTTTGTCAAAATGTCAACTGTCACAAAAAGGTTGTGTGCTAGGGTCAGGTGTCTACACTGGCATTTGAGGGTTCCCTGGGCCCTGCTCCGGATGTGGTGGGCAGCAGCCCAGGTCCTCTGAAGGAGCCTGGGTTCCCCTGTCTGTTCCACTCTAGTGTGAAAGCCCAAATTCACCCCATCACCATGGAGCTGATGACCAGGTGTGGGATCAGCACATCACACATACTGGGTGCCACAGGCATGTCTGAGGTTAAGGCTGAAAAGACTCCACAGTGATTCTGAGTGCACCACCAACCGAATGTGACTGGGTTCATGCACAGCCTTGTCCTGGTCATGAGGTTAGACAGACCTAGACACCATGACCACGCTTATAAAAGAGAGCATTTAGTTGGAGCTTGCTTACATTTACAGAGGTTTAGTCCATTATCACTGTGACCAGGAGCATGGCATCACACACAAGACGTGATACTGGAGAGGTAGCATGGAGTTCTCCATCCTGAGGGGGGAGGGGGGACTGGGAAATAGTGGAGGCTTTTGAAACTTCCAAAAGTCCACACCTCCTAATCCCTTTCAAACCTTGTGTCTCCCCCCTCCCGGAGACAGGGTTTCTCTCTTTGTAGACCAGGCTGGCCTCGAATTCATAAATTCTAAAGACATGGTACTAAAGACATGGTCACCATGCCCGACAACCTTTAGTCTTTTTGATGCTTCTCTTGGACTTGGAATCTGTTGGTGTGGGCAGATGTGGCAGAGGTCTTGTTCTGTGAAGAAGGAACCATGCTTGATTCTCTGGGGTAGATACTAAGTGTTTTCTTTTTGTTTGAGCCTGTCTGCCTGCCTGCCTGCCTATCTTCATTTTTCTTAGGGGAGATGGGAGGGTGGTAGAGTTGAAACAGATCACTACACTTCCCAGGCTGGCCTCAGATTTAGATCCTCCTGCCACAGCCTCTGCAGTGCTGGATTACAGACTTGCACCACCATTCCTCCTCACACTGACTCTTGAAAGGCCATGTCTAAACAGCTAATCTGCTTTGCATTTTCACTGTCAGATAGTTCTCTGATCAATGGAGTGAGCAAAGTCCATCCGTTTCTCTGTGGAGGCGGCTCCTCTCAGTGGTTTCTTGCTTCACTGCCCTTCAGTCATTAAAGGCATGAAACATGATCTAAAACTTGGACTTTCTTTTAGGTTCTCTTTGCTGGGGATATTGGGCCCCTTCTTTCCGTCTGCTGCTTATAGATCCTGGGTCTTCATTTGAATCTAGTTGGTGGTAGGAATTCCTACTGCTTGGTACAGTCACAAATGCTTACATGGAGAAGGTTAGTCTCTATTCCTATGACTTGGCTGTGGCAATCTGCAGTGAAGACGGGAAGAACTGTATGGGAAACACCCTGGCTGGAGGATCTCAGACAAGTGCAGCAGAAATGTGGGTGTAAAATCTGCACAGTCTTACAATGGTGAACATATATGCACATGAAATGATGGGTGTTTCCACTCCTGAGGGCAAGCTGGCAGAAACACTTAGAGAGGGTGAATGAACACTGAGTCGCTCGACCCAAGTAAGTGTTGGTTAGCAGATGATGCAGGCACCATGTATAAATAGGTAGATATTGCGTGGTTAGCAGATGATGCAGGCACCATTGTATAAATAGGTAGATATTGCGTGGTTAGCAGATGATGCAGGCACCATGTATAAATAGGTAGATATTGTGTGGTTAGCAGATGATGCAGGCACCATGTATAAATAGGTAGATATTGCGTGGTTAGCAGATGATGCAGGCACCATTGTATAAATAGGTAGATATTGCGTGGTAATATCTTCCTGCTTAAGTTACTGTTACAGGAAGTTAGTTCCTGGTTCCATGAATGTCCTAAACAGGCATGACTGGTGAAGCCTGGGATGTTGGGCTTGGTAAGGTCTCTTGACCCATTGATACTGCCTTCTAGGGTTCCTCGGTGGGCACACTGCCTCACCAGAGGTCAAGGACCAGTTGCCTAGAGTGTTGTGAATTCTGAGTGAAAGCTAACTTAAATGACTATCCTGGGAGAAGGGGATGGTTGAGCAAATGAGTCCACATTTGAACTCATGCTTTGTTTTGTAGTGCTTGTAACCTGCATGCATTATCTGCCAATGCTGAGACCATAGAACTTCACTCATCTGTGTGTTTGTTGACCTGATGGATATTTGTTGAGTGTCATTTGACACATTTTCTAAATTAGATTTTACTTATTGTGTATGTGTTGGTGGGTTGGTGGTGACATGTGTGTGATGGTGTGGGTGCAGAGATCAGAAGACGATTTGCAGGACTCAGTTCTCTGTTCTACTGTGGGGAATCCCAGGATTGATGGTTAAGAGCACTCTTGCAACAGTCCTGAATTTGGTTCCCATCACCCACATGGTGGCTCATAGCCCTCTGTAACTCCTGTTCAGGTGATCACACCCTCTCCCAACCTCTGCAGGCATCAGGTCACACATGGTGCGCAAACATGCAGGCAAAGCACTCTTTTGTTTTGTTTTGTTGGTTTTTTGAGACAGGGTTTCTCTGTGTAGCTTTGGAGCCTGTCCTGGAACTAGCTCTGTAGACCAGGCTGGCCTCGAACTCACAGAGATCTTCCTGCCTCTGCCTCCCGAGTGCTGGGACTAAAGGCGTGCCCCACCAGTGCCTGGCTTACAAAGCACTCTTACACATAAAAAGAAGAGAAAGGGTAGGGAAGAGGTGCCTTTTTAAAAAGTGGTTGTCATCTGTCGTGTGGGCACTAGGAATTAGACTAGGTTCTGTGGGAGAGGAGCCAGTGCTCCAAACCATAGAACCAGAAGTCAGGAAGCCCAAGCGACAGCCTTTTAAAGCTTCTTTGGTGGTGGTGTTTTGGTGGTGGTTCTTCATTTTTATTGTTTGTTTGAGTGCTGAGGTTCAAACCTCAGACCTTGTGCCTGGTACGAAAACACTCTGCCAAAGACCTACATCCCCTGTCTGGAGGGAAGTTTTGATGTCTTCTTTGTAAAGGAAGTGATCTTGGTCCTCGTGAAATTGAGAAGGTCAAAGATGAGTCCCTGCTCAAAGCCAGGACTAGGACAACGCCAGCTTCCCCAGGAGAACAGGATGGTTTGGCTCTGCCTGCGGCTTTAAGAGCAGTAGACAGACATCTCGTTGTACACATGGTAGCACAGGTCTGGTCATCCTCAGGCCAAGCTTTAAACTGATGCCATCACTATAGTGTTTGTCTGGAAAATAGAAGAAATTGGTCCCGGGCCCTTGGCAAACCGTAAGCAGGTGGAGGTGTGGTATGACTTGCCCATCTATCCACCAGGAAGAAAATGGGCCTGGGTAGCCATGATCTATGGCTGATGAACCACAGGAGACTGGGAGAGATGTGAAAGAGGACATGGAACAGACAGATGAGAACAGGCCACTTTGAAATGGAAACAAATAGGTCCCTGATGAATTAAGAACTCAGTGTGGTGAGTCAGCCCTCCAGTTAGGAACAGATGGAAGCTCTGGATAAAGTACCAGGGTATCTGTGCAAGGTGTGGAGAAGCAGCCAGGCATGAAAAGTTGAGGAGGAACAGTGAGCTCCTATTCTCCGGTGTTTCCCGGCCTCTGAGGGTGCTGACCAGACGCAAGTTATGTCATTAGAGACCCGGGAGCAGAGGCGACGCCAGGCCTGGGCTGAGCTGAGCCAGCCATGAAAACCAGAGTGGGAAGAGGAAGAGGAAGAGGGCTGCCTGAGCTTGGTACCGTCTGAGTTCAGTGGGGTCCCCAGGGCCAGGCAACCATAATCCCTTCTGTGTCAAGATAGACAGGAGAATCTTCGGAAGGCAAGTAGGAAATAGAGGCAGGAGGACTCGTGGGAGCTTGTGAACAGCTCACATAGTGGCAAACAACAACAAAAAGGATAGCACACATGTGGACGTCAGGACCCAGGCTTGTCCTCGACCTCCACACACGTGTCTTCACTTAACACACTCAGTGCACACATGCATCTACCCAGAAGATTACAAAAGAATACAAGATTTTCAAAATTAGTAACGAGGTTTCTTTTCTTAACATTTTAGCCTTTGCTCCCTCGCTTTGCTGGAGACAGGCATGTTGGGACCCACATTCATGCAGCCCGGGACTCCTGCCTCCTCCACCACCTGTGTCCCCTTGCCTGGGCCGTCACTTTGATCCATGTGGTCCGTCCCCGAGACTCACCCCTCACAAGTGCCCTCAGCATGTCATCAGCAAAGCCCCAAGCTCCGGAGGAGGCAGTGCCTGTCTGTGAGGAAGAAGTGAAAGGGAAAGCACTTCTCACCTGGGGCCCCCTTTTTGGCCACCGGAGTGAAAAGATCGTCTTTACCAAAGGTGATGGCAGCCCAGAGGAGAGCCTGCTCACCGTCACCATCACTGAGACCACTGTCATCGAGTCGGACTTGGGTGTGTGGAGTTCAAGGGCTCTCATCTACCTCACGCTGTGGTTCTTCTTCAGCTTCTGTACACTGTTCCTCAACAAGTACATCCTGTCCCTGTTAGAGGGAGAACCCAGCATGCTAGGTAATGTCACCTTACCCGATGTGCACTCCTGTGGCCCCCAGTTCTGAGTGGCCAGAGGCCACCAGGAGGGAGGGAAATGGCTAAAGGGACTTACCCAGATGTGTCTGGAACGAAGGGTGATGTTTGGTGCTCATGTGTGGGAAAGGAATGTTCTCAGAGTGGCCTCATGCCTCCCTTCCCAGGTGCTGTGCAGATGCTGTCAACAACATTAATTGGATGTGTTAAAATATTTGTTCCTTGCTGTTTATATCAACACAAAACCCGGCTCTCTTACCCACCCAATTTCATCATGACTATGCTCTTTGTGGGCCTCATGAGGTAAAAATGTGATTACTGTCTTAATTATTATTATTTTAGATATAAAATACCCTTTTAATCCAGGTGTGGTGGTGAGTGCCTCAGTCCCAGCACTCAGGAGGCAGAGGCACATAGGTCTGTGTGAGTTTGAGGCTAGTTTGGTCTACAGAGAGAGCTCCAGGACAGCCAGAGATACAGAGAAACCCTGTCTTGAAAAACAAAAACAACAACAACAACAAAAACCCAAACCAAAAAAGCCTCTTTAGTTCCTAAGTGTGGAAACCCTATTGGAGACATGGGCAATTAGTGCTCCAGCGTGTGTTAGGGCGCAGGATGCAGGCATAGGGCGGGCCATCCAGTTGTGGGATATCCATCAGTTAGGCTTCAGTTCTGTGGCCTTTAATCTCACAGATTCTTTTATAAGGCAGCCATAAAAAGTAATTCAGCTGGGTGTAGCACACGCCTTTGATCCTAGCACCTGGGAGACAGAGGCAGGTGGATCTCTGTGAATTTGAAGCCAGTTTGGTCTGGTCTGCATAGTGAGTTCCAGGACAGCCAGAGCTACATAGTGAGATCCTGTTTGCAAAAAAAAAAAAAAAAGCTAATTCAGTAGTGGTTGGAAGGTGTTTGCCATCCTTGAGTCCAGTGGGTTACCTGCACCTGCTGGGAAGAGGGACCCCTGCCCACTGGTCATGACTAAGCACTTGGAGTCTCTGTTTCATGAGCAGACAGGCCCCCTCTCACGTTGCTCTTTTCTTGTTTTGAGGTTTGCAACAGTGGTTTTGGGGCTGGTCAGCCTGAAGAATGTGGCAGTTTCCTTTGCTGAGACTGTGAAGAGCTCGGCTCCCATTTTCACTGTGATCATGTCTCGGATGATTCTGGGCGAGTACACAGGTAGGGGACTCTCCGGGTTCTGCCCATTTGCCTGGCTGGGCTTCGGCATCCTTTTTTTCCACCTGTGGTGTCACCTACTGCCCATTGTGTGCTGGGCCTTGTTTGGCAGTGAGCAGGGTCAGACCTAGAACCAACCAGTGCTCAACTGCTTGCTTTTGCTTCTTGGAAAGTTTTCTCGGCGGTCACATGTAGTCTCCTGCAGTCCTTCATTGAGCTTGTTATATGCTGGGGCTGCTCTTGTGGGAGAATGAGGGGGTCAGAGGAGGATTGTACCTCTTGGCTTTGAGCTGGGTGGGGAGTTGAATGGACCCTGGAAAATGAACATCAGGCATGTAACTCCAAGGGCTGATCCTTGATTCAAAGATAATGAAGCAATGCCCATATTCAGTGGTAAGGACTCCCTCTTTAGGGACAGTCAAGTGACTTTCCCAGGCTGCTTTGTGACTCTTTTTTGAGTTTTTTTGAGACAAGGTTTCTCTGTGTAGCCCTGGCTGTCCTCGAACTCCCTCTGTAGACCAGGCTGGCCTCAAACTCAGAGATTCACCTTCCTCTGCCTCCCAAGTGCTGGAATCAAAGATGTGCACCACCACTGCCCAGCTTGCTTTGTGGCAACTGTTTCTCCATCCTCCTTAGGAAGTCAGATTTTTTTTAATAATGCATCGACCATTTCTGCTTATTTCCTTAGCAAATCAGACCCATACCCTATGAACTTTTCTATTTAACTTTCATAAATATTTTCTTTACATGTATGTGTGTGTGTACTACTTGCCTGTCTGGTGCCTGGTACCCAAGAGCTTTCTGAACTTGGAGGTACGGATGGTTGTGAGCTACCATGTGGGTGCAAGGAATCAAATCCAGGTCCTCTGCAAGATCAACCAATGCCCTGACCCCCAAGTTCTCTCTCCAGTGCCCCTCTCCTACCAGCCTTTTAAAAATCAGCATATTTGGGCTAGAAAGATGGCTCATTGGTTAAGAGCACTTGCTGCTCTTGTAGAGGACCGGAGTTTAGTTCTCAGGATCCATATTGAGGCTCACAACTGCCTGTAACTCCAACTCCAGGAATCCAACACTCTCTTCTGACTGTTGCACACTCGCATACAAGTGGCATACATGTACATAGATACATACACATATCTATGTGTATGTGATATATATATATATATATATATACACACACACACACATATCATATATATATATATCACAATCAGTAGCCTGGTTATGTTTCACCATCTCCCCAAGAGGCATTTGATCATTGTGTGGTTGCTGAGAATCTTAGTGGCCTGGGATGGAAGTCAGACTCAGGAATAGTCTGAAAAAATGCCGGACTTAGAGCCGGGATCCTGACTCTTGTGAAACCCAAGTTGGACAGAGGTGTTAGTTATGCCACAGTTGCCCAGAAGCAAAGTCAGGTAAAGTGGCAGATGTCTAGTTCTCTCTGGAATTTTATACATGTTGTGCACCATTTAAATGAAAATTACCCAAGAGACAGAGGATAAGACCAACCATAGCAAGCCAAGAAAGAGCTTATTTGGTAAGATCTTCTCAAGATGGACCTAAGTATCCTTTCCTGAGCTTGGTCCTCTGGGCTCAGGGATCATTCAGTTCCTGGATTATTTCCTAGAGTTCAAGTCCCTGCACTGGGCCTTACCAGTCTGTCGTGGCATGTGAAATTCAGCTGAACTGATCATAGGACCGTGACTGTTACTTTTGATGAACATAAAGGCACATGTCTTTGTTTTCTTTGACTAATGAAACAAGTCCTGTGTGTAAAATTAAGAAGGTTCTGAATAGTACCTGCTAGCTATCATTTCCAAACATTAATATAGGTGGGAAATGTGATTTGCATTACAATAGATTTTTTAAAGTTAAATATGTGTGTGTGTGTGTGTGTGTGTGTGTGTGTGTGTGCGCGCGCACGCACGTGCACCATATCTGTGGGTGCCTGCAGAGGCCAGAAGAAAGTATCAGATCCCCTGTTACTTAGTTATAGGCAGTGAGTGATCAACTCAAAATAAGTTCTGAGAACTAAACTGGGGTCCTCCAGAAGTTCGAACAGCAAGTACTCTGCAATGCTGAGCCATGGCGCCAGTCCCGGAATGGGTGTTTTAATCTTTTGTATAGTGCTGTTTTGTTTTGTGATAGAGTTTCTTTGTGTAGACCTGGCTGTCCTGGAACTCGGGCTATAGACCAGATCGGACTCAAACTGCCTGCCTCTGCCTCCCAAATGCTGGGGTCAAAGGTGTGTGCCATCACACCTGGCTTTTTGTTTGTTTGTTTGGTTGGTTTTTGGTGGTTGTTGTTTTCCAAAAAGAAATAAACTGGAAGAGTCAGCAGTGACAAACTGAGTTAAATGCTGAGGACCTAATGGTGGAAGGAGAGAACTGTCTCCCTCAGGTTATCCTCTGACCTGCACGTGTGCCGGCCTGTGTACACCCACACTTATGCACACTCCTGTTTTGTTTTGCCAGGGCTGTTGGTCAACCTGTCCCTTATCCCAGTCATGGGAGGACTAGCATTGTGCACTGCCACTGAGATAAGCTTCAACATCCTGGGGTTTTCAGCTGCATTATCCACTAACATTATGGATTGGTGAGTTAAGATCACAAGGGGAAAGGATGAAGGAGGGCTTGCTTAACAAGTGCTTGTTTTGCTTCATCTGAGTCCACGGGTTTTCAAATCCAAGCTATCAGTCTCACTTTTGTGACTCGGAGCCAGGCTCCACTGTCCTGCCTTTTCTCAAGAAATATAACAGAAAGTTCCAGATCTCCAAACCAGGCTGGAATTTGATGATATGTAGTCCTGATTCTTAACATAGTGACTAGTGGTTACAGAGCCAGAGTAATTGTGATAATCAGTGTGCTAACTAGGCTGGTATGGTAGCATACAGCCTCTCAGCAGAAGCAGGGGAATTGCTGTGAGCTACCAGCCATTCAGGGATATAGAGTAAGACATTACCTTAAATAACAGCAGCAACAACAAAACCACAGTGAGGTCTTTTCACCTTCACATATGTACCAAGGCATTCATGCCAACACTCACATACATGTGTGCCCCGCCCCCCCACTTCCTCTCCCTCCCTCCCTCCCTCCCTCCCTCCCTCCCTCCCTCCCTCCCTCCCTCCCTCCCTCCCTCCTCTCTCTCTCTCTCTCTCTCTCTCTCTCTCTCTCTCTCTCTCTCTCTCTCTCTCTCTCTCTCTCTGTGTGTGTGTGTGTGTGTGTGTGTGTGTGTGTGTGTGTGTGTGTGTGTAACTGTAGGATAAACCTGGTAATTGATAAGCTAATTCTAAGAAAAATGTTGTCTGATGAAAAATACAAGCTTAATCATGTCACATGGTCAAGCTAAATTAAACCAAGGAAAGAGCCAGAGACCATCTCTCGGGGCTGTAAAGTCATTTCTCAAGGCTGTAAAGGCTGTTAAAGCCAGGCTATTGGATCGTTTTTCCTCTTCCGGGCTGAGAAACTATCTGTATCCTGATGTCTCGTGCAAATGCTGGTCATATGGCAAAGACCTTGGGGGAAATGTGGGATTGGTATTATTAGTCACACTGCCGAGGGACAGATGCCGTGTTTCAGTCCTTTTTCTTTTTGTTTTGTTTTTTTCTCACTGTATACTCTAGGGTATCCTTGAACTTGTAATCCTCCTGCCTCAACCTCCTGAGTGTCAAAATGACAGGTTTTAGCCACTGTATGTGGCTGTATCTAATAGGTTATTTCCATGTATGCTGTCACTGAAGTACCCAAAAAAAACCTATTCTTTCAGAACTACCAATCATTTTAAAGTTTTTCCTAGTTTTATTTTTGAGACAGGGTCTCTCTATGTAGCCTGATTGTCCTGAAACTCATTATGTAGGCCAGGCTGGCCTTGAACTGACAGAGATTCACCTGCCTCTGTCTCCTGAGTGCTGGAATTGAAGGCGTGTGCTACCATGTCTAGCTCTTTCAGAGAAAGTAAACAGCTACTACAAGTATCTATAAGTTTGTTATTATTGTTATTGCTGAAGAACACAGCTGGCCTTACAATTAGGAATGTTGCATATGAGTGAATGCACCACTACTACCTGTCGAGGCCCACCTTTTAGAAGGGACTGCAGGGAATGTGCACAGGGTGCTCTTAGTGGCTGCAGCTGAGGACGTATCCTGTCAGGACCCTAAGGGCAGGCGTCTGAACACTAACAGTTCTACTGGGTGAAGTTCTGATCTCTGATGTCATTTTTGAAGCCAGAATTGTTTTATTTTTCCACTGGCTATTTGTATGTTTTCCCTGTGTTATGTCTCTTCATAAGTTCTGGCTTTAAAATCTGATTTTTTTTTCCCACTAGGGTTTTTGTGTGCATGGATAATTTTATTCACTCATACACATATTATGGGAGCCTTCATTTGCCTGGACCCTAAGGCTACTGGATTTGTGGGAACTTTATCCCCACTGAGTTACTTTGGTTTTGTTTGTTTGCTTACTTTGCTTATTTTGGTTAGTTTAGATTTTTTTATTTTTTTAAAGACAGGGTCTCTACTTAGTTCTGGTTGTCCTATGACTTACTATGTTGAGCAGGTTATCCTTGAACTCACAGAGGCCTGCCTGTCTCTACTTCCTGAGTGCTGAGATGGAAGGTGTATGCCACCACTCCTGGCTTAGATTTAATTTTCTGTTTGCTTTTTGCATTTGTTTTTTTGAGACAGGGTTTCTCTATTTAGACCCAACTGCCCAGGAACTCAGACTGGCCTTGAACTCAGAGATCTGCCTGCCTCTTCCTCCCAAGTACTGGAATTAAAGGAATGTGCCATCACTACCCAGCTAGATTTATCTTTATTATATATGTATGAGTGTTTTTGCCTGCACTTGTGTATTTGTGTCATGTATACCTGAGACATTCAGAAGCACCAGCATCCTCTATATTTATTATATACGTTTGAGTGTTGCCTGCATGTGTATATGTGTGTCATGTATACCTGAAACCCTTCATTATACATGTATGTTACCTATATGTGTATGTGTATCACATGTGTACCTGAGACCTTCAGAGACCATGCAGGCCATAAGAGGATGGTGGATCCCCTGGCCCTTGAGTTATGGAAGCTTGTGGGCCACCATGTCAGCTCTATCAACCAAACCTGTGTCCTCTTGTAAGAACAAGTGCTCTTAACCACTGAGCCATGTCTCCAGCCTTCTTTTGGGGTTTTGAGACAGGCTCCCATATAGCCCAGGCTGACTTTGAACTCATGTATCTGAAGATGACTTTTAACTCCTAATCTTCCTGCCTCTACTTCTGTGTTGGGTTTTGCAAAGCGTGCAGAGCCAAACCATCGTGGCCCTCTGGTGTTTGAGATGGCAGGCCATTGAGCCTCTGTTTACTTGTCTGTAGGGACAGTAGGCACAGTTGTTCTTCTCCGTGAGATGATGACTGGACACAGCTGGCACAGGGCTGGCCTCAGGCGTGTCATGCCCGAGGCTGTTCACCTTTGCAGCACTGTCATCATTACCTCATTCACTAACTGACTTAAATGTTTAACGTCTTCTCTTTGTTCTAGTTTGCAGAATGTTTTTTCGAAAAAGCTTCTCAGTGGGGACAAATACAGGTTCTCGTGAGTATCTCAAGGAAGAGGGTTTATGGTTTCTACTTTTGGCAGTAATGGTGGGGAGTGGGGTGGGGTGGGTAGGTGGGGGTAAGACATCTCTGTGATCCTGGCTGTCCTAGCACTCCCTATGTAGACCAGGCAAAGATCCTCCTCCCTCTGCCTCACAAGGGCTGGGGTCAAAGGTGTACAGCTACCGTCCAGCACTGACTATTATTTCATGAGGCCCGCAGGACTTTGGTCATTTTACAGCTCTGAATGAGCCCTGAGAGCTGAACTCAGCTCTCAGGTCTGAGTGGCTTCATTTCCCAGCTTATTTCTCAGACTACCAAACAGCCAGCTGAGGTCATGGGGACCCTTTCATCCTGTCATTGTGGGAGACACATTTCTAGGTTGCTGATTCTTTAGAGTTTTCTTTGCTGAAAATGCGTGGGTGGAAGGCTGGACGCAGCATGGGGAGATGACGTATTTCCTGTCACTTCAGGGCCCCGGAGCTACAATTCTATACCAGTGCTGCTGCTGTGGCCTTGCTGATCCCAGCATGGACCTTCTTCATGGTGGGTTTGCAGCTGGTGCCACCGCACTGGGGCTACTCTTCCCTTTACTGTCAGGAGAGGGAGGGTGGGTGGATACAGTTTTTAGTTGTTAGGAGACAGGGTCTCATTAAATAGCCCTGACTGGCCTGAAACTTGCTATGTAGCCCAGGGTAGCCTCAAACTTACATAGATATGCCTGCCTCAGCTTCTTTTTTGGCTTTTCAAGACAAGGTTTCTCTGGAGCCTGTCCTGGAACTCGCTCTGTAGACCAGGCTGGCCTGGAACTCACAGAGCTCCACCTGCCTCTGCCTCCCAAGTGCTGGGATTAAAGGTATGTGACACCAATGCCCAGCTACTGCCTCCGCTTCTTGGGTGCTAGTATTAAAGAAATGTGTCCCCACACCCACCTAAGTCAACAGTTTTATGTTTCAACTGAGAGGATCTCCCACCTTTCGCCCCTTTCTCTAAGTTGCCAAGTAGTGAGCTTATGGGCACAGATATACTCCTGACACATTTCCTGGAATCTCTCAGCTTATGGAAGTATGTGTCTGTGTAAACCTTTTTCCTTAAAACATGTCACACTGGGAAGTCTATAGTGATCATGCTGTGGGCTCATAGCTTTACCTTGCCACACAGTTCCATACATGGTATGGAAATCTCTCATATCAACACCCTTTGCAAATAGGGATATGTCTTTGTAATATGGTCTGCTGAAACAGTTTATGTTTCTACTAACAGTACATACTGGACGTCCAGTTTCTTTTTTATTATTATTGTACATATCCATCCCAGTTCCCTCTCCCTCCCTCCATCCCTCCCTCCCATCCCCCTCATCAACCTCCCATCCTATCCCCCCCCCACACACACACACACACACACACACACACACACACACACACACACACACACACACACACACACAGAGGGAGTAATGCCTTCCAGGAGAGTTCCAGTTTCTTAAGATCCTTTTCAATGAGGGCTTTTGTTTGTTTCTTTTTTTTTTTTTTTTTTTTTTTTAAGGATCTCTCATTTTGTAGCCCAGGCTGGCCTAGAACTCACAGTATATCCCAAGTTGCTCTCCAATTGTTGCCAGTCCTCACTTCAATCTCCCAAATGCTAAGATTGCAGGCCCAGGCTGGCCTAGAGCTCACAGTGCAGCCCACCCTGACTTTGAACTGCTGGTGGCCACAGTCTTCTTCCCTCAGTTTTCCAAGTGAGGACCTGAAGCCACCTCCACCTCCCCTTGCTTCCCACCTTATCTGCAAGCCAAGTTAGCTGTCTTGCAAGTTTCTGAAGATTTGCTTGTCTCTGCCTCCCATCTTATAATAGGAACACTGGGGTTACAGACATGTACTACGATGTTTAGCTGTTCATATGTTCTGGGGATCTGAACTTGAGTTTTTATGTTTGTATTCCAAGTGCTTTACTTACTGAAGCATTTCCCCAATCCCACCCTACCCCCAAGCACTTTTGAGATAAGATCTCAAGTAACCCAGGTTGGCCTCAGATTTGCTGTTTATCTCAGATGTCCAGATTGTCCTGTCTCTACCTCCTAAATGCTGGGATTATAGGCATGTAGCACTGTGTCTAGCCTGTGCTGGGAGTCTTGATAAATGTGGTACAGTACTGTCTAGCAAAGTGGCATTCAGAGCTCTAAGTGTTACTGCTTTTCAGTTACTGGGCCCCAGTGATATCATATCTTCTCAGCAGCGATAACAGGCCAGACACAGCAGGGAGACACAAGCCAGAAGAATGTCCTTTTGCTTTGGCCATAGGATGTCCCTGTGATTGGCAGGAGTGGGAAGAGCTTCAGCTACAGCCAGGACATTGTGCTGCTGCTGCTGACAGATGGTGCCTTGTTTCACCTTCAGAGTGTCACTGCATATGCCCTCATGGGAAAGATCTCTCCTGTGACTTTCAGGTGAGTAGAGTATTTTTTTATTTTTTTTTTTTTTCAGGAGATTTGGAACATGTTTGAGGTTCTCTTCCATAGTGATAGTTGGTGTCACATTATGGTTCCTTTGATATTTCCTACTGTCACTGTATGACAGATTATCAGGGAACTTTTTCCTAGAAATCTTTGTTGCAGAAATTTTTCTGAGTTCCTTTGGTAATTTTTCTATAAAGAACAGAGCTGTCAGAGTGGTCTAGATGATGGGATGTTCTGTTTGTGGTGTCCCATACAGGAGCTGGTGCCCACATGTTGTTCCTGAGCTCTTAATGTGGGAGTGCAGGGACAAAAGAGTCCTTTCTCTGGTTGATTGTAATCAGTTTACTCCCCCCACATCCCCACCCGATTATCGGTGTAGCCCTGGCTGTCCTGGAACTTACTCTGTAGACCAGGCTGGCCTTGAACTCAGAGATCCTCCTGCCTCTGCCTCCAAAGTGCTGGCATTAAAGGCCTGAGCTTTGTTTTATTTTTGTTGTGAAAGTAACAAATAAGTACATGTCCCTTAGTATCGGACGGAAATTAGGGATCGCTCACTAATAAAAATTCACAGATTATTTTTTCTTTTTGAGATGGTCATATATAGAGCCCAGGCTGGCCTGGAACTCACTATGTAGCCAAGGAAACCTTGACCTCCTTATCCTCCTACCTCTATCTCCCAAATGCTGGGATCTAGCCATGTACTACCATCCCTGATTCAAAATCCACAGGTCTTAAATTCCTTATGTAAAATGGCAAGGAATTTGCATAGAAACTACATTCATCTTCTAAGTCATCTTTGAACCACTTAGGACTAACAAAATGATGTGTAAGTGCTATATAAATAACTATCATACCATACTTTTAAGAAGTAATAACAAGGGGGAAAAGTCTGTACACATTCAATATAGGCTCAACTTTTTCCCAAATAGTTCTGTCTATGGTTGATTTACTCCAGGTGTGCCTGACCCATAGAGCCTCAATTGTTCTCATCATAGAAAGTTTAAAAGGAAGAAAGTATAAAAATTAAGTTATTCATAATGCTAACCCAACAGAACAAAAGTCCAGGCATTCCCCTGGGTCCTAATGTGTGTGTGGGTCAATTTCACTTAACAAACTATAGCATCTTAGAGTTGTTTTTTCCATCAGGTCTGTAAAGATTCGTGGCAGTACACGTGATGTTTGCCTTATTCTGTTAATAGAGAGCAAGCTGAAGTATTTAGGGGCAAATGTCACAGTGTTGCTGGCATTGGTGGCACAGTACTCAGAAGTCTGAGGCACGAGCAGGACCCATGGTGAGAACTGTCCCTCCCCACACCTCCAACACACACACCACAGTATCTCCAGTGGACTTCAAAATATATCAGTCCACGAGCTGGAAATTGGCTTAGTAGTTAAGTCTACTCACTGGCTCTTAAAGAGGACCAGGGTTCAGTTCAGCACCTACATGGCAGTTCACAACCTTGTGTAACTCTAGTTCCAGGGGACCCAACACCTCTTCTGACCTATGTGGACACTGCACATGCATGATGCATATACATATACTCAGGCAGATACACACAGAGTAAAATAAACATTTTAGCTCAAATAAATAATGAGAGAGGCATTGTAGCACACTTACATAATTCCAGCATTCATGAGGCTAATGCAGGAGGAGCACTGCAAGTTCAAGGCCAACCTAGGGTATCTCAAAACACTACGGCAAGGAGCTGGAGAGATGGCTTAGAGGCTACTAGCACTGGGCAATTGTTTCTCTGGCAGAAGACCTGGATTCAATTCCCAGCACCCACATGGCGATTCACAGTCATCCATAACTCCATTTCCAGGGGATCTAATGCCCTCTTCTGTCCTTCTGTGCACCAAGCATGCATGTGGTACATACACAGACATGCAGGCAAAACACTCACATGAAAAGTGAATAATAATGTTTTTAAAAGGGGGAAAACAACTACGGCCAAACTGGGTATGATAATGCACACTTATAATCTCAGTACTTAGGAGGCAGTGTTTGGATTGGTAGTTCAAAACCAGCCTCATCTATTCAGAGAGTTAGATGTTGGCCTTGGCTAGGAAGCAAGTAAATAAGGAAGGGAGGGATGGATGGAGGAAGCTCGCTCAAAATGTGACAAAATGCCCTCATCAAGTCCAGGTGGTGGGATGTTCACAGTGTTTCTCTACTTTTCTCTTGAGGTTTTTCTTTTAAGTTTATTTGTGTAATATGTATGGGTGTTTGATCTGCATGTCTGTGTGTACATCACGTGTATGCTTAGAGCTAGAAGAGGGGCATTGGATTCCTTAGGATTGGAGTTAGAGGCAGTTGTCAGCCACCAGCTGGGTGCTGGGAACCAAACCCAGGATCTCTGGAAGAGCAGCCACTGTTCTTACTATTCGTCATTTCTTCAGCCCCCATTTTGAGATTTTTTTTTCACTAAAAAGAATAAACCTGAGAAATAAAATAGCCAAGTTGCAGGCAAACCCCCTAAGGCTCCCAACCCCTCTGTGCTAGGCACCTCATCCATGTGCCCATGGGGCCCAGATCCTGGAGGGACAGCACAGCAGCAGGACACTGGTTAGTCACTGCCAACAGCAGGCTGTACTCTGAGGGTGTGACCCCAGCTGTACTGTGTGGGTGTGACCCCAGCTGTACTCTGTGTGGTGTGAACCCAGAGCTGACTGTGTGCTCTGCTCTGTTGCTGTAGTGTCGCCAGCACTGTGAAGCATGCCTTGTCTATCTGGCTCAGCATCATCGTCTTTGGCAACAAAATCACCAGCCTGTCTGCCATCGGCACCGTCCTTGTCACAGTGGGTGTCTTACTCTACAACAAGGCCAGGCAGTATCAGCAAGAGACCATGCAGAGTCTGGCCACAGCCACTTCCCGAGGCCTAGAGGATGACACAGAGCCACTGGTCCCCCAGGAATCTAGACAGCACCACTGAATTCCTTCTGATACTGTGTCCCAGAACCAGCTCAGACTGTCCTCCTGCACTCTGTGGTAGAATGGAGAAGCAGACTGTGCGGGCTCTTGCTCCTCACTAGACATCACGTGGGGAATTTGCAGATCAGCTTCTGCCTGACAAAACCCTGCAGGAGGAAGCAAATGGTCTGCAGCTACCCTGGCACACTGCTCAGGCTGCAATTGGGCCAATGACTGAGTGGGGACCAACATGAGTTGCTGTCTGCCTGATGCCATCCAGGAAATCTCAGCTTTCCTATGCCTACCACAACCACAGGCACGGAGCCTCCTGGTTCCTGACAGTGTATGAAACTGAACTCCTGGATGCCAATGGCTCTAGCGTGGAGCCACAAAACCCTGGGAAACCAGAGCGGCAGACAGAACAGACACGTGTCCTCCTTCCACAGAGAGACAGTGCTTGTGTGAAGGGAAGGCTTCCTTTTTGGTCTGAGCTACACTGAGCTACCCCACAGGTTTGCTGTCCCAAGTTTCTGCTACTCGTGTGGTGATTTCGCCAACTCTTGAGAAGTTGGGGACAAATGTCTAATTACAACAGGTGTCCTGGAGTTCGTCTCCATCTTGGCTATGGTGCACGTGAAGCAGGCTGTTCTACATGGCATCGGTTACCCCCTGATGGATGACAAGGAAGTTTAGCAGAGCATTTGAGTGTCTACAGGTTATGCTGCATCTAAAGAAACACTGCTTTTTAACAAAGCAAGTGCCAGTGGAAGCTTCTGGAGTGTCTGCATGTAAGGTGAATCAAGGTCTGCACAAACGGCTGGCTCTTCCCAGGGATCATGTATGGCAGGCACTTCCTGGGCCACAGGTGCCCAGAACCTTTCCGTCCTCCCAGGGTCACTGGTGTCAGAGCTCAGGGTGCCTGAGCAGTGGAGAGCCACAGTGGGGCTTGGGGACATGATGCTGAGGTTCTACCTTCTTCACCCTTTTGTGGGCTCTGATGTGTGGTGCAATCCCTGACCAGCCAATCTTTTAAGACTCTGGGACTTATGAGCGGTAGTCACTGGTACATTAGTTCTAAGTCTCACTTCTCCATGCTGTACATCTTCTGGGCCCATGGTAGTTCACTGGTTTCTAAGTTGGCTTCTTGCCTGGAAAATATGAAAATAGCCCCTCGAAGAAATAGATTGAGGTGAAAAAAAACAAACAAACCAGCAATAATTATGTCTGAGTTTTATTTACTTGAAAAAGTTTGCTCTGATGATGAGTCAAAATGAGGCCTTTTAATCTACAAGCCACCTTTTAAAGAAGCTGACATGTGTTCTGGACACAGGCTAGGTGTATCCCCCCTGTGCTGTGTAAAGTCACCTCCACTGTGAAGGGTTTTCTCACTTGACTTTGCCTGGATTCCTAGTTCCTTCCTCTTTGCTTTCCCCAAAATAAAGACCCAATGGAGGGCAGATGATGGATGCTGGATTAATCTGTACGTCAGGCCTGTCTACTCAAGAATATGGCTGTCACACAGAAGCTGCTGACACACATCACGGCACAAGCTTGTGGACATTGGTTGGAGATCCCTCTGGCCTCCTACAGACCTTCTCTAATTATGTTCAGAGCTCCAAATGCCTGGATTCTGAGTAGTATTTGGAATTTCTGTCTCTGTGTCCCATGCGGAATTAGGAAATGGCCCACTGTGACTTGCTCTGGCTTGTCCTCCCCCACTTTGCCTGCCTCTCAAGCTGTTTTGACTTTCTAAGTTTGTAGACTAGAAACAAAAACAAAGATTTCTTCAAGCTGCTTTTGAGATTTGTCTTCATTGTAGACAGAAAGATCATGCAATCTGTCCTAAAGCCAGCATCAGGACCCTGTCCAGCTTTACATTCCATCTACGTCATTGTCACACACAGCCACTTCCAGTGTTTGCAGGACAGGCCCTGCTTGGCCATTTGTTATGACCATACCATCACAATATTTTTTTTTAATTAACTTTGTCAGTACTTTTATAGAATACTATGTTCTTCAAGAATTGTTGCTGATGTACATTACTTGTCTTGGATTTATTCTTCTTGAGTCTGTGTCATTGTCTGGTCTATTGTAAACAGAACACTGGACGGACCTTCTGAGCCAGCCACCTGCTAACTCATTACACCCATAGTTAGGAGATACACAGATTTCTAATTTCAAAATACTTCTTGGGCTGGAGAAATGGCTCAATGGTTAAGAACTAGTTGTACTCTTGCTAAGGACCCATGTCAGTTCCCAAAACACATGCAGGGGCTCCACAACTGCCTGTAACTCCAACTTCAGCAATTCTGATTCCTCCAGCTTCTGTGGATATCTGTACTCATATGCACACACATACACGTGCACACATTTAAAAGTACATACATCTAAAACAACTTCCATGGCTTTGGGGTATACCTTACTGGTATATCACTGTTGTTCATTGTGAGGCCCTTGGGTTGGTCCCCAGAAGCACACATGAAATAGAGGGATGGAGGGAAGACAACAAAGCCCCCAAAACTTGCACTATTAAAAGGCACAGAACATAGATGTCTTGTTCTGTTTGTTTTTTAAAGTTGGCTTGGTGGCAGTTACCTGTAATCATAGCCCTAGGGAGGCATTAAGGTACATAGTGATTTCAAGGGTATCATATTGAGACCCTGTTTCAAAAAAGAAAAATTAAAATCTTCTTCTGATCATTGTAATGTCTTGCATGTCAGCACTACAATCTGTTTGCCTAGGAAGTTGAGAGTATTCTTGTACAATCCAAAATGTGTTTTAATCTCAGAAAAATAGAAATGATGAATCAGAGGAGATCAAAGAGAATAAAACCGCATAAGGGAATCAGTCCAGTAAACTTCACTTCCTGCCTTTAAAGGATCACAAAACAAGTGGCTGTGACCCTGCCCTCTCAGTGGCCACTTTGCTGAGTGGGGACAGTAAATGCTCAGCACAAACTTCCATGTCTGTCCAAGCGATGTCTTCTAGAACCTGAAGCATTTCTTTTTCTAATGTTGGAGAAGATGTTACTAGGGATGGGAAAGCATACTGGTTCTTTCTGGGATGATTTTCCTGTTTAGTCATACTGCCCTTGCAATCCTTGAACTCTGTCTACATCCTTCTTTCTACTTTAGCGTTTTTAGTACTGAGATTACAAGCATATGTCACCACTCTAGTTTTTTTCAGTTGTGTCCTTGAGCAACAAATGCTATTTTTTCCCCCCTCAAAACATAAATATATGGCCTACCTATGAAGGTTCGGCTCTCATTCCCCCCCCGGCTCTTTTGTGCTAGGGATAGAATTCAGGGCTTCAGGAATGCTAGGCTGATGCTCTTTCTATGACCTATACCCCCAGCGTACTTTCTTAGTTTTTTCTTACTTTTATGTTTTGGGTCTCCTCATGAACTACAATAGAACCTTAAGGTCATGATAATTGTGGACAACAGTACGAACCACAGCTCAAGAGTGTCGTGGATTTTAACTTCAGTGTCTACTACATTTTCTTGGGGTCTGTTTCTGAGTTAGGTGGCTGTTGGATCCTTGCCTCACATGTCCAACTTTAGTTTGAAACCAATCCAATTGGCAAATTGTGTTCTTCTGTTTGCTTGCTTTGTCTTTAGTTTCCATTTCTGGAGCTCAGACTGCATTAAATTAATTTGTAATGTCTTGATTTGGAGACAGTTACCGATCTGTATTTGTTCAAGTGGGGTTGGCACTTTGGTAAAGGCCACAGTTTAAGGTGGTAAGTCCCACATTAAAAAACAAAAAATTTGATACTGTATTGGTAATTGTCTACATCAAAGCCAAGTCATAATTGTTTTGCACCAAACAATACTAGAGAACTAAAATGTATCGTGAAATGTATAATGTTTTGTATTTCACCTATTTCAGTATTTCGGTAATTAGATAATGCCTCCTAGAAAAGTATTTTGTTGAATAATTCAGTGAGCCATGTAATAAATTGGTATTATGTATTTAATCCTGTGAAAGCCTCATTTCTTTTATCCAAGCAGCCAATAGTTCTTGTGAAAGAAAATGTAAAATATAAAATTGTTTTCTTTGTAGTGGGTGGGGGGGGGTTGAGACAGGGTTGGCTTTTCTCTGTATGGATGGCTGTCCTGGAACTCACTCTTTAGACTCCAGTTCACAGAGACTGGCCTGACAGCCTCCAAAGTGCTGGAACCAAAGGTGAGTGCCGACACCACCTAACTTTTTTTCCCAAACCCACAGGGATAACTTGACAAAGACATGCAGAAAGAATTTTCATGTCTGGGCTCTTCCATAAACCCTGATAGGCTTTTAGTGGAATCATAGGACTCTTCAACATTTTCACTTGGTTTAAACATATATTTTGAGAAGTACTGCCATAGTGTCAGCTTTAAAATCTCACTATAAAGTTATATCTGCTCTGAGCGTACAGTGGTGGCACATGCCTTTAATCCCAGTGCTCAGGAGGCAGAAGCTGAGGCAGACCGATCTCTGGGAGTTCCGAGCCATCCTGGTCTACAGAGTGAGAGCCAGGATAGGCTCCAAAGTTACACAGAAAAATCCTGTCTGTAAAACAAACAAACAAACAAACAAAAAAACAAAACAATTTGCAGATTTATTTTATTCTGAGACAGGGTTTATCTGTGTAGCTTTAGTGTCTGTCCTGGAATTAACTCTGTAGACCAGGCTGGGCTCGAACTAACAGATATCCACCTGCCTCTGCCTCCTGAGCGCTGGGATCAAAAGGTGTGCGCCACCACTGCCCAGCAACAATTTAGAGATCGTAATTAGTTTTGGGATTCAGCCATTATAATGAACAGAAAACAAAAGAACACAGAAGATGGTGGTACACACAAGAGGGTCTCTGTGATTTCGAGGATAGGTCTATATACTGAACTCTGTCTCAGTGCAAAACAATAACAAAAAATCGCTTCATTAGGCCACACAAAAGAGGCTGGCTTAAAGGCAAAAGGCTGAGGCAACTGGATTAGAGTCAGCGCTATTTTCATTAACAGGGGCCTTCCTCATCATGACAGACTTAACTATCCCATCCCGGGAACTGGGCTTCGTGAGATCCTCCACCCTAACTCCACTTTGCGCAACCTCGCACCGCTTAGCCCAAACCAAAGGCCTCTTACAAGTTGGACGGGTGGAAACAAATGTCCGGTCGTAGCCCGTCTCCAGCGGATGCTACCGAGTGCCTGAAGGTAGTTAGTCCCGCTGGCCATCGAGGCGCTCAAAAGGCAGCCAGGTCCAGAGTTTCCCGGCCCTGGCACATCCAGCCCACATCCAAAAACGACGCCTGGGCGGGTCGTCTCGTTTGCGTCACCTGCTAGAGACACCCGAGGGCGATGCCTGACTCCGGTTTACTCTTAGCGGGAACCAAAGCGGTCACATCAGGGAGGAGAGAGTAGGGACGCTTTCGGGGTGCGCCCGTTACTACCGGGAGGGGGGCATAAAAAGGAACCCACCCGCGGCACGACACGCCCATTCCGACGTCATCATCACGCGTCCCAGAAGTCAGTGGCGACGATCCTGGCGCGCGCCGGGCTCTGTTTCTTCTCCGACCCCAGGACCGACGGCTGCGGCGGCGGCGGCGGCGCAGGGGTGAGTGGCCGCGGGAGGGCAGAGCAGGCGTGGGATGATGACTGGTACGCCTGAAGAATCGGGGCTGGCACCCGTGTCCTCGGCGTCCAGCCTTGGTCCACACGGAACTCAGGGCAGTGGAGGCGGCGGGCCCTGGCGCTCCCCGGAGCCAGCCCCTGCCTGCCTCGGGTTTGCGTGACGGGAGGGTCCCGCGTGGGACGGCATTGACAGGACGGACGCCTTGACTTGCCCGCCACCCAGGCCTCCCGCATCCTGGAGCTCTCTCACACACCTCATCTCAACTTGAAATGTATATGTAAATTTTTTGACACCTCAGGCAGAGTTTGTTGGGTGCGAGGCACTGAAATAAGAGCTTTGACCTGAATGGTCTTTCATCCTAGAACAGTACCATTGCGTGGAAGGTGGTGATTGCGGTTTACGGAAAAGTGAACCGAGGTAAACTGAGTTGCCCAAGCCTTACAGGACTGACAGGAAAGATTGTCTGAAGGCAGAATCCTTCCTGCCTACCTGGACTTCGGGACTTACTCTGAAACATTAATGATTAGACTTAAGTGTTCAGAAAAGACAGAGCAACCGACCGTAGCTTTCTGTGTCCCGAGGCTGCTTGAATTATTTTTCTTTTTGCAGTGTTTTAACTCAAATGGGTGATGAAAAGGACTCTTGGAAAGTGAAAACGTTAGATGAAATTCTCCAGGAAAAGAAACGAAGGAAAGAACAAGAGGAGAAAGCAGAGATAAAACGCTTAAAAAATGTAAGCTATGTTTTTAAGTAAGTGGTTTTCTTAAAGGAGATTTAATTTCTTTGCCCTCGTTTTTCCATTAGAACACGCTTCTTCGGTGAAGTTCTTTTGTACTTCCAAATGTCACAGGTGAGCCCAAAATCTATTTTAAAATTAACAAAAACATTCATGTACTCAGTTGACATTGAAGGTAGATAGATAGCCCATTGAAGCTTTATCTAGTTTTGTTTTCAGTGTACATTAGTGTTTTTGCCTGCAGGTGTGTCTGTGTGAGGGTGTCAGATGCCCTGGGATAGGAGTTACAGACAGTTATGAGCTGCCATGTGGGTGCTGGGAATCGAACCCTGGTCCTCTGGAAGAGCGGCCAGTGCTCTTATTAACTGAGTCATTTCCAGCCCCCTGAAGCTGTATCTAAAAGAGAATATGTCCTTGAGAAATAAAATGTCCAGAAGCTAGAATTATGACAATGAGACTAATTTTTCTCAGTTGATTATTGCTTTGCTCATAACACCATTTCCAAGTATTTTTAATGTAGTGGGAACTAGCCTTGTAATTAAAATGAGTGCTTTGTATAAATGAGTTTGGATGATAACATAGGTTTTTGGTGATTGAATATATGTACTTTTTTGATAAGATTATAAAGATACCAATTTGGAATGTATATATAGATCTATATGATGTAATTAATGTGTAAAATCCAACTGAGGTCTTAATTTTAGCTCTTAAAAAAACCTAACAGTTGCTGGGTGGTGGCACACGCCTTTAATCCCAGCACTGGGGAGGAGGAGGCGGGGGATCTCTCTGAGTTGGAGGCCACCCTGGTCTAAAGCTTGAGTTCTGAAGTTTGAGGCTCCAAACTCCAAAGCTACACAGACAAACCTTACCTCTAAAAAAAAGAAAAAGAAAAAGAAAACCAAAAATATAAATCTAAAACCAACCAAACAAACAAACAAAAAACCCTAAGGTTCTTAGCACAGTCTCATATCCCTTATCATACTTAATGCTTTTAACTATGTGTTCTTGTGTTTTGGATCAGAAAAACAACATGTAGTGTTAATTATATGAACAAAACTTATCTAGTATTTTGTAATGTCTCCAGTCAAAGTGTATATTTAAAGTTACTCAACAAACTTCAGTATTAATCTTAACACTCAGGAACTTGGGAGTCCAGTGCTATATAGTGAGACCCTATAAATAAATAATTATGCCTCAAATAATTATGCCTCAAATAAATAAATAATTATGTTTATTAGGGTAAGGTAACCTCATCATTTGGGAGCTGAGGCAGAAGGCTTCAAGTTCAAAGCCAAGTTGAGCTACATAGCAACATACTTTTCAAGATTAGAAAGGCTATCATTAAGGAAAATGACTTAATGATTCCTTTTTTCTTTGTGTCTTAGTCTGATGACCGGGATTCCAAAAGGGATTCCCTTGAGGAGGGGGAGCTGAGAGATCACCGAGTGGAAATCACCATCAGGAACTCACCTTATAGAAGAGAAGATTCTATGGAAGACAGGTGAGAAAATGTAGAGTGTTGTGGTAGGCATGTTTAACCTGCAGCCCCTGGGCCACGTGTGCCCCAGATTAGCAGTGAATATGTGCTGTGAATACATTCCATGCAGAATTTTAAAATGCTGAAAACATGAGTTTTGTTTTTGCACTTTGATTGGAGAGAGAGAGACAGTGTGTATGTGAGAATCCATCCATCGAAGCCAGCAGAGGGCATCGATTCCCCTAAAGCTGGAGAAACAAGTTGTGAGAAGCCGGATATGGGTCCTGGGCCCTGAACTTCGGTCTTCTTCAAGAACAACAAAAGCTCTTAACCTCTGCATCTGCATAGCCCTCTAGCCTGCCTCCTTCAGGATTACTTTGAAAAAGTTTAGTGGCCGGAGAGAGAACTCAGTGGTAAAGCACCTGTTGCTCTTACAGTGGACCCAGGTTTTGCTCTCAGGGCCATATGGTCATGGAGGCTAACAACCATCTGTGAGTCCAGTTTCAGAAGATCTAATGCCCCCTTCTGACTTCCATGGCCATATGTAGTGAGCATACATGTATGCAGGAAAACATTCATACTCATAAATGAATATTTGAGTTTTTGTATGTTTGGTTTTTGTGTTTGAGACAGGGTCTCCCTATAGTCCTGGCTATCCTGGAACTATGTAGACCCTTGAACTCAGAAATCCACCTACCGCTGCCTCCCAAGTGCTGGGATTAAAAGGTGTACACCACCACGCCTGGCTATATAAAGTTTTGAAGTTTACCTCATATGTGATTGTTCTTTTTATGTGTTGACAAATTGAATTGTATTTCATTTTTATGATAATTCTTCAGTCTAGCGAGCACCATTTAGATAACGCATTTCAATATTTATTGTGATTGGAAGCCTGCAGTTTTAGAGTAATCCACAGTGGAATTCAGAGGGACCACTATCAGCAGGATGCTGCCAGCACGTGATGTCTTATTTCCTTCTCGTGTCTTATAAGATAACTAAGGAAAATAAAATCACAAGTTAAAATAGTATGGTTTTTTTTTTTTTTTTTTGAGAACCTCAGAGGGTAAATTTTTCCAGGATCTTGGTGTTAAAGAATTAGTTGAAGGTACTGTTAAATGAGCTTTTGGTTTTCTTAAAGGTGATTAAATTACAGGACTTTAGCAGTCTTACTGAAGTACACATGACTAAAGGAATTACACATAATGTGTGATTTCACACGTTTTTACTTGGCCATGAAACCATTACCACATTCAAGAAAATAAACAAATGAACATGCTTCTCCCTAAGGAGTGATGTTGTTGATTTGTCACACTTTTCATCTGAGTCTTCAAATAGCTTGGATTAAATGACAGTTGGAGTTTATTTTGGTTTTCTTTGGGTATGCCCTGGTTCTCTACCCTTGTCATCATGGTGTGTCCCTCATCTATTTCAGAGGAGAGGAAGATGATTCTCTGGCCATTAAGCCACCCCAGCAAATGTCTCGGAAAGAAAAAGCCCACCACAGAAAAGATGAGAAGAGGAAAGAGAAGCGTAGGCATCGTAGCCATTCAGCAGAGGGAGGTACGAGAGTCTTTGCTTTCTTTTCTTCCATGTGACAGTCACAGCTGTTTGTTTCTTCCGTCTGATCTAACAGAGAAGGGGAATGGAATGTTAGCCACAAGCAGAAACTCATTGTAGACTTTGGGATAATCCTTTTTCTTCTGGTATGTGTATGTTTTCTTCTCTTTCCTTTCGCATTGTTTTGAGGTCATTTGTTTGTGTATATAATTGCTGTCATTTAATAAATATAAGTGAAAACCCCCCAAAAATTGATAATAATAAGGGGTGTTGGGGTCAAGTCCAACTAACAGCTTTGACTTGAGAGATTTGGTCTTGGGACAATACCAAGAGGTACTTTTTTTGTTAGTTTTTTAAAGCAAGATCTTGCTGGGTAGCTCAGCCTGTCCTTCAGCACTGGAGATGCTCCTCAGTCAGCCTCCTAAATTCTGGGATTACAGACACTTTCTGCAAAGCTAGGGGTTCTCAGGAGTATGAGGGAAATAGTTCCAGAGACCTATTTAAACCTTATTATTATACCTGCAGTTGCTGATGTGTTTTTGTTGTTGCTTTTTGTGTCTTTTGACGTTTATTTCATGTGCATTTGTGTGTTGCCTGCATGTATGTCTGTGTGAAAGTGTTGGGTCCCCTGAATGGATTTATAGGCAGTAATGAGTACCATGTCGGTGCTGGGAATTGAAGCTGCCTCCTGGAAGAGCTCTCTTTCCAGCCCTGGCTAATGGGATTTTTATATATATATATTCATATTCTACATATATATGTAGAATGTATTAAAAGGAACAGTTTTGTTCTGTAATGTGTATGAATAATGGTTCTTTTTAAGTTATGAAAATACCATGTTATGATATGACACTAAGAAAGATGAGAATCAAGGCTGGAGAGATAGCTACGAGATAGTTAAGAGGACTTACTTCTCTTGTAGAGGATTTGGATTTGGTTTCCCAGCACCCATGTTGGGGCATCCTACAACCACCTATAACTCCAATTCCAAGGAATGCAATGTGGTGGGGTTTCCAAGGACACCTCCATGCACGTGGTGTTCATAACCTCATGCAGTCATCCATGTGTGCCATACATATGTGGCTCAGAAGAGGACATTGGGTCCCTTGGAACTGAAGCTACAGGTCATGTGAGCTTCCTGATGTGGAACCAAACACAGGTCCTCTGGAAGAGCAGCGAGCATGCTCAGCTGCCGATTCATCTCTGGTTCCTTTGTTTTTGTTTGTTTTTTTTGTTTTTTGTTTTGTTTTGAGACAGGGTTTCTCTGTGTCGTCTTGGCTGTCCCGGAACTCGTTTTGTAGACCAGGCTGCCCTCAGACTCGAGATGGGCCTGCCTCTGCCTCCTGAGTGCTGGGATCAAAGGCGTGTGCAGCTGCCCCCGGGGATCAATTGAGCTTCTTTGCATGATGCTCATGTCTCACTAGGGAAGCATGCTAGAGTGAAAGAAAAAGAAAGAGAGCATGAACGTCGCAAACGCCATCGAGAAGAGCAAGATAAAGCTCGTCGAGAGTGGGAAAGACAGAAGAGGAGGGAAATGGCAAGAGAACATTCCAGGAGAGAGCGGTGAGACCTCATTCAACTCTTGATATAGTGTGACTGTGGTGACTGCCAGACTCGCTTTATAGTGACAGTTGGGGGGAGGATATTTCAAGGGAATGCTGAGATCTCTTGCTGACCTGTCTGTTCGCTGTGACAAAATACCTTAAAAGCCACTTAAGGAAGGAAGAACTTATATTGGTTCACAGTTTGAGAGTACAGCCCATCATGGCAGGATGGTAGGAATATGAGACATCTAGTTAAATTACATCTGCAGTCAGGCAACAAAATAATGAATGTCAGCTGGTCATTGGTGGTGCATGCCTTTAGTCCCAGCACTGGGGAGGCAGAGGCAGGTGGATCTCTGTGAGTTCCTGACCAGCCCGGTCTACAGAGCTAGTTCCAGGACAACCTCCAAAGCAATACAGAGACACCTTGTCTGGGAAAACCAGAAATAATAATAATAATAATTAAAAGATAATGAAAGTCATTTCTTTCTACTTTTTATTCATTTTGCAACTGCAGTCCATTGAATGGTGATACCCACATGAAGGTGGATCTTCCCACCTTGAAACAGTCTAGAAACTCCCTTACAATTGTCTCCTGGGTAATTTTAGACCCTGTCATGGTGACAATATTAACTGACAAGGATTACCAGATAGGAATTGCAGCATAAGTAAAAAGAATTCAGCCAGGTGTGATGTAATGGAGTTGGAAAGGGAGGAATGGTGGGAATGTTGATGCTTGTTTGAGTACTCTAACCCTATAGTAATGGGGAGTGAGCTATATGCTATCTTGTAAGAACATGGAGTCAGGACGGAGGCAGGCAGATCTCTGAGTTTGAAGCCATCATGGTCTATAGAGTGAGTTCCAGGACAGCCAGGGCTACACAGAGAAGCCCTGTCTCAAAAGACATAAAAAGACTCTGGAGTCTGACACCTTTTCTTTTTTTTTTTGTGTTACTACCCTAGCTGTCCTAGAATTTGCTCTGTAGGCCATTCTGTCCTTAGACTCAAAAAGATCTGCCTGTGTCTGGCCCTGCATGGTAGGATTAAAGGCGTGTGCCACCATTACCCTGCAGTAGTGGCTCATTTTTAAGCTTTGGTAAAGTAAGGTGGAGGCTGGGCATAGCATATACAACTTAAATCTGTACTGTGGAGGCAGAGGCAGGGAGACTTCTTTGAATTTGAAGCCAGCCTGGTCTACATAGTTAGACCTTCCTTTTAAAAATAATAATAATAATAAATAAATACATAGCAGCATCTTAGAGGAAGTCACTCAAGCCACATGATCTAAATCCTGTCCCAAGTCAGTGCTTAGGAGAAGTTTGTGTGGATGTTTTGTTTAGTTTCCTTCCCTGTTATAGTAAAATACTCTGACAAAAGCAAATTTTCTAAGGGAGGAAGGGCTTATTTGTTTCACAATTATAGGTTACAATTCATTATTGTAGGCCAGTCAGAGTGTCTGGAAATTGAAGCAACTAGACATACTATGTCCACAGTCAAGACCAGAAATTGATAAATTAATGCAAGCGCATTACTGCTCAGCCCACTCCTCCACTCCTAAAGATCCTCCTTTTAAAGTTTGTTTGATTGATTATGTGTGCATGTGTGTAGATAATATGTGTGTGTGTGAATGTGGGTGCCATGAAAGATCAGAGATATCAGATCTTCTAGTGCTGGATTGTCAGGTGTTTTTGAACTGCTTGATATGGGTCCAGACTCAGATCCTCTACAAGAACAGTAAGCATTCTTAACCACTGAACCATCTCTCCAGCCCTACTTTCTCTACTCTTATATAGCCAAAAATTCTCTGCCTCAGGAATAGTGCTACCCAGAGTACATTATATAGCTCGGCGGTGGTAGTGGTGGCTCATACCTTTTATCCCAGCATTTGGGAAGTGGAGTCAGGCAGATCTCTATGAATTCAAGGCCAGCCTGATCTACAGAGTAAGTTCCATAACAGCCAAGGCTACACAGAGAAGCCCTGTCTTGAAAAACAAAAAAATTCATTGTAATCATCCAAAGACATACTCACAGGCCAACCTAATCTAGACAGTCCCTCACCGAGACTGCTTTACCAGATAATTCTTCATTGTGAAAAGTCAACATTCAAAACTAGGCATTACATGGTTTGTGGTTTGTTCACTAAGCAGGAGCTTTCTTTGGCATATGTTTCATGCCAAACTCAGCTCTGACTGGTCTAGCCTAGGACAGCTAAGGACATCTAGCCTACAATAACTAGAAAAACAGATTGCTTGTGGCTTTCTGCATCATATTGGGAATGGACTCTGGGTCTTCCCAACAGAAAGGGCTAAGTGATAAGAAAGGAGCTCTCAAGGACCTGACAGTCTAGGACGCAGGATACCAGCTCAGGACATTCTTCTGCATCATTCCCACCCCGGGAACAGCATCTGTTTAACTCCATATTGTGCTCTCTGGACTAGACTAGGTTAGATTGCATTCAGGGAGAATTTGGGAGTTGGCCTGTTGAATGGGAAAGGAGGATGGTGATATAGACGTCCCAGCAGGTAGCACTAAACACATGGCATAAGGTAAAAATGGAAAAGTTGTTGGTTCTGAAGAAAGCACTTGGAGTACTCAGCATTCAGTCTAGTGTACACCAAGTGTGTACTTTTCTAGAGACTGGGTGCTTTGTCCACTAAGGCGGGCTTGGGACAGAAGTAGAGCTTCTCGATGAAATTGAGCATCTGTCTACTTTTTGTAAGATAAAGCAGGAGGAGAAAACATGTGGACACATTTCTGTATAAGACTAAGCATAGTCTACCTATCTTCTCCTCCAAACCAGCTTTAAAGCTGGCTATAATTGATAAAATCCACCGTAATTGTGCTTTAGAAACCCATTAAAGGATAATCTGAGAACTGACAGAGCAAGATAAATTGATTGACCTATAGGAAGATAATAAGTTCCAAGTCATTCTTGGAAACATAGTGAGTTTGAAGCCATTCTTCAATCCATAAGAACATGTTTCTTTTTCTTGTTTTCTTTTTTTAAGATTTGTTTATTATATGGTTGTGGGGCGCCATCTGCATGTACTATCTGTTTTTGCCAGAAGAGGGCATCAGATCCCACTGGAGATGGATGTGAGCCACCCTGTAGTTGCCAAGAGTTGAACCCAGGACCTCTGCAAGAGCAGCCAGTGCTCTTAACAACTGAATCATCTCTCCAGCCCTCAAGACCATGTTTCAAAAGGTGGAGGAGGTAGTGGGGCTGGAAAGATGGTTCAGTGGTTAAGAACCACAGGGAAGAGTACAGAGATGACGGGTCTAGGCAACTTGCCTTGAAGAGTTCTGGGACTTTGCTAAAATTTGCAGACTGTACTTAATAGAGTAGTAGGAGCTACTTTCTTTGAAGAACAGAAAGAAAGAGGGAAGTCTCAGTGGCCTGTTGAAGGGAGCTGTCAGCATCCTTCTGTACCAGGAGTCCTAGGAACAGAGAAAGGCAAAAGGATAGGGTTCTAAATAGTGGTTGAGCACTTCCAGATTTGCTCTCAAACCCGATATCCATACCCAGATAACTTAGTAAGCCTCGAGCAAGGTGAACACAGTTGCCAGAGGGATCTGTCTTCACTTCCTGTCAGGATGTTAGCGCTACACCATTTAGGAAAAATCTCAACTGGGAATTCTGTGTCTGGCACAACTTTTCTACACAAGTGAAAGGAAAATAGGACATTGCGTGGTAAACAGGCCTTGTGGACGTCATCACTAACAATCCTGTTGAAATAGTAAGGAACACCTTTACTTTAGGGTGAGCTTTAGACTGGAAATGGTAAATGTACAGGTAAACAGCACAGGTTATGCAAACATCACCCAGGAAAAAGAGGCTTGTGGATCTTCATAAGTTTGAGACCAGCTTGGTTTACATACTCAATTCTGGCAAACCTCAGCTACACTGTGAGACCCTCTCTCAACCTCCTGCTTCCCCAATGAATAGTAAAACTAGCCAGGCCTTGAAGTGTTTCTTGTATCCCCTGCTCTTGGGGACTTAGGCAGAAGGAGACCTAGTGAAACCTAACAAACAAACTATGAATTTAAATAACATATCAAGTGAACATATTTAAAATTAAAGAAGAAATTAAAACATGAAACTCTAGAAACACGGAACCTTTGGTCCAGCCATAGCAATATGAAAAATGATTTATTTAGCCACTTGGACATGTTTCAGTGCTTATTAAGTTTCCTGCACTCCAGGTGATACCTGCCTTGTTTTGAAACAGCTAACTCCTCTGCTGTCCCCATCATGTTCAAGCCCATACAGTCTCAAGCTGGGACAGGAAGTGGCCCAAGGTCCATCTGTCCAACTCCAGTGAAGGACTTGTCAGCACTCAGCCCTTGTGGAGGCCTCTCCACTTTGTGCACTCCTGAGCTTCTGGGTCTAACCTGTGCTCTCTGGTATATGTAGAGTTCTGCATGCTGTGTTTTCCTAGAGTTGCCAAAGGAGGCAATAGAAACAATGTGTTTGGAACCTGACAGGTATAGCCTCTTCTTATGTTTTTCTTTTCCTGCTGTGGCTCACCAGGAACTTGATGATGATATGCACATTGGGTTTCAACACCTAAGTAGCCTTTGTGGGTTTACAGTGTGCAAACACTGCATACACTGAGCAGAAATGAAGCAGCCTGGGCTAAGAAGAAGCCTCCCGTGGGGTGGGTGCATGCTGACCTGGTGTGCTTTTCCAGGGATCGCCTGGAGCAGTTAGAAAGGAAGAGGGAGCGGGAGCGCAAGATGAGGGAGCAACAGAAGGAGCAGCGGGAACAAAAGGAGCGAGAGCGGAGGGCAGAAGAACGCCGCAAAGAGAGAGAAGCACGCAGGGAAGGTAGGAGGGAGGACTGCCCTCTCTCTCTGGGGGGATTGACCTGTGGTGTCTGTCATAGGCTTCACACACATGGCTTGCCTTGCCAGAGCTTGCTTGTCATGGGACAGCCTTGACTGGGCCTTGGGAAAGACATCCTGAAGGGAGGCAGAAAGGCCGTTCTTGGCTCCTATGCTTGCTTTACTAAACCCTTCCTTTTGCTTCCCATTTTAAATTTCACGGCACCATATGTATACTATCCACTTTACCCTTTTACCGGAAGATGCATTTATTTTTCTTCAGTGTTTCTGAGTGTGTTGCTCTATGTCTATGTAACATGTGCATGCCTCGTGTCCTTAGAGATCTGAAGAGGGCATCACATTCCCTGGGTCCGGAGTTACAGAATGTTGTAAGCCTCTGTTGAGGGTGGTAGAACTCCAATTTGTGTCAAACTTTGCTTTTGAAGGCTAGCTGAGAGGATAGGCTTGCTTCTGTCATCCTGCTTTTTACATTCTGTGTGTCTGGTTACATTTTTCCCTCATTTGTGTTTCATTGTTTTCTTTTGTATCATGCATCTGTTTCCCTCTCTTTTTTATTTATTTATTTATTATTTTATGCTTATGAGGAGTGTTCTGTCTTCCTGGACATCTCTGTACCTTATGTATGAAGTGAGCCTCTCAGGTGCGTACTGGAAATTGAACCTGGTTCATTTGCAAAAACGAGTGCTCTTATCCACCAAGCCAGCTCTCTGGTTACCTTTCTCTATTTTTAAGCCACATATTAGAGTTTATTTCTCATTATCTCTTGTATGTATTCTATATCTTGTTTTTGTTTGTTAGAGTGTGTGGTTACCAGGGGGTCACATACAACATTCCAAAGTTGTGATAGATTTGATTTGATGCCATTTTCACTTCAGTAGCTATTAAATTGTGTTGCTTTTATCCCTCTGAAGCCATTTTAGTTGTTTCTGTTACACACACACACACACACACACAATGGATCTTTATATGTTGTATGTTTAAACTAGTATATTTAAAAATGCATTACCCTAACAGAGTTGTAAACAGTTGTTACTTTACATTATAAAGTAGTACATAGTACAATGGTTTGTTAGTTTTGTTTTGTTTTTTGTTTTTTGATTTTTTTTTTTTTTTGGTTTTGTTTTTTTTTCTCAAGACAGGGTTTCTCTGTTTCTTGCAGCCTATGCTGGAATTAGTTCTTGTATACCATGATGGTCTTGAGTGCCCAAGTGCTGGGATTAAAGGCGTAGTGAGCCACCACTGCCTTGTTTACAATTGTGTTTTTTTAATTAATACATCTCGGATTATGTGGAACAGAATGAATGCTTATGTTCACGTTTTTTGAAAAATGTGAGTTTCAGCGGTTAGAGGACCTATCTTTTTCTTTTCTTTTTTGAGCAACGGTCTCAAATTATTCCAGGTAGACTAGAACCCACTGGGTACCCTGAATGCCATTGTCCTCCTGACAGTTTATATTTCTGATCCTGCCCTGGCAACCAGCATAGTAGCATGAACCTTGTGCTTACCTCCATCAGCCCTGTTATCCCATACTAAGCAGCAGGGTGGTTCGTTCCTATGGCCATGGTTTCACTACATGGACACCAGTCACACACTTTCTCTGAGGTAATGTCAGTCTGGTGACTTACCTCTTTTCCATTTCCCTGAGGCCATTTCTACTGGTCGTCTGGAACTTCTCTTTGTTGGCATATGCCATCACACCTACATTGGGGTGGTTCATTTTTTCACCTTAGACAGGGACAACTATTGCTTTTTCTTTGAATACCTTATAGATGTGGGTTTTGTTGTTTTGTTTGCTTGTTTTTAGTTTTGTTTTGTGAAGCAGGGTCTCTATATAGCCTTGGTTGTTCTAGAACTCACTATGTATATTAGCCTGGTCTCCATCTCAGAGATTCATCTGCCTCTGATTCTCAAGTGCTAAAAGTTGTTTGCATATGTTTGTTTGGTTAGTTGGTTTGTTTGGTTTGGTTTTGATTGGTTAGTGTTTTAGAATTACCATTGCTATAGTGAAACAGCATGACCAAACTAACTTGGGGAGGAAAGGGTTTATTTGGGTTACACTTCCGTATCACACTTCATCATCAAAGGAGGTCAGGGCTGGAACCTGAATCAGGAGCTGATGCTAAGACCATGGAGGAGTGCTGCTTTGTGGCTGTCGTCCATGACTTTCTCAGTCCACTTCCTTGAAGACCCAAGACCACCAACCCCGGGCTGGCACCACCCATGGCGATTCTTTCCCCTACTGTCAGTTCCCAAGAAAACAACATGGAGATTTATTAGTAATTATAAAATATTAGGCTATAGCTTAGGCTTGTCTCACTAGCTCATAACTTAAATTAATATACTTTTTCATCTATGTGTTGCCACATGAGGTACAGCTTTTACTTGTCCTCTGGCATATATTGTTCCCTCTCTGTCCAGCTGGCAACTTCCCCTGGCAACCCTGCCTTTCTTCTTCCCTGAGCTCTCTCTATCCAGAAGTCTCTGCTATACCACCTACCTAGCTATAGCCCATTTAGCTTTTTATTAAACCAGTCACAGTGACATATCTTTACACTGCATAATCAGATATCTCACAACATTTCCCCCTTTTTGTCTAAATAAAAAGGAAAGGTTTTAACTCTAACATAGTAATGCTATATACATTATGGACATTTCACAGGTAAGAATTACATTTAAAATGTCCAGTTCATTTGCATTTGGCCAATTCAGAGTAAATACTAAAGTTTAGTACCTAATTCACCTTCTATCATAAATATGAAAACTATAATTATATTTACCCAGTTTTCAACTCCATCAAAGACCCCAGGAGGATATAATATTACCTAAGTAAACAGCAAGTGCAGAACGAACAACTTCCAAAACTAAGAAATGAGAGGAGACATGTGGCTGCTTGGATGGTCAAGCCAAGATGCCTCTGTAATATTGGGGCACCCATATTCAGCCTATGAGCCTCGAATATCTGACAGACTGTTCTGTGAAGCAGGAAGTTTGAAGGACTGTCCTACCTTATTTTTGCAAAGTTCAGCAGTTGCCTTGTTTCGTGTCCTGTTGTCAGTCGAGGCAAGGACAGCTTCTTGCACAGTGGCTAACACTGCTACAATAAAAGCAAACTCCATATGGAGGTTCTTTCATGCTCTCATGCTTTTTGAAGTAAATTGGTGCTGCCAGGAGTCTCACTGTCATGAAAGCCTTATATTATTGAAACATTTTAAATGCTATATTCTGTAGGTCTTTGAAGTCCCCTGTTTATCTAAAATATCTCTGACCTTGAAAACACATTTAAAATGAGTAGATTTGATTGCTATAGGTGACTAACTACTAATCTGCATTTCTTTATTATTCTACATAATATGTAACTATAACTTTCAAGGACTAGAAATTTATATTACATTGTTAAATGAACTACATAGATAAAATACCTTAAATGAATATATGCTTGTACAGTATTTTGCATTTTTATCAATATACAAAATTCTATACCAATGTAAGATATTTGAGACTAGTGGTTTTTCAAAAGTCAACTCAAAAATCCACTCCTTTATGCCATCCTTTCTCTACTATTCTTTGTGTACATTTCCATCAGTTTCTACAGTTTCTTTCAGAAAGAGATCCCTGAATATATTCTCCTTTGTTTAGCTTTTCCCTGATGGTGGCCAGTTTCAACTTGTAACTACCATCCCGAATCCCCAAGCTGGAGTTGATGACATTTTAAGGGGACCCTGAGAAAATTAAGAAAATAGTTAAGTTCTGGAAGAGCTAGTTGTTGTTCTGTCTCTGTGCAATGGGGAAGCACAAGTCTTATCTGAAGTCCTGGCTGGAATAGCCTGTGACCTGTGAGGCTGGGCCATCTCAGCCAGCAGACTTGAAGCTGTTGTGGATGCAGACCTCTGAGGAAACTGCCATAGAGGCATGCTGAGAGGCTAGATCACTTGGATCACCTGTTTTCATTGGTGTCTGGTCCCCCTGCTGTGAAAACACACACTTTCAAAGGTAACATACATACCTTTATTAACACAAGTATAGATTATGCGTTGTACGCAAGCCAGCCAAAGATAATGTCTAGTTTCTTGTGGTTTTTTTTTTTTCTTTTCTCTTTCTTTTTTTCCTTTTTTTTTTTTTTTGTTGTTGTTTGTTTGTTTGTTTAGTTGGTTGGTTTTTATTTTTGGATTCTGGCTGTAGACATAGATTAATCTTTTCTATTCTGTGAAAACAAAACATAACTTCTTCTCCAATGCAGTGTATTTTTTGATTTCCATTTTGTTAAGACATATAGGTTGGTTTACTTTAACAGTTTACATGACCCAGTATCTCTCAGCAGCTATTGATTGTCAGCAATCAAAAAATTCGAAGACACCATATGGAATCCAGACTGTATTTTCCTTCTTTACATGGCTTATCTTTTTTTGTTTGTTTGTTTAATTTTTTTTTTTACATTCCAATCCCAGTTCCCCCTCCCTCCTCTCCTCCTGCTCCTCGCACTTCCCCCCCCCCACCTTCCATCTGCTCCTTGGAGAGAGTAAGGTCTCCCGTTGGAAGTCAACTAAGTCTGTTCATCCTCTCATTGAGGCAGGTTCAAGGCCCCATCCCACAAACACACCCTACGTCTAGGCTGAGCAAGGTTATCTCTCCATATAGAATGGAATCAGTTTGTGCATAGATGTTCAACCACTGCCAGTGGCCCCATGTATTGCTGCAGCCAAACCACTGGAAACTGTACTCAGGGAGTCCAGTTCAGTATTCTGCAGGTTCCTGAGTTGTGATCTCCCTCTACCTTGGGTCAGCTGATTTCTGTGTGTTTCCCCATCATGGTCTTGACTCCTTTGTTCATATTATTGCTCCTCCCTCACTTCCATTGTACTCCAGGAGCCTGGCCCAATGGTTAGCTGTGGATTTCTGTATCTGCTTCCATCTGTTTCTGGAAGAGGGTTCTAGCTTCCCTGGGGTTGTGGATTATAGGCTGGGTACCTTTTGCTTTATGTCTGCTATCCAATATGAGTGAGTACATACTATATCTGTCTTTCTGGTTTTGGGTTACCTTACTCAGAATATTTTTTTTTCTAGTTTTGTCCATTTGCCTACAAATTTCAGGATGTCATTGTTTCTTACTGCTGAGTAGAATTTCGTGTGTAAATGTACCATTTGTTCTTTATCCATTATTCTGTGGAGGGGTATCTAGGTTGTTTCCAAGTTTTGGCTATTATGAATAAGGTCGTGTTATCCTTGTGGTGTGAATATGCCTCCTTTGAGTCTATGCCCGAAAATGTTACTGCTAGGTCTTGAGGTAGGTTGATTCCTAATTTTCTGACATGGTGCCATACTGTTTTCCATATTGGCTATACAAGTTTGCACTCCCACCAGCAGAAAAGTTGACTTCCCCCCACTCTACATCCTCTCCAAAATAAACAGTCATCAGTGTTTTTGACCTTGGCCATTCTGATCTGTGTAAGATAATTTACATTTCCCTGATGACTAAGGATGTTGAGCATTTCTTTAAGTGTTTGTCCATCATTTGAGATTGTTTTGTTGAAAATTCTCTGTTTATATCTGCACTCCATTTTTTAATTGGATTATTTGGTAGTTTGATGTATGGTTTCTTGCATTCTTTGTATATTTTGGAGATCAGACCTCTGTCAGATGTGCCGTTGATAACGATCTTTTCCCATTCTTTAGGCAGCCTGTTTTGTGTTGTTGACTCTGTCCTTTGCTTTACAGAAGCGTCTCAGTTTCAGTAGGTCCCATTCATGGCTTATCCTTTTTACATGATTTTATTCTCTCTTTAAAGAATTTATCTTATTATTTATAAACTAATTTTTATGGCTGTTTATATCTACTTTTTGTTTCTTTTTTAAACCTATACACATTTTAAAACATTCTAATCCTTTTTATGTGACTGGACCTGGATTTACTAAGCATCTGCCGCATTCTCTGATCACAACACAGATCTTAAACTGTCATGTCAGCCTCTGCTAGACTCAGCTTAGCTCATGGCACTGGTGGTTGGCTCCTGCTCAAAGGCACAGCCGGTAGCCATACCTCTGATTGACACTGAGCACTAGCCCACCTGAGAGACTGCAGGAATAGGAAGCTAGACCCGGCTCCTTGTCCAGAACTTTTCTTAGCTTTGTCAGGCCCTATGTTTGGATATTGAGCACCCACAATGGGCTGGACCCTCCCCTATCAGTCACTAATTAAGAAAACACTCTACAGGCTTGCTTACAGCTGCTGTCTTACGGAATCATTTCCTCATTTGAGATTCCCTCCTCTCGGGTGCTTTTAGCTTGTGCCAAGTTGACATAAAACCATCCAGCACTGTTGGATGGTTGTTTTTTCTTAGACAGGGTCTCTCTGTGTAATCCTAGCTGTCCGGGAACTTACTATGTCCACCAGCTGGCCTCTACCTCGCATGATACACCCGTTTCTGCCTCTGCCTCCGTGTGCTGGGATTAAAGGCATGTGCCACCATGCTTGGTCTTATTTGTTTATGTTTGTCATGATTCTGAGATCAGAATCTTCCTCAGGACTTGCTGTGAGTCTGTCCTGAGTGTTGGTGTTGTCTATGCTGACAATTGGTCTGGCACATCCTCCTATGCCAAATCTAAGTCTGTGTGTCTGGGAACGTGCACTTACTTTCTAGCTTCCCCTGTGTATTGAACTGCTTTAATGCCTGCATCCTTAATGTCTAGCTTCTAAGAGAGGAAAAGAAGACACAGCAGTGGGCATTAGTGCCCTGGCCCTTACATTCTCTGAAAGGCCCCTAACCAGAGAGAGGTGCAGTCTTAGTGGCTTGGCTCCCTTATCCCACTGGGGCTGCAAGCAGCATGGAGAGCATAGGTCTTTGCTGATTGAGGGATAAGTCTTCTTCCCCTGCAAAAGGCCCTGGAATCCAGCAATTCTCATCCCACCATCTTCCTAGGATTCTTTCCCACCTTGGCCCCTGTGACCAGTGAACATCATTCTAGAAGGTCCTCTGCCAAGCTGATAACCTCCAGCTTGGAGCTTCTTCCAAATGAGCTTCTGTCCTGTGATGCTGAAACTTTCAATGCCATGTGGGTTTGTAGCACCCTGGCTGTTGTGCACAACGTGGGGCCATGTTGGGAAGGCTACTCCCAGCAACCTCTCTGCTCTGTTTTGTGTGTACAGTCTCTGCACATCACCGTACCATGAGGGAGGACTACAGTGAAAAGGGAAAGGTTGGCCACTGGAGCCGCAGCCCTCTACGGCCACCACGAGAGCGCTTTGAGCTGGGAGACAACCGTAAGCCAGGTGAGGCCAGGCAAGGTTGGAGTATCTTTCCTGGGATATATTTGAACATGATGGGAGGAGAAACTCACTTTCACAAGTTGTCCTCTGACTTTTCCACAAGCTCCCAATATGGCATGTGTTTCTTTTAACTGAGATACTTGTTGCTGTTTTTTTTTTTTTTTTTTTTTTTGGGGGGGGGGGGGGGGGGTTCTTCCAGGTAAAATATGTGTGGATGGCCAGGTAGTGGTGGTGCATGCCTTTAATCCCAACACTTGGAAGGCAGATGCAGGCAGAACTCTGTGAGTTCTAGGCCAGCATGGTCTACAAAGTGAGTTCCAGGACAGCCAGTACTGTCCATAAAGAAACTCTGTCTTGAAAATTGAAAACAAACAAAATATGGGTCGATAAACTATTTGCCATACACAGTTAAATTGATTATTGTGTGAGCTATATGTTAACTTTTGGGTGGTTTTTCTTGTTTATTTAAGAAAATTTTCCCATAGTTGGGAATAGATTGCCTGCCCAGTGTTTGATCCCAAGCACTACATATATATATATATATATATATATATATATATATATATATATATTTTATATATATTTATATTTATTTATTTATTAGAATAGGTCTGTAATTCCAGTCTTCATGATGTAGAAACAGGAGGATCAGAAGTTTAATGTCATTCTCTGCCACATAGTACACTTTAAGCCAGCCTGGGTGGTATGAAACCTTGTCTCCAAAATAATAACTGGAGAGCTGGATCAGTAATCATGGACACTTGCTGCTCTTGTAGAGGACCTGGATTCTATTCCCAGCACTCGCACGGCAGTCACAACTATTTGTGATTCCTGTTCCAGGGAATCTAACACCCTCTGCTGGCCTCAGCAGGAACCAGAGACACACATGATGTACATACATGGGGGCAGATAGTCATAGTTAAAAATCAGTAAGTGAAGTAATTTTAGAAAGAAACAATAATTTTTCAAACATCTCCCCAAATTCAGCTGTGTATGGTTTATTTCAAAGTAAAAGAAGAGAAAATGGAAGAAAGAGACCTTCTGTCAGACCTGCAGGACATCAGTGACAGTGAGAGGAAAACCAGCTCAGCCGAGTCTTCCTCAGGTATCTGAGGCCACCTGACAGAGGCTTGGATGCTGCTGCCAGAGGCAAGCAAAGATTTACCCTGTGACTGTTTGTTCTGTAGCAGAATCAGGCTCAGGTTCTGAGGAGGAGGAGGAAGAGGAGGAGGAGGAAGAGGAAGAAGGGAGCACCAGTGAAGAATCAGAGGAAGAGGAGGAGGAGGAAGAGGAGGAGGAGGAGGAGGAGACTGGGAGCAACTCCGAGGAAGCCTCAGAACAGTCTGCAGGTGAGGAGCTGGCAGTGGCCTGGGTTGCATTGATTGATGTAAAAGTAGCTTATGTTGACTGCAGAGTTTAGATACTGCAGAAAAATAATTTAAAGTCTACTGTAAGCACATACTCAAATAAAGTTAGTTGCCTTACTTTGTGAGATTCACATTACTCCAAAATTGGAGCTGGAAATGTGGTTCAGTGGTGAAACGCATGCCTAGTGTATGTGAGGCCGTGTGTTCAATCCCTGATACCACCAGGAAAAATATACCCCCAACTTGGTAGGTAGAACACTTGCTGTCTTCTATACCTCTTGCTAACTACCCATCAGGTCGGCCTGATGCAAGGAAAACTGGCAGTTCCCATGTCCAGCCCTCAGCTCCAAGCTGATCTGGGCAACCTCTGTTTTCTTTTGCAGAAGAAGTGAGTGATGAAGAAATGAGTGAAGATGAAGAGAGAGAGAATGAAAACCACATCTTGGTTGGTAAGGACCTCTTTGTGGTAGTGCCTGTGCTGCAATAGTGATTCTCTGCGTGAGACTGCCTAGGCCTGTTAATACAGTACTATCCAGAATTGGGAGGTGGTGAATTCGAGACCAGCCTGGCACAGAATGAGATCTAGGACAGACAAGGTTACACAAAGAAACCCTGTTTCCAAACCTTCTTCCCCTACCAAAAACAAACTGTCCATAGCACATAACACCCCATAAAGGAAAGATTTTCCCTGGACACCGTGGAGACCTCTACTGTTCTGACTGTCTGGGAACAGAGGTGGCCTTCTGAGAGATGGTGTGGTAACACGTCTTTGGTCACCTTGCATCTTGTGCCTGCCGTGGCTGGCATTTCATGGTAGGAAACAGCTTTATTGGGATGGCATCCTGCTATGAGCCACTGGGACTTAGATGCTGAGGGAGCCCAGGGTTTTGTGCTCAAAGAGAATCAGGTGGTGTTGGGGAGCAGTTTCCGGGTCTGGTGACCCAGGCACTCACTCTTATGGGAAGTGAGACCTGGCCTGTCCTCAAGCAGCTAACAGCGCTGTGGCTTGGTGGGCTTGAGTTCTGGGCCTACCCACGTCATGTGGCTCCTGCTCATCCTGTGAGCCCAGTACCTGGTTCTGGCTCAGATTCCTCCTCTGACCGGATCTCCAGGGCTACAGGCCTCACTCCAGGACCTTCTCCCCTCGGATGGACCTTGTATTGACTCCTTCTATGAAGAACACAGGACATGACACTTCTCTACAGCACTAGGAGGCCCAGAGCAGAGGAGGGATGGTTGCACTTATTTTCTCCTGGTCTATAATTAGATTTAACTCTTAAAGTTCCAGTGTCGCGATTTGACCAAGATTCTGGGGACAGTGAAGAAGGGGAAGAAGTGGGTGAGGGGACCCCACAGAGCAGTGCCCCAACGGAAGGAGACTATGTACCTGACTCTCCAGCCCTGTCGCCCATTGAGCTAAAACAGGAGCTGCCCAAGTACCTGCCGGCCCTGCAGGTCAGACCCTACCCGCTCTTCTCAAGGCTGGCTCTCTGCTTTGACAATCTGCAGATTAAGTAGGTGCTACAGAACCATGCTTGTGGTGCTGATGTCTCTCCTGAGATGCTGTCATGGCTCCAGTCTCTCATGATCCTAGTCATGGTCTGTCCTTATGCCTGGCATCATTGGGGCTCACCATGTGCCAAGAGCCTTGTGTTGTTGTTTCTGCTTTTGCTTGTTCCCTGGATATGGCAATTGATTCTGTATAAGTGCATAGGACTGCAAACTCTTGTTCAGGAAAATGCCAGTGAATATGACACTGTCTTTAAGATTGAGAGGGTGTAGTCCTCCTGGGTACTTTATTACCATTCTCAGCCCTTGTCACCTGCCCTGCAGTTAGTATTTCCAAACAGTTGAATCTAGCTATGGACCACACAGAGTAGTGGTACCCCAGTCCTTGTTATGTGTAGAAGGTTGTCAGTAAGGGCAGGCAGACCGTGCCCTCTCTAGGGGGCATGGTTCAACAGGCAGAGGATGCAGGTGTAAAAGAAATGTTTCTGTGCACCCAGCCCACTTAATACAAAAGTGGTAGGTAGTCTTGGACAAAGCAGAAAAAAGAACAAGTCGTTTCTATTCGAACCAGAAATGCACACGAGTCATCTGAAGTCCCTTAGGCGAGTTCTCCAGTCTATCTGTCTTGTACGAGGTTCAGATAAAAGGATGTTAGACTGTCCGATATGGCTGCTGAGCCCTCATGCCCTGCTTCCTCCACAGGGATGCCGGAGCGTAGAAGAGTTCCAGTGCCTGAACAGGATTGAAGAAGGCACCTATGGAGTAGTTTATAGAGCGAAGGACAAGAAAACAGGTAGGCTATCTATTAAGGGAATGCTAGGTCCAGGGACTAGTCGTCAGAAAGCTCTGCCCTGCCCTGGGACAGGGAGTCATTCCTGAGTAATGATGAGTTGGTTGTCCTTGCATCTGTACAGGGTCAGCCTTGGCAGTTCTGACCAGCAGTGGTTTCCATGGAGAGCCCCTCTTGATCTTCGTGCAGACTGAAGGAACGTTGAGTGTCCTACAGCTAGCCTGCAGTGTGCCTGTGCTCTGTGTTAGCACATGGTTGTTAAATGTGGATTCAGTTTGCATGGTCCATTGGATCTTTGGAAGTGACCCTTCCCTTCCTTGGTGCCAGTCCCACTCTGTACCGACCTACCTAACCCCAGGCCTTTTTAATGTTTCGAGACAGGTTTTCTCTGTGACTTTGGAGCCTGTCCTGGATCTCACTCTGTAGACCAGCCCCTTTACTTGATTTTTAGAGTTTATTCTCCAATCATTTTATAATGTATAAATTGTAACTTGATCATGTCCACTCAAACACATCTCTTCCTCACCTTTTTTTCCCCGTAATTTTATAACTAGCTTGGGTGTGGTAGTGCTGCCAGCATGTGACTGGGTGTGGGTCCATCCACTGGAGCATGAGCAGCCTACCACAGATCACATCTGTGAACAGGATTGGTTCTCCCTTTCCCAGATGGTATCACGTGCCAATAGCTCCCCAGTAAGGGTAGGGTTCCTTGAGCCCCGCCCATGTTGACTGTCTTGACCCTGTGTGGGGAGCCAGCTGCTGTGAGTTCATGACTGCCACAACCGTGTTGTGTTCAAAAGATGGCGTTTATGGTGCTCTTCCCCATCCTTCAGCGTTTACGTTCTTTCTTCCTCCTCTCTCATTGTGTTCCTTGGACCTCGGACTGAGCGCCCCACTGAGGCCTGAGCCTGCTGCCAAAAGAAGTTGCTCTGCCCAAGGTTAAAAGCAGCCCTGATCCATGAGGTCAGGAGCAAATATAGGCAGGTGGCACACAACTTTACTTCCAGCACTGGGGAGGCAGATACAGGCAGATGTCTGTGAATTCGAGACTTGTCTACAGCAAGTTTCAGGATAGGTGGGGCTGTTTTACAGTCACCTTGCCTGGAAAAATCAGAAATACAGAATAGAAAAAACAAATATTTAGAAGGCAGTTTGACAATGTGAGCACTTAGCCAAATAATAGTAATGAGTTTCCTCCTTGGGTCTTTGTCCTCCCTTGTCATGAACCGATTTACAATATGAGATATAAATACTTTTCTGTGGAGTAATATTCAAATCTATGCAGAAAGTCATTTGTTACCCCCATAATGGTTATGTTACTATTTGTAGCAGTGGGCACATTTTGTCTATTAATTGGAATTAAGGCATGCAGGGTTCTGCACTGGTACATCCACTGTTACTTGTTTTTCTCCTGTAGTCTTTATAGCATCTTCCAACACTTTGACAGCTAGACAGTAGGGAAGAAATTTCCTTCCTGGTAGTCCAGCTGGATTTCTTTATGTCCTGCATTCAAAGTCTGTGGTGTGTTCATATGTAAGGCCTTAACATTTGTTGATGGTGGGAAACCAAGAGTATTGGTAATAGCCTATGTTGTTTTCAGGACTTCTGAGGCCTTTGTCACCTATAACGTGTATGGAGGTTCCTGTCCCTGGGACTGTAATTTTGTTTAATATCCCATGTCTTCTCTGAGTGGAATTGTCTGCTTTGTAGCTGTAATTTCTTTCCAGCTTGGTCCCCCAGCTGAATAAGCATACAGAGACATATATAAATCTATAAACTGTTGGCCAATGGCTAGGACTTCTTGTCTAGCTCTGTCTTAATTATTAGCCCTTTTCTATTAAGCTATGTATTGCCATGAGGCTGTACCTTACCCATTATCCAGCATGTTACTCCTTGGGCAGCATGGCATCTCCTTCTTTTCCCCTGCCTTCTCCTGGTCTGGTAGCCCAACCTTTCTTCCTGCATGGCCAATCAGTGTTTTACTCATCATCCAATAAGAGAAACATAGATACAGAGGGCCATCCCCCATCACCTGTTGATAGGTTGTGTCGAGGCCATGCACAAAGCCAGTCTCCCTTTAAAAAAAAAAATTGTTCAGGGCAGTGGTGTCACACACCTTTGATCCCAGCACTTGGGAGGCAGAGGAAGGCTGATCTCTGAATTCGTGACCAACCTGGTCTACAGAGCAAGTTCCAGGACAGCCAGGACTGTTACACAGACTGTCTCAAAAAACACAAAAAATTATGTTGTCTAATAAGGGCTCTAGAGCTGGGTCAGTGGTTAAGATAGGTTACCCTTGTAAAGGACACAGGTTTGGTCCCCAGTGGGTCACGACTATCTGTAACTCAAGTTCTAAGGGTTCCATTGATCTCTTCTGGCCTCTATGGATGCTCTACATATGTGGCACTCTTAACATACATGCAGGTGAAATACCTGTATGCATAAAATAAGTTACGATTGTATTATCTAATGGTCTTATAAAATAGTGTGTTTCCATAAGGATTTTCGTTCTTGTCTACTATTTGTTAACCTACTACTCATTCTTTCCTCTCCTAATTGCTCCCACCCTTCTGTGCTTAAACTTTTAATCCCAAGTATAGCCTTACTTGTTAATTGGTTGTTGGGTTTTTTGTTTTTGTTTGTTTTTTTGAGGTAGGGTCTCACTATATGGCCCTAAGACCTAACTGGCTTTGAACTCATTCACCTGCTTCTGCCTCCTGGCTGCTGAGGTTAAAGGTGTGCACCACCATGCCCAACAGCCATAAATTTAATATCATTTGTGTTCTAATATCCCATACTCCAATTAAGGCCTGTTTTCCTTCCCTCCTGTAATGGCCCCTTCTGGAGATACCATTTGTCTGTTTCTGGCTTAAGTGACCCAGGTGCTCTTTAGAAAGTCCTTCCCTAGCCTTACACTTGGAGATGTGCAAGACTCCCTGCTTTTTCCTCTGCCAGCTGGAGAAGACAAAGGAGAACATTTAATTAATGACTCTTTTAACAAACTGTAACAATTTATCAATGTAATATATATTGCAGTAATCTTGTATCAGAGTCCTGTTTTCTGTTCTATTGATCATTCAGTCTTTATGCCAGTCCTGTGCTTGTTGTTTTACTGTGGCTCCTGTAGTGTAACTTGAAAGCAGACAAAGTGGCACACGCCTTTAGTCCCAGCACTTCAGAGGCAACGGCAGCGGGTCTCTGTTAGGTCCAAGGCAGCCAAGGGTACAGAGTGAGACCCTGTCTTAGAGAACGAAACAGAGGGGAAGGGAAGAAGGAAAGAAACAAGAGAAAGGGACGGATGGACAGACAGACGGACAGATGGAAAAAGAAATCCGGGATGGTGATACATCCAGCAGGATTCTTCTTGTTTTGGGGGTAGGGAGGTTGTTTTGTTGTTTCTTTGTTTTGGTTTTTGGTTTTTCTAGTAGGTGTCTTTGGTTGTTATGACACTGGCTTTGTAGACCAGGCTGGCCTACAACTCAGGAATCTGCCTGCCTTTGCCTCCAAGTGCTCTGATTTAAGGCCTGCGCCACTACTGCCTGGCACCAACAGGATTCTTTTTTCTCAGAATTCCTTTTTGCTTCTATGTGAATCTTAAGATTGTTTTTTCTATTTTATGGTGTTTTTATTGCTTTTGGTAGAATGGCCCATTCTCACAATATTAATCCTTCCCATCCATGAGCATGGGTGTCTTTCTGTCTTCTAGTGTCTTTCTCAGTTTTTCCTTTTTTTTGTTTTTGTTTTTGTTGTTTTTGTTTTTCAAAACAGGATTTATCTATGTAATAGCCCTAGCTGTTCTGGAACTAACTTTGTAGACCAGGCTGCTTTGAATTTACAGAGATCTATCTGCTTCTACCTCCGAAATTCTGGGATTAAATGCATGTGCCACTGCCACGGACCACCCCAGCCAGATATGGGGGTCCCTGGGTTCTCGAAGACTAGGTGGGTAAGGATTCAGCAGTGACAAACAGAAACAGGCAGTTTGAATCTGAGTATATTTTGCAGCTTTCAAGCAAGGCTTTTTATACAGGATAAAGAATAGCTTCTCAGAGATTGTAATCATTGAAGCAAATCCAGATAGAACAAATAACATCATCGTTATAAAGCACAGTAACATACAACTTAATCAAGGCTAACAATAAATCAGAACTATAGCTAACTACCTATTTTCTGAGATTAGGTTAATAGTTTTATATGGTCCGTTTTTATTTAACATTTGTTGCCTAGCTCCTGTGAATCTTTGAAATACTGAACTATTATGACTTTTCTTATCAAAAGACTTTATCAAAATTTTAAACCCCATTACACATGTACAACTACATGAAGTTTTATTGTTGGGAAAGTTTTCATCAGTACTATTTGTACTTCTGTGAATGATTTCAAAAGTGCTGATTTTCCTGGAGATAAGGTCATGATCAGTGACCATGTCTCAGGGGACAGTTTCTCATTTGTATCTTTTGTTTAAAATGTCAGCATAGGCTTTCAGGAACATTTCATTAATGTGAGAAAGGAATACAAGGCAGAGATTGCCATGAGAACTATGGCTCAATACTTTTCTCTGATCTAGAGTTCACAATCAGTTCCAGGAGACCTTTTGATGTTATCTTTTGAAGTTATCGCCTCAGTCTGTGGAACTTATCACACAGAATCTACTGGATTTGGTGTAGCATGCCACCATAACCTGGCTCCTTCATTCATTTTTTTACTTTGAGACAGAGTCTCATTATATTTCCCTGGCTGACTTCTAACTCACAGACATCCACCTGCCTCTGCCTTCAGAAGCAGGGGATCAAAGGTGTGTGCCACCATACCTGGTAGGTTTTCTTTTGTTTAAAGGCTGTTGTGGATGGAATTGTTTTTCTGATACCTTTCTCAGTATGTTTCTAATTGGTATATATGAAGGCTATTGATTTTTGTGGGTTAAGTTTGTATCCTACCATTTTGCTGAAAAGGTTTATCTGTTGTAGGAATTATGGAGTCTTTCTTGTCTCCTGATATTTTATTAGGGTAACTATTGCTGCAAAGAAGCACCATGACCAAAAGCGAATTGGGGGAGGAAAGAGTTTTACATTTCCACATTGTAGTCTTTTTTTCCCCCTGAGACAAGGTTTCTCTTTATCTTTGCAGCCTGTCCTAGAACTCCCTCTGTAGACCAGGCCTTGAACTCAGAGAGATCTGCCTGTCTCTGCCTCCCAAATGCAGGGATTCATCCAGCCCCCAGTGTATTGTGACAGACCCTGCAGATGTTAATGCAGGAAGTGATCAGAGTACCCACTTCAGATTGACTTGGCAAACTGGATCAGACTTCAGGGAGTCTAAGGCCAGGTGGTTCGTTGTCAGAATATTTAAAACACAGTACACTTTGGGGAAAAGTTTCCAGTTCCATTCCAGGTGTACAAAAGCTGAAGGTGTGACTACATAGAAACTCCTTTACAAATACACATGACATGAGGGTGGGGTCTGTGGCTAACAGGTCTAGAACCCACTGTGGGCTCTGATAGCATAGAGGTCAGCAGGCTCTAAGGTACATGTGACATGTCCCCTGTGGATGGGTTTAACTGGGAGCTGACAGTGACAGTCCAGGGAGGGAGACTGTGGGAAACACATTCTGGGAGATTTGAGTGAGGTCTGACTCCACAGATATCAAAGGCCACCAGGTTAACAAAATCAGGTATTTTATCTCCTCCACTGAGAAGGAACCCCTGTGTGTTTAACAGCCCTGGTCTCCTTAGTGATGATCTGTGGACACAAGGACCTTTGTTCCCCCCAGTCCATCACTGAAGGACGTCAGGACAGAAACTCAAACGGGGCAGGAACCTGGAGACAGGAGCTGATGCAAAGACCATGGAGAGCTGCTGCTTACTGCTTTGCTGAGCCTACTTTCTTATAGGACCCAGGACCACCACCAACCCACGGATAGCACTCCCCAGCATGGGCTGGCCCTCCACCATCAACCACTAATGAGGAAAATGCCTAGAGCGGGCTGTATCACTGACAGAGGAAATGCTTTATAGAGGCATGTTCTCAGTGAAGTCCCCTCCTTTCAGATGACCCTAGCTCGTGTCAAGTTGACACGACACTACCCAGGACAGCTGTCATACATGTATAATTATAACCTCTGCAAGTAGAGATATTTAGACTCCTGTTTCTACTCATTTTGTTTATTAAGGCTTCTGGTACCTTATTGCTTAAGAGTAGAGGTAGTGGGCTCCCTGTATTGTTCTTTGTATTGGTGGAAATGCTTTTTTTTTTTTTATGTGTGTGAGTGTTTTACTATCATAATTGTCTGTGCACTGTGTGTGTGTGTGTGTGTGTGTGTGTGTGTGTGTAGCATGTATGTTTTCCGCTAGCCTGCCCACCACCGGTCTGGGCCCACAGCCACGCCAGCCCCAAATAACACACTGAGACTCTGTATTTGATACAATCCTGTAGGCCAGTTACCATTATTGTTTATGGGCTAGCACTGTCTTAATTATTAACCAATTTCTACTTATCTAATTATTTCCACGTGGTCATCTTATCGGGGAGTGGCGGGCCCAGCATCTTGCTTTCTCTAGCTCTACATGTAGACTCCTCCTAACTACTTCCTCATTCCTCCTCCTAGTCTCCTAGCCCCGCCTATCTAGTTTCCTATTGGCCAACAGGGCTTTATTAATTAACCAGTATGAGAAACATATTTGTAGAATAACATCTCCCACCATGTGTGTGTGGTACATGAGGAGGCCAGAAGAGGGTGTCAATTCCTCTGGAAATGGAGTTGAAGATGGTTGTAATTGGCCATTTGGGCACTTGCAACCCACTGGAACCTGGGTTTTAGTAAGAGTGGTAAGTGGTCTTGATACTGAGCCATCACCAAACACTGGAAATGCTTTTCCCCCACTTAATATAATGTTATTCTTTACCATGTTGAGATTTGTTCCTTCAAGAATTTTAACATGGGAGATGTTGGATTTTGCCAAAAAGCCTTTTTTGGTATCCATCATGGTAACCATGTAATTTCTGTTCCTGAGTCCATTTATATAATTTGTAATATTTATGGGTTTGCATATATTGAACTATCCCTGCATATTTGGAAAAAAGCCAATTTGATCAGGGTGGATTATCTTTTTGATGTGTTTCTGAATTCAGTTTGCATTTCCATGGTTGCTTTGTTTGAGGGAGGCCCTCTCTATGTAGCCCTGGATGTCCTGGAACTCACCATGTAGCCAGCCTGACCTTGAAATCACAGAGGTCTGTCTTATCTCTGTCTCCTGGATGTTGAGATTAGGGGCATGTGTGACCACCGGTGGCTGTTGTGGGTGTTTCCAGACATTGTCCCACTCTCTAGCCTCAAATGCATGGCCATCCTCCCGCCTCAGCTTCTGCCATGTTGGAGTTTCAAGCATGAGCCACCATGCCCAGCTCATACACAGTTTCCTTTACAGACGAAATTGTGGCTCTGAAGCGGCTAAAGATGGAGAAGGAGAAGGAAGGCTTCCCCATCACGTCACTGAGGGAGATCAACACCATCCTCAAGGCCCAGCACCCCAATATCGTCACTGTCAGAGTGAGGCTCAGTCTCCACACTAGGCATGCCCTGCCTGTGTGGGAGGCTTCTCCCTTGAAGGGACGAGGGAGACAGTTCCATGACATCACAGGGTCATGTGTTAGCGTGCCCAAAGATAACAGCTTCCCAAGATGTCTTAGTAGGTCTTTGCTACCTGAGATACACGGCATGTATCTCCAGGTTTCCGAGAGCCAGTGCTTACCAGGGTGGGATTGGAGGTAGAAGCCATGCCCTGAACCCAGAGGTCGCCTGTTGATTCCTAGGAAATCGTGGTGGGAAGCAACATGGACAAGATCTACATTGTGATGAACTATGTCGAGCATGACCTCAAGAGCCTGATGGAGACCATGAAGCAGCCCTTCCTGCCAGGTATGGCTGCACGCCACCCTGGACAGCCAGGGCTGTCCAGTCATGATGAGGGACCAGTGCCTTTCTAGTGGTACTGTCTGTGTGGATGGAGGCCATAGTGAGCTCAGAGTCACCCCGGGCTGGAAATGTTCCTAGAGTGAACTTGCCCCAGAAGTCCAGTTGCTGCTGGGTTACATACATAAGCCTGAGTCTCTGGGCCCTTTTGCAGGGCTGTTGGGCCCTGGTGAGGCAAAGGAAGCATCCTTACTCTCACAGGGGAGGTGAAGACCCTGATGATCCAGCTGCTGAGTGGGGTAAAGCACCTCCATGACAATTGGATCCTGCACCGTGACCTTAAGACCTCTAACCTTCTGCTGAGCCACGCTGGTATTCTCAAGGTGAGGCCCTGTACTTTCCCACCTGGACTCTGGAAAGCCCTCCATAGCGTGGTCCTATAGGCCACCCTGTTGACCTTGTTACAGGTGGCTGACTTTGGGTTAGCTCGAGAGTATGGCTCACCCCTGAAGGCCTACACTCCAGTTGTCGTAACCCAATGGTATCGTGCCCCAGAACTGCTGCTTGGTGCTAAGGTGAGTTTGAAGAGGGGTCTGAGAACCTCCCTTGCCCCATTGTGCCCTCAGTCAAACCTATGGCTGACACTGATGCGGGCCCTCAGGCATCTGAGCCATGTCCTCCTTTAGGAATACTCTACAGCTGTGGACATGTGGTCAGTGGGCTGTATCTTTGGAGAGCTGCTGACACAGAAACCTCTGTTCCCTGGGAAGTCAGACATCGATCAGATCAACAAAATTTTCAAGGTAAACATTAGAACTAGCCTGTATTTCTCAAAAAAAATGCAGTTGCAGACGTGGGATCAGGATTGGGACCCAGGCCACACTGGGCTTCTGGTGGTCTTTCTGATAAAAGTGACATGGGCACCATGTCACCATGGAGGGCATGTCAAATTCAGATGTCCTTGTTTTTCAGGACCTGGGGACTCCCAGTGAGAAGATCTGGCCTGGCTATAATGACCTCCCAGCAGTGAAAAAGATGACCTTCAGCGAGTATCCCTATAACAATCTCCGCAAGCGATTTGGGGCTCTGTTATCAGATCAGGGCTTTGATCTCATGAACAAGTAAGTGTTAAGGGTGGCACAGTCTGCAGCCCCTGGGCTCTAGGCTGATCCTCTTGCAGGACTGCCCTGGGGCCTGGAAGCCCCAGCGTACCAGGATTAGGAGATGCTGAGTCCCAGTGGGTCTCATCTTCCATCTCAACCAAAAGGCTTGGCTCTGTGTGTGATGGCCACGTGTGCCCTGATGTCCTGTGCCATTCTCTTGAGGTTCCTGACTTACTACCCAGGGAGGAGGATCAGTGCAGAAGATGGCCTCAAGCACGAGTATTTCCGGGAGACTCCCCTCCCCATTGACCCGTCCATGTTTCCCACGTGGCCTGCCAAGAGCGAGCAGCAGAGGGTGAAGCGAGGCACGAGTCCTCGGCCCCCCGAGGGCGGCCTGGGCTACAGCCAGCTGGTGAGGGCTGTGACTCGTGGGGTTCCCATGGGGGGAGACTGGGTGGGGACACAGGCCTCATGGTGGCCACTGTGCTTGTTCGCAGGGTGATGATGACCTCAAGGAGACGGGTTTCCACCTCACCACCACCAACCAGGGGAGCCTCAGCTGCCGGCCCTGGCTTCAGTCTCAAGTTCTGAGGTCAGATTGACTGACCCTGGCCGGCGAGGTGGTCACATGACAGGCAGATCTGCTGAGTCAGGACAACTTGTTTTGTTTTGTTTTCTCTGTGTTGTTGTGTAAATTTGTAGAATTAAATCTCATTTTTCCTTCTGGAAAGGAGGTTTCAGGGTGTCTGACTTGCCTGCTGAGGAAGGGTGGACATCTATAGGTACCAGACTAGGACCCTCCACACAGTAAGATCCAGTCTGGGGCAGAACTGGAGTTTGTCTTCTTGTCAGTCTTGGAGGCTGGTGTGTGGTGATGTTTTGTTTATGATCTGACAAATCATAGGATATCACACTGATTGTGTGTGATGTGTGAGGCAGCCTGCTTCCCACTGGGGTGCCTAAGGAGCCCCATCCACACAGACCTGGCCCTCAGAACCAGGTGTGTGACAGCTTCACCCACGGTGGGTTTTTACACATGAGGTTGTCGGGTCTTTAAGAAATGGTAAACTATTCTTGGAGGAAGCTTCTGTATGTCCTTTTTAGCAAGCTGGCCCCCAGCTGGACCCTATGGGTGTCTCTGGCATGGGGAGATGCTGTCTGCAGCCTGAGCTTACAGGATTGGGTACCCTTACTGACTCACACGTGCCACGCCCTTCTGACCTCCTAGGTTTCTCTTCCCTTTGCTCATCCTGCACCCCTCCAGGGTGGCTGAGCAAGGGTGTGGGCCTGAAGAAAATAAAAGTACCTACGACTGCCTGTGGCCTTTACCTCTGCCTCAGCCAGTCCTCAGCCTCTTGCCTGTGCACACTGAAGCCTCACCTAGGCCCATGTACGTTCTTCTCTCAGCACACTCTGGTGTGCTGCTGACCCCACTGCTCTATAGGCCACCTTGGCAAAGCTCTTCTTGGCTCACCTACCTCAAAGCATTTTGAAAAGTTGGGGAGTACTGACCCCAGGGTCCCCACATCCAGGTAGGCAGAGACTGGCCTTCCTCCTTCCCATGAAGCAGCACAGAGACATCAGAGAGAAAGCACTTTATCTGCTGACTTCCAGCACTGAAGCTGTCAGCACGCTCAGCTGCGCACTCGGACCCGCCAGGAGTAGGTAGTGAGAACTCGCTGGTGCCGGCGCACCACACACGTGTAGGTGCCTTCGTTGATTGCGTTGGCAATGATGCTCAGCTGTGCCTCACCCAGGGCCAGATAGCCAGGGTAGGAGAACTCCAGGGGCTCCTGGTCCTTGTACCAGCTGCAGGGGGAGGCTCCTGCATCCCTACTCATGCCAAGGGCCCCAGGACATACCCACCAGCACACCCCGGGCAGCCCCAAGCCCCTTAGACGTGCCTGCCCCTGCTGGTCACTACTCACTATACTTTGCCTTTCTGGTGTAGGATCTTCTGTCCACAGTGGAAGGTCATGTTCCTACCCTCTTTCACCAACCTCGTTTTCATTCTGGTGGGTGGTGTGGTGGAGGCCACAGTGGGGAATGGGAATTCTACTCAGAGAATGGTGAAATGCCATGTCAGGACTTATCGCCTATCAAACCAGGCCCAAGATGGAGAGAGACTGAGCTCAAGACAACCCCCACACAAACCCATCCGAGCCTTTGTCAGTCACCGTAGCAGAAGTCACAGCTTCTGGGGCACAGCCTCTTCATGAGCCTCTGGTGGTTGTCACAAAACCCCTTTCTTGCCCAGGATGTACACCCAGACAGCCGGTCCAGGCAGCCTAACAGGAGATCAACTTGGCTTGGGAGTTGCCTTAGAGGTCTACCATTCCCTCTGTAGTTTCTGAAAGTTGACTGATATGTATTTTCCAGAATTGTTGCTGAAAGCTGTTAGACAATGGAGTGGAGGAGGTTGTGGATGAACCTTCTCTTTGCTTTTTTTCCCCCCCTACACTTAAGGAATTGCTTTTACCGCCACCCAGGCCCTGGAAGGGGAGTTAAGAGCTGGTAGGAATGAGGAAGGCTTTGTAGCGTGTGCCTTTCCTCTCTGAAGGTGGCCTTCAGAGCGATTTCCACGACAGACAGAACTACACAGAGAAACCCTAGTCTCGAAAAATCAAAAAATAAAAATAGCCAATGAGAGTGGGCAGAGCTGGAGACGGATGCTGGCTCCCACCAGCCAGCACTGGACACCCTGACTTAGGATGCCTGGAATTAAGGACTCACATGCAGTCAGTCACACACACACACTCACATATTGGCCCCCTGACAGACCCTCATATGCAGACCAACTCATGGGACCTGGCCCCCTTGACTGCTCACCGCTGCACTCCAGGCGGTCTCTGCTGGCGCCCAAGGCCACTCAAGCAACAATAGCGCAGAGAGAAGGCACAACCTGCTCAGGACTGCCACGAAACACCACTGGTTCACACAAGAGGATCTCGCTGATTTCGAGGATAGGTCTATATACTGAACTCTGTCTCAGTGCAAAACAATAACAAAAAAACAGCAAATCACTTCATTAGGCCACACAGAAGAGGCTGGCTTAAAGGCAAAAGGCTGAGGCAACTGGATTAGAGTCAGCGCTATTTTCATTAACAGGGGCCTTCCTCATCATGACAGACTTAACTATCCCATCCCGGGAACTGGGCTTCGTGAGATCCTCCACCCTAACTCCACTTTGCGCAACCTCGCACCGCTTAGCCCAAACCAAAGGCCTCTTACAAGTTGGACGGGTGGAAACAAATGTCCGGTCGTAGCCCGTCTCCAGCGGATGCTACCGAGTGCCTGAAGGTAGTTAGTCCCACTGGCCATCGAGGCGCTCAAAAGGCAGCCAGGTCCAGAGTTTCCCGGCCCTGGCACATCCAGCCCACATCCAAAAACGACGCCTGGGCGGGTCGTCTCGTTTGCGTCACCTGCTAGAGACACCCGAGGGCGATGCCAGACTCCGGTTTACTCTTAGCGGGAACCAAAGCGGTCACATCAGGGAGGAGAGAGTAGGGACGCTTTCGGGGTGCGCCCGTTACTACCGGGAGGGGGGCATAAAAAGGAACCCACCCGCGGCACGACACGCCCATTCCGACGTCATCATCACGCGTCCCAGAAGTCAGTGGCGACGATCCTGGCGCGCGCCGGGCTCTGTTTCTTCTCCGACCCCAGGACCGACGGCTGCGGCGGCGGCGGCGGCGCAGGGGTGAGTGGCCGCGGGAGGGCAGAGCAGGCGTGGGATGATGACTGGTACGCCTGAAGAATCGGGGCTGGCACCCGTGTCCTCGGCGTCCAGCCTTGGTCCACACGGAACTCAGGGCAGTGGAGGCGGCGGGCCCTGGCGCTCCCCGGAGCCAGCCCCTGCCTGCCTCGGGTTTGCGTGACGGGAGGGTCCCGCGTGGGACGGCATTGACAGGACGGACGCCTTGACTTGCCCGCCACCCAGGCCTCCCGCATCCTGGAGCTCTCTCACACACCTCATCTCAACTTGAAATGTATATGTAAATTTTTTGACACCTCAGGCAGAGTTTGTTGGGTGCGAGGCACTGAAATAAGAGCTTTGACCTGAATGGTCTTTCATCCTAGAACAGTACCATTGCGTGGAAGGTGGTGATTGCGGTTTACGGAAAAGTGAACCGAGGTAAACTGAGTTGCCCAAGCCTTACAGGACTGACAGGAAAGATTGTCTGAAGGCAGAATCCTTCCTGCCTACCTGGACTTCGGGACTTACTCTGAAACACTAATGATTAGACTTAAGTGTTCAGAAAAGACAGAGCAACCGACCGTAGCTTTCTGTGTCCCGAGGCTGCTTGAATTATTTTTCTTTTGCAGTGTTTTAACTCAAATGGGTGATGAAAAGGACTCTTGGAAAGTGAAAACGTTAGATGAAATTCTCCAGGAAAAGAAACGAAGGAAAGAACAAGAGGAGAAAGCAGAGATAAAACGCTTAAAAAATGTAAGCTATGTTTTTAAGTAAGTGGTTTTCTTAAAGGAGATTTAATTTCTTTGCCCTCGTTTTTCCATTAGAACACGCTTCTTCGGTGAAGTTCTTTTGTACTTCCAAATGTCACAGGTGAGCCCAAAATCTATTTTAAAATTAACAAAAACATTCATGTACTCAGTTGACATTGAAGGTAGATAGATAGCCCATTGAAGCTTTATCTAGTTTTGTTTTCAGTGTACATTAGTGTTTTTGCCTGCAGGTGTGTCTGTGTGAGGGTGTCAGATGCCCTGGGATAGGAGTTACAGACAGTTATGAACTGCCATGTGGGTGCTGGGAATTGAACCCTGGTCCTCTGGAAGAGCGGCCAGTGCTCTTATTAACTGAGTCATTTCCAGCCCCCTGAAGCTGTATCTAAAAGAGAATATGTCCTTGAGAAATAAAATGTCCAGAAGCTAGAATTATGACAATGAGACTAATTTTTCTCAGTTGATTATTGCTTTGCTCATAACACCATTTCCAAGTATTTTTAATGTAGTGGGAACTAGCCTTGTAATTAAAATGAGTGCTTTGTATAAATGAGTTTGGATGATAACATAGGTTTTTGGTGATTGAATATATGTACTTTTTTGATAAGATTATAAAGATACCAATTTGGAATGTATATGTAGATCTATGTGATGTAATTAATGTGTAAAATCCAACTGAGGTCTTAATTTTAGCTCTTAAAAAAACCTAACAGTTGCTGGGTGGTGGCACACGCCTTTAATCCCAGCACTGGGGAGGAGGAGGCGGGGGATCTCTCTGAGTTGGAGGCCACCCTGGTCTAAAGCTTGAGTTCTGAAGTTTGAGGCTCCAAACTCCAAAGCTACACAGACAAACCTTACCTCTAAAAAAAAGAAAAAGAAAAAGAAAACCAAAAATATAAATCTAAAACCAACCAAACAAACAAACAAAAAACCCTAAGGTTCTTAGCGCAGTCTCATATCCCTTATCATACTTAATGCTTTTAACTATGTGTTCTTGTGTTTTGGATCAGAAAAACAACATGTAGTGTTAATTATATGAGCAAAACTTATCTAGTATTTTGTAATGTCTCCAGTCAAAGTGTATATTTAAAGTTACTCAACAAACTTCAGTATTAATCTTAACACTCAGGAACTTGGGAGTCCAGTGCTATATAGTGAGACCCTGCCTCAAATAAATAAATAATCATGTTTATTAGGGTAAGGTAAACTCATCATTTGGGAGCTGAGGCAGAAGGCTTCAAGTTCAAAGCCAAGTTGAGCTACATAGCAACATACTTTTCAAGATTAGAAAGGCTATCATTAAGGAAAATGACTTAATGATTCCTTTTTTCTTTGTGTCTTAGTCTGATGACCGGGATTCCAAAAGGGATTCCCTTGAGGAGGGGGAGCTGAGAGATCACCGAGTGGAAATCACCATCAGGAACTCACCTTATAGAAGAGAAGATTCTATGGAAGACAGGTGAGAAAATGTAGAGTGTTGTGGTAGGCATGTTTAACCTGCAGCCCCTGGGCCACGTGTGCCCCAGATTAGCAGTGAATATGTGCTGTGAATACATTCCATGCAGAATTTTAAAATGCTGAAAACATGAGTTTTGTTTTTGCACTTTGATTGGAGAGAGAGAGACAGTGTGTATGTGAGAATCCATCCATCGAAGCCAGCAGAGGGCATCGATTCCCCTAAAGCTGGAGAAACAAGTTGTGAGAAGCCGGATATGGGTCCTGGGCCCTGAACTTCGGTCTTCTTCAAGAACAACAAAAGCTCTTAACCTCTGCATCTGCATAGCCCTCTAGCCTGCCTCCTTCAGGATTACTTTGAAAAAAGTTTAGTGGCCGGAGAGAGAACTCAGTGGTAAAGCACCTGTTGCTCTTACAGTGGACCCAGGTTTTGCTCTCAGGGCCATATGGTCATGGAGGCTAACAACCATCTGTGAGTCCAGTTTCAGAAGATCTAATGCCCCCTTCTGACTTCCATGGCCATATGTAGTGAGCATACATGTATGCAGGAAAACATTCATACTCATAAATGAATATTTGAGTTTTTGTATGTTTGGTTTTTGTGTTTGAGACAGGGTCTCCCTATAGTCCTGGCTATCCTGGAACTATGTAGACCCTTGAACTCAGAAATCCACCTACCGCTGCCTCCCAAGTGCTGGGATTAAAAGGTGTACACCACCACGCCTGGCTATATAAAGTTTTGAAGTTTACCTCATATGTGATTGTTCTTTTTATGTGTTGACAAATTGAATTGTATTTCATTTTTATGATAATTCTTCAGTCTAGCGAGCACCATTTAGATAACACATTTCAATATTTATTGTGATTGGAAGCCTGCAGTTTTAGAGTAATCCACAGTGGAATTCAGAGGGACCACTATCAGCAGGATGCTGCCAGCACATGATGTCTTATTTCCTTCTCGTGTCTTATAAGATAACTAAGGAAAATAAAATCACAAGTTAAAATAGTATGGTTTTTTTTTTTTTTTTTTGAGAACCTCAGAGGGTAAATTTTTCCAGGATCTTGGTGTTAAAGAATTAGTTGAAGGTACTGTTAAATGAGCTTTTGGTTTTCTTAAAGGTGATTAAATTACAGGACTTTAGCAGTCTTACTGAAGTACACATGACTAAAGGAATTACACATAATGTGTGATTTCACACGTTTTTACTTGGCCATGAAACCATTACCACATTCAAGAAAATAAACAAATGAACATGCTTCTCCCTAAGGAGTGATGTTGTTGATTTGTCACACTTTTCATCTGAGTCTTCAAATAGCTTGGATTAAATGACAGTTGGAGTTTATTTTGGTTTTCTTTGGGTATGCCCTGGTTCTCTACCCTTGTCATCATGGTGTGTCCCTCATCTATTTCAGAGGAGAGGAAGATGATTCTCTGGCCATTAAGCCACCCCAGCAAATGTCTCGGAAAGAAAAAGCCCACCACAGAAAAGATGAGAAGAGGAAAGAGAAGCGTAGGCATCGTAGCCATTCAGCAGAGGGAGGTACGAGAGTCTTTGCTTTCTTTTCTTCCATGTGACAGTCACAGCTGTTTGTTTCTTCCGTCTGATCTAACAGAGAAGGGGAATGGAATGTTAGCCACAAGCAGAAACTCATTGTAGACTTTGGGATAATCCTTTTTCTTCTGGTATGTGTATGTTTTCTTCTCTTTCCTTTCGCATTGTTTTGAGGTCATTTGTTTGTGTATATAATTGCTGTCATTTAATAAATATAAGTGAAAACCCCCAAAAATTGATAATAATAAGGGGTGTTGGGGTCAAGTCCAACTAACAGCTTTGACTTGAGAGATTTGGTCTTGGGACAATACCAAGAGGTACTTTTTTTGTTAGTTTTTTTAAAGCAAGATCTTGCTGGGTAGCTCAGCCTGTCCTTCAGCACTGGAGATGCTCCTCAGTCAGCCTCCTAAATTCTGGGATTACAGACACTTTCTGCAAAGCTAGGGGTTCTCAGGAGTATGAGGGAAATAGTTCCAGAGACCTATTTAAACCTTATTATTATACCTGCAGTTGCTGATGTGTTTTTGTTGTTGCTTTTTGTGTCTTTTGACGTTTATTTCATGTGCATTTGTGTGTTGCCTGCATGTATGTCTGTGTGAAAGTGTTGGGTCCCCTGAATGGATTTATAGGCAGTAATGAGTACCATGTCGGTGCTGGGAGTTGAAGCTGCCTCCTGGAAGAGCTCTCTTTCCAGCCCTGGCTAATGGGATTTTTATATATATATATTCATATTCTACATATATATGTAGAATGTATTAAAAGGAACAGTTTTGTTCTGTAATGTGTATGAATAATGGTTCTTTTTAAGTTATGAAAATACCATGTTATGATATGACACTAAGAAAGATGAGAATCAAGGCTGGAGAGATAGCTACGAGATAGTTAAGAGGACTTACTTCTCTTGTAGAGGATTTGGATTTGGTTTCCCAGCACCCATGTTGGGGCATCCTACAACCACCTATAACTCCAATTCCAAGGAATGCAATGTGGTGGGGTTTCCAAGGACACCTCCATGCACGTGGTGTTCATAACCTCATGCAGTCATCCATGTGTGCCATACATATGTGGCTCAGAAGAGGACATTGGGTCCCTTGGAACTGAAGCTACAGGTCATGTGAGCTTCCTGATGTGGAACCAAACACAGGTCCTCTGGAAGAGCAGCGAGCATGCTCAGCTGCCGATTCATCTCTGGTTCCTTTGTTTTTGTTTGTTTTTTTTGTTTTTTGTTTTGTTTTGAGACAGGGTTTCTCTGTGTCGCCTTGGCTGTCCCGGAACTCGTTTTGTAGACCAGGCTGCCCTCAGACTCCGAGATGGGCCTGCCTCTGCCTCCTGAGTGCTGGGATCAAAGGCGTGTGCAGCTGCCCCCGGGGATCAATTGAGCTTCTTTGCATGATGCTCATGTCTCACTAGGGAAGCATGCTAGAGTGAAAGAAAAAGAAAGAGAGCATGAACGTCGCAAACGCCATCGAGAAGAGCAAGATAAAGCTCGTCGAGAGTGGGAAAGACAGAAGAGGAGGGAAATGGCAAGAGAACATTCCAGGAGAGAGCGGTGAGACCTCATTCAACTCTTGATATAGTGTGACTGTGGTGACTGCCAGACTCGCTTTATAGTGACAGTTGGGGGGAGGATATTTCAAGGGAATGCTGAGATCTCTTGCTGACCTGTCTGTTCGCTGTGACAAAATACCTTAAAAGCCACTTAAGGAAGGAAGAACTTATATTGGTTCACAGTTTGAGAGTACAGCCCATCATGGCAGGATGGTAGGAATATGAGACATCTAGTTAAATTACATCTGCAGTCAGGCAACAAAATAATGAATGTCAGCTGGTCATTGGTGGTGCATGCCTTTAGTCCCAGCACTGGGGAGGCAGAGGCAGGTGGATCTCTGTGAGTTCCTGACCAGCCCGGTCTACAGAGCTAGTTCCAGGACAACCTCCAAAGCAATACAGAGACACCTTGTCTGGGAAAACCAGAAATAATAATAATAATAATTAAAAGATAATGAAAGTCATTTCTTTCTACTTTTTATTCATTTTGCAACTGCAGTCCATTGAATGGTGATACCCACATGAAGGTGGATCTTCCCACCTTGAAACAGTCTAGAAACTCCCTTACAATTGTCTCCTGGGTAATTTTAGACCCTGTCATGGTGACAATATTAACTGACAAGGATTACCAGATAGGAATTGCAGCATAAGTAAAAAGAATTCAGCCAGGTGTGATGTAATGGAGTTGGAAAGGGAGGAATGGTGGGAATGTTGATGCTTGTTTGAGTACTCTAACCCTATAGTAATGGGGAGTGAGCTATATGCTATCTTGTAAGAACATGGAGTCAGGACGGAGGCAGGCAGATCTCTGAGTTTGAAGCCATCATGGTCTATAGAGTGAGTTCCAGGACAGCCAGGGCTACACAGAGAAGCCCTGTCTCAAAAGACATAAAAAGACTCTGGAGTCTGACACCTTTTCTTTTTTTTTTGTGTTACTACCCTAGCTGTCCTAGAATTTGCTCTGTAGGCCATTCTGTCCTTAGACTCAAAAAGATCTGCCTGTGTCTGGCCCTGCATGGTAGGATTAAAGGCGTGTGCCACCATTACCCTGCAGTAGTGGCTCATTTTTAAGCTTTGGTAAAGTAAGGTGGAGGCTGGGCATAGCATATACAACTTAAATCTGTACTGTGGAGGCAGAGGCAGGGAGACTTCTTTGAATTTGAAGCCAGCCTGGTCTACATAGTTAGACCTTCCTTTTAAAAATAATAATAATAATAAATAAATACATAGCAGCATCTTAGAGGAAGTCACTCAAGCCACATGATCTAAATCCTGTCCCAAGTCAGTGCTTAGGAGAAGTTTGTGTGGATGTTTTGTTTAGTTTCCTTCCCTGTTATAGTAAAATACTCTGACAAAAGCAAATTTTCTAAGGGAGGAAGGGCTTATTTGTTTCACAATTATAGGTTACAATTCATTATTGTAGGCCAGTCAGAGTGTCTGGAAATTGAAGCAACTAGACATACTATGTCCACAGTCAAGACCAGAAATTGATAAATTAATGCAAGCGCATTACTGCTCAGCCCACTCCTCCACTCCTAAAGATCCTCCTTTTAAAGTTTGTTTGATTGATTATGTGTGCATGTGTGTAGATAATATGTGTGTGTGTGAATGTGGGTGCCATGAAAGATCAGAGATATCAGATCTTCTAGTGCTGGATTGTCAGGTGTTTTTGAACTGCTTGATATGGGTCCAGACTCAGATCCTCTACAAGAACAGTAAGCATTCTTAACCACTGAACCATCTCTCCAGCCCTACTTTCTCTACTCTTATATAGCCAAAAATTCTCTGCCTCAGGAATAGTGCTACCCAGAGTACATTATATAGCTCGGCGGTGGTAGTGGTGGCTCATACCTTTTATCCCAGCATTTGGGAAGTGGAGTCAGGCAGATCTCTATGAATTCAAGGCCAGCCTGATCTACAGAGTAAGTTCCATAACAGCCAAGGCTACACAGAGAAGCCCTGTCTTGAAAAACAAAAAAATTCATTGTAATCATCCAAAGACATACTCACAGGCCAACCTAATCTAGACAGTCCCTCACCGAGACTGCTTTACCAGATAATTCTTCATTGTGAAAAGTCAACATTCAAAACTAGGCATTACATGGTTTGTGGTTTGTTCACTAAGCAGGAGCTTTCTTTGGCATATGTTTCATGCCAAACTCAGCTCTGACTGGTCTAGCCTAGGACAGCTAAGGACATCTAGCCTACAATAACTAGAAAAACAGATTGCTTGTGGCTTTCTGCATCATATTGGGAATGGACTCTGGGTCTTCCCAACAGAAAGGGCTAAGTGATAAGAAAGGAGCTCTCAAGGACCTGACAGTCTAGGACGCAGGATACCAGCTCAGGACATTCTTCTGCATCATTCCCACCCCGGGAACAGCATCTGTTTAACTCCATATTGTGCTCTCTGGACTAGACTAGGTTAGATTGCATTCAGGGAGAATTTGGGAGTTGGCCTGTTGAATGGGAAAGGAGGATGGTGATATAGACGTCCCAGCAGGTAGCACTAAACACATGGCATAAGGTAAAAATGGAAAAGTTGTTGGTTCTGAAGAAAGCACTTGGAGTACTCAGCATTCAGTCTAGTGTACACCAAGTGTGTACTTTTCTAGAGACTGGGTGCTTTGTCCACTAAGGCGGGCTTGGGACAGAAGTAGAGCTTCTCGATGAAATTGAGCATCTGTCTACTTTTTGTAAGATAAAGCAGGAGGAGAAAACATGTGGACACATTTCTGTATAAGACTAAGCATAGTCTACCTATCTTCTCCTCCAAACCAGCTTTAAAGCTGGCTATAATTGATAAAATCCACCGTAATTGTGCTTTAGAAACCCATTAAAGGATAATCTGAGAACTGACAGAGCAAGATAAATTGATTGACCTATAGGAAGATAATAAGTTCCAAGTCATTCTTGGAAACATAGTGAGTTTGAAGCCATTCTTCAATCCATAAGAACATGTTTCTTTTTCTTGTTTTCTTTTTTTAAGATTTGTTTATTATATGGTTGTGGGGCGCCATCTGCATGTACTATCTGTTTTTGCCAGAAGAGGGCATCAGATCCCACTGGAGATGGATGTGAGCCACCCTGTAGTTGCCAAGAGTTGAACCCAGGACCTCTGCAAGAGCAGCCAGTGCTCTTAACAACTGAATCATCTCTCCAGCCCTCAAGACCATGTTTCAAAAGGTGGAGGAGGTAGTGGGGCTGGAAAGATGGTTCAGTGGTTAAGAACCACAGGGAAGAGTACAGAGATGACGGGTCTAGGCAACTTGCCTTGAAGAGTTCTGGGACTTTGCTAAAATTTGCAGACTGTACTTAATAGAGTAGTAGGAGCTACTTTCTTTGAAGAACAGAAAGAAAGAGGGAAGTCTCAGTGGCCTGTTGAAGGGAGCTGTCAGCATCCTTCTGTACCAGGAGTCCTAGGAACAGAGAAAGGCAAAAGGATAGGGTTCTAAATAGTGGTTGAGCACTTCCAGATTTGCTCTCAAACCCGATATCCATACCCAGATAACTTAGTAAGCCTCGAGCAAGGTGAACACAGTTGCCAGAGGGATCTGTCTTCACTTCCTGTCAGGATGTTAGCGCTACACCATTTAGGAAAAATCTCAACTGGGAATTCTGTGTCTGGCACAACTTTTCTACACAAGTGAAAGGAAAATAGGACATTGCGTGGTAAACAGGCCTTGTGGACGTCATCACTAACAATCCTGTTGAAATAGTAAGGAACACCTTTACTTTAGGGTGAGCTTTAGACTGGAAATGGTAAATGTACAGGTAAACAGCACAGGTTATGCAAACATCACCCAGGAAAAAGAGGCTTGTGGATCTTCATAAGTTTGAGACCAGCTTGGTTTACATACTCAATTCTGGCAAACCTCAGCTACACTGTGAGACCCTCTCTCAACCTCCTGCTTCCCCAATGAATAGTAAAACTAGCCAGGCCTTGAAGTGTTTCTTGTATCCCCTGCTCTTGGGGACTTAGGCAGAAGGAGACCTAGTGAAACCTAACAAACAAACTATGAATTTAAATAACATATCAAGTGAACATATTTAAAATTAAAGAAGAAATTAAAACATGAAACTCTAGAAACACGGAACCTTTGGTCCAGCCATAGCAATATGAAAAATGATTTATTTAGCCACTTGGACATGTTTCAGTGCTTATTAAGTTTCCTGCACTCCAGGTGATACCTGCCTTGTTTTGAAACAGCTAACTCCTCTGCTGTCCCCATCATGTTCAAGCCCATACAGTCTCAAGCTGGGACAGGAAGTGGCCCAAGGTCCATCTGTCCAACTCCAGTGAAGGACTTGTCAGCACTCAGCCCTTGTGGAGGCCTCTCCACTTTGTGCACTCCTGAGCTTCTGGGTCTAACCTGTGCTCTCTGGTATATGTAGAGTTCTGCATGCTGTGTTTTCCTAGAGTTGCCAAAGGAGGCAATAGAAACAATGTGTTTGGAACCTGACAGGTATAGCCTCTTCTTATGTTTTTCTTTTCCTGCTGTGGCTCACCAGGAACTTGATGATGATATGCACATTGGGTTTCAACACCTAAGTAGCCTTTGTGGGTTTACAGTGTGCAAACACTGCATACACTGAGCAGAAATGAAGCAGCCTGGGCTAAGAAGAAGCCTCCCGTGGGGTGGGTGCATGCTGACCTGGTGTGCTTTTCCAGGGATCGCCTGGAGCAGTTAGAAAGGAAGAGGGAGCGGGAGCGCAAGATGAGGGAGCAACAGAAGGAGCAGCGGGAACAAAAGGAGCGAGAGCGGAGGGCAGAAGAACGCCGCAAAGAGAGAGAAGCACGCAGGGAAGGTAGGAGGGAGGACTGCCCTCTCTCTCTGGGGGGATTGACCTGTGATGTCTGTCATAGGCTTCACACACATGGCTTGCCTTGCCAGAGCTTGCTTGTCATGGGACAGCCTTGACTGGGCCTTGGGAAAGACATCCTGAAGGGAGGCAGAAAGGCCGTTCTTGGCTCCTATGCTTGCTTTACTAAACCCTTCCTTTTGCTTCCCATTTTAAATTTCACGGCACCATATGTATACTATCCACTTTACCCTTTTACCGGAAGATGCATTTATTTTTCTTCAGTGTTTCTGAGTGTGTTGCTCTATGTCTATGTAACATGTGCATGCCACATGTCCTTAGAGGTCTGAAGAGGGCATCACATTCCCTGGGTCCGGAGTTACAGAATGTTGTAAGCCTCTGTTGAGGGTGGTAGAACTCCAATTTGTGTCAAACTTTGCTTTTGAAGGCTAGCTGAGAGGATAGGCTTGCTTCTGTCATTTTGTCCAAGTTCTAGCTATTATAAATAATGCTGCTTTAGACAAATGTCCTTCTGGTATGAGTGTCCCTTCTTGGGGTATATGCACAGCAGTGGTATTGCAGGGTCTTCAAGTAGGTTAATTCCTAATTTTCTGAGAAATTGCCATGCTGATTTCCATATCGGCAGTACAAGTTTGCACTCCCACCAACAGTAGTTACACTCCCTCCACATTCTCTCCAACAAGAACTGTCATCAGTGTTTTTGATCTTAGCCATTCTGTTCTGTGTAAGATGGTATCTCAGAATTACTTTGATTTACATTTCCCTGGTAAACTAAGGATGGTGAGCATTTAAGTGTCTTTGTACCATGTGAGATTGTTCTGTTGAGAATTCTCTGTTTAGATCCGACCCCATTTTTTAATTGGATTATTTGGTGTTTGATGTCTGGTTTCATGTATTCTTTGTATATTTTGGAGCCCGCTGTCAGATATGCGGTTGATAACGATCTTTTCCTATTCTTTAGGCAGCCTGTTTTGAGTTGTTGACTGTGTCCTTTGCTTTACAGAAGCTTCTCAGTTTCAGGAGGTCCCATTAATGGCCTGATTTTATTCTCTCTTTAAAGGCTTTATCTTCCTATTTAAAAACTTCTTTTTATGATGATCTATATATGTTTTCTTTTTTAAGCCAATACACATTTTATAACATATTGTACCTTTTTAGAGGTTTTCACTGTCTGGACCTGGCTTTACTAAGCATCTGCCACATTCTCTGATCACATGACACAGATCTTAAACTGTCATATCAGCCTCTGCTAGACTCAGCTTAGCTCATGGCACTGGTGGTTGGCTCCTGCTCAAAGGCACAGCCGGTAGCCATACCTCTGATTGACACTGAGCACTAGCCCACCTGAGAGACTGCAGGAATAGGAAGCTAGATCCGGCTCCTTGTCCAGAACTTTTCTTAGCTTTGTCAGGCCCTATGTTTGGATATTGAGCACCCACAATGGGCTGGACCCTCCCCTATCAGTCACTAATTAAGAAAACACTCTACAGGCTTGTTTACAGCTGCTGTCTTATGGAATCATTTTCTCATTTGAGATTCCCTCCTCTCAGGTGCTTTTAGCTTGTGCCAAGTTGACATAAAACCATCCAGCACTGTTGGATGGTTGTTTTTTCTTAGACAGGGTCTCTCTGTGTAATCCTAGCTGTCCGGGAACTTACTATGTCCACCAGCTGGCCTCTACCTCGCATGATACACCCGTTTCTGCCTCTGCCTCCGTGTGCTGGGATTAAAGGCATGTGCCACCATGCTTGGTCTTATTTGTTTATGTTTGTCATGATTCTGAGATCAGAATCTTCCTCAGGACTTGCTGTGAGTCTGTCCTGAGTGTTGGTGTTGTCTATGCTGACAATTGGTCTGGCACATCCTCCTATGCCAAATCTAAGTCTGTGTGTCTGGGAACGTGCACTTACTTTCTAGCTTCCCCTGTGTATTGAACTGCTTTAATGCCTGCATCCTTAATGTCTAGCTTCTAAGAGAGGAAAAGAAGACACAGCAGTGGGCATTAGTGCCCTGGCCCTTACATTCTCTGAAAGGCCCCTAACCAGAGAGAGGTGCAGTCTTAGTGGCTTGGCTCCCTTATCCCACTGGGGCTGCAAGCAGCATGGAGAGCATAGGTCTTTGCTGATTGAGGGATAAGTCTTCTTCCCCTGCAAAAGGCCCTGGAATCCAGCAATTCTCATCCCACCATCTTCCTAGGATTCTTTCCCACCTTGGCCCCTGTGACCAGTGAACATCATTCTAGAAGGTCCTCTGCCAAGCTGATAACCTCCAGCTTGGAGCTTCCTCCAAATGAGCTTCTGTCCTGTGATGCTGAAACTTTCAATGCCGTGTGGGTTTGTAGCACCCTGGCTGTTGTGCACAACGTGGGGCCATGTTGGAAAGGCTACTCCCAGCAACCTCTCTGCTCTGTTTTGTGTGTACAGTCTCTGCACATCACCGTACCATGAGAGAGGACTACAGTGAAAAGGGAAAGGTTGGCCACTGGAGCCGCAGCCCTCTACGGCCACCACGAGAGCGCTTTGAGCTGGGAGACAACCGTAAGCCAGGTGAGGCCAGGCAAGGTTGGAGTATCTTTCCTGGGATATATTTGAACATGATGGAAGGAGAAACTCACTTTCACAAGTTGTCCTCTGACTTTTCCACAAGCTCCCAATATGGCATGTGTTTCTTTTAACTGAGATACTTGTTGCTGGTTTGTTTTTTTTTTTTTTTTTTTGGGCGGGGGGTGGGGGGGGGTGGGGGGAGTTCTTCCAGGTAAAATATGTGTGGATGGCCAGGTAGTGGTGGTGCATGCCTTTAATCCCAACACATGGAAGGCAGATGCAGGCAGAACTCTGTGAGTTCTAGGCCAGCATGGTCTACAAAGTGAGTTCCAGGACAGCCAGTACTGTCCATAAAGAAACTCTGTCTTGAAAATTGAAAACAAACAAAATATGGGTCGATAAACTATTTGCCATACACAGTTAAATTGATTATTGTGTGAGCTATATGTTAACTTTTGGGTGGTTTTTCTTGTTTATTTAAGAAAATTTTCCCATAGTTGGGAATAGATTGCCTGCCCAGTGTTTGATCCCAAGCACTACATATATATATATATATATATATATATATATATATATATATATATATATATTTTATATATATTTATATATATTTATATTTATTTATATTTATTTATTTATTAGAATAGGTCTGTAATTCCAGTCTTCATGATGTAGAAACAGGAGGATCAGAAGTTTAATGTCATTCTCTGCCACATAGTACACTTTAAGCCAGCCTGGGTGGTATGAAACCTTGTCTCCAAAATAATAACTGGAGAGCTGGATCAGTAATCATGGACACTTGCTGCTCTTGTAGAGGACCTGGATTCTATTCCCAGCACTCGCACGGCAGTCTCAACTATTTGTGATTCCTGTTCCAGGGAATCCAACACCCTCTGCTGGCCTCAGCAGGAACCAGAGACACACATGATGTACATACATGGGGGCAGATAGTCATAGTTAAAAATCAGTAAGTGAAGTAATTTTAGAAAGAAACAATAATTTTTCAAACATCTCCCCAAATTCAGCTGTGTATGGTTTATTTCAAAGTAAAAGAAGAGAAAATGGAAGAAAGAGACCTTCTGTCAGACCTGCAGGACATCAGTGACAGTGAGAGGAAAACCAGCTCAGCCGAGTCTTCCTCAGGTATCTGAGGCCACCTGACAGAGGCTTGGATGCTGCTGCCAGAGGCAAGCAAAGATTTACCCTGTGACTGTTTGTTCTGTAGCAGAATCAGGCTCAGGTTCTGAGGAGGAGGAGGAAGAGGAGGAGGAGGAAGAGGAAGAAGGGAGCACCAGTGAAGAATCAGAGGAAGAGGAGGAGGAGGAAGAGGAGGAGGAGGAGGAGGAGACTGGGAGCAACTCCGAGGAAGCCTCAGAACAGTCTGCAGGTGAGGAGCTGGCAGTGGCCTGGGTTGCATTGATTGATGTAAAAGTAGCTTATGTTGACTGCAGAGTTTAGATACTGCAGAAAAATAATTTAAAGTCTACTGTAAGCACATACTCAAATAAAGTTAGTTGCCTTACTTTGTGAGATTCACATTACTCCAAAATTGGAGCTGGAAATGTGGTTCAGTGGTGAAACGCATGCCTAGTGTATGTGAGGCCGTGTGTTCAATCCCTGATACCACCAGGAAAAATATACCCCCAACTTGGTAGGTAGAACACTTGCTGTCTTCTATACCTCTTGCTAACTACCCATCAGGTCGGCCTGATGCAAGGAAAACTGGCAGTTCCCATGTCCAGCCCTCAGCTCCAAGCTGATCTGGGCAACCTCTGTTTTCTTTTGCAGAAGAAGTGAGTGATGAAGAAATGAGTGAAGATGAAGAGAGAGAGAATGAAAACCACATCTTGGTTGGTAAGGACCTCTTTGTGGTAGTGCCTGTGCTGCAATAGTGATTCTCTGCGTGAGACTGCCTAGGCCTGTTAATACAGTACTATCCAGAATTGGGAGGTGGTGAATTCGAGACCAGCCTGGCACAGAATGAGATCTAGGACAGACAAGGTTACACAAAGAAACCCTGTTTCCAAACCTTCTTCCCCTACCAAAAACAAACTGTCCATAGCACATAACACCCCATAAAGGAAAGATTTTCCCTGGACACCGTGGAGACCTCTACTGTTCTGACTGTCTGGGAACAGAGGTGGCCTTCTGAGAGATGGTGTGGTAACACGTCTTTGGTCACCTTGCATCCTGTGCCTGCCGTGGCTGGCATTTCATGGTAGGAAACAGCTTTATTGGGATGGCATCCTGCTGTGAACCACTGGGACTTAGATGCTGAGGGAGCCCAGGGTTTTGTGCTCAAAGAGAATCAGGTGGTGTTGGGGAGCAGTTTCCGGGTCTGGTGACCCAGGCACTCACTCTTATGGGAAGTGAGACCTGGCCTGTCCTCAAGCAGCTAACAGCGCTGTGGCTTGGTGGGCTTGAGTTCTGGGCCTACCCACGTCATGTGGCTCCTGCTCATCCTGTGAGCCCAGTACCTGGTTCTGGCTCAGATTCCTCCTCTGACCGGATCTCCAGGGCTACAGGCCTCACTCCAGGACCTTCTCCCCTCGGATGGAATTTGTATTGACTCCTTCTATGAAGAACACAGGACATGACACTTCTCTACAGCACTAGGAGGCCCAGAGCAGAGGAGGGATGGTTGCACTTATTTTCTCCTGATCTATAATTAGATTTAACTCTTAAAGTTCCAGAGTCACGATTTGACCGAGATTCTGGGGACAGTGAAGAAGGGGAAGAAGAAGTTGGTGAGGGGACCCCACAGAGCAGTGCCCCAACGGAAGGAGACTATGTACCTGACTCTCCAGCCCTGTCGCCCATTGAGCTAAAACAGGAGCTGCCCAAGTACCTGCCGGCCCTGCAGGTCAGACCCTACCCGCTCTTCTCAAGGCTGGCTCTCTGCTTTGACAATCTGCAGATTAAGTAGGTGCTACAGAACCATGCTTGTGGTGCTGATGTCTCTCCTGAGATGCTGTCATGGCTCCAGTCTCTCATGATCCTAGTCATGGTCTGTCCTTATGCCTGGCATCATTGGGGCTCACCATGTGCCAAGAGCCTTGTGTTGTTGTTTCTGCTTTTGCTTGATCCCTGGATATGGCAATTGATTCTGTATAAGTGCATAGGACTGCAAACTCTTGTTCAGGAAAATGCCAGTGAATATGACACTGTCTTTAGGATTGAGAGGGTGTAGTCCTCCTGGGTACTTTATTACCATTCTCAGCCCTTGTCACCTGCCCTGCAGTTAGTTAGTATTTCCAAACAGTTGAATCTAGCTATGGACCACACAGAGTAGTGGTACCCCAGTCCTTGTTATGTGTAGAAGGTTGTCAGTAAGGGCAGGCAGACCGTGCCCTCTCTAGGGGGCATGGTTCAACAGGCAGAGGATGCAGGTGTAAAAGAAATGTTTCTGTGCACCCAGCCCACTTAATACAAAAGTGGTAGGTAGTCTTGGACAAAGCAGAAAAAAGAACAAGTCGTTTCTATTCGAACCAGAAATGCACACGAGTCATCTGAAGTCCCTTAGGCGAGTTCTCCAGTCTATCTGTCTTGTACGAGGTTCAGATAAAAGGATGTTAGACTGTCCGATCTGGCTGCTGAGCCCTCATGCCCTGCTTCCTCCACAGGGATGCCGGAGCGTAGAAGAGTTCCAGTGCCTGAACAGGATTGAAGAAGGCACCTATGGAGTAGTTTATAGAGCGAAGGACAAGAAAACAGGTAGGCTATCTATTAAGGGGAATGCTAGGTCCAGGGACTAGTCGTCAGAAAGCTCTGCCCTGCCCTGGGACAGGGAGTCATTCCTGAGTAATGATGAGTTGGTTGTCCTTGCATCTGTACAGGGTCAGCCTTGGCAGTTCTGACCAGCAGTGGTTTCCATGGAGAGCCCCTCTTGATCTTCGTGCAGACTGAAGGAACGTTGAGTGTCCTACAGCTAGCCTGCAGTGTGCCTGTGCTCTGTGTTAGCACATGGTTGTTAAATGTGGATTCAGTTTGCATGGTCCATTGGATCTTTGGAAGTGACCCTTCCCTTCCTTGGTGCCAGTCCCACTCTGTACCGACCTACCTAACCCCAGGCCTTTTTAGTGTTTCGAGACAGGTTTTCTCTGTGACTTTGGAGCCTGTCCTGGATCTCACTCTGTAGACCAGCCCCTTTACTTGATTTTTAGAGTTTATTCTCCAATCATTTTATAATGTATAAATTGTAACTTGATCATGTCCACTCAAACACATCTCTTCCTCACCTTTTTTTCCCCGTAATTTTATAACTAGCTTGGGTGTGGTAGTGCTGCCAGCATGTGACTGGGTGTGGGTCCATCCACTGGAGCATGAGCAGCCTACCACAGATCACATCTGTGAACAGGATTGGTTCTCCCTTTCCCAGATGGTATCACGTGCCAATAGCTCCCCAGTAAGGGTAGGGTTCCTTGAGCCCCGCCCATGTTGACTGTCTTGACCCTGTGTGGGGAGCCAGCTGCTGTGAGTTCATGACTGCCACAACCGTGTTGTGTTCAAAAGATGGCGTTTATGGTGCTCTTCCCCATCCTTCAGCGTTTACGTTCTTTCTTCCTCCTCTCTCATGGTGTTCCCTGGACCTCGGACTGAGCGCCCCACTAAGGCCTGAGCCTGCTGCCAAAAGAAGCTGCTCTGCCCAAGGTTAAAAGCAGCCCTGATCCATGAGGTCAGGAGCAAATATAGGCAGGTGGCACACAACTTTACTTCCAGCACTGGGGAGGCAGATACAGGCAGATGTCTGTGAATTTGAGGCCAGCCTGGTCTGGGTAGTGAGGACAGCCAGGGATGTTACAGAGAAACCCTGTCTCTAAAAACAAACAAAAATTTGTGCTGTGTAATAAGGGGTCTAGAGATGGGTCAGTGGTTCAGATTGGTTACTCTTCTAAAGGGCCCATGTTTGATCCCCAGCACCCACATGGTGGCTCGCAATTATCTGTAACTCAAATTCCAAGGGATCCAGTGCTCTCCTGTCCTCTCTGGATGCTGTACGTATATGGCACACTGAGCATACATGCAGATGAAATAACTGTATGCATAAAATAGATATGTTAAAATTATATTATATTGCCGGGCAGTGGTGGCTCACTCCTTTAATCCAGCACTTGGGAGGCAGAGGCAGGCAGATCTCTGTGAGTTCCAGGACAGGCTCCAAAGCAATATAGAGAAACCCTATCGTGATTTAGTTAGGATGGGGAGAAACAAATAGGCCCAATAGATGTTTATTCAGGGAGAAATAACTTATAACATAGACAGATGAACACCAGCAGGTTCCTCTGGATACTCCCCTGCTGCCAGCAAGAGAGCACTCCTGGGCTCCTCTTCAGAACTAGTTCCTCAGGTCACTTTTGCCCCTGTCTCCACCCCCAATGGGCATGGTCATTGCCAAAGATGCTAACAAAGTGAATATCTCACTACAATTCCCCTTTTAGTCCAAAGAAAAGATTTAAGCTTGATACAAAACTATATACAAAACAGTGAATAACAAGTGTGCTCTAAGAAAAGGAAAACCAAGAACATACACTACATATCTAGTCCTAGGGTGAAGGCATAACAGAGTTTACAATAGAGTTGTCCTAAGCTAGAAAGCTTGTCTAGTACCTAATCTATCTAACTAGGAAGAGAGAATAATAGTTGTGATAGTTTAATCTACAACCTCATCAAGACCTGAGAAGGAAAATAACGATACTAGGGTAGATAAGAAATGCAGATGGGCAACTTCCAAAAGGTGCAACGAGGACAGAAACAGCAAGCTACCGGGACAGTCACTCAAGGTCTCACAGCAATGTTGGTACAGCCAGTTTTGGCTAAGGCCAAGAGTACTTGACAGACCACAACAAAAGCAGGAAGGTAGAAAGGCTATCTTATCCTGACTTGGCAGGGTTCAGCAGTCTTCTATGTGTGTCTCCTGCAAGCACATAGGACCGCATGTCCAAATCAGTGGTCGAGGTGGGGGCAGTTCTTTGCCCAAGAGGCCATTAGCCAAAGCGAGGATGGACTCCCAAAGGAGCAACAACAGTGTCCAGCATACTTTCGGGAAAGTGTACGGTACTGTCAGGAGCAACAGTGTCTCATGTCAATACTAATATTAAAACATTTAAATGCCTTGTTCTGCAGGTCTATGAAGTGTTTAAAGATTAAGCATCTATGTCTGACTAACCTCATAGTAAACATGGGTGAAGATAATCTGTAATACTCAGGAACTTAGCTAAAAACTGATTGAAACTTCCCTGGGTAAAGCAGGGACAAATACTTAAGCAATATAACTATGTACACATATGTGCATGTAAATCCCTAAGACAGAAGTAGAGTAGAAATGTCCAGACCAGAGGTACTATAAAGAGCAGCATGATAAAAATATCCTAAGTTGTATCAATATACAAAATGTCTTGAACGTAAGTATGCATACATAGAATATGGTAAGAATAATGTGCATAAAACATCATAAATGGAAAGATTTTATACAATATGACAAAATATACAATTCTTGTGGGAAGGAGATATAAACTTATGTAGGTTACTACATATAAGAATATATAACAATGTAAGCTGTATAATACTAATATCTATTACTAAACTAATTCACAAGAAGATAGGTTAATCTACCTATATCCCATTTAAAACCATACGTTTTCCAACCATACCCTATATCTGTCTAAAAGAGATACCCTAGTCTAAGCATCACCTTCCTTACCCAACCCTAAGTAACTAAAACCCACCCTAAGAAGATGAATATTATCCCTAAATGCCAAGAGTAGAGAAAGAGGGTGTCATCACTACAAAACCCTGTCTCCAAAAAAACCAAAAAAAAAATTATATAATCTTTCAAAAAAGTTTGTATAAGGATTTTTCATACTTCTATTGTTAGGAATACTCAACAATACTTTTTGTTAACCTGCTATCCATTCTTTCCTCTCCTAATTGCCCCCAACATCTCTGCTTAAGCCATTAACCCCTTTTATACCCTTATTTGTTTAGTTTTGGTTTTTTTTGTTTGTCTTTTGAGGTAGGGTCTCACTATATGGCCCTGGCTATCTGGAATTCATTTTGTAGACCAAATTGGCTTTGAACTCAGACATTCACCTGCTTCTGCCTCCTGGGTGCTGAGGTTAAAGATTTGCACCACCATGCCCAACAGCCCATAAATTTAATATCATATGTGTTCTAATATCCCGTACTCCAATTAAGGCCTGTTTTCCTTCCCTCCTGTAATGGCCCTTTCTGGAGATACCATTTGTCTGTTTCTGGCTTAAGTGACCCAGGTGCTCTTTAGAAAGTCCTTACCTAGCCTTACACTTGGAGATGTGCAAGACTCCCTGCTTTTTCCTCTGCCAGCTGGAGAAGACAAAGGAGAACATTTAATTAATGACTCTTTTAACAAACTGAAACATAAAGTAACAATTTACCAGTGTAATATATCAAAGTGTAATGTATCAAAGCCCTCTTTTCTGTTCTATTATCTCTCTGTCTTTATTCTAGGACTGTGCTGGTTTTACTACTGTGGCTTGTGGTACCCCTGGCACCAACCAGCAGGATTCTTCTTGCTCAGAATTCTTTTTTGTTTCCATATGAATCTTAAAATTGTCTTTTTCTACTTTTGTGAAGAATTAAGTTTGCATTTGTATTGCTTTTGGTAGGATGGCCCATTCTCACAATAGTATCCTGCCAATCCATGGGTCATCTATCTTTTAGTGTCTTCCTCAATTTCTTCCCCTTTTTTTTTTTTTTTTTTTTGTTTTGTTTTGTTTTGTTTTTTGTTGTTGTTGTTTTTTGTTTTTTCTTATTTTTTGTTTTTCAAGACAAGGTTTCTGGATGTACCAGCCTTAGTTGTCCAAGAACTAGTTCTGTAGACCAGGCTGGCCTTGAATTTACAGAGATCAGCCTGGCTCTGTCTCCCAAGTGTTGATTAAATGCATGTCCCACCACTGCCTGGCTCTTTTAATCTTTTAAAGTTTTATTTTATTCTTTTTTTTTTTTTTTTTTTTACTTTGAGTACTTTGAGACAGGGTCTCTCTATAGCCCTAGCTGACCTCTAACTCAGAGATCCACCTGCCTCTGCCTCCTAAATGTTGGAAATAAAGAGCCAGACAACACCATGGCTGGTTATTTTTTTTTTTTTTTTTTTTTTTGAGATTTTTTTGTTGTTGTTTGCTTGTTTGTTTGTTTTTGTTTTTTCAAGATAGGGTTTCTCTGTGTAGCTTTGGAGCCTCTCCTGGAATTCGCTGTGTATACCAGGCTAAAAATTATATAGTATGTATATCATTTTCTACCTGCACACATTACTGTGTACCACAAGAGAGAGTTAGATCTCATTATAGAGGATTGTGAACTGATGTGTGGTTGGCAGGAATTATACTCACAACTTCTGGAAGAGCAGCCAGTGCTCTTAACGTGAGCCATCAATGTTTTCTTTTAATTATGCATGTATGTGTGTGTGAACATTTACATGTGTGTGCACGGTTGCCCAGGAAGGCCAAAGGAATTGAACCCTCCTACATCCGGAGCTACAGTGCGTGGAACTGAACTTCCGTCTGTTGAAAGAGCAGTACATTCTCTTAACCACTGAACCATCTGTCCACCCCAAATCTTATAGTTTTCTCACAGAGTTCTTTTATAACTTTAGTGTAGTTTACTCAAACGTCAGCTTTGGTTTTGGTTTTGTCTTTTGTATGTTTCTTAATTGCTAACTTTTTTGTTTTTTTACATAGGGTCTCATTGTGTAGCCTTGGCTGACCTGGAACTCACTATGTAGTCCAGATTGGACTCCAATTCCCAATGGTCCACCTGCCTCTGCCTCCAGAAGCAGGGGACCAAAGGTGTGTGCCACCACACCTGGTAGGTTTTGTTTTGTTTAAAGGCTGTTGTGGATGGAATTGTTTTCTGATACCTTTCTCAGTATGTTTCTAATTGGTATATAGGAAGGCTACTGATTTTTGTGGGTTAAGTTTGTATCCTACCATTTTGCTAAAAACTTTTATCTGTTCTAGCAGTTTTCTTGTGGAGTCTTTGGTGTCCCCTGTTACCTTATTAGGGTAACTATTGCTGCAGTGAAGCACCATGACCAAAAGCGAGTTGGGGGAGGGAAGAGATTTACATTTCCCCATTGCAGTCTTTTATTTATTTATTTACTTACTTACTTACTTACTTACTTATTTATTTATTCATTCATTCAAGGCAAGGTTTCTAGTATCTTTAGAACCTGTCCTAGAACTCCCTCTGTAGACCAGGCTGGCCTTGAACTCAGAGAGATCTGCCTGTCTCTGCCTCCCAAATGCAGGGATTCATCCAGCCCCCAGTGTATTGTGACAGACCCTGCAGATGTTAATGCAGGAAGTGATCAGAGTACCCACTTCAGATTGACTTGGCAAACTGGATCAGACTTCAGGGAGTCTAAGGCCAGGTGGTTCGTTGTCAGAATATTTAAAACACAGTACACTTTGGGGAAAAGTTTCCAGTTCCATTCCAGGTGTACAAAAGCTGAAGGTGTGACTACATAGAAACTCCTTTACAAATACACATGACATGAGGGTGGGGTCTGTGGCTAACAGGTCTAGAACCCACTGTGGGCTCTGATAGCATAGAGGTCAGCAGGCTCTAAGGTACATGTGACATGTCCCCTGTGGATGGGTTTAACTGGGAGCTGACAGTGACAGTCCAGGGAGGGAGACTGTGGGAAACACATTCTGGGAGATTTGAGTGAGGTCTGACTCCACAGATATCAAAGGCCACCAGGTTAACAAAATCAGGTATTTTATCTCCTCCACTGAGAAGGAACCCCTGTGTGTTTAACAGCCCTGGTCTCCTTAGTGATGATCTGTGGACACAAGGACCTTTGTTCCCCCCAGTCCATCACTGAAGGACGTCAGGACAGAAACTCAAACGGGGCAGGAACCTGGAGACAGGAGCTGATGCAAAGACCATGGAGAGCTGCTGCTTACTGCTTTGCTGAGCCTACTTTCTTATAGGACCCAGGACCACCACCAACCCACGGATAGCACTCCCCAGCATGGGCTGGCCCTCCACCATCAACCACTAATGAGGAAAATGCCTAGAGCGGGCTGTATCACTGACAGAGGAAATGCTTTATAGAGGCATGTTCTCAGTGAAGTCCCCTCCTTTCAGATGACCCTAGCTCGTGTCAAGTTGACACGACACTACCCAGGACAGCTGTCATACATGTATAATTATAACCTCTGCAAGTAGAGATATTTAGACTCCTGTTTCTACTCATTTTGTTTATTAAGGCTTCTGGTACCTTATTGCTTAAGAGTAGAGGTAGTGGGCTCCCTGTATTGTTCTTTGTATTGGTGGAAATGCTTTTTTTTTTTTATGTGTGTGAGTGTTTTACTATCATAATTGTCTGTGCACTGTGTGTGTGTGTGTGTGTGTGTGTGTGTGTGTGTAGCATGTATGTTTTCCGCTAGCCTGCCCACCACCGGTCTGGGCCCACAGCCACGCCAGCCCCAAATAACACACTGAGACTCTGTATTTGATACAATCCTGTAGGCCAGTTACCATTATTGTTTATGGGCTAGCACTGTCTTAATTATTAACCAATTTCTACTTATCTAATTATTTCCACGTGGTCATCTTATCGGGGAGTGGCGGGCCCAGCATCTTGCTTTCTCTAGCTCTACATGTAGACTCCTCCTAACTACTTCCTCATTCCTCCTCCTAGTCTCCTAGCCCCGCCTATCTAGTTTCCTATTGGCCAACAGGGCTTTATTAATTAACCAGTATGAGAAACATATTTGTAGAATAACATCTCCCACCATGTGTGTGTGGTACATGAGGAGGCCAGAAGAGGGTGTCAATTCCTCTGGAAATGGAGTTGAAGATGGTTGTAATTGGCCATTTGGGCACTTGCAACCCACTGGAACCTGGGTTTTAGTAAGAGTGGTAAGTGGTCTTGATACTGAGCCATCACCAAACACTGGAAATGCTTTTCCCCCACTTAATATAATGTTATTCTTTACCATGTTGAGATTTGTTCCTTCAAGAATTTTAACATGGGAGATGTTGGATTTTGCCAAAAAGCCTTTTTTGGTATCCATCATGGTAACCATGTAATTTCTGTTCCTGAGTCCATTTATATAATTTGTAATATTTATGGGTTTGCATATATTGAACTATCCCTGCATATTTGGAAAAAAGCCAATTTGATCAGGGTGGATTATCTTTTTGATGTGTTTCTGAATTCAGTTTGCATTTCCATGGTTGCTTTGTTTGAGGGAGGCCCTCTCTATGTAGCCCTGGATGTCCTGGAACTCACCATGTAGCCAGCCTGACCTTGAAATCACAGAGGTCTGTCTTATCTCTGTCTCCTGGATGTTGAGATTAGGGGCATGTGTGACCACCGGTGGCTGTTGTGGGTGTTTCCAGACATTGTCTCACTCTCTAGCCTCAAATGCATGGCCATCCTCCCGCCTCAGCTTCTGCCATGTTGGAGTTTCAAGCATGAGCCACCATGCCCAGCTCATACACAGTTTCCTTTACAGATGAAATTGTGGCTCTGAAGCGGCTAAAGATGGAGAAGGAGAAGGAAGGCTTCCCCATCACGTCACTGAGGGAGATCAACACCATCCTCAAGGCCCAGCACCCCAATATCGTCACTGTCAGAGTGAGGCTCAGTCTCCACACTAGGCATGCCCTGCCTGTGTGGGAGGCTTCTCCCTTGAAGGGACGAGGGAGACAGTTCCATGACATCACAGGGTCATGTGTTAGCGTGCCCAAAGATAACAGCTTCCCAAGATGTCTTAGTAGGTCTTTGCTACCTGAGATACACGGCATGTATCTCCAGGTTTCCGAGAGCCAGTGCTTACCAGGGTGGGATTGGAGGTAGAAGCCGTGCCCTGAACCCAGAGGTCGCCTGTTGATTCCTAGGAAATCGTGGTGGGAAGCAACATGGACAAGATCTACATTGTGATGAACTATGTCGAGCATGACCTCAAGAGCCTGATGGAGACCATGAAGCAGCCCTTCCTGCCAGGTATGGCTGCACACCACCCTGAAACAGCCAGGGCTGTCCAGTCATGATGAGGGACCAGTGCCTTTCTAGTGGTACTGTCTGTGTGGATGGAGGCCATAGTGAGCTCAGAGCCACCCCAGGCTGGAAATGTTCCTAGAATGAACTTGCCCCAGAAGTCAAGTTGCTGCTGGGTTACATACATAAGCCTGAGTCTCTGGGCCCTTTTGCAGGGCTGTTGGGCCCTGGTGAGGCAAAGGAAGCATGTGTGTGATCTCCTTACTCTCACAGGGGAGGTGAAGACCCTGATGATCCAGCTGCTGAGTGGGGTGAAGCACCTCCATGACAATTGGATCCTGCACCGTGACCTTAAGACCTCTAACCTTCTGCTGAGCCACGCTGGTATTCTCAAGGTGAGGCCCTGTACTTTCCCACCTGGACTCTGGAAAGCCCTCCATAGCCTGGTCCTATAGCCCACCCTTTTGACCTTGTTACAGGTGGGTGACTTTGGGTTAGCTCGAGAGTATGGCTCACCCCTGAAGGCGTACACTCCAGTTGTTGTAACCCTATGGTATCGAGCCCCAGAACTGCTGCTTGGTGCTAAGGTGAGTTTGAAGAGGGGTCTGAGAACCTCCCTTGCCCCATTGTGCCCTCAGTCAAACCTATGGCTGACACTGATGCGGGCCCTCAGGCATCTGAGCCATGTCCTCCTTTAGGAATACTCTACAGCTGTGGACATGTGGTCAGTGGGCTGTATCTTTGGAGAGCTGCTGACACAGAAACCTCTGTTTCCTGGGAAGTCAGAGATCGATCAGATCAACAAGGTTTTCAAGGTGAACATTAGAACTAGCCTGTATTTCTCAAAAAAAATGCAGTTGCAGACGTGGGATCAGGATTGGGACCCAGGCCACACTGGGCTTCTGGTGGTCTTTCTGATAAAAGTGACATGGGCACCATGTCACCATGGAGGGCATGTCAAATTCAGATGTCCTTGTTTTTCAGGACCTGGGGACTCCCAGTGAGAAGATCTGGCCTGGCTATAATGACCTCCCAGCAGTGAAGAAGATGACCTTCAGCGAGTATCCCTATAACAATCTCCGCAAGCGATTTGGGGCTCTGTTATCAGATCAGGGCTTTGATCTCATGAACAAGTAAGTGTTAAGGGTGGCACAGTCTGCAGCCCCTGGGCTCTAGGCTGATCCTCTTGCAGGACTGCCCTGGGGCCTGGAAGCCCCAGCGTACCAGGATTAGGAGATGCTGAGTCCCAGTGGGTCTCATCTTCCATCTCAACCAAAAGGCTTGGCTCTGTGTGTGATGGCCACGTGTGCCCTGATGTCCTGTGCCATTCTCTTGAGGTTCCTGACTTACTACCCAGGGAGGAGGATCAGTGCAGAAGATGGCCTCAAGCACGAGTATTTCCGGGAGACTCCCCTCCCCATTGACCCGTCCATGTTTCCCACGTGGCCTGCCAAGAGCGAGCAGCAGAGGGTGAAGCGAGGCACGAGTCCTCGGCCCCCCGAGGGCGGCCTGGGCTACAGCCAGCTGGTGAGGGCTGTGACTCGTGGGGTTCCCATGGGGGAGACTGGGTGGGGACACAGGCCTCATGGTGGCCACTGTGCTTGTTCGCAGGGTGATGATGACCTCAAGGAGACGGGTTTCCACCTCACCACCACCAACCAGGGAGCCTCAGCTGCCGGCCCTGGCTTCAGTCTCAAGTTCTGAGGTCAGATTGACTGACCCTGGCCGGCGAGGTGGTCACATGACAGGCAGATCTGCTGAGTCAGGACAACTTGTTTTGTTTTGTTTTCTCTGTGTTGTTGTGTAAATTTGTAGAATTAAATCTCATTTTTCCTTCTGGAAAGGAGGTTTCAGGGTGTCTGACTTGCCTGCTGAGGAAGGGTGGACATCTATAGGTACCAGACTAGGACCCTCCACACAGTAAGATCCAGTCTGGGGCAGAACTGGAGTTTGTCTTCTTGTCAGTCTTGGAGGCTGGTGTGTGGTGATGTTTTGTTTATGATCTGACAAATCATAGGATATCACACTGATTGTGTGTGATGTGTGAGGCAGCCTGCTTCCCACTGGGGTGCCTAAGGAGCCCCATCCACACAGACCTGGCCCTCAGAACCAGGTGTGTGACAGCTTCACCCACGGTGGGTTTTTACACATGAGGTTGTCGGGTCTTTAAGAAATGGTAAACTATTCTTGGAGGAAGCTTCTGTATGTCCTTTTTTAGCAAGCTGGCCCCCAGCTGGACCCTATGGGTGTCTCTGGCATGGGGAGATGCTGTCTGCAGCCTGAGCTTACAGGATTGGGTACCCTTACTGACTCACACGTGCCACGCCCTTCTGACCTCCTAGGTTTCTCTTCCCTTTGCTCATCCTGCACCCCTCCAGGGTGGCTGAGCAAGGGTGTGGGCCTGAAGAAAATAAAAGTACCTACGACTGCCTGTGGCCTTTACCTCTGCCTCAGCCAGTCCTCAGCCTCTTGCCTGTGCACACTGAAGCCTCACCTAGGCCCATGTACGTTCTTCTCTCAGCACACTCTGGTGTGCTGCTGACCCCACTGCTCTATAGGCCACCTTGGCAAAGCCCTTCTTGGCTCACCTACCTCAAAGCATTTTGAAAAGTTGGGGAGTACTGACCCCAGGGTCCCCACATCCAGGTAGGCAGAGACTGGCCTTCCTCCTTCCCATGAAGCAGCACAGAGACATCAGAGAGAAAGCACTTTATCTGCTGACTTCCAGCACTGAAGCTGTCAGCACGCTCAGCTGCGCACTCGGACCCGCCAGGAGTAGGTAGTGAGAACTCGCTGGTGCCGGCGCACCACACACGTGTAGGTGCCTTCGTTGATTGCGTTGGCAATGATGCTCAGCTGTGCCTCACCCAGGGCCAGATAGCCAGGGTAGGAGAACTCCAGGGGCTCCTGGTCCTTGTACCAGCTGCAGGGGGAGGCTCCTGCATCCCTACTCATGCCAAGGGCCCCAGGACATACCCACCAGCACACCCCGGGCAGCCCCAAGCCCCTTAGACGTGCCTGCCCCTGCTGGTCACTACTCACTATACTTTGCCTTTCTGGTGTAGGATCTTCTGTCCACAGTGGAAGGTCATGTTCCTACCCTCTTTCACCAACCTCGTTTTCATTCTGGTGGGTGGTGTGGTGGAGGCCACAGTGGGGAATGGGAATTCTACTCAGAGAATGGTGAAATGCCATGTCAGGACTTATCGCCTATCAAACCAGGCCCAAGATGGAGAGAGACTGAGCTCAAGACAACCCCCACACAAACCCATCCGAGCCTTTGTCAGTCACCGTAGCAGAAGTCACAGCTTCTGGGGCACAGCCTCTTCATGAGCCTCTGGTGGTTGTCACAAAACCCCTTTCTTGCCCAGGATGTACACCCAGACAGTCGGTCCAGGCAGCCTAACAGGAGATCAACGTGGCTTGGGGCTTGCCTCGAGCTCTACCATCCGTATGCCCACACCCTCCTACCTCACCGTACCCACCATAGAGTCGGTGTAATCCCCACAGCTCATCCTGGGACAGTGCCTTCCAGCCTCGCAGTGTGGCGTTGACATGCATGAGCGCCTGTTTTTGCTGTGAGTGCATCAGTCCCAGCGCATGGCCAATCTCATGGGCTGCCACGTGCACCAGGTCTGTGAGCCATACGCCTGTGGGCCCCAGTGCTCACTCAGTACTTTGGAGCCCTCATCCCTTCCACTCCCAGTCCCGTTCCAGGAGGCCCAGCACTGATTGTGGAGCCCAGCTGCAAGCCACCCTTAGCCCACAGCCAAGGAAGATAAGTTTGTTCCCAGCCTGGGCTGTGAGCTTGGCCCTCAGGAATGCAACTCCAGCTCCCTCTCCAGCGGCATGGGGTGGGGAGGGGTGGGGGAAAGGACTGAGGCCTGTGAGAACCATAATTCCTCTCAAATATTCAGCCCAGGAAATTCTTCCTTCCCCAAAGACCTCTAGAGGGTAGCCCACATGGCGGTGAGAATTAGAGCCCCTGGAGGAGGCCAGGCCAAGGAGTTGGATCACCTTTCTTCCAGCTGTAGCGTGTGGGGCCCAAGACCCAGTACTCGCTGTCATCAAAGTGAATGCCTCCATGGGGTGGGAAGAAAGCGTGGGCCAGTTCACCTGTGGGGCCGTCAAAGCAGTGGTGCAGGGCAGAGGCCAAGCAGTCCGTGTGGTTGATTGGGTAGAAACCTAGGAAAACACAAGGCTGCAGTAACGCCTGCGCGGGCTGGGTGGGGCCCGGAGCACTACAGTCACCCACCTATCTGGAGGTCACTGGGAAGCTCAGGGGCCACTTCACGGAAGCGGAATGGGGACACATCACTCCACATTCGAAAGGCGGCAGCCAGGCCCTGCCTTGTCTCCTCAGGGTTTAAAAGGTTCCGGGGGAAGGAGAGAATCCTGCGGGTGGGGATTGTGAGGCTTAATTTCCACGGCGGTGAGAGTTATGGCCTGACCCACCTGTCCTCGGGTTCAGGTGGCACCTGTATGTGAGGTTGAAGTGGTCCCAGCGCAGCCTGGCTGGTGTCAGCGTGTAGCGGCGTCTTCGGGATATCAGTACGGTCAGTGGGCTGGCGGCCTGGGCACCCAAGACCCCTGAAGGCTTCGGTGCATCCACATCTCTCTTCACAGTACAAAAAAAAAAAAAAAAAAATGGATGTGAGGAGTCGGGAGAAACAGTCTAGTTCCCAGAATTGTTGCTGAAAGCTGACTGTTAGACAGTGGAGGAGGTTGTGGATGAACCCTCCCCTTTGACTTTTTTTCTACACTTAATGAATTGTTTTTACCGCCACCCAGGCCCTGGAAGGGGAGTTAAGAGCTGGTAGGAATGAGGAAGGCTTTGTAGCGTGTGCCTTTACTCTCTGAAGGTGGCCTTCAGAGCGATTTCCACGACAGACAGAACTACACAGAGAAACCCTAGTCTCGAAAAATCAAAAAATAAAAATAGCCAATGAGAGTGGGCAGAGCTGGAGACGGATGCTGGCTCCCACCAGCCAGCACTGGACACACTGACTTAGGATGTCTGGAATTAAGGACTCACATGCAGTCAGTCCCACACACACACTCACATATGGGCCCCCTGACAGACCCTCATATGCAGACCAACTCCCGGGACCTGGCCCCCTTGACTGCTCACCGCTGCACTCCAGGCGGTCTCTGCTGGCGCCCAAGGCCACTCAAGCAACAATAGCGCAGAGAGAAGGCACAACCCGCTCAGGACTGCCCCGAACCAGCGGCCTTGTAGGGCCCGGCAGTCCCTGGCAGACATGCTGTCGGATTCAGGGCCACAAGGGGCAGCGCGACGGACGCGACACAGGGACCTGGGCCGCAGAGTGGGGGCGGAGTGGGAGGGGGGTTGGCGGCGGGGCGGCTCGAGTTACAGCCCTGTGGTGGGGCGAGGACCCAGCGCTGGCTAGTGAAGTGAACCAGCTGGCCCGTCCGGAACGATCCTCATCCCCTAGGGTTCCAGGAATCAGGCTGTAGGGTGGGTGGCGGTGGCCAGGACGCCTAAAGGATGCGAGGTCTAGCAGAATGGGAGAAACGGTAACAAATATAGAGTCTGGGCTCAGATTTGGGGAACTTGCATCAGTTGCTTCCACGTCCACCTGGTCGGGGTTGAGTGGTGCCTTTTGGGTTTTTCCCTCAGCCCCCCCGAACCTACAATGAAGTCCGGTAGGGAAACCTCAGTTTTAGTCCCGCAGTGACTGAGTGTAACCAGTGTACAGGGGGAGGCAAAGGGATGGACGCGTCGGTGAAAATCGGGTGGTTCGGTGGGCAGAGGGGAGAGACTGCAGTAGGGCAGGGGCCTCGGGAAGGAGGGAGGAAGAGGCCTTAGGACATCTGAGAAAGGGTCTGCTTTGCCCAGAGGGTGCCCTCATTGGACCAGAGTGGGAGGTCTGGGGAGAGTGCCAGGACCCGGAATTCCAGCTCAGGCTCAGACAGGAGGGGGTTACAGGAGTAGAATCCGGCTTTGAGCGTGGCGGTCTGCCTGGGTTAGGGTAGAGGGTTAGGAGCTACGGTGGAGGCCTGAAGGGCAGCCCGGCAGTCAGCGGCTGTACTGGGTGGGTGCCGAATGAACGTGGCGTGGCAACCCAAGTGATGCCAGACCCAGCTGAGATCCCCAGGGCGGGTGAGACAGCGAGAGCAGGGGTAAGAACCCAGCTAAGAAAGGATGGACGCTTAGCCAGTCTTGTCCCTTCCCGTCTTCCAAGTCAGCTTTGGACCCTGGGTGACAGCAACAACCTACTGGCCGGCAGAGTCATCTTCAGGCAGCCGGTGTCCCCTGTGGCCGGAATAGCTGTGCTGGAAGTTCTTGGAAAGCATCAGCCATCTGCCCTCCCTCCATTACTCAGAATTTGTTCCAACAAATGGACCCCTTCTTGCTTCTTCCCTGCCCCTGTTCAAATGCCAAGAACTTGGTGGCCTCCCACCCTCTCCCTAAGCCAGGACCCTCTGACCTAAAAAGCCTAAGTCCCGCCCCGGGGGGGCGGGCACAGGGGCAAAAGGAAGTGGGGGTGGGCCCCTTATAGGGCGGAAAATAGAATCACCCTGAGCCTTTTTGAAGCACCAAGTGGGTTCCTAGACCCTCTTGTGTCAAACCACAGGCAGCACCAGAGTGTTCCTAACCTACAGGCAGCCTGGGGCCTCATGTATGTGTCGGGGGTGGGGAGAGAGGCTGGGAATTGTGAGGATCGCTGGGGCCTGGCCAGCCCCCCCCCCGCACCCCCTCCCCGACAAGGAACAGACAGCAAGTCCGAGAATCTTTTTATAAAACACAGGGGTTTTGTAGATGAGTCTGGGATCGGCCATGGTGTGCTGAACACGCTCACACGAAGATCTGAATGCGGTCGCGGATGGGCTGTCGGCAGATGGGGCAGGCACTGAGCGCAGCGCCACAGGGCGCGCATGCCCCATGGCCGCACTGGAACACTAGGCGGATGTGGCTGTCGATGCAGATCGGGCAGGTGATGCGCTCCTCCATCTGCCGGTAGCGGCTCTGTAGCTCCTCCACCAGCTGCCGAGGCGGACCGGGCACCTGGATGGTGTTCACCACCTCTGAACCGTCTGTGGGACAAGATGCACGGGTGTGAAGATTAGGCTCGGACAGGTGAGTACGCCACCGGACAAGGAGGGGCATGCCACCCACCTGGGCGTAGCTTCTTGCTGATAACCACCTGGCACCGGATGCACTTCTTCATCCTGCGAGCGCACTCTGCCAGGGACAGCGTACCTACCGTTAGTTATAGCTGGACTAGGTGGCTGGGCCACCCTGGGCCACCACACCCTGCACTCACCCTCACACACGGTGCGATGCTGACACGGTGAGAAGAGAACCAGCAGTGCCAGCTCCGAGCACACCAAGCACTCGGCAGCTTCTGGCCCTGCTGTGCCAGACACATGCAGGTTCGTGACGGTGTTGGGAGTGCTCGGCACATGTCGGGGGCCCGGGGGCATACCCCCACCGCCACCTGCCTGTCGCTCCCTGCAGTTGGAGGAGGGGGCTTGAAAGGACCCGGTGGCCTTAACAGTGCCCCCCCCTCCACATACCCATTTTGGGCTCACCGGAAGCGCTGGGCACAACCCTGCAAGGCCTTAAGCACTCGGCCTTGGGTGGCCAGGTCCAGTGGGCTCCTGCCACGGTGGTTTGCATGGCTCACGTCAGCACCCTCCAGTGCCAGGAAGCAGGCCACTGCTGCGCCTACCGTCAGCTCGGTGCTACCTGGGAGACCTGAGGCCTGTAGCTGCGTGGCAGGACATACAGATAAGGGTGGAAACCCACACAGGCTTGAGGACAGCCTCTGCTGGCACCAGGCTGTCCCAGGAATCTGAACAATGTTACCCCTTTCTGGGCTAGGGCTTCTGGTTCTAGGAAGAACGTGGATGGCAGGCCCCAAAGGCCGCCCTTTGCTAGGTAGTTATAGAAACTCTCAGTCCCATTATCTTCTCACGCCAACCACACCCCAGTCCCTTTGCAAGACTGGTCTGGATTACAGATCCTGAAAGTGAAGTCCTCCAAACTGCCCCACTCTCCAGAAACCCTGGCTCCTCGGAGCACAATGAGCAGTGAGGAATCACCCAGGCCCTCCTTTCCAGCACCCACACTACTTCCTCACCCTCGACAGCAGTTGCAAGGGCCCTGGGTCCCCCCCAGCCCTGTCAGCCACCAAGGGCAACAGCTGATGGCGCTGCAGTGCGACGTGCAGGGCTGTGTCTCCCTCCTCGTCCTCGGCGTTGACACTGCAGCCGGCATCCACCAGCAGTGGCACTAACCCCAGGTGGGCCTGCTGCACGGCCAGGTGCAGGGCGGACTGAAGCTTCCGGTTGCGCACATTCACATCACAGCGCCCCTGGGGAAGGAAGGGTGGGCACAGCTCAGCTTTGAGACGCCACTGGTTCTGGTTCCTGGCCTGTGGGTGGCCTGGGGTCCCCTGCACCCACCTCTCGGATTAAGACCTGGGCCACCTCACGGTGGTTATTGAGAGCTGCCAGATGTAGTGCAGTAAAGCCATCTTCCTTCTTGGCATCCACCAGCTGCCGTGCCCGTGCCAGAATCTTTCTGACTGCTCTGTAGGAACAAGAAGGTCTGTCTGAGGTCTTCCCTAGGCACTTCACCTGAGTGCCCTGCGTCAGGGTAGCCTGGCAGTGGTCCAAAGGACTGGGTGACGGCCGGCATGTGGCCAACCCCACTCACAGCACATGGCCCTTGAGGGACGCGTGGTGCAGCAGTGTGAAGCCCTGGCTGTTGGTAGCAGTGACATCGATGCCAGGCACCTCAGTGAGGACTTCAACAATGCTGCTGGCACCGGCGCCCGCAGAGATGGCGGAATGCAGGGGGGTGTCCGCATGGGCGTCCTGAAACAGAAGGGGCTGGTCACACAGCGGTGCCTTTTTCTGTGGTCAAGTTGCTTCCTTGACCTAGGACTGTTTAGTGGCCACGAATTCAGGGGCTGTGACTCACCGGCAAGTTGACGTCACAGCCACGCTCACACAGGATCTTTACCACCTCTAGGAAGCCCCTCTGTACAGCCACGTGTAGGGCTGTGCTCCGAGTGCCGTTTTGGGCATCCACCCCACATCCTGCACTCAGGAGCACCCTTGTGGCCTCAGGCTGGCTCCTAATGGAAGAAGTAGGAGGGTGTGGGGACAGCCTGTCACACACTGGCTGTAAGTTCATTCCCAACAGGAGCCACCGCCTGCCAGGCCTCACCCCAGAGCTGCGTAGTGTAGTGCCGTGTTGCCCTCATCGTCCAGCACGTCCACGCTTGATCTTGCCTGCAGCAGCAGCCGCACCAGCTCTACCTGGCCCAAGTAAGCAGCCACCTGCAAGGCAGTCCTGCCCTGATTCTTGGTGTCCACCTGTGAGGAAAGCCAACACATGATTTCTGGGCTTCCTCCTTGCTGGCTATCAGAAGGACAGGGTGATAGCTTGCCTGCTCTGGGTGCCTTCGCAGTAGATCCAGAGCTCGGGCTACATTTCCCAGTGCAGCCTCTACTACCAGCCTTCCTGGGTGCTCTGGGTCACTCTTCTGGGCCCGAAGCTTGTCCAGGGCCACACTCAGTGAGCCTGGGGGCAGGGTTGAGGTAAGTGCTGGCCAGGGGCTACCCTGCCCCCCACCGGCCACTGAGGCTGATGCCGCACTTTTGTTCTCTCTGGAACGCTCAGCCACATCCAAGTTGGCGTCTTCCTCAGGCCGGTAGGCCACTAAGCAGGAGGGACTAAAGGTCCACCGTTGACCTCCAACTGCAACATGCAGGTTTCCATCTCCAAACACCTTCACCACTTTCCCAACTCGGCCCAGGGCCTGAGAAGAGGTGGGATCACAAGTTAGAAGTTGGGCAGACAGCAGTAGGGGGTGGGGATGAATATGGTGACAACAGACAATAAGACTTACAGGGGCCATGTCATCGGTCCATTCACCATGTCCAGCCTGCAGTCGCTTCACAGTGTCAAGGTCATCGATGACCCGGACCACATCACCCACCCAGAAGCTGTTGTGCTAGATGACAGAGAAGCAGGTAAGGGGGGCTCCTCTCCAGCAACTCCTGCTCCAGAAGGCAAGCAGACCTAACCCCGACCCCACTTCCTGCCTCAAGTACAACCAAATGGCTTCAAATGACCAAATCAGCTCGGGTGGCCAGCCTGAGCCATAGGGAATGACAACCAGAGGAGCAGTAGGGCAGCAGCATCAAGGCCAGAGCAAAGCCAGCTCTGGAGATATGTCAAGGCCCAGAAGACCTGTTTCCAGGTACCTACCCACTGATCAGACACAAGGCAGCATTAAAAAGTGGCACAGACCCAGTGAGACCCAAGGATGTCAGCAGGGGGCCAGGGAGGAGGGCATGCCAGTTGGGGAAGGGGGATCCTGCAGGGAATCTATGCACACAGCCTATGCACTCATGTGCACAGTAGAAGCCTGACTCACACAGGTTTGGGTAGGAATGTATCCTCTGCCCGACTGTCCCTCCTGTGACATTCCCACCTCTCTGGCACCTGCCTCATCCCCATAGCCCAGTATTCTGAACAGCTTTCATAGAACCTACCCAGCCTAGTCTCCTCTGGAAAACCTCCACCTCAGTCTCCTTACAGACCACTCACCTGGCCCCATGATGCACACAGCATCTCACAAGAGTAAGGCAAACACCCCACTTCTAGCCTACCATCGTACCTTTGTTCTGTCCTCACAACAGAGGCCCTGGCCCACAGGTTCTTGTCTAAGATGTCAGTGCTTCATTCTCCTGTGCCCTTCATACCTGGATTTCCTTCCTGGTTTCACCTCCACCCACCAGGCTCTCCCCTTCCTTCAGGTCTGTAAACTTTTGGGGAGGCTGGTGCCCTATTCCTGCCTAAGCGTTCCCAAGACTGAACAGGTACATGGAAGGAATTAGAGAAGCAAGAGTGGAGCTCAGCCCAGCCCCCTAGGCACCTTGGTGAGAGCCCCAGGGTGGAAGGTCCAGCGGGTCTCATGGTTGAACTGCACACGCACGTCCCCACGGTCTGTGATGCGGTGCACGGTGCCCATCTGTCCGATAAACTGTGGCGGGTCATGGAGGCTATGGCTGGGCCAGGCTGGACTCTCAGGGCAGTAAGAGGGGTAGGGTCCAAAGGTCTTGGGAAGGGGAGCACATGGGGACTCAGCAGAAGAGGTGGCTCACCTCTGCCATCCTAGGGTTCCAGCCACCGTGGCCTTCCTGCATGTCTCTTAGAACATCTGTGTCCAGAAGACACTTGACCTTGTCTCCACGCTGGAAGGGCTGGCCATCAGCACTCACCCTGCGCTGCAGCTCTGCTGGCTTGCCTGGGGGAGGGTGGCAGGCTAGGCCTCGGGAAGCAACCTGCACCCCCAACAGGACATGCCAGGGTACTATGGGTATAGCCAGGGCAGGAGAGGAGAGCAGCTGGCATCAGAGCCGGCCCCATACCAAGCTTCGGGAGGTGCTCCTTGTAGTAGAAGCCGCCAGCTGCCTCACCAACACACTTGAGGTCCACCTTGCCCTTGTGGCCAACACGGTACACATTGGTAGTTCCATCTGCCCATGTCACACTGGCTACACTTCGGCCTGTCTCCACATCCCAGCCACGGATGTCCACCACACGACCTGTCTTCCCTTCCCCTCCTGGGAAAACAACATGCACACCAGCAGGCTAAGAGTGTGCCTCAAGGCTGAGCTATAACCAGCTTCACCTCCCTCTCTCTCTCCAGACACCACTCACCATCTTGTGAGCCCCATTCCCAGTCAGGACCTCGGACCACCTTTGCTCCCTGAAAGATGCCCCTTAGTGGCACTCGAGGGAGGCCCTGCCGGGGACTCAACGTGACCCTGTAAGAGAATGAATCCTGAGCCATGCAGAGTGATGGGATGGTCATATCTTGCACTAGCCATCGTGCCCCTCTACCCTAAAGGTGTCTGTCTAGATCCATAGGATAAGTATTCTGGATTCCTGGCCAAAATACTGCCCTTGAATGGCCTTCCTAGTAGCCCTCCACATCTTGGAAAAGGGAACAAACTCCTCAATGTCTCTGGGCTCGGAGACCTTCACCAATACCAGGCTAGGAAGGGACCTGAGATGACTCTCGAAGCAGTCTACGTGATTAGTTCATGTCTGCTGCTTTTAAGGCCCAGAGGAATTAAAACTTATCTGACTACCAGCGCAGACCTTATGGTGGCCAGAAGAGGTAACCTATACTGTACTTCTCCCCACATAGACAAAAGATCAAGGAGATGCAGAGACTAAAGGATGGCACCTGAGAGCCTTCTCAAGTCAATCCAGAGGCCTGTCTCCCATCCTTATCTCTCTGCACCAGGCCAGGGCCACTCCCAGCTGTACCTGTGTGCTGGCACCCAGGATGAGCTGCCCAATGACAAGCCTCCCTGCCAGGCCTGGCACCACCAGGGGATGCTGTATGCTGCAACAGCCGTTACTATCTAGGTAGCTAATAACAGGCCACCTGCCTTCAGTGCCCACGCTGCAGCTGCCCGGCTCTACGGGTGAGGTGGCAGAGGAAGTCCCATCACAGCACCCACCTTACAAAGTGCATAGAGGACCGCTTCCGTGAGAAATGGGGGAGTGCCATTCTCAGAGCTCTAGAACAACCTGACCCTGGCTATTCCGAGAGGAAATGGTGCAGGGTGGATTCGCTGAGCACGTTTGGCAGAGTCCAGGCCTGGCTGGACGCCAAAGGCACCAGTCAGCAGGCCCTGCCCTGGGGAGGCAGGCCATAGCCTGGGGAACTCACGGGCGAGAGTGGGAGGTCTCAAAGCGCTCAAAGGCATGGGTAAGGTCATGTTTGTTGTGCATGTAGCACTGCGTGCAGAGGTCATAGTCGAAGCAGACGCGGCACTTCCAACGCATGCCACGCAGTCCATGTTTCTTGCAGCAGTCACAGATGATGTTGGGGTGACGGATACCTAGGTGTTGGGTGGAATAAGTGAGGGCCTGCTGGTGTCCTGTCACCTGGCCAGCCCCACCCATAGCTGGGCGTCACCACACACCGATTTGGGCGTTGTCGTAGAGCAGCAGGTCATGGGCACCTTGGTAGCCAGCTCGGTAGTTGGTGCGTGTGCCCTGGTCCCACTGGACGACAACTGTACGGTCGGGGGTCGAGGGGCTGCCATGGCGTCCAAGCCCCACCACAGTGCCCACACCGCCCTCACCTCCATCCTGCTGGCCCCACTTCCAGTCCATTCCGCGTACCACACGCATGCCCACCTGCACGCCTGCATGGGGGTCCAGGTCCATGGTGAGTGGGGCTGTTCAAGAACCTACAGCAGAAAGCACCCTCAGTCTGTGTCAAAATGTCATGTGTCGGGCTAGTCATAGGATACATGTTGAGATGGCCATCAGGGAGAGGAGGATGGGTCAGGAGCAGAGAAAACAAAGCCAAAAAAACAAAGAAAGGACAACAGGGGCCTGGGAAAGCATAGGCCTACCGGTCAGGACCAGAGGGGGCCAGAAGGGAAAGTGCTGGCAGTAGAACAAAGCTGTAGACGTGGAAGGGGCAGTAGCCAAATGCAAGATGCCCACTGCAGTGACTCCATGAAAACCTCCACTACCAGAAGGAAGGGGCTGAGACTGGGAACACCGTAAGTGAACACGCCAGAATGACCAGACACGGAACTTAGCACAGTGGCCACAGGGTAGTGGATCTGCTTCAGAGAGTCTGCGTGTGACTCTCCATCAGCTCCGTCAGTATAAGTATACTTTAAAACTAGAGTTGGACATGATGATGCACTCAGGAGGCAGAGGTAAAAGGATCTGAGTTCAAGACCAACCTCGTCTACACAATGAGTTAAGGCTACATAAAGAGAACCTGTTTACAAAAAATTAATTACCAGGCGTGGTGGCACGCCTTTAGTCCCAGCACTTGGGAGGCCGAGGCAGGTGAATCTCTATGAGTTCAAGGCAGGCCTGGTCTACACAGAGAAACCCATCTCAAAAAATACTTTTTAATTAAGACTAAAACTAACAGATGTATATTGTAGACATCCAAAACTGTGTTTCTGTGCAGACTCAAGTAAAGAGCTGATGTTCAATAAGACACCATAAAGCAACTGGACAGCAGGCCATCATCTATCTCATTGTGGCCTTCCAATTAAATAGAGGTTTGTGAAAGTCAATGGCGGAAGATGCTCACAGCATACAATCCACAGGGAACCACCACAAGTGTACATGAAAATGATGACAACTTAAAAATGGGCAAGACACTGAAACACACACGACAGAACACCCACTACACATGGAATGTCGTCACCAGAACACTGGCCACAGGCAGGAGGAGGTCCTCTGGCCCACATTTCAGAGCACAGTGCAGTAAAGTCATACAACACTTTAGGGACTTCTTTGGAGCAGCGTAACCACAGAAGCACCTGCCCTGCATTTTCCATGTTGAACTGGGCCCTGCAGTATCCAGTGCCCAAGAGAACATAAACCCACCTTGGTATATGGGGCACCAGAACAAAACTGATGACATGGACGGGCAAAGTATAGCCAAAGTAACCAAAGGTAAAAGTGCCCGCTAGGATGACTCTGTTCACAGAAGTTTAATAAATGGACAGGCGTGGCACATGCCCTTAATCCCAGCACTTGGAAGGCAGAGGCAGGCCGATCTCTGTGAGTTCAAGGCCAGCCTGATCTACAGAAGGAGTTCCAGGAGGTTCTCCAAAGCTACAAAGAGAAACCCTGTCTCAAAAAAAAAAAAAAATGGACAGGCAAATGATCAGGGATCATGGTGCCTGCCACCCCAAACTTTAGGTTGCGTTTCTTGTGGTCTGAATACTCTATATTGTACTAACATGAAATAAAATCTACAAGGTCCTTCCCAGACTCCTGCTTCAGCCTTCACCAGGCACACAAATGGATTTGAAAGACAGAGAATCTGACCTGGGCTCCTGCGCTATGTATGACAAGTCACTTCTACTTCACCCCACTTAAGTGGCAAGACCTGAAGCAGGGGGAAGGAGTGCGGGACTGCCTAGAATGAACAGCAGCTGTCCTGGGCCCTGTCAACTTCAGCCAGGTCCACTGGCCAGATCAAGGCGAAGTGAGCAAAGCACACACCAGCATTCCACCTGGACCTCTTCCAGGATCTCTGTCCTTGCCCCAGACTGGCAGCCTCCTGGCCTGCCCAGGCCAAGAAACATTCCCCACTAGGACCACAGCAAAAGCAGATGGACACATTCACCTGGCTCAGAGTCTACGAAGTCTTTCCAAACAGCTGGTCTCTGCGTTTTCAGAGGATCCCCTTCATCTGTCCAGGGACCTTGTCTGTCCTCTCTTTGGCTCACTCTTCTCCAGAGTGCCAGCTAAAATGTGGCACCAGGGCCTGATGCCAGGGTAAATCCTACCTTCTTCCTCTTTCCACAGAGGAGGGACAACCCACAAAGAGAATTCATGCTGGGAATGTCCAAACTCTTTGGTGCTAGAGAGCCCCAGACCAAGGGAGGGTCTTGTAGTCATGGCAACTGACTGCTCCTCTACTGTCTGTAGCCTCCCCGCCCACATCCTCTGTCACAGGAGTCTGTGGCCAGAACAGTCCTTTGCTACACTCAGGGGACTCTGATCAGGCACCTTCATCCACAAAGTCTTTGAGGACAGCTACCAAGTCCTTTCACTGCTATAGACCATGTCTAGTTAGACCCAGCCTTGCTAGAACCAACAATAAGTGAATAGCTAGGATGACTGAGACACAACACAGTAGCGAGAGCTTGTGCTGTGGTTTTGATGGCCCAGGTGGCCCCATGCACTCAAACACTGCATGCTCACTGTGAGTCAGACACTGGTGCCTCACTCTGAATTGCACAGGTGCAGAAAACAACAAACACAGTTCCACCTCCCCTCCCCCGTAACAGCCATGCCCGTACTACTAGAGGCTATCAGGAGGGAAATCCCCTTCCCTAGCCAAATAGCTCTTCACTGTGTGATATCCAAAGCTCCCACTTTGCCATCTTCTAGGCCCTTGCTGTGTGTGATTCAGATTCTCTCCATGTATATAGATCTCCTAAAAGTGCAAGCACTCCCAAGCTAGCCATGTCGATCACATGATTGAGTGGGGAAGACTGACCGTGGTCCTGGGCACATTGGTGGCACTGCTCTTCAGAGACAAAGGCTCTGCTTCTGCCAGGCTGCTGATCCCCATTGGAACCACATAAACCTTCCTTCCTGTCACCAGAGTTCATCATGGCTGGGAAGACATATTGAGAACACGGCATTCCCATTCCAACACCAACACACCTGTTTAGCCAGAGTGGGGCTTGTTACAAGAGAGCCTCAGGCTGGGCGCTGATGGCACTCGCCTTTAATCCCAGCACTCAGGGGGCAGAGGCAGGCAGATCTCTGTGAGTACAAGGCCAGCCTGGTCTACAAAGCTAATTCCAGAACAGGCTCCACAGCTACAGAAAATCCCTGTCTTGAAAAAAGAGAGAGAGAACCTCAAACTCCTAACAAAAGTGAGCAGACAGACTCAACTGGTAACTTTCTAGCAAGGAACACCCTGACAGCTACTCCCTGGACCTGGCTGCTCAGTGCTGAAATAAAGGGTAGAAAAGTCAGGCATGGTGGAGCACACTTTAATTCTTACAATTGGGCATCTAAGATAATAGACTCTCAAATTCAAACCTGCTCAGGGTGACATAGCAATACCTTATCTCAAAGGAGAGAGGGAGGGGTAGAGGAAAGGAAGAGAGGCAGAAGGAGGAGGCGGAAGAAACAGAGAAACAGATCATGTGGCTACTCTAGAGCTGTGTGGCATGCCTGTTTCTGAGACCAGCCTCTCAGCCTCAGCTTATCTACAGGCTGAAAGCTCCACTAAATAGTTAATGCTGGACCTTTCGCAAGACACGGAGTAGGGTGGGCTTCAAACATGACAACAAGCATACCCAGCCTTCAGGAGAATGGGCAGAGGGCACAGCTCAGATGGAGGGTATTCAACCAGGTCTAAGGAAACCAGGCTTTAACCAATGACTCCACATGGAGTTCTAGCCTGTCAGTGGCCTGGACTGACCTACATCTATATGACCACCATGCTTGATTAAGCAAAGCTCCCCTCTCACCACAACGGGGTGGCGTACAACTTTAATCCTAACATTTGGGAGACTCACTCTGAGTTCGAGGCTAGCTCGGTCTACAAAGTGAGTTCCAGGACAGCCAGAGCTATTAACACTAAGAAACCCTGTTTAAAAAAAACCAAAAAAACCAAAACCAAAAAACAAATAAACAGAAAACAAAATAAAGCAAAGCTCTACTGAGCCCTGGCCAGCGAACTTACAGCCTCAAGAGCTGTCCCCAGCCATCGAACTTACAGCCTCAAGAGCTGTCCCCAGCCAGCGAACTTACAGCCTCAAGAGCTGTCCCCAGCCAGCGGACTTACAGCCTCAAGAGCTGTCCCCAGCCAGCGGACTTACAGCCTCAAGAGCTGTCCCCAGCCAGCGGACTTACAGCCTCAAGAGCTGTCCCCAGCCAGCGGACTTACAGCCTCAAGAGCTGTCCCCAGCCAGCGGACTTACAGCCTCAAGAGCTGTCCCCAGTCAGCAGCCCTAGGGCACAGAGAGGGCTTTCTGTCCAGAACCACAGCCCTAGTACCTAAGGCTGCCCTGTGGAGCAAAATTGTGGGAACATAGGCAAGAGATTCAATACACAACTCCTTCCATAGTCTTGCCTATAACACTGAGGGTGTGAATACTATGGTGGCACGTGTGAACTGTAAACCTATGTTCACGCCCATTCCACTACTTGTACCCTGGAGGTCTTAAGGAAAGTCTGTGCTTTGGAGGCTGCACTCTCTCTCCATCTTTCACGGCATTATCTGACTGGGGTCTCCTTACCTGAGCTGGGCCTCTGGAAATGCCTCCCTAGGAACACAGTTATTACACAACCAGATAGGAGACAGGGTTCCTGGGCCTCAATAACAGCTTGACATAGCATTCTATGACACTAATAGAAGACCCAGTGGCTTCCCCTCCCCTCCCCCTCCAGGCATCCCTGCCTGGTCTCTGCATTATTGTCACCCTGCCATTAGTATCCCATTCCTTGACCTGTGACACCACTATCAGAGAACAGAAAAAGTTCACCAGGAGCTGTGGGGGGGTGAGTGGGCAACACAGAACAGAAGATGACAAAGATGAGATCTAAACAGACTGGGGGAAGGTCTCCATTTTGGATTCAGCTCTTGTTTTCATCCATCTGGGGAGGGAGGCTTCTTCTTTGACGGGTGAAGGAGCTTGTCTGCTTCATGATCAACAGAGAGCTAGGGGGCATGAGGCCACTTCAGAATCGAACGTTCCCACAAAGCTCTCATCCCTCGAGCTTACTAGGCCATTGACAAAGCACTACATGGCCCAGGGCAGGCAAGAGGGAAGCAGGCCTCTAGCACCAGGAGAGGATGAGAATCCACTGTGCCAAGTCTCTGCACAAGTCTAAGAAGTGGCCTGCATGCCTGAAGCTCCTTGTGCTTAGCTTAACCATCCTGCAAACCTCAGGTGAGCATATGCCCAGGGTGCCTGGAGACAGCAGTCCTTGATGCAGCGCAGGACCGGAGGCCTGCCTTGAAGATGGACAGCCCACCTCCTCTGGGATACATGTATCCTCAAGGGAACTTAACTACCACTGCCCCTTTCTGGACCTTCCTCCCTGCAGTGATAGCTAATCTTCGTGTCAATTTGACTACACCTGGAACTAACTGAAATCCAAGCAGTTGGGCACACCTATGAAGGATTTCTCTTAATTAAATCATTTGAAGTGGGAAGACCCACTCTTAATCTGGATCTTTTATGGGCTACACCTGCCTCTGCTCTTGCCTGCCTGCTCTTGATAACAATTCACTGGTATTAGAGCCCATTTCTTTATGATTCCAAATATACTAAACTAAACACCAGCTGAGACATCCAGCCTCATGGACAGAACAACTACTGGATTCTCGGACTTTTCCATTAAGAGGAAATCACTGTTGGACTAGTTAGATCACAGCCTGCAAGCTACTCTAATAAGTGCCATATGTATGTATGCATGTATGTATACATACATATATACATTTTTTTTCATTTTATCAGTTGTTTTCCTCTTGAGAACCTTCCCTCTGCCTCCCTTCCCCCATCTTCCTGCCCTAATTGACAAGGCTCTTGACAGAAGACAGTCCTGTGTGCCCCAAGTGTCCTGAAAGCTACCAAAGAAAGCAGTAGCCTTGCAGGAACCTTGGCCTTGTGTGTGCGGAGAGGATCTAAGGCTTAGCACAATACAGCTCCAAAACAGTCTAAGAGCTACAACAATTAAGGTCCAGGTGTACAGCCAGGAGGTGACACACGACTTTAATTACCAGTGCTCAGAGGCAGAGGCAGAGGCAGGCAGATCTCTGTGAGTTTGAATCCAGCCTGGTTTACAAGAGCTAGTTCCAGGACAGCTAGGGCTATACAGAGAAACCCTGTCTTGACAAACCAAAAAGAAAAAAAAAAAATCACCAAACTCTGATATACATCTTTCTTCAGGATGCTGAACACCACAGTGTGTTATGGGTACCACCATCATAGTAGGAAATTTACCTATAGAGTTAACTGACTTTTGCCTTTGTCAGAAATACTGGGTTCTGCCATCAGACAGAGCTACGTCCCTGGCAAGTATCCAAACACCCCTGGAGCTGTTGCTATAAATATTTAAAATTATAGTGGGGGATGTCAAAGTATGAGGACTTGATTGGTAAATATGCTTCAGCGGAAGTAGAACTCACCTTAGAACACAGAGAAGCCTCTAGTCAGCATCCCAGGCATTTAGTTGCTACTTCCTGGGCCACACATTTTCTCAGCCACCAAAACTTCCTGTGGAAAACCAGCAGCCATTGCCAATATAGAACACAGCAAACCAAGCAGGTAGGCAGGGGACCAGGCTGGGGAAAGACCATTTAGAGGCAGTTTTACATACAGTATTTAGTACCATGACCAGACAGAGATAATTGGGGCTGTTGTCACTACTAGTGTTCCTTCCTTTAACAAACAAACTTTTTTTTTAATGTATCCCAGGCTGGCCTGGAATTACTTTCAAGTGTGGGACACAACACCCAGACAGAATCGAACATCCCTTGGTAAGTTAGAAGTATCAGGACTGTGAAGGGGAATGCTGTCCCTTATTATGTGAGTATTTGATTGGGAAGTTCCACACAGCCATAAAAATTAAAACATCAAAGTTAGCAAATTGTTTTTATTTAGATGAATCGATACATGATACCGACCACTCGGGACAAGAGCTTATCTCCCTACACCTCTGGTGGTCCCTGAGGCACTACTGAATTGAAAATGTGTTCCAAAAACTGGCACATAAAGCCGGACCATGGTGGAGCATGCCTTTAATCCCAGGAATTGGGAATCGGAGGCCAGCCTAGTCTACTGTGCGAGTTCCAGGACAGCCAGGGCTGTTTCACAGAGAAACCCTGTCTGGAGGGGGGAAAAACTTGGTGCATCAGAGGCTCCTACTAGACAGGTGGACAGCCTAGGTGCCAGTAGAATCAAACAAAGTCAACCTAAGAGGCAGAGACCAGGAAATCAGTACCGCCCTGCATCCAGACATCTGCTGTGGGACACCCATTAAGGTTCAGGGGTACCGTGACTGCTAATCTTGGCCACCTAGCTGGAGAGCTCCAGGTACACTGCAGCTTGGGGCTCACCACGCTGCTTAGAGCTGACCTTGGGTGGGGGGATGACATTCAGATACTTGTTGCATCAGAAGCAACAGGCCAGAGAGGAACGTGAAGACAGGAGACCTTCTATAAGCAGGCAACCTTGCTGTGTCCCCAAGCCTGCTGCCTCATCAGGAGCCTTCCTGACACCTCTGCTTTTCTCATTGGTTCTGAACCCAGAGGAGGCAGGAAGGACGATTTCTCCCTGCCCAGTCCACTCAAGCACATTCAGAGACAAACACAAGCCCTAACATATCAGACGGCATTCACAAGGAGAACGAACCAAACTCAAAACTGTCAGGCCACAGCCGTCAAGAGCTCACCTGTCTGGAGGTCCAGTGTCCCCCACCCGCCTTGAGAATCGGGCAGGAACCCTGATGCTTGGAGATTTGGGATTGGCCTCCGCCGGGCTGACCTTCCGTGAGAGCCCCCGGAGATCCAACCCTGTGGCCAGGGCTGCGCACAGTTAACACCTGAGAAGGGACAGAGATCGCTGCTCGCTTTAAAAGACTCCCAGGGGTTCGGCGGCTGGGACCCGCAGCATCACCCCCACGCACCGGGAACGCGCACCGGGCACGCGCTGTGTCCACGCGAGAAAAACCTCAAGCCTGCTGCACGCAGGGGCCGGGGACGCCCGCGCAAGCCACAGCCCGGTCCTGCTGATCACGGCCCTCGGTCCCGCGCTGGGAGGACGCCCGACCCGGCCCCCCACTTGCCCGGAGTTCGGCCCTGGAATACCGGGCCCTGAGCAGCACAGAGGCTGACAGCGGATCCTCGGGTCGCCACAGAGGCGTCGGTTGCACCCCGACGTCCTCCGCCCCTCAACGGCGCCTGGCAAGGCCGCCTCTCTGGCCCCAACCCACCCGGCTGCCCCACCGACTACGGTCCCCGGCCGCCGCACAGACTGTCGGGAGCTGTAGTTTGCGGCGCCTGGCCGGCCTGGGGGCGGGGCAGGCAGCTCCCAGGAGGCCCTGCGCGTGACGCAAATTGCTTCGGGCTAGGAGGCGGCGTGAGCTCCCAGGAGACCGTTCGTGTTGCGTGTGCCTCGGGTCGGGCAGCAAGCGGGCTGGCAGCCGCGGTGTCCGTGCCTGGCGTGATCTCTGCTCGTCTAAAGGAGACACTGGAAATGCCCGCGCCCCGGCAAATCGGGACTCATTCGGAGAGAGAACGGGGTCGGGAAGAGGGTGCAACTGAGGAGGCTGGACGTGCAAAGTCGCGCCCGGAAGTGCGTCTGGGCGGAGCCCTAGTGGCACGGGTCTCTTGCAAAACGGGTTCCCAGGACGCTTTCCGTTGCCTTGGAGACAGAGGTTTAGAGTGACGTCTTGTCTCAAACGGGCAGGGCTTGCAGCGACCAGAGACATGGCGAAGACGCATCTATACTAACTTTGCTTAATTTTTGGGTGGTTTTGGTTTTTTTTTTTTTTTTTTTTTTTTTTTTTGGTGTTTTGAGACAAGGTCTCACTATGTAGCAGTGCTTGACCTGAAACTCTGTGTTGACCGGGCTGACCTCATACTCCCACCTGCCCCTGCCTCTGCCTCCTGCGTGCTGAAATTAAAGCCGTGCATCACCACACTTGATTTAACTTGTTTGTTTTCCGGCAGATCTGGGGCGAAGAGGTCAACTCGGATCAACTGAGCACTCCAACCCCACCCCTCTACTGATTTTAGTCCCTACAGATAAAAAGCAATCATCCTGGCCTTTGTGTTTATAAACAGTATACTGCCTTAGTTTACGCATCTTAGACAGTTATATGGAGTCTTCAGGCCATAACTTGGCTCTCCAACAACTCTCTTCGCACGCCGTGCACCCATGGGCAAGTTACCTCCACGCTTGTTCTGTCCCCTGCTCTGCGCTCCACGCATGGACACAATCCATTCCTCCAGTCTCGCTTTTTTCCTCTTTCTCATTTTGTGGGGTCAGATGCTCAAGCAAGAGTCTTTGTTTGCTAAGCCGTTTCACTGGCCTTTTTTATTTCGAGACAGTGTCTTACTCTTGCCCAGGTCGGCCTCGAACACTCATCTCTAAGCCTATTGTCTCAGCCTTTCAAGTACTGGGGTTTCTGGGCATGGGTCACCCCTTCTGGTTCCAGTCTTGGTTTGTCTCCTGTGTCAGCAGCTTTTGTTTGTGTGGGTGGTTGGCTGGGAAGCTACTTGGTTTTCGAGGCTGGGTCTCACTAACTAGCCTGAAATTTCAGTGGGAAAACCTGCTGAGGGAGGTCTATGACAGAAGTTAGAGCCCCCATCTCCTGTTTACAAGCTGGAGCAACTATAGGAAAGAAGAAGGGGCAGGGAAGGAGGCTGAGAAATCTGCTTTTTGGCCCTAGATTGGCTGTTGCTAGGACTGACCAAAGAAAGATTGACAAACAGTGAGTAAAACAGTGTCAGGTGGTCAGCAAACATCTCTTTCCGGCAGCCATCAAGCAGGCAGTAGCAAGAGGTTATTTTATTTCTGGAATGCTAATTACTGCAGCTCTGGGGAACTTGTCTCCAAAGTTAGCCAAAATGAGAGAACTTTTCAAAATGGTGTGGCCATGGCTAACCTAAGGTGGCATGGACCACGCGGCAATCATTGCTACTTGAAGTCCCAGCATTTCAACATTTCAGCAGACTACTTCTCCAGCACTTACCACGACCGCCCCCCCCCCAAGACAGGGTTTCTCTGTGGCTTTGGAGGAGGCTGTCCTGGAACTCGTTCTTATAGACCAGGCTGGTCTCGAACTCACAGAGATCCGCCTGCCTTTGCCTCCTGAGTGCTGGGATCAAAGGCATGCATCACCACCACCCACCTTAACTTTCATTTTTAATGATTCTCAATATCAATGCCTTTCCCTTTGGGAGATTTTGTGTGGGCTTTGGCAAAGGATAAAAGTGTGTACAATGGCTCTTTGGCCTCCAAGAGGGCAGCTGTTGCAGCATCCAGTCCATCCTGAGGATTTCAGTCAGTCATAAAATAAATGTTCTGGTTTCGAAAAATGAAAAAAAAAAATATGTACAATGGTAGCCTCTCCTTGAAAAAAAAAAAAAAAACCCTGCCACCCCAGGACCAGGAATTCCATTGTGCCCTTCTAATTGCACTAAGAACAGAAAAGTTAGATACGTTAGACACACCTGATCCCAAGGATGAAATGTCTACAATTCAGATCCAGAGCCTGAGGCCATTTCAGTCAAGAGTGCAGTTAATAGTGTAGAGAAGTCAGACTGGTATAATGGGAAAAGAGATCAGGAAATTCCCTTTGGGGAGCTTTATGAGGGGAACAGGCCCATATATAGAAAGAAGAAGAAATTGTAGTGTAGTGTCTGCTCTCCAGAAGTCCAAGGTCAGGCATATGGATTAGGTCTCCATTCCCTTGGGGGCTTGAGGAAAGTTCCTATAAACCAGTCATTCTTATCTCTAGCTAGAGAAACTGGTAGCCCTTCATTAGCATATAACTGGTGCCTGTCTTCAAGATCAATGTTAGATTCCTCAACCCCAGCCAGGTGTTGGTGGCTCACACCTTTAGTCCCAGCACTCAGGAGGCAGAGGCAGGCAGATCTCTGAGTTTGAGGCCAGCCTGGTCTATAGAGCAAGTTCCAGGACAGGCTCCAAAGCAATGCAGAGAAACCCTGCCTTGAAAAACAAAACCAAAAATAACAACAACAAAGATTTCTCAAGCCACACCCCAGCTCACATGCCCCCTTCCTCCCCTTTAATCCCAAATGCAGAAAAAGATGTAGTCTTGTGTCCCCCCACCCCCACCCCACACATTCTCTTTGGGACCTGACACCACCCTCACACCCTCATCCCACTGAAGCAGATCTCTGGCAATTAAAGGTGAAACCCAGAGTACTCTACCAAACTATACCCCTAGCTGCTTTCTAGTATTTTTTTTGTGCCTAGTTTTTTACTGATCAAAGGTGGCTAGTTTCCAGTGTTCCACTGTCTTCACCTCTCTGTAACCTTGTCCTGCAAACCGAATAATCCCTTTATCCCTGTCCTCCAACTTAGCTCATACAGCTACTTGGTAGGAGGTTTTCTCTACTGTCCTTGCTTCCTAACTCATGTTTTTGTTCCCTGGCTCCTGGAATCCATGCCACATTTCCTCTTGGTTTGCTCTATTTGTCTGAAGTAAGTCTTCTACTAACGGCCTGGGAGCAATGCATTTGTGAATGTTTGTTCATTCTGCTGGGGATACCCAGGCTCCCCTTCCTTGTGTGCTGGCTGTGGTCTCTCCATGCTGCTACTTCTTTTCTCTTGCAGGCTTGATAATTCAATCCAGGCCTGGACTGTGATCCACTTAAATTGTTGGCTGAATCAGTGGGAAGATAGAACTCATTGCTAAACAAATAGGAGCCAACCCTTGGCTTGAGCCAAAATCCTTAAACCCTCATTTGATGTTCCATTGGTATTGGGCTCTGAGCTCTGTCAACATATCTAGGTAGAACTCTGTTCCCCGTGGGCCTGAGGATCAGCTGCAGCACTGGGTCGCTCGATTCCCCTAATAGGTAGTTTGGAAGTTAAGGCTTCTTTGTTTGGAATCCCAATGTTATGCCCAGATCTCAGAACTCCCACCCCCACCCCAAAACCAACCAGGAGACGGAATCCCATATGTAAAAGCAAAGAACGTTTACTCAGGCTCAAGCTTGGACCCTCCATCTGTCCAACTCTGCGATTTTCAGGGTTCAAGACCATAATGGGCTGACATTTGTCTATCGGTGTCTTGGTGGAAGGGGATGGGTATGAGCTTAGGCTCAGGGACATCAGGTGATCCTATCTGCAATGGTTGGAACATTAGGCATTTCCTCTGGAATGTTAGGTACTTTCCCCTCAGGTGGTCTGTCCCTGGGTGGTGCCCAGGTGGTCCCAGCTCTTGGTCTCTCCTGGAGTCAAGTGTTGCCCCAGGGTAAACGGAAACTTCAGGCCTACTTTCCGTTTGGTCTCCACTGAGCCTTGGCAAAGCATTCATACACAAATAATAAAAAAAAATCTACAAAAAGAATCACTGACATTACAAGCACATCCCACTTATAAAGCTAGTCTCTTTTTTATTTCATGTCAGAGTCTTATACTGTATAAAATAATCATAATTAACCCTTTTTTTATTCACTGTATTTTATAGTTTGAACTTTGACCCAAGAATAAAGCTGCTATGAAACTAAGAAAAATAATTGAAATGGACTACATAATTGTACATGAATATTCATAGCAGCGTCATTAATAGTAAATAAAGATATGTTCTTCAACAATGAATGAGTGAACAGGTATGGTATATTCATACTACAGAAGAGTATGGCATGGAATGCTGTGGGATGGCATGCTTTGCAGTATGGCTCCTATGTGAAACACATTGACGAAAAGTCTCCTATTACATGACTCCTGCTATTGTCTGAGGATTAAAGTCCTTTCAAAATTCATATGCAGTCAGGCAGTGGTGGCACGAGCCTTTAATCCCAGAACTTGGGAGGCAGAGACAGGAGGATCTCTGTGAGTTTGAGGCCAGCCTGGTTTACAGAGTGAGTGCCAGGAGAGCCAGGGCTACACGGAGAAACCCTGTCCCTAAAAACCAAAACATAAGAAAAATTTAAAAAATCAAACTCTACATGCATTTCACCAAGCTGATGGTATGTAGGGGTGAGAAGATAGTACTTTGAGGATGTGATTAGTCCCAAGGTCTAAATTCTCATAATGGAATTAATTTCCTCATAAAGAGGTCTAGGGAGCTTGTTAGTCTCTTTGCCCTTGTGCCCTGTGAGGACACACAGAAGCATCTATGAAGAGAGATACCAACTAGGTATGGTGGTGCATGCCTTTCACCCCAGGACTTGGGAGGCAGAAGCATGAAGAATTTGTTAGTTTCTCTTGGTAGCTTTGGAGCCTGTCTTGGAATTTTCTCTGTAGACCAGGCTGGCCTTGAACTCACAGAGATCCTCCTGCCTCTGCATCCTGAGCACTGGTAATTAAAGGAGTGTACCACCATTGCCCAGCCAAGGTATCTGTTCACTACAAACAAAAACCACAGTGGAGAAACCTTGTGGCTCACAGAAATCAGCGCTAACACCACTGAGAAGACAGGCAAATGCCACCTTCCCACTGGGGGAGGCACGGCTCCAACATCAAGGACCATGACCTCTGCATGCAGGAGAAACATCAGACAACTCCCTCCGTGTTCAGGGATCGCCTGGATTAGGCAACCAGGGAAATAAGAAGAACCATAGTGGCTATATAGTAAGATTCAGTTCAAAATACAATACTGGCTGGGTGGTGATGGTGCATACTTTTGATTCCAGCACTCAGGAGGCAGAAGCAAGTGAGTTCGAGGCCAGCCTGGTCTACAAGAACTAGTTCCAGGACAGCTTCCAGAGCCACAAAGGAACCCTGTCTAGAAAAAGTACTACTACTACTGCTGCTGCTGCTGCTGATGATGATGATGATGATGATGATGATGATACAATATGTACCATGCTTATTAATGCACCACAACTATGACCATTAATCCCAGCACCATGTGGATCTCTATGAGTTCCAAATCATTCTGGTCTATTATAGAGTTCCATTCCAGCCAAGGCTATGTAATAAGAAAAAAAAAAAAGCAAGTTTATGTTTTGGAACTAGGATTAGCTGTGCACAATATGAAACTCCTCTCCCCATCCCCGACAAAGAACAGCAACCTTCATCCCGAGCCCAGCTAGGTAATACACTCTACATCCAGCAGGTGGTGTCTCAGCCCTACGGGGAGCAGTCTAAAAGATTTCAAAATTACTAACTTCATACAGGCTAACAGCCCGCAATTCTGAGTGCAAGGCTCTTGGGATCGAGTGCATATCCATATGCAAAAACCATATGTTTGAGGGCAAGTTTTGTAACAAATGATTGAAAACAAATCTGCCATCAAGAGAGTATTGCTGTGTTTCAGAGTACCCAAACATCCACACATACATTTCTCTGTAATATATAATTAGAGAAAAGGCCAGGGAACAGAGGGCTTGCATGATGACTATAAACTCGGGGCAAACAGACAACAAACAAACCTTTGCCTCCTGGTGGGCATAATTATCCATGTGAGGAAACATCTGTCAGTGACAGATATTGACAGATATTGACACTAATGAGGAGAGACTGTCCTAGGACACACTTTTACAACGTTTTATGTATGTGTGAACCAACCTTAAAAATATAATAAAATGTTGAAGAAATGAATGACTAGATAGAAGCCTCCCATTTTCAGTAACACGGTAAATATATAAATTAAAGATTTTTTTGTTTGTTTGTTTTTTTGGTTTTTCAAGACAGGGTTTCTCTGTATTGCTTTGGAGCCTGTTTTGGAACTAGCTTTGTACACCAGGCTTGCCTGGAACTCACAGAGATCCACCTGCCTCTGTCTCCCAAATGCTGGGACTAAAGGTGAGTGCCACCAACACCCAGCTAAATTGAAAGATCTTAAAGAAATAGGTTTTTTTTTTTTTAAGCTAAATAAAATTCAAAAGACATCTATTTATATTAATGGCTGAACTGACAAGGAGAAGAGTAACCTCCCAATGCAGAATGCCATGACTGTGAGACACAGGTTGAGACTGGGCACTGCAGGGAACGCATTAGAGGCAGCAAGGACAAAGAACAGGGCTGGTAGGATGAGGATGGCCTATCGTCAGAAAGAATTCTGTATTCTTTCTCATTTTTCTTTCTGGCAGGGCCCCAACGGTTTTTGGAATAACGAGTGAGTGAAATATGTGTATTTATCCATTCAACAATTCTGCATTTCATGACTGCAACTGGAGCTTGAGAGGCAGCTGAGGACGCAAGCGAACACAACAGACAGTTGTCTGACACACAGCCACTGGTGTGTGGCAACCCAAAAATGTCTGTGATGTCGATGAAGAATTCCAGAAGTGTTCATGTGAATGGAAAGACTGAGTCAGTAACTTGACAAATGTATCATGAGCTTTATTTTATTCATTTATTTTTTTCAGGGCAGGGTTTCCCTGTGTAACCTTGAAGCCTGTCCTGGAACTCTCGATGTAGACCAAGCTGGTCACGAACAAGGCGTGTGCCACCATCATCCGGCCTTATCATGAGTTTTAAATTTTGTCAAGTTTCTTATTATTGCTCCTGGTGTGTGGTCGATATGAGTATGTGGCAGGGGACAATCTTGTGGTGTCAGCTCTCCCTTTAAACCTTTACATGGGTTCTTAGGGTCACATCCGGGTTATCAGCTTGTTCGTGGAAAGCACTTTTACCAGAAGAGGTATTTCGGTAGCCCTATAGCAATAGGGTGAAGGGGAAATATATATCCAGAATTTTGTATTTTGGGTTTTGTTTTGTTGTCTTTTGTTTTGTTTTTCTCTACAAAAAAAAACTGTTTAAGTACTTTTCTTTGGGGGTTAAAAAAAAAAAATCATACCATAAAGCATTTCTAGGGCAGCAGGACATCGAGGCTCACACCTGAAATCTGAAATCCCAGCTTTCAGGAGGGTGAGGAAGGATTGTTGTGATTTCGAGGCCAGTTTAGACTACTGTGTACAATCTTGACTGAAGGGGAAAAAATCCAGGGCAAGATTCACAGAACCAACCACAGTGATCAGATGGGAGGTGATGGGCTCTGTAGTAATTTGAATGTGATTGACCCCATTAGCTCATAGAGAGAGATGCTACTGGGAGGTGTGGCCCTATTGAAGTAGGTGTGGCTGTGTTGAAGGAAGTGTGTCACTGTGGGGGCAGTTTTGAGGTCTCCCTGGCTTAAGCTTCTCTGAGTGCACTTGTTACATTCTAATCAAGAAGTAGCCAGCTCCAAGTCTGCCTGAACCACACCGTGCTCTCTCCAGGATGACAAAGAACTCAACTGCTGAACAGTAACCCACCAACCACCTCAATTAAATGTGTCTTTTTACAACAATAAAAACCCCGACTAAGACAGGCTTCCTTCTCAGGTCAGATGTACAGAAACGTCCCTGTACAAAAAAAAAAAAGTTCAAAAAAAAAATGTCTTAATAACCTCCCCACCTCTGCTGGGTACTGGTGACGAATGTCTTTAATCCCAGCACTTGGGAGGCAGAGGCAGGCAAATCTCTGTGAGTTCAAGGCCAGACTGGTCTACAGATCTAGTTCTAGGATAGGCTCCAAAGCAATACAGAGAAACCCTGACTAGAAAAACAAAACCAAAAACCAAAACCAAAACCAAAAACAATCCCCCACCAAAGGCTGGAGAGATACTTCAAAGGTTAAGAGCATTGGCTGTTCTTCTAGAGGTCCTGAGTTCAATTTCAAGCAACCACATGGCTACTTATAACCATCTATAATGAGATCTGATACCCTCTTATGGTGTGCAGGCATACACAAAGATAGAATAAATCTTTTTTTAAAAATCTCCCACTGGTGGGGCTGGAGAGATGGCTCAGAGGTTAAGAGCACCGGCTGATCTTCCAGAGGTCCTGAGTCCAATTCCCAGCACCCACATGGTGGCTCACAACCATCTGTAATGATATCTGGTGCCCTCTTCTAGCGTGTAGATATACGTACAGGCAGAACACTGTATGCATAATAAACAAATAAATCTCTTTTTAAAAATCTCATAGTGGCTGGGGCGGGGTGGCCCACGCCTTTAATCCCACCACTCAGGAGGCAGAGGTAGGCAGATCTCTATGGGTTTGAGTACAGCCTGGTCTATAGAGCTAGTTCCAGGACAACCAAGGCTACACAAAGAAACTCTGTCTCAAAACAAAACAAAACCCCTCCCACTGTTATATGGCAGACTTTTCACACAGTCACGCACACTCAATCATAAATAACCACTCTTGACACTGTCACACCAACTGGCATGTATGGCCCTGCACTTGCATTGTGAGGTATGCACGATCCTCTCCTGAGCAGCACTTTTCTTTTGTCATTGTGAGGTATGCACGATCCTCTCCCGAGCAGCACTTTTGTGCTTCCTTTCCATCATCCTCAATAGCAACTTCTGTAACCACAGGAACTAGCTCACAGGGAGGAGACCCTTCAGACCCAGCAGTAGCTTTATTTCTCCAAGGCTTACAAGTAAAAGAATAGTGTCTTCAACAAAAGGATCTCACCATTCAGTTCTATAATGCAACCAATAACTATGGTGGCAAATAACCTTTAACTTGGGGGCTTCTCTAGGGCTTCCGTGGCGACCGAACTCTTGAGAGTGACCCACCTCTGTCACTGAGGGTGTCAGTCAATAACCTTAATGGTTAATTTTTGCCTTGTTTACTCTTTGTGAATGAATGCCTCATGCTTACCCCTTCAGGTGCACACACGTCTCTCCAAATTTGCAAAGCACTCAGAAGTTGGCATTGTGTCATCGTCACAACATAATCTTTTTCCAGAGGAGGGGTAGGACAAGGTACTATCTTGAACCACCACCCCATAGCAAATAATGGGGTTACAAAGATAACTCTATTAAATCATTCTGAAAGCCCACTGTCATCTGTTTTGAGCAAGTGTAAAGTTGAACATAAGCAAGGTCTAAGACAGCAGGGAGAGGTTCCATCTACTACAGATCAATGTTGGGTACAATTAATTAGCTCTCTGTAGTCCTGTCTCTCTCTGAGCCATTCTACCTCCACGCCTTAGAGTCCTTCCTTAGAGCCTGCCTCCCTGTATTTCTCCATCTCTGATGAACTTGGTGGGGCTGAATCAACCTGCTCTGCCTAACATCAAGGAGGAATATGGTCCCACCTACTCCTGCTCCATCTGCTGGTCCCCTTAACCCAAGAGGCACCCCTTCTTGCAGGCAAATGTTTCCATTTAGAGGGAATGTTTTGCAATTTGGAGGCACATGCCGTAAAACACCCATACCACACACAAAAACAAAACAGAACACCGAAATCTTTCACTCTCCATTTGGCTGGAGACTATAGAGACCTGGGTATGTCCCGGTCCTGGCCTCATGAAAGCTGCTGGCAACAAAGGGACCAAACACTGTCCCCTGGCAGACAGTAGGCTACTAGGTACCAAAACTGAGGCTTCCTAGCTAAGTTTCAAGAGGGCAAAGCTGTAGAGCTCCAAGCTACCCAAGAGTCAAGAGAGGGTGGAGTAGAAATTGCCATAACAGGAATGAGGGATGGTGCTACGGTGTTTGTCTTCCACACCAGGAATGGAAAAGCTGACATAATTACACACACAGCAGGAATGATAACACTGGATGGTTTTTGGCAGTACATTTGGATATGTAAACAAAATGGAAAAATTCCTAGGATCTCAGCAGACTAAATCATTAAAGTGAACAGAGATAAAATGGACAGGGGTCAGTAGAGTTTCAGATGCCTTGAACCCAGGCACACTCACTATGCTGGACAGCTAAGCTAGTGCCAACTAGCTAATCCCACATAAGCCAGAAAGCCATGGTGACAGTTATGGCACACACTGGCTCCTTACCTCCCTAGTGGGTTTTGGTGTCCACAGGCTTCATAAAGAGTCATAAGAGCAGGGATGAAACAAACAACCTGGCTGGCTTTTTTTAACTTTATTTTTTCTTTTTTTTGGGTGGGGAGAGGGGATTTGGGGTGAGGGGGAGTTTAAGACAAGTTTTTCTGTGTAACAGCCCTGGTTGTCCTGAAACTCACTGTGTAGACCAGGCTGGTCTTGAACTCAAGAGATCTGTCTGCCTCTGCCTCCCGAGTGCTGGGACTTAAGGCATGAGCCATCACCATCAGTGCCCAGCCCAGCTCTATGCCTTCTTGTTGATTACTGGGGACATCATATGAGGATTCTTCTTTGTCCAATGTCCTTGCTCAACATATGTCCACTTTTAGGTAAAAAGCTGACACCTTGCCCAAGGCAACCTAATAGGTTTGGGCAAAAGGGAAAATGGAGAGGCACGGGAAGGGGACAGGCAACAGAAACCCCCAGTGATGCCTGGCTCTACTCTCTGTACCAAGTGATATGAGCTGGCTGAGATGGCCCTCTGGGCTCCATTATCATCCTTTATCCTGCCATCTGCACTAGGGAGTCAAGTGGGTTCCCCAGTTGCCTGAGGACCTCCAACAGGGCCCCTCCTCTTAAAGTTCTATCGTCTTCTGATATCACCACCTTGGAGACCAAGCTTTTAGTACAGGGAAAGCTTTTGACACCTAAATGAGGGCAGGGACCCAGGTAGCTGAGGTGTCGACACCCTGCTTTCCAGATAAGAAACCAGAAGTCTTGGGGGTGAGGCAGGAGCTTCCACCCTGCTAGTCACAGTACCTGGAAGATGCATGGAAACTTATTAAGTATGAAAGTTTAGCCTTAGCTTAGGTGTTGTATCAGTTCACGCAGCCTGTGGAAGAATCAGAGTTACTCTGGGATGAATTTTAGCCTTCATGGCCACAGGGGAGTCAGCCTCTGGTGGACTGACTGACTGTAGCTTTGCAAAAGACTCTTTTATTGTTAGATAATTTGCAGCATAGCAAGTCAATTTCCACATACCTTATCTGGAGCTCCCCATCAAGACAAATGCCACAGGACATCTCAGTTTTCTATTTTATTTATTTATTTTTTTCTTTCTATTTTTGAGACAGGGTTTCTCTGTGGCTTTGGAAACTGTCCTGGAACTAGCTCCGGAACGAGGCTTGTCTTGAACTCACAGAGCTCTGACTGCCTCTGCCTCCCAAGTGCTGGATCAAAGGCTTGTACCACCACTGCCTGGCTGACATCTGAATTTTCTGAGTTGTCCTATAACCAAGTTTTTACATTGGCTTTTTTTTATTTTATGTATATGAGTGCTCCATCTGCAGGTATGCCTTTATTCCAGAAGAGGGCACCAGCTTTCATTACAGATGGTTGTGAGCCACTAATGACAAAGTATTTAAAGATACAGGGCTGTGGAGGGCATTTTATACTCAAGTCATATTACCCTATTGACTGGAACACTGGAAGGATAGTCATCCTCAGGCCACTGTTTTATTTTTATTTTGGTGTGTGTGTGTGTGTGTGTGTGTGTGTGTGTGTGTGTGTGTGTGTGTGTGTACTGGGCTTACAGGTAGTGGCTGTCTGGCAACAGATACTGGGAACTGAACTTGGCTCCTCTTCCAGAACAGTACAAGCTCTTCACCTCCAGGCCATCTTTCCAGACTCTCACTGGATTTCTTGAAGGCAAAAAACAAGCGGCAGCCTGCAAATAGTCTAGCAGGCATAATCTCACTGACAACAGCAAATTCTGGGGGTGCTAGTCATTGTCACAGTGAGGCCAGCCTGGCATAGCAGGACTATAGTCCTGGCCTTAGTCTACACAGGGTCCTCAGTGCTCTGCCTGTTGGCCAGAGGGATAGGGCTCTTCCTGCCACTTGTAGCCTTATGCTGGTCCTGAGGTCTTTGGGGAAGTAATGCCTCCACTCACTTGGTGATAACTCAGTAAGCTCACCTGGCAGACATGGGATTGGGCTGGCTAGTTTTATGTCAACTTGACATAAACTATAGTCATTAGAGAGGAGGAAGCCTCAATTGAGAAAATGCCTCCTTAAGACTGGGCTGCAGGGAAGCCTGTAAGCATTTCTTAATTAGGGATTGATATGGGAGAGCCTAGCCCATTGTAGTCCTGAGTTCTATAAGAAAGAAGAATGAAGCTGGGGTTGAGGGGTAGAGGGTGCACACATTCGGAAGGCCAAGGCAGGTATATCCCCAAGTTTGAGGCCAGTCTGGACTAAAGTTCCAGGACAGCCAGTGTGACACAGAGAAACCATGTCTAGAAGGAAAAAAAAAGGAAGAAAAGGAAGGAAGGAAGGAAGGAAGGAAGGAAGGAAGGAAGGAAGAGAAAGCAGGCAGGCTGAGTAAGCCATGGGGACCACGGGAAGGAAGCCATGGCTTCTGAATCATCTCTTGCCTCTACATTCCTGCGTTGCTTGATTTCTTGCCCTGACCTCCTTTGATGATGAACTGTGATGTGGAAGTGTAAGCCAAATAAACCCTTTCCTCCCACCCCAATTTGCTCTGGTCATGGTGTTGTTTTAGTAACAATAGAGCAATAGTAACTCTAAGACAGAAGTGGTACCAGGATAGTGTGATGGGGGGATGTCTTTCTGTATATCTGTTTCTCTTATTGATTGGTGAATAAAACACTGATTGGCTAGGCAGAAAGACAGGTGGGACCAGGGGAGGAGGAGAATGCTGGGGAACAGGTGCAGTAGAGATGCCATGCTGCCGAAAGAGTAACCTGGGGGATGACGGGTAAGCCACAGTCTCGTGACAATACGTAGATTAACAGGTATGGGTTAAGAATTAGAGAGAGCTAACCAATAAGAAGCCCAAGCCATCCTCCAACAGTTTCATAATTAATATAGCATCCGTGTGTTTATTTGGGTCACATCGGTGGTGGGACCTGGTAGGACAAGATTCTCCAGCAACAATAGTGGGGTATTGTTGTGACTTTTGAGGAGTATTGTGGAAGGACTTTGTAACCTTGGGCTAGAAAAGCCATTGAGTGTTGAGAGCTCAGTGAGCTTCTCTGTAGGAGCTTAGGAGATAAGAATGTTGGGAGCAAGGCATAGCTTGTGAAGTTTCAGAGAGAAGTTTAAAACTCTGTCAGGGCCATTTGTTACTTTGAATTAAGATTCTGTGGTGGTTTGAACAGGATGACCCCCACAGGCTCATATGTTTGAATGCTTAGTCATCAAGGAGTGGCACCACTTGAGAAGGATTAAGAGGTATGGTTTTAGCCTGGTGGTGGTGGCACACGCCTTTGATCCCAGCACTTGGGAGGCAGAGGCAGGAGAGATTGAGACCAGCCTGGTCTACAAGAGCTCCAAAGTCACAGAGAAAAACAAAAACAAAAAAAGAGCTATGGTCTTTTTGGAGTAGGTGTGGCCTTACTGGAGGAAGTGTATCCCTGGGGATGGGTTTTGAGTCTTCAAAGTCCAAGCCAGGCAGGACCAGTGGCTCTCTTTGCAACTGCCTGTGGATCTTGATGTAGAACTCAGCTACCTCTCCAGCTCTCCAGCACCATGTCTGCCTGCACGCTGCCATGCTTCCTGCTATGATGATAATGGGCTAAACCTCTGGAACTGTAAGCCAGCCCATTCACAATTCACATGTTTTCTTTTTCTCTCCTTTTTTTTTTTTTTTTTTTTTTTTTTTGTTGTTGTAGACCAGGCTGAGAGATCCACCTGCCTCTGCCTCCAGAGTGCTGGGATCAAAGGTGTGTGCCACCACTACCCGGTTCACAAGTTTTCATTTTAAGAGTTGCTATGATTAAAAAAAAAGTTGCTATGATCATGGTGTCTTTTCCTAGCTATAGAAACCTTAACTATGGACACTCAGCTACCTTGGAACTTGCCGTGTAGACTAAGCTAATCTTGCACTCCTGGCTCTGAGATTATAGATATGTACCACTATATCTGGCCAATGAATGTAACTTAAAATAACTTTTGAAACTGACCAGGGCGTTACTGTGTAGTCAAGGCTAGCCTTGAACTTAGAATAGTGGCTGCTTTAGCTTCTCAAGATGGCTCAACAGTTAAAGACTTGCCCCCAAAGCCAGAGAACCTGAGTTCATTTCCTGAAAGTTACATCATGGAAGGAGAAAACCAATTCCTACAAGATGTTCTCTAACTTCTACACATGCACTGTGGCTTGCATGAGCACACGCGATATATGTAATTAAGAAAATGTACAAACACAGCCAGGCGTTGGTGGCACACACCTTTAATCCCAGCACTAGCAAGAGGCAGAGGCAGGTGGATCTCTGTGAGTTTGAAGCCAGCCTGGTCTACAGAGCAAGTTCCAGGACAGGCTCTGAAAGCAATACAGAGAAACCCTGTCTGGAAAAAGAAAGGAAGGAAGGAAGGAAGGAAGGAAGGAAGGAAGGAAGGAAGGGAGGGAGGGAGGGAGGGAGAGATAGAGAGAGGGGGGGGAATAATAGGAGACATAAGGAACAATGAATAGCTTCCTTTGCTCCAATGGCAGCCAGTAGATGTGGCTTTGTCCTTCATTAGTTCCTTGACCCTCACCCATTGCCTCTTACCCAGAATCCAGTACTGGTGCTAAATTTGTGTCCACAGCTCATACCCAGATCCCCAGTGTGACCTAGAATGGATCAGCTTCTTCTGTAGGGTCTGCAGCTGAGAACACCAAGGAAAACATCTGTCAGCACCCCCATGTTTGCTCTCTCCCCGTGATGACTGTGAATTCCAGCACATGGGCTTGCGTCATTGAGGCTACATCCAGACACTTAGAGGACGCACACGTGCTAGATTTCTCGCATATGTTTTTTTTTTTTTTTTGTTTTCTTTTTGATCAGCTATTGCCTTGATAACTTTATAGCTACAGAAGCTGACATTGGTGTAATCAACTTTTTTCCCACCAGCTTCATAACAATTTTAACGTGAAAGCCAGGCCCAAGTCTCCTGCCAACCCCAGGTCAGGGAAAGGTCAGCCCCATCCAAACTCCTCCTAGCCTGAGAAAGAGGGTACCCGGAGGGAAATGGAGTTACTGCTACCAGAAGTGGAAAGGATCCTGGGGGTAGTCAGCCGCCACTCCATACCCCCACAACAGCCTCAGTATCCTGCAGGACCTTGTGTTTTGGTCTCAACTTCCACAGTTTGTGTTAATCCTCCTCCGTCTGTCTCACCCAACCCATGATGTACTTTCTGGGCACCCTGCCTGTGATGGGCTCCTTTACCTCTGCGTTCCAGCAGCACTACCTAGGAGGTTGGCTGAAGCCCAAAGAGGAAGCCACCTGTTCCAGCCTGTTTCCCACTGTGCTCTTTGCAGAGTGGTGTTTGTGCTGATCGGTACTCTTGTGAGCAGGGACCTGGAAAGCTGTAACAAGGAAATCTTGTGTAGAGGTATGAACATAGCTCCCAATAGGGCCCAAGCTCCCACTATTCTTGCAGGGTCCAATGGCACGGTTTTGGCTGCAGTGCTTCAACAGAGCTAAGTCCTAAGACTGTGCTGCCGTAGGACCAGGGAATATGCTACTTCAGCTGGGGGCAAGCTGCAGGAACGGGAGTGGGCCAGCATGGGATGAGGTGGTGCTGGGCTCCTTGTGGTCTCTAGGGACGACATGGCTCTCCTTTCCTTGCTCTGTTGGCTTAGAATATTTGGGTGAGAAGTAGGGCCTCCTGTTGCCAGCTTTCTCTGATGCTGCTGTGGCTTGGCAGACATTGCATAGGAATCGCCTTCCCCTGCCTTTGTCTTCTCTTTGTTCCTAGCTGGAAAGACACCATGGATAGAATTATCCAGGCAGGATATAACAAAATCCTCATGCCCACGGCCAGCCCGAACCTAGAAGAGAGAGAGAGCGCATCTGGGAATCCGATCGAGTGCTGCCCTGACCAGGAAAGGAACAGTACTGGTGAGCAAGCCACTGGGTAGGCCCTCACCCTAGGACAAGCTTGAGGCCTGTAGGAAGTCAGATTGAGGCCAGAGCTCTGGGTATTGTGCTTTTTCACATCAGCCAAGTGTGTAACAAGGTGGACAGCTTGTCTTGCTCAGTGTTGTATTGCTGTGAAGAGACACCACGGCCAGGGCAGCTCTTATAAAAGAAGGCATTTAATGGGGGCTTGCTTACAGGTTCAGAGGTTTAGTCCATGAATCAGTTTGGTGGGTGGGACTTGGGCAGCATGCCAGTAGACACGGTGCTGGAGATATAGCAGAGAGTTCTGCAAGAGGGCACATAGGCAGCAGGGAGAGGACACTCAAAACCCACCCCTAGTGTTACACTTCCTCCAACAAGGCCACACCTCCTAATAGTGCCACTCCCTGTTGACCAAGCATTCAAATCTATGAGCCTGTGAGGTGGGGGGCCTTCCTATTCAAGCCACCACTCAGCTCCTCCTGCATCCACCTGACTCTAATTCCTGGTGTGGACTGAATTTGAACATCCAGCTCCCTTTGGTGCAAAGAGTCCACATTGTGTTGCCCCGCCCGCCCATTTTCTGTACCCTACACCAAGGTAAAGAGAAACTCCAGTTGCCTGTATTTCCAGCAGATACCTACGAGCCAACTGAATGAAGGGTCTGGGTGGTTCTGGACATGGCATGCAGGTCCCTGAGGTAACCATTATTTTCTAATTCCTTGAGAAATTCCTGGGCACTCCTACAATGATGAGGCAAGAGTCTGTGGTTTGCCCAGCCTAAGGGGAAGGTGGAAATGGGTGGTGGAGGGGGGAATACAACTCTCAAAACCTCTGTCCCCCACTGGAAGCAGAGGTCTCAGCAGATCCTATCAAGGTTCCTGCAAATTGGAGAGGCCTAGTGTTGTGACTGGGTCCCTCAGAGTTAGAGGTGAGATGCACTGGCTGGGTGGGAGGCTTCTGATAATGACCTCAGGCTGTTCCTCTAAGATGGGGACTGCTCCTGTTTTTCAGGGTGACTTAAGACAGAGGCTGGGAAAGGGCTCTGTGAGTGTGTGGGAAAGGTCCGACCCAGTGAACACTGCAGCCCACCTAGGCCCTCTTTTTCCTTTCCCAGCTAAGGTCACCTGGGAGGTGTCATAAGGGAGTCAGAATCCAAAGGACATTTGCCTGAGACCCTCCTCACCTCCCTGCCCTTGACAGCAGAGTTTTCAGTACTAGGGGGCTCTGGCTCCACCCCTTGTTAGGGCGGGCAGGCTGAGCCGGGTTTCTGTGGCCCTGAAAGCTGTGGGTGTTGGTGACCTGTGAAGGGCAGGACCTGGGCCCCGGCGTGTTGCCTTCCTTCCCTCCCCTCTGGAACAGCATGGCCGTTGCACAAACTCGGTTGTTTCTGTTTGGTTGTTCTGTGTTTTTGAAACTGGTATGAAGTTTGCAAAGTAGTCAAGGATGGCCTTGACCTTCCTGATCCATTCTCCCAAGAACTGGGATTACAGGTTTATGTCACTCACTGTAACCTCGCTGGTGTGCTTGTTTTACTTTTTATCTTGTTTTCATTTTGACGATCTCACTAAATTATCCAGGTTGGCCTTGAATTTGTTTGGTAGCCCAGGAAGCCCTTTCTGTGTGTATGTGTGTGCCTGCCTGTCTGTCTGTCTCTGTCTCTCTCTCTCTCTTTCTCTCTGGTTTTTCAAGACAAAGTTTCTTTGTGTAGCTTTGGAGCCTGTCCTGGAACTTGCTCTGTAGACCAGGCTGGCCTCGAACTCACAGAGATCAACCTGTGTCAGCCTCCTGAGTGCTGGGATTGGTAAATTCTCTCCTAAGCAGGCCTGCACCACCTGATTCAGGGTGGGCTTTTTGTGAGCATTTTTCTCCTTCCTTCCTTACTGCCTGCCTGCCTGCCTGCCTGCCTGCCTGCCTGCCTGTCTTTCTTTCTTTGTTTTGTTTTTCGAGACAGAGTTTCTCTGTGTAGCTTTGGAGCCTGTCCTGGCACTCACTCTGTAGACCAGACGGGACTCGAACTCACAAAGATCCGCCTGCCTCTGTGATTAAAGGTGTGTGCCACCAACGCCCAGCTGGGCATTTCTTTTTCCAGTCCTGACCCTCTTCACGAGCCAAAGAAGGGAAGGAAAACTGACACAGAAGGCCGGTCCGACCTGCACCTTCTCTTTATGTGTGCAGTTAATCAATTTTTACCAATACTTCCCTCCCTAGTAGATGCCAACATTTCAGTCATTTTGCCTATCCCCCTTGGTCAGAGCGCACGGGACCCTCTTGCTGGTCACGAGGAGCCAGAATCGGGTAGAGGGACCGTCCATCAAGGGTCCTTATCAATTGTGGCAAGGGCTTGTCCTAGGGCCACTGCGCACCACCTGTCCACAGTAGGCATACTCTTGCGCCGTGGGATGCGGCCCACAGAGGGTTAAGGGGGCGGGACGTGGGACAGCCCCGCCTCTGCCGCTGGGTCCGAGCGCGCACTGGGCGTGGGTGTGGGGCGGCTTGGAGCAAGTGGCGGGTGAGGGCCCTGCGTGGGGCGGGTTAGAGCAAGTGGCGGATGAGGGTCCTGCGCGGGGCCAGCGCGGCAGCGGCTGGCGCGGCGTGGCCCGCGTGACCCTCCGCCGCGCTAGCGAGCCCGCGCCCCGTTGCGCCGGCCCCGCCGCAGGATGCGCGCTCCGCCGCTGCTGCTGCTGCTGGCCGCCTGCGCCCCGCCCTCAGGCGCAACTGTGACCCCGACGCCGCCGGGCTGGGAGCCGGCCTCCGACGCGCCCTGGTGCCCCTACAAGGTGCTGTCCGAGGGCCCCGAGGCGGGCGGTGGGCGCCTGTGCTTTCGCAGCCCCGTTCGCGGCTTCCGCTGCCAGGAGCCCGGCTGCGTGACGCTAGACTCGGCGGGTGGTTCGCTGCGCGCCCACGTCCTGCGCAACCGCAGCGTGCTGCTGCAGTGGCGCCTGGCTCCGAGCGAGGCGCGCCGCGTGCGAGTCTTCGCGCTGAACTGCTCGTGGCGTGGCACCTACACGCGCTTCCCGTGCGATCGCGTGCTGTTGGGCGCCTCCTGCCGCGACTACCTGCTGCCCGATGTGCACGATAGCGTGCGTTACCGCTTGTGCCTGCAGCCGCTGCCGCTGCGCGCCGAGCTCGCCGCCGCCCAGCCAGAGCTCGCAGAGTGCGTGGAGTTCACCGCCGAACCGGCAGCTATGCAGGAGATCGTGGTGGCCATGACGGCGGTGGGCGGCTCCATCTGTGTCATGTTGGTGGTCATCTGCCTGTTGGTGGCTTACATCACCGAGAACCTCATGCACCCGACCTTCCGGCGACCCAGTCATCGAAGGCAGTCGTGAAGCGCAACGCGACCCGCCCACCTGGGTTCCACCTGCCCAAATGTGCTAAGACCCTAGGCCCTTTCCCCTGCTTACCTCTCATTCCCTCTCCCTCTTTGCGATGCTCATGGAGGGCCTAATGGAGACTAGCCCGTGCAGGGACCTTGTCATCATCCCACGACCTTGCTGGGTCTGCCTTCCAGACTCAGTTCTCAGACTGGCCAAGGGCCCCAGGCTAGAGTGTCAGCCGCATCCAGGGGTCTTCCCTGTCTCTAGAGGCCTTGTAGAGCCGGCCAGAATTTGCAGTCCCTCTGTCAAGAGCCACTGGCACCCAGGACCATCAACCCGAACTTTTGTCCTGTGCTAGGTTGTCAGAGCTTGGGGTGTGACCGTTGCTTGGTCACTATGTGCTTTGCAGGCAGGGAGGAATGACCTCTGGATCCTGTACCCACCCCACCTTACCCAGTGGGCTTAGGTTAGCTTTGTGCCTTAGTTTCTCTGGCCCGCTGCAGGAGCCACCCATTATCCCTCAGCAACTGTCCATGGGGATCTGTGGCCCTGTGACTGGCCGGCTTGTGCATGCTTCTGTCCAGAGCCCATCCTCGAGATTTTCAGGAGCCTGGGGCAGGGGTTCACAGGCCCTGTTTTGTCTTCCTATGTGGGTGTCCAAGAAGCCAAGAGCCATGATGTAGCTCAGCAGACTGGACTCAACGTCCAGCTGCTGCATCCGGGGGGCTGGGGATTCACCCTTCCCTTTCCCTTGTACTGCCTTGATTAGGACTTTCCCGGTGTGTGTGTGTGTGAGGGGGGGTCGGGAGGTCAGCTGAAGGGATCATGAGGGCGGAAGGAAAGCTGCCAGCCTCGTCCTCCAGCCAGACCCTTAACTGTGGTCTGGATCCCAAGCCTCAACCAACTTGAGACCTCAGTGGCCACGGTGCCACTTCAGTACCCCCTGTCCTTCTTACACTAAAGGGTAGAGAGCCTGAGGTCTGGCTGCAGTGATGTGGCCCCTCCATCTGCATGGGCAGAGGTTGGCAGACAAAGGCACCTGGCTGAGGTCGCCCGGCCTTCCATCTCGTGATTGGGCACTGGGAAAGAGTGAGGCATTTCCCCTGTCTTTGAGCCTGGCTGTTTCCCCTCCCACTCTCTCCCCAGCGACCTGAGCCTGGCTGGTAGTAGCATTTGTGCCCTACCTCTCTGTCTTTGCTCTGCCCGCACCCTGTGAGGCACTGGACAGTTGCCAGCATCTAAATGTCCATCACTCTCAGACCAAAAGCACTGTCTTGTGTATTTATTTGGGATGTCGGAGGGAAGGCTATGGGCGAGGGAAGGTTATGGGTGTGGATTCAGTTCCTCCAAGGGCTTCAAGCATTGGTTTCTCATGACAGTTTCTCTGTGGCTTTGGAGGCTGTCCTGGAACTCACTCTGTAGACCAGGCTGGCTTCGAACTCACAAAGAGAACTCACAAAGATCTGTCTGCCTCTGCCCCCCCCCCCAGTGCTGGATTAAAGGCGTGTGCCACCAACACCCGGCTGGGCCTCAAGCATTAGTCCAGTGGCTGGCCTTGAACGGTTTCCCAGTGGGCCTGGTATGGTGATCAGCTCCAGACAGTGTTCACTGGAATGCTGACTTTACAGTCTGGCAGAAGGACAGATGGTGTCCATAGTTTACTAGTCCACCCCCAGACCTTGGGAAAGCATCTTTTCCTAGGCCAGCCGTGTTGGGTGGGTGGTGGGTGGAGAGGTGGCACCATCAGTGGTTAGAAATAGCCTCAGCATACAATGATGACCCATTAGAACTGTCACAAGCAGCAGTTAGGTAGCTCTAAGAGAGGGTACCCTCCCCGTGGTGGGGCTTCCCTCTGCAGTGTTAGAATTGGGAATAGGATTTGTAGCCTGGGACTACTGAATGAACCACTCTCTCTCCCCACCTAGAATGTCCTTGGGACTCTTGTGCTCAGGGAGGAGCCAGCTCTGATGAGTGACTCATCTATAGGGTGGGAGGAGAAAGGTTGGGGGTGTAGTGGTGTGCCTAGACTCATCTGAGGGGTGGAGGACATAGCAGGTTGTCTAGACAGCCAGGGCAGAAATGGGAGGGGTTTGCAGTCCAGCTGCCTCCCACTTCTGTTCTTTGGGGACCTAGGCTGTACATGGGGTATATTCTGGTGTCTTCAGCCAGCTTGGGCAGGAGTTTGCACTCGGGAAGTGCCCTATCTGAAGTACCTTAGTGTTCAACGTCTAGCTCCCTAGGCACAGCCTGATTCCAGAGCTAGGACCACGTGATGCTAAAGGTCTATGAGACCTCCTCAGGCTTTCAGCAGGATTCAGCTGCGGCTCAGTTGTTAGAATGCTTTCCTAGGATTTAAAAGACGATGGGTTCAGTCTCCAGCACTGTATAAACTGGGAATCGTGGTAGACGTCTGTAACCCCAGCACAAAACATGGAGAGTGGAAGATAAATTCAAAGTCGAGGGGCATGGTGGCGCACACCTTTGATCCCAGAACTCAAGAGGCAGAGGCAGAGGCGGAGGATCTCTGAGTTCATGGCTAGCCTTGTCTACAAAGTGAGTTCTAGGACAGCCAGGGCTGTTACACAGAGAAACACTGTCTCAAAAACAAAACAAAAACAAACAAAAAACAAAAAAACCCAAAAGGTTCAAAGTCCTCAGCTATGTTGAGTTAAAATACAGACTAGGGGAAAAAAAACCCAACTTACAGACCAGCCATGTGGAAAGAAGTAAATTATATCCATTTAATTAGTGCACAGGTTCCCCACAGCTATGCCTCAGACAGAGCTGTGTCCCAGCCCAACTCAGTTCAAGTGCGTGACACTTCTTGAAATTGCTAGTATGATCCCCAGGAACATTTTACACTTCTACCCAAAACAAAACCTTCAATATGACTGCTTTAGCCTACCAGAACGATCCATAGCCCATTTTCTTTGCATGAATTCAACTCCCATGAAGGGAGTACCAAAGTTTCAGGGGAATGATCAGCTTCTTCTAGAACCTCCATGTGCTGAATTACACAGAAGCTACCAAAAGAGCTCACTACTTGTTACTAGGGCTTAGGACATGTAAACCCTACTAGTCACTGTGGATCTTGAGCATTTAAATGGGGCTAGTGTGACTGAGGAAACTTTTGCTTTTGAGATAGGGTTTCAGTGTGTAGCCCTGACTGTCCTGAAGCTTGCTATGTAGACTAGGCTGGCCTTGAACTCCCAGAGATCTGCTGCCTGCGCCTCCCTACTTCTGAGATTAAAACTGTTATGCAGAGAAACCCTGTCTCACACAACAACAACAAAAAACCATGTCCAGCATCTTTCTTTTTCAATTGGACACCATACTATGTACCATAAAGAACAAACAGATAAACCTTAAAAATTTTAAACTAGGTAAGGTGGTTCAAACCCATAATTCCAGTAGCTGGAAGGTGGTGACAGGAGGATTAGAAATTCAAGGCCATGTCTTGGCAATTGGAGACCCAAATACCAGACCACAGGTTGGCAAGTTGGCTTACCAGGCAAAGGACCTGTGAAGCCTGATGACCTGAATTTGATTCCCAGGACTCACACAGTGGAGGGAGTCCACCAACTCCTGGAGGTTGTTGTCAGACCTCTACATGTCCATGGTTCAGGTAGACCACACAAACGTTAAAAAATAGTTAAATTCCTGCCTTTGCCAAATGTAGCATATTCACATAATTTCATCACTTAGCAGGCTGAATCTAGAGGATTTTGGTTTGACCAGCCATGATTACAGAGTAAGACCCTGTCTATGCTAGGGATTGAACATCTCAAGTCCTTGTCCATCTTGGCCAAGTATTATTCCTGTCACTGAAGCTCTGCCCCCATTCCCTCCTTCCCTCCCTCCCTCCCTCCCTCCCTCCCTCCCTCCCTCCCTCCCTCCCTAACTTTCTTTTGAGACAAGGTCTCACTATGAAGTCAGAGCTGTGCTGGAATTTGCTATATAGACTAGGCTGGCCTAGAACTGATAGAGATTCCCCCTTCCTCTGCCTCCAGAATGCTGGAACTAAAGGCATGTGCCACAATGCCTGGCCCCTTCACATTTTTTTTAATCCAAATGTGAAGAATTTGCACACCCACACAAGCTGGGCATGGTGGCAATGGTGGCACATGCTTGTAATTCCTGCACTCGGGAGGCTGAGGCTGGAGAATTACAAATTTGAAGCTAGCTTGGGCTACACGGTGAGACCCTGCCACAAAAACTCAGAAATTTAAAAAAAAAAAAAAGCAAACAAACAGAAAAACCCCTTCTCTATTCAACCTGCAGGTCCTAACTCAGGGAAAATTAAACAATTTCTACAAACCGTTCACACACATGTGAGATATCTGCAATTGCCCTAGACTAGAAACAGCCCAAATACCTATCTGCAGGCGATTGAACAAAATATAGTATGTCCAAACAATGGATAACAACGTGGCAATAAAACTGGCAATAATGAAGTTGGGCATGGAGAGGGTCTGTATTGACTTTGATGCTAGCCTAGACTATGTGAGACCTTGTAATTCTAAAATATGAAGATTATGGTAACAGGAAGCACAGTTCCTGTTGCCTGGGGAGATGATTGAGGCCTGGAAGAAGGGAAGACAAGAAATTGATAAATGTGTTTTGTTGATTTCACAGGTGTATTCATATATGTAGAAAGATATCAAGTTTTATGATGTAAATACTGTGATTTATTAGGTTACTTGTCTTATTCTGCCTATTAAAAAACTGCCCTAGCCGAGCACGGTGGCATTTTAATCCCAGCACACAGGGGTTTGAGGCTAACCTTGTCTGCATAGTGCGCTCTAGGCCAGCCAGGGCTAGAGGGACCCTGTCTTAACAGTAAAAACAAAAATGCCCTTGTTGAATTAGCTCAGCATTTAAGAGCACTAGCTGCTCTTCCAGAAGATCTGGGTTGGATTTCCAGCACCCACAGGGTGGCACATAACCATACCTATAGTGCGAGGGGATCTGGTGCCCTCTTCAGGCCTCCAGGAGCACCAGGCATAACCACATAGACAGGAATGCGGATAAAACACTGATATACAGGTCCAACAACACAAATTGGCTGTGAGTCATTTCAGCCCCTCCCCTTCCGTGTATCTGGGCCTGCCTGTACAGAGACAACAGCTTCTGCTTTGCTTTGTTTTGGGGGATAGGGACTCATGTAGCCTAAGCTGACCTCAAGCTCTATGTAGCTGACATTGACCCTGAACTAATTATTTTGTGCCCACGACCCAAACACTAAGATTATAGGCATGTTACCACCATACCCATATCGGGACAGCAGGTCTATGCAAACTAGAAGGGGGATGGGAGCATGTGCAAGGCCCTAGGTTTCATGTATGTAATGTGTGTATGTATGTATATATGTATGTATGTATGTTTGTATGTATGCATGCATGCATGTATGTATGCACATACTTTTTTAGGGCTCAATCTATAAGCAGTGTATATAGCTCCAAAAGAAAGAACATTTGGAGACATAATGGGCAAGTTGAATGTGATGTGGTGTTGGGAGCAAAGGTCAGTGGAGTAAGGAAGCAGAGGGGAAAGCTTCCTGAAAGAAGGGACATTGGTTCCAGCTCAATTAGTTATTAAGGTGACTGAGATATAGCTGGACAAGCAGGGCAGGTGGAGTGGTGTCTACAAAAGCAGATGGGTGCAGCATATGCATTGGAGGGAAAGGCATGGGTGAGTAGGATGCAGCTCAGTCATTAAGTTCTAAGACAGTAAGTAGGGACAGTGGAGAGGTTGGTGTTTAGACAATACTGCCTTGGAAGTCAGGCCTAGTGTTTTGAGCACATTGAAGAAAGCCCTGGAGGGGTTCATGTTCATCATAGAAATAGATCTGTTGTTTCTTGTGACTGCAAATGAAAAGGGACCATCATTATATGAGAAATCTTTAACATACAAAATCATTCAGAGCACCTTAATCCTTCTGGTCTCAATGGCTGCCCAGTTTCACTTTCACAGTCTCAGCTTGGTAAACATTCTTTGACCCCACACATAGATTAATTTTTTTTTAAGTTTTTGCTTGCTTGTTTTAGACAATTTCCTCTACCAGGCAGGTGTTGTGGTGTATGCTGCTAATTACATCACTTGAGAGTCGGAGAAAGGCAGGGTAAAGATACATAGTGAGACTCTGTCTCAAAATATCAAAAACAAAGCAAAAAACAAAACACATACACACACACACACACACACACACACACACACACACACACACACACACACACACACACACGGAACCAACCAAAACCCCCAAATAAAACAAAAAAGGTATGTACTACCACTCCTAGCCACAGAACTTTAAAATAATAAATACTGCAAATGTGGGAAAATGTCTTCATCCTGCAAACCCTACAAAAAGCAAATCCTACAAAAGCAAACAAGTGCATGCTTTTCCCCATCCCCCCCTTTAAGGGTTTCTCTGTGTGGCCCTTGCTGTTCTAGAACTCAATCTGTAGACCAGGCTGGCCTCTAACTCACAGAGATCAGCCTGTCTTGCCTCCTGAATGCTGGGATTAAAGATGTGCCTCATCACCTATCTCATATGCTTCTTTATAGTTCCCTTGACTACGTCAGAGGGGCCCTTAAGGATTTTTAGCACTTCATTTTTAACAAGCCCCTAGACTTTAGCACTGACTGATGCCATGTTAGACACACCATCCTGCCCTTAAAAAGCAGCATATTGTCCCCAACATTTGCCAAAACGGAAACAAAGACATAGTCCATAGTTCCAGGAAAGTCCCCAAGTAAAAGTCCCTAAATTTACTAATCTTGCATTTTGGCTTCTGTAGTTCTGCTTCGTGATAACTGAAATGTGCCAACCAAGATATGTTTTTTTGTACATAAAAGATAAAGAAATGTAAGGCTCAAGGCTACATGATTTGGGAAAGTTTTCCGTGCAGCCACTGGGCAACAATAAAAACTCGTTTTGGCTCTAAGAGTGTCTGTGTGACCATCTCTAGTGGGATAATCTCACAACAGAGTCTCAACCTTTTTCTTCTCAGAGACAGGAAGAACAATTGATGACAGATTTCACTATCAAGGAGGATGGTGCCCCCAGTAACTAGGCTTGAGTTTCTTAACTTCCTGTCCAACAAAAGGTCTGTTATTCACTCATACTTACAGGTCTGTTGTCACAGATATTCAGGCACAGGCAACATCCATGTCCTTGTTTGTATTTCATTCTGGAGACAATTGGTGCGTTCTAGTGAAATCTACAATCTAGTGATGGTAAAGTCCCTGAAGAAAGCCACATCTATGTTGAAGATCCTGTAGACTGATTGGCTGATTAGGACATTGTGATTATAGGAAGATGGAACAGTGCAGATTGAGGGTAAAAAATTAGCGTATACTATTTCTGCCCCTTCCCTTTTTGAATCAGGCTTTCGTTTAGTAGCAACCTGGGCTAGTGTGAACTCACACCTCATGATCGTATCTATTTATCTATCTACGTATCTATCTATCTAATGTTTCTACTAATGTATGGATAAATGCACCAGTTGTGGCTTGCTTTTGTTGTGTAGTTATATAAGTTCATGAAACCTCTGCCATGGTCGAATATGCCTGTTACAGCAATCTGAATCCATGCTCAGGCTGTGATCTGGCTCAGAATACATTCTCTCTTAGTTCCTTTGGAGCAAGAGTTACATTTTGTTTTCTATTTTCACATCATTTTTTTCCCCAGAGGCTGTCAGCCTTCACTGTTCTGATTCTGAGGCAGGTCATTGCCATTCCTGGCCTTTCTTTTGTCCCATCTGACAGGACAGCAATTTATAGCCTTCTCCAAGCTGCATTCCTGCAGATCCCTGTGAGAAGCAAGGACAATTCACTTCACATTAAGAGTTCTGGAGATGGGGGCTGGAGAGATGGCTCAGCCATTAGGAGCACTGGCTACTCTTCCAGAGGTCCTGAGTTCAATTCCCAGCAACCACAGGGTGGCTAGTAACTATCTGTAATGAGATCTGGTGCCCTCCTCTGATGTGCAGGATACATGCAGGCATAATAAGTCTTTTTTTTTTTTTTTTTTTTTTAAAAAAAAAAAAGTTCTGGAGACTCAAGAATAGCAAAAGTGAAAATGTTCATTTCACAACCATGCAAAGTCAGGCTTCAGCCTAGAGCAAAGGAAAATTGACTAGCTTATATATACACATACATACATACATACATATCTCTATTCCTAATTTCATTTCTTCACCCCCTTTAGCTCCTTTGACTAAGTTCTTTAAGGTGTTACAATCTTTCTGGTGTTCATCGTTGCTATCTTCCCAAGTTTCTCACGCTATTAGTTGAGGACACAAAGCCTTATTTATCCTGGGGATCCGGATTCTCACATTAACTTTAAAAAAAAATTATTATCTACAGTGTTCTTCCCAAGCGCATGCCTGCATGACAGAAGAGGGAACCAGATCTCATTACAAACAGTTTTGAGCCACCGTGTGCTTGTTGGGACTTGAACTGACCTCTGGAAGAACAGCCAGTGCTTTAACCCGAGCCATCTCTCCAGCCCCCATTAACGACTTTTCAATCAGGATAACCGAAGAGTGCCCAGACAAGCAGTCACAGGCTGCCAGCTAGGGAAGACAGGGGTTTAGTGGCTTGTGCTTTAAATACACCTCATCCTACCGGGCAATGATTTATTTCTTATAGCCCAACCCTCAAGAGATCTCAAAATCTCCAAACCACACATGAAATACCCTTCCCACAGTCCCATCCCTTCTTTTCATGATCGTTTTGAGATAGAGAGGAAAAGCGACAGAGCAAGCGGGTTATAATAAATCTGTCTCTGTTATAAAGCTGGGATTGAAGGTTTGAGCCCAGCCCTATTTCTCCTTTTTTTTCTTTGAGACCGATCTCTCACTAGGTAACCCAAACTGGCCCCCAATAATAAAGCGATCTTCCTGCCAATTTCCGGATGAGCTGAATAAGAGGAGCCCTGTAATCTCTACCCATACTTCCATTACCACTTAAATGTTAAAATTTTCAGGACTCTAGAAGTTCTGGGAACCTGAGGATGGGGCATAAACAAAGTGCTGGAACACTCGTGCGCTTGCGAAACTGGCAGAGCGGACCCCTGGAGGAATCCGGATTGACAGACGTCACTCCCAGACCAAAGGAACCGGCGTAAAGGTCCCCAGGGCCTTCCGCCCAGCAGGTCCCAATATCGCGCAAGCGCAAGCGCTGCGCTGCGCACGTCGCGCGTCATCAACGGCGACGGCAGTTTACGACGTCTCGGACGCAGGCGCGGCGCACACTGAGCCGGCGCAGATGCTGTGACGTCAGGCGCCGGCCTAGGCGGTTCCGCGAGCCCCGACCTTAAGTCGCTCTCGCTTCAAACTGACGCAGTGCTGTTGTTGGCCGGTCGCTGTCCCGCGCCGATTGCGGTGCGGGCCCAGGAGAGTCGTGGCGACCTCCCCTCCGTACGCATTACGTCGCCCTCACTTCCGGGTTGCCGACTTCCGGTTGCCGCCATCTTTCTCTGGCGGAAGCCGGCTTCTAGGTGGGAGCTCTGTAGCGAGTGCCGTGGGTGTCGCGGTCGGCCGGTGCCATGCCGTCATCTCCGCTGCGGGTGGCGGTGGTGTGCTCGAGTAACCAGAACCGGAGCATGGAAGCACACAACATCCTCAGGTAGTGCAAGCTCCACCTGCCTTCCGCCCTTCCCTCCTTTCTTCCCGCAGATTCCTGTCCAGACCCCGACTCTGCACTGACTGGGGCCTCGGGAGTTCGGGCTACGCCCGGCCTCCAGACCTTTCGACCCCTCTGCGGGATCCGTGCGCACGACGCCCTCGTGTAGGGTAAGCATTACAGCCAAGTCGGTTTCACAACCGAAACGTTCGTGGTCCCAGGAGCGTCAGCGTCCGTCGTCCAGTAAATCCGAGAGATGGCGGCCTGTCTGCATGCTTGCCCTGTGTCTGTCTGACAGCTGGCAGCCTGTGGTCTGGACGGGCGAGGGCGAGGCCGAGGTCTTCCGTGGTGCGACTGGTGCCCGAAGGCTGTATTTCCTGTGTGTGTCGTCAAGCCGCATTCACTGGAAAGCTCTCGACACGTCATATCAAGATGGAACTGAGTCTGGAAGCAGCAACAGTGACCCTGATTTGCTAACGTCAGGAATTGAATGTTTGTTGCTGTCTACGTTTGCAAGCCTCATGCACAAGCCCTCACCCCCCACCCCCACCCCATAACTCCAGTCAGTAATCTCTGGAAGACACAAATTCATTAGGTTCATTGGTACTACCTCATTCTCCCCTACGAATGTCTATATTCCTCATTCTCCCCTATTACCTGTTTATAATAGGGCATTCCTCTTCGATAGTACTTTATCTTCAGAATCTCTAGACAAAATGATAAAGTAATGCATTGCATTACAGGTAAAATATAGTATAAATGACAACTTTGATAGTACATTAGAACTTGTTAGTTTTTGAAATTTTTTGGCAGTTTCATACTCCTCCCCCCCCTCATGACAGGGTCTCTGTGTGGTCCTGGTTGTCCTCGAACTTGGCCTGTAGACCAGGCTGGCATGAAACTGAAGAGATTCACCAGCTTCTTCCTCCCAGGTTCTCATGTGCTGGTATTAAGGTCTTACTGGCTGGCTGCTATCTCTTTCTCCTCCTGCCCCTCTAGTGTTGGTATAAGCAATAGGAGTTTGCGGCCACACTGTATGCCAATGTTACCACATAGATCAGTGAGCCGCTCTCATCCCATTGCTTTGACCCTTAACACAGTTCCTCATGTTGTGGTGATCCCAGTCGTCTTAGGTGACCCCAATAAAGGGGTCTTATTTGTTTTGCAGATGGTAGCATGCTTTGAATGTAACTAGCCTGGGCTATAAGACCCCATCTCAAAAAAAAAGAAAAAATGGGGTGAGGTGTCCTATTTCCTTGCATTTTTCTGGATAGGTACCTTACCCTTTCTCTGCTCCCCTGCTGTCTTGACTAAGATAGCCTTGAATTGGAAAAAAACCAGATCACTCTATAACCTTCTCCTCCTCCTGCTCCTCCTTCTCCTCCTCTTCTTTCTGGTTTTTTGAGATAGCTTTGGAGGGCTGTCTTGGAACTCACTCTGTAGACCAGTCTGGCATTGAACTCAGAGATTTCCTGCCTCTGCCTCTCAAGAGCTGGAACTAAAGGTGTGTGTCACCACCTGGCTCAAAAAAAAAAAAAAAGTATATTACAGTAGAACAGTAGGCCAGGAGGTGGTAGCGATGCATGGCTTTAATACCAGCACTTTCAAGGCATAGGCAGGTAGGTCTCTGTGTATTTGAGTCCAGCCTGCTCTACAGATCGAGTTCCAGGACAACCAGCACTACACAGAGAAACCCTATCAAAACCAAACCAAACATACAAACAAAGGACAACAGGCTGGGCCTCAACTAGAGTACCATCTACTGCTTTTGTTTTATGTACTGGTTGCTAAGGCAGAAAGGCCTAACCCTTTAATTTTATTATTAGCCAGACTATGGTTTCATCTGTAGTCTCAGTCACCTTAGGCTACATTCCCAGTCCTGTTTTTGTTTTTTTTGTTTTTTGTTTTTTTGCCTACATGTATTTTTATGTATCACTTGTATGCGTGATGGCCTCATAGGCCAGAAAAAGGCATTGGGTTCCCTTAGAACTGGAGTTACAAATGGTTGTGAACCACCCTGTGAGCAATGGGATTAGAACCTATGTCCCCTGGAAGAGCAACTAGTGTTCTTAGCCACTGAGCCATCTCTCCAGCCCTTTCTTTTTAGACATGTGTTGGGATTAAACGTGTGTACCATGGTGTCTGGCCCATGGAAGCTGTGTTTTATTTCAAAGAAACTCAAAATAGGCTGGGAATACTCGCCTAGTATGTCCAAGGTTATTGCTTAACCCTATCAGTTCAAAAACAAAAGAGGGCCAGGCGGTGGTGGCGCACGCCTTTAGTCTCAGCACACGGGAAGCAGAGGCAGGTGGATCCCTGTGAGTTCCAGACCAACCTGGTCTACAAGAGCTAGTTGAGGACAGCATCCAAAGCCACAGAGAAACCTGTCTCAAACAAACACAGGAGGAGGAAGCTGGGGACAGCAAGGCTCAGTAGCATGCTTATTTATTATGCACATAGCCCAGGATTTGATTCTTAGCATCCCATTAAAAACTACTAGATGTGGTGGCATATGCCTATAATCTCAGTAGTTGGGAGGTAGAAACAATAAAACTAGAGGTTTATTGTAGTTAATAACTACATAGAGATCCCAGCACTGTGAGGCTCAGGCAGGCAAATCTCTGTGAGTTTGAAGCCAGCCTCAACAAAGCAACTGCCAGGGATGTTACACAGAGAAACCCTGTGTAACACAGAGAAACCCAAAAAAAAAACAAAAAAAAGAGAGAAAAAAAAAAAATCCAAACACCCAGCCTGGACTACATGAGAGCCTGTCCAAATCTGAGAGAGACTAAGACAGGCTTGTGATAGCCAGGTAATTTGAGGCCTGGTTGAGTTTGTTTAAGTCCCAGGGTGGGAGAAACAAGTTTATGGGAATTGGTAGGGTGAGTGCCTCTGTCAGGGTACTTTTATCAATGCCATTTCAGTTCATCTGTGTGTGTGTGTGTGTGTGTGTGTGTGTGTGTGTGTGTGTGTGTGTACACGTACATGTAAGGTGAGTGTGTGAGGGGTTGACGTCAGATTACCTATTACTCTACAATATATTTTGAGACAGTTTCAGTAAATGTGGAGCTCTCACCAATTAGCCAGACTGGCTGGTAGTAAAGTGCAAGATACTTATCTTCACCTTTTCTATGGTGCTAACATCACAGCCAAACACCACCGTGAACAGTTGTTTGTTTGTTTTAGTTTATTTAGAAGTGTTTTCTTTTTAAATTTTTTGTGTGTCAGTGTTTTGTCTGCATGTGTCTGCATTATGTGCATGTAGTGACTATGGGGAAGAATAGGAGCCTAAGAAGAATCTGGGAATTGGAAGGAAAGGAATTAACTATGATTCCACAAGTCCTTGATTTGTGGTTGGCTCTAGAATGCCAGTGTCACAGGGAACATGTGCCATGGGCCACCAGAGTTGTACCATCCAGTAACTGGTAGTAACTGACACAATATTTGAACATAGGCCACCTTGAGGTGTCACCAATTTCTCTCTGTTCTTAGATCCCCATAGTCTTTTACATTGAGGTGGCATAAGCTGTCTCTGCTGTATGTTTTTTTTATTCTTAGTATACTTATAAGAAAGTTAGCTGGGTGGCGCACACCTTTAGCCCTAGCACTTGGGAAGCAGAGGCAGGAGGATCTCTGTGAGTTCAAGGCCAACATTTTCTACAGCGTGAGTTCCAGGACAGCCAGGACTGTTTCACAGAGAAACCTTGTCTCAAAAAAATGGGAGGAAAAAAGTAAACTAGAAATTGTTTAGGTACATGAATATACTGATAATCCCAGCACTGAAGAGGCTAAACCATTGCGAGCCAGCATGCACTCCTGCTGTGAATGCCGTGAAATAAAAAGCTGGGTGTGTTGGTGCATACTTACAAGTGCCTCATACTGTAGGTAGGGCAGGGTAGTTGAGGTTTGAAGCCCACACAGATCCTGTTTCTTAAAAAAAAAAAAAAAAAAAAAAAAAAAGGCAAAGGCAAGAAAGGTCTGAAAAACATGCCTCCATGTATCTTCACAGATTTTTAAGGGACTGTGGGCTAGTTTTTGTATCATTTCTACAAAACATAGATTTAAGACCAACAAGGAATTGCTAAAGGAAAATGGACTTCTGCTTCGCTGTGAATGGGAGACAGAACTGTACTTATGAACACAGAAACAACTTTAACCACTAAAAGTTATTACCTAAGCAGGCCTATGGCTCAGCATAATGCATTTACATTACTGTCAGCCTGACAACCTGAGTTTGATTCCTAGGACCAACATGGTGGAATGAGAGAACCAACTCCCACAGGTTCCCCTCTGACCTACACATGGGCACATGCTAAGTAAATAAATGTAATAAGTGTATTTAAAATTTTATGTGACTGGCATAGTGGCACACAACTTTAGTTCCAACATTCAAGAGATATTTGGGAGTTTGGTCTACATAGCTAGTTCTAGGCCACCCAGGGCTACATGGCAAAACAACCAAAAAAACGACCATGATTAGGATTGCCTTCTCAGCCTTTGTTTAAAGGTGAGAATATTGGCGGAGCCTGTACTTTCACATTTTTTGTAGTGATAGCATAAATTTTGTGAAGATATTTTCAAAGTTGTACTTTCTGTGTTAGTTGATATTTTTTTTTTCTTGTGACAAATAACTAAGACGAACATCTTAAGGGAGAGAAGTTCCTGGTCATTTGTCCCTGCTGTTTTTCATCCTGTGGTGAAGAAGGGTGTTGTGCAGAGGACCTGGTGGAACAGAGCTGTTCACCTCTTCACTCATGGTGAGAATAAGATGACATTATTCATGGTGGTTTATTCTCTCCCCCTCCCCAGTAATGTCATCAGATTGTGAATCCTTATATTAACCCATTGATGAGGTTGGCATCCTTGAGCTTTTTTTGTTTTGCTCTGTAGATCAGGCTGACCTTGAACTCCGTCTAATTATGAGCTCCACCAGCGATATTGGGGTCAGAGGTGTGCGCCATCCCATGGGCTCCATGAGCCTTTTTGGTGAACACTTCATAGCCATACCATAACTTCTCACCACACTCGAAAACATTGGAAGACTGGTCTGGGTTCTACAGACATGATGCCATTAGCTCTCTAGTTATCAGACTGACCCAGGATTGTAGTACTGTTTAGAGATGCCTAAACTTACTTGCTTTTAGAAGTAATGGATTCAGGATTTGAGTCCTCCATTAAATCATAGTTTAAAATCTCATCACTGCAGAACATTAAGAGGCAATAAATAAATAGCAGAACCTATGCTGACAATTTGGACATTTTCTTTAGCATGCATGTTAATTTTCTTTAGTATGCATTTTACTTTCAGTCTTTTGTACAACAATGAAACATTTTTCCCTTGATTTAATTAATTCACTGATAGACTTTTGATAGGTGTGAAAGACATTTATTTTTGTAGAAGGTTAGACAGAATAGTTGCCCTTCAGACAAAGCTGTTGATTGTCAAGAGTATTTTTATAGCATTCATTGCTTTTATGTAAGAAGCAGATTGTCATCATACAAGATGGGCTGTTATACCAGTTTCAGAAGCTTCAGAGAAAGCAGAGCTTCTGTTGCTACTTAGCCTTTTTGCCACCTGGGAACAGCTTTTTGGGGGGAAACAAACTGCATTGCAATTTATTTTTAAAAAGGATGCTTTAAAGTAATAGTACAGAAAGATGGAGGTGGCTAATGTGATGGCTCTCTGACCATGCAGGCAGCTCTAAGACTTGCAGCCACATAAAGGCGAGGTCAGGTTTTGGAGATGATGTAATTGTAGAAATGTAGATAAACTGGAGAATCTTCCCTGTGGAAAACCCTACACCCACCTCACAACTCTCTGGGGAGTTGTGGTCTTGTCTATTCTGCGCTCTGCAATGCTCTTGGGGAATTGCTTAGTCTGTACAATGATTATGTTGTAGCATTTGAAGTGCCTCTGACTCCTATATTACTTTGTTTTGTTTCCTAGGCTGGTCTCAAAATGTTGATTCAAGCCTTTCAGCCTTCTGTATACCTGATACTTCAGTGAATCTTGTACCAAAGGATCTAGCTCTATACCTCACTTTTAGTACTTCAAAGGAATGACCAATTAGAAATGAGCCTTATGCATCCAGCTTTTTGCTTTTCCCATTGTTAAAATGATTCTCGTGATCCCTTAGAGTGGGTTTTAGGCAGTGGAGTATCTTTTGGGAAAAGTGGTCTCATCCCTTTCTTGGTTTTACTCACTTAAAATGGCTTCTCAAATACTTGATTTATTCATACTTGGTCACAAGTGGCTTTGATTGTAAGATATTACCTTTGACCTCGTTCATGCTTATGGAAAATACCCAAGGGTTTGGAGCAGAACTGCTCCTGATCCATATTGAAGAGCCTTATTCAGCTAATGGCATAATAGCTTCTAGTCACTTCAGACACAAGACTCTATGTAGACATGTAGTCTGTGTAATTTCAGTCCTGATTCAATGCGATATCGTGCAGTTTTCATAGCATGTAGGACTTTCCAGGGCCTGCCCTCTTCACAGGTAATCTTGGGCACCGCTAAGTGTGAGCTTCCTTTTACAGTTTGTGTGTTTTATGTATTTTGTTTGTTTTGTCTTTTTGCCACAGGGTTTCTCTAAGTAGTCCTGGCTATCAGGCTGGCTTCGAACTCATAGAGAGCTGCCTGCCTCTGCCTCTCTGAGGTGAGAGGCATGGACCACTCTGCCCTTCTCCCTCCTTGAGTTTGTGTTGTTTCCTGTTTTACAATGTAGAGCTTGTTTGTCATTCATTACGTGTTCTATTTTAAAAGTTATATTTGTGTTTTTATGTGTATTCATGTTTTGCTTTCATGTATACCTGTCTGCTACATGTTTGCCTAGTGGTCATTGAGGTCAGAAGAGGACATGGGGTGAAGCAGAGATGGCTCAGTTGTTGAGAGCACTTATTATTGCTGAAGACCCAGATTTGATTCCCAGCATCTACATGGTTGTTCACAACTGTTCATAACTCCAGTTCCAGGATGCACACGATACATGTTTGTACAGAAGCAAAATATTCATGCATGTTAAAATAAATCTAAAACTTTCTTAAAAAAAAAAGAAGAGGGGACTTCAGGTCCCCCAAAACTGAAGTTATCAATGGTTCTGAGCTATCCTGGGGTGCTAGGAATTAAACCTGGGTCCTCTGCAAAAGCAGGTTTTCGTAACTGCAAAGCTATCTCTCTAGGCCACATACTTTTTCTGTTTTAAAAACTCATTGGCTTGAAGAAGGACGTGTTTGTCTTGTGAGCCTTAGTCCCAGCATGCGTGCAGAGCATGCTAGTGGTGGGTGCTGAAGCGCCACAGTGTGGGTGTGAGAACTGTCCAGAACAGAGGGCTATGGCATCAAAGGGTGTGGCAGTCAAATGATCTAACCTGAGGGTACTTCTCTGGACCTGGACTCTGGGCATCTTCAAGGTGTGTACCACCACACCTCATTGTTGTCACGAAAAATACCATTTTTTATTGCATATTATCCAAGTTTTTTAAGGGGATCTTCTGCCTTGACCCTTCTCAGAAAGGCATCATGTTTAGGTTTCCTGTCACCTTTCCAATACTGACCGACACTTCTAGCTCACTTTTTGTTGGAACATTGGAATTTTTGTATTTTCAGCTTATTTGGGTTTTAGTGATGTTGCTCTGCTTTAGGTTGTAAGATTGTAATCCTTATGTGTAATATCTGGGGCTCTGGTTGTATAGTCAGGACATTCTAGAAACATGGGAACTGACTCAGCTTTTTATCAACTTAGTGGCCTAAGTTGATGTGTCCCAATTTAAATGTGAACTAATTTTTTCAGTTTTTTTTTTTTTTTTTTTTTCTCTCAGACAGGGTTTCTCTGTGTCGCGTCACTCTGGCTGTCCTGAAATTAGCTCCATAGACCAGGCATGCCTCAAACTCACAGAGATCTCCTGCCTCTGCTGCCCGCCCCCCCCGGAAGTGCTGGGACTAAAGGCATGCACCAACAACTCCTGGCCTTTTTCAGATTGTTTGTTTGTTTGTTTGTTTTTTGAGATAGGATTTCTATAGCTGTGACTGTCCTGGAACTAGCTCTGTAGACTAGCTAGCCTTGAACTCAGAAATCTACCTGTCTCTGCCTCCCAATGGCTGGGATTAAAGGTGTGCACCACAGCACCCAGCTAGAATTATTTTTTTTATATGTCTGCCTTTGTGAACTCTTTGTAAGTGACATTAGTAGTGGCATAGGACTGTGTTGCCTCGCACCAGCTCTCTTTTAGCCAGATCTCTTTGCAGCTTCTTCAAACAGTTCTTGGAGATAGACCTGCAAAGGACTCTGCATAGACTTACAGCCAAGTCGTCTGTTGGCTTTTGTGTGTGTGTGTCTGACTGGGTCTCTGGAACTGAAGTTTGGGTTGCAGGTATAATAGTTTTACTTAGTTGTGGACTCATTACCCACTGTAGATGGTGGCTAAGCAGCCTTGTGTCTAGCTGCAGTTTCTTAATTCATGTCAAAGCATTTCTGTTTATTTGAAGTCCCCCAGCCATTTGTTTTCTTCACGCCTACTGCATGCATGCATTCTACTCCGTGATGCTTTCAGGTCATAGCAGTCACTGATCTGATTGGTCCTTCCCTGTCTGACTTTAAGCAGTGACTCAAACAGACCTCTGAGATGCCTGCTTTCCCCCTTTTCACTCCTCATCCTTCCTCTTCATCATCATCATCACCTTTTTTTCCCCCAAGATATGCTGGACTTTAACTCACAGAGATTGATTAAAGATGTGTGGGTCCACACCCAGTCCTGCATCGCCATATTTTTAGGGCCTCAGTATATATTGTAGTCAGGTTCAGCCTCAAGTGTTTGACACTCCTGCCTTACCTTAAGTGGTGGCGCTTTGGGTTCTCATCACTGCTTTTGTCTCCTTGGCTGTCTTATTTGGAATAGTTGAAAAGTGATGCCTGCATCACTTTTTTGTTTTTCTTTTATACATGAAATGGAATATTGTTTGATGTAAGGGTCATTTGTCTCTCAATGTTATGTTCGTGTCATTGTCCCTTCATTGGCGGTATTACTTCGTTGGCGGTAAGTCACATTACTTTGTGGTAGCTCTTCTTAGCATCTGCAGCTGGATGGATCTGTAGTAAGCAGGTGTCCTCTGCGTATCAGGGTGTTGAGCAGCATTCTTACCCAGTCTTGACAATCAAAGATATTTTAAATAATTTCAAATGTCCTGAGTTACAATTAAATGAACAACAACAAAAGCAGGAGAATTGTGCATGGTGGCCCAACTTAAATGTCACCCAGATGTACATACTGAATGACACATCTTCTTGGGCTACATAATGTCTCAAAACAACAGCAAAAATACAGAAAAGCTGATGGGTGGTCGTGGCCCACACCTTTAATCCCAGCACTCAGAAGGCAGAGGCAGCTGGATCTCTGCCAGCCTGGTCTACAGAGCTAGTTCCGGGACAGGCTCCAAAATAATACAGAGAAATCCTGTCTCGAAACATTTCCCCCCCCCCCCAAAAAAAAAAAAAAAAAAACCCAGAAAAGCTTTACAAGGTGATGGGTTTCTAAATATCACAGCTATTGAGCTAGGCATGGTGACACAAACCTATAATCTCAGGACTAGGGAATCAGAGGCTGTTGGATTTCTTTTAAAAATAAATAAATAAAAATAAATATATGTTTTTTGCCTCTTGCTGCAGATGTAGTAGTTTGCCAGACAATTCTGATTACATAGGTCTAATTAGGTTATCCTGTAGCTCTTCTGCATTTTCTCTGGTTTATCAAAATGTGCAGCCTGCTGGCTTCCGTGAAAGTCACTGCCAGTGTTGTGGCTATTAGTCCATGCAGGACTCCTGTGTACTTAAGTCTGGATTGCTAGGAAGTTGGTCGAGTGACTACAGGGTTCTAATTCCAGTCAATCAGGATTTAGAATTCATGGTAATATTACGAAACAGCTGTAGTTTTCACATTTAGCTCTGTAATACTAATTCTCTTCTGCTTGGATTTATGTAGCTTGTTACAGAATATTTTTAAAAGTGATTTTAACATTTGGTTAAAGATTTTAAAGTGTAGGTTAGGTGTGGTGATGTAGGACTTTAATCTTAGCATTCTGGAGGGAGGCAGAAGCAGGCTCTTGAGTTGAAGGACAGCCTGATCTACATGGAGAGACCAAGTCTTAAACAATAATGGTAAATAAAGAAAAAAAGGTTGGGGAGAGTGCCTGTTCTGCAGGCCTGAGACCAGAGTTCAGATTTCCAGCATCTATTGTCAAAGTCGTATTTGTGTGTATGCTTATGTGTGTAAGCCTAGCGCTAGGGGCAGGGGTATGGGGGGGGGAAAGGACAGGTGGAGTTAATTTCAGGTTCAATGAGAGACACCCACTAAGGCGAACAGTGTTGTGGCTTTCACAGAATAAATGTGCAAACACCCATGAAAACCTACATACATGTGCACTAAAAAGCAGAAACCTTTAAATTTCACTTTTTATTGTTTTTATGTTTTAACATTTTAAAATTTTATTTTATGTGTATGGTAAAATGCATAGGGTACATATGGAGGTCAGAGGACAAGTTATGAGAGTTGATTCTCTCCTTTCACCATGTTAATTCCTCGGACAGAATTTTAAGTTATCAGACATACAGCAAGTGTATTTTCCCACTGAGGCATTTCACCTGACAAATAGGGTTGATGAGATGGCTCTGTTGGTAAAGGCTCTTGCTGCCACGCCTGAAGGCCTGAGATCAGTTCAGGATCCATGTGGTGGGAGTAGAGAACCTGCATGTGCACACAAACACAAATGATGTCATAATTTTTTTAAAGAAAAATAGACTGTGTGCTTGCTTTGGCCAAACATGCTAGCATTGGAATGATATGGAGAAGATTAGCATGGCCCCTGCACAAGGACAACACAAAAATTTGTGAAGCGTTCCACAGTTAATAAAAAAGGACTGCTCATTTCTGTTCGTGTCCCTTGCTTGGTATGAGAACTCTGTGTGTTAATCCACCTGTGATGGTTTTTCTTGTTTGTGTCTTCCAGCAAGCGGGGTTTCAGTGTCCGGTCCTTTGGAACAGGAACGCATGTGAAACTCCCAGGACCAGCACCTGACAAGCCCAATGTTTATGACTTCAAAACCACATATGACCAGATGTACAATGATCTCCTCAGGAAAGACAAAGAACTGTATCCCATGGCTGACCCCTAGAGAAGCAGGGTGGTCTTCTGGTGGGTTGACTTGTGGCTGGTAGTCACTCTGACCCCCCCCCACCCTGCAGGGTGTGTTTTAGGTGAAAGAGGACCAGCAAATGTACTCAGGCATGTGTGCCTGTGGTGCCCACATCAGTCCTTTTTTATTTATGAGAAATCAGCTTCTTTTTTCTTTTCTTTTTTCTTCTTTTTTTTTTCTCTAAATTTGAGACTGGGTCTCACTATGTAACTCTGCCTAGCCTGGAACTCACTCTGTAGACTAGGCTGAACTCACAGAGCTCCTCCTACCTCTACCTTAGTACTGGGATTAAAGAAGTGCAGTACCGGCCCAGTGAAGAACTCAGTTTTTTTCCTTTTGCCTACTGGAGAGTCTAGAGTAGTGATTCTCAGCCTGTGGGTCATGACCCCTTTGGAGGTCAAACAACCCTTTCACAGGTTGCCTAAGACCTTCAGAAAACACGTACTTAGATTATGATTCATGACAGTAGCAAAATTGCACTATGAAGTGGCAACAAAACATGAGGAAGGTTGAGAACCACTGGTCAGCCAGAGACTGCTGTGTTATTAAGCAGTGAGCATAGACGAGGAAGTAGAAACTGCACAGTGCTGGCGCCAGCATCGCTGTCAGCTGCCCCGCTGCTTGAACAGGGGTTTGTCTGCTCGCTGTCATGTTAAGGCTGTTTGACATTTCTGGGCTCTTGCAGGTATAATAGCTGGGATAGGGACTCAGCCTTTGTGAGGCCGAGGCTGGGAGATTGCTGCAAGTTTTGAGGCCAGCCTGGACTACGTAGTTTGAGGCTAGCTTGGTTTATAGAACAAACTGTCTCAAATAAAAAGATGCTGTGTTTACCAAACAAAGCATGAAAAAAATAAAATATCCTGTGAGAACTTTACTTCAGGAAGAGTCAAAACAGTATGAATCTTTTACTGTAGGCTCATGAACAAAAGGGCATTTTAAAATAGGTTTTCCTTACATGCCATGTTCTGGTTAAGCTAACCAGTGTTCCAGGTGTTTGAGTGGGGCATTTCATGATAACCCCATACATGAAATCTCCCATGCTCCTGTGCTTAGCATGTGCCTGAGCCCCTGAGATTGACCCTAAGCACTTCTAAATAAAAATGCTAGATATTCTTTAGTCACAGTAGTACTCAGAGTAGAGCCTAAATATCCTGAGCAAGTGAATGTGTGCATCAAACAAATTTTTTTCCTTTGTGGTTTTGGTGATCAGACCTTCAGCCTTGTACATGCTAGCCTAGGCTAGCACTCCTCCATTGAAATATTTCTAGATCCAGTACTTTTTTTTTTTTTTTTTTAATAAGACATGCTCTTACTATGTCTTATTTAATAATCTATATAGACCCGACTGGCCTCAAACATAGAGATCTACCTGCCTCTGCCTATGTCTCTGCCTCTACCTTTTTGGTGTTGGGATTAAAGGTGCGGGCCACTCCACTACATCCTGCCTTTTTTTTTTTCTTCTTTTCCTCCTCTTCTATCTTTCTACTTTTAAATTTTCAATCAGGGTTTCACTAAGTTTCCCAAGCTGGCTTTGAACAAACTCTAGCTCAGGTAGGCCATAAATACGTTACTCCTCCTGCTTCAACTTCCCCAGAGACTGAGATTACAGAGCTGTATCACTCCTGAAAGCATTTTGTCTCCTTTTTATATTCATATATTGCAACATTTGTGCAACTTTTAGCTAAAATTTAAGCTGGTGTAGAATCTTAACTACTTGGGAAGCTAAAGCTAGAGGATTGTTTGATCCCAGAGTTCAGGATCAACCTGGGCAGTTAGCCTTGAAAGAAAGAAAAGAAAGAAAGAAAGAAAGAAAGAAAGAAAGAAAGAAAGAAAGAAAGAAAGAAAGAAAGAAAGCATGCTCTGGGTATACAAGCCTCACTCAGCAGGCTGAGGTGGGATGGTCTTGAGACTTCATCAAAAGAAAGAAGAATATAATAAATTAAAATTAGGTAGCTTGAAGGGTCCCAAATGTCTTCTAGTGAAATGTAAATCCTTGTGGTCCCTATATCTTTGCCACCCCCACCCTGCTTTCCAGTCCTCACTCAGCTGCAGGGTCAGTGGGGACATTGACTTAGAATCAGGTATTTCCTGTTAGCCACACACTTGCTTTGGGAGTGTTTGGGGCTGTGGAGTGCTTAGGGCCTGTACCACAGTGATTCTGGGAGCCCACTCTGATCTACAAGCACAGCTGGTACTTCACCCTACTCAGAAATCCAGGAACCTGAATTTGGAGGATTGAGTGTTCTCGCTGTGTTCTGCTCATATCCCTGTCCAAAGAGTGCTTGTGCTTTGTGTGTGTGTGTGTGTGTGTGTGTGTGTGTGTGTGTGTGTGTGTGTGTGTGTGTGTGAGAGAGAGAGAGAGAGAGAGAGAGAGAGAGAGAGAGAGAGAGAGAGAGAGAGAGAGAGAGAGAGAACAGTTTCTTCCTGAAACCACTCTGGTAAGCTTGGTATACTTATTATTATTGTCACGAGAAATTACCATAAACTCTTGAGTCTTATTTGGGGGCTGGGTGTTTTCCTGAGCCCTAGGGAAAAGTTGAGGTTTTATTTCTTATGTTAAATCCCTGTGTATCATTGATCTTATTCTGAAACCTTAGCTGCTTTTGAAATTTTTGTTTCATTTTGTTTTTGTTTTTAAAATGGGCTATATTATGTATCTGTGCTTGTCCTGGAATTTACTATGTAGAACAGGCTGGCATCTTTTGGGATTAAAGGTGTGCACTCCCATGTAATCAGGACTATCCTAGCCCAAAAGAATGTCTCTTCCTGGGAATTTACTGTACATTGCATCCAACCAGATCAAGGACATTGTTGGGCTATAAAGAGGTAGGAAGGATCAATGCCCGATAGTTCATAGTGGAGAGCTAGAAGAATATTTTAAGATGTAACCCAAAAATAAACATTGCTTACATTTTCAAGGGGAAAAGGGTTTTGTGAGGGGTAGGAAAAAGATAATTAGAACTGTGGGCCTCATGGCCTAAAGACCATCTTGCCATATTTTTATTCTGTTTGGCTCGGGCCTCAGTTTCTCCATATGTTCCCCCTCATGAATCTCTAGTAAAACAAGCTGAGCACAGTAGTGGCCACTTGGAAAGTGAGCTAGCGCTTGGGCCGTAGATGTCGAAGTTGAGAGTCATATTCACCTACATAGTGAGTTCAAGACTGGCTTGCATTACATCAGACCCTCTATCAGTAAACAAAACAAATGAGGGAAAATCATCCACACATAGTGTAGGCTTTGATTTTGTAAATCTGACAGATTTTAGGCAGTATTGTAGTATTAATACCTTCGTGTGTGATTAAGGTATGGTCTTACTGTTCATGTAGCTTTGGCTGGAGTGGAAGTCATTTTGTAGACCAGGCTGGTCTTGAGCTCATAGAATCTACTTGCCTCCCAGAATGCTGGGATTGAAGACTTGTGCCAGGGGCTAGAGAGATGGATCAGAAGTTTAAGAACTCTGATTGTTCTTCCAGAGGGCCTGAGTTCTCTTCCCACATGCATGGTGGCTCACAACTATCTATAATGAGATCTGGTGCCCTCTTCTGGCCTGCAGGCAGACATGCAGGCAGAGCACTGTATACTTAATAATTTTAATAATTAAACAACTTGTGACACCACACCCAGCCTTAGACATACTTCTTGATTCGGTTGTGTTTAAAGCTGATGAGGACATTGAAGCATAAAATGTGGTAAGTCAAAAGTACATTTACCATGCTGGGTGTTGGTTGCTCCTACTTTTAATCCCAGAATTTGGGAGGCAGAGGCAGGCAGATCTCTTGAGTTTGAGGCCAGCCTGGTCATTTACCAGGACAGCCAAAGCTGCACAGAAAAACCTTATCTCAAGAAACAAACAAAAAAAAAGCACATCTACCTAATCTACTACACTTGTTAACTATGACAGTGTTCGTTATTTCCCATTGATACTGTGGAGCTGACTGGAAGTTGAGCTCAGCTGGCATTGCCCCTGGTTTTAAGAGTATCAAACTGTCTCACCAGTCTAGGAGTAAACCCAAGCTCTGTATAGTGTTTACACCTTTTACTGAATATGAATATCTACTAAGTATCAGTCTCACACCACTGAAAAACTGACATGTCCTAAGTCAGGGATTGTACATTTAATTTCTTTTTCTTTTGGGATTTTTTCCGAGACAGGTTTTCCCTGTGTGTAGTCCTGGATGTCCTGGACTCACTTTATAGACCAGGGTGGTCTCAAACTCCCAGAGTGCTGGACTAAAGGTGTGAGCTACCACTGCCCGGCTGTGTGTTTTAATTTCTTCAAGTACTTAGTTATAAGTAGTTGGATTTTGTTTTTCACAAGCAGAAACAAGCCTGAAGGACTGCAGTTTGCTTCATGCCGTCTCTGGCCCCCACCAGGGAATTGTGAGGACAGTGGAGGGGCTGACCTGAAACTACACCGACTTTTTGCCTTCACACGCTGATAAAGCTAGTGTGGGCTGCTTCATGGTTCACCGTTTCCCTACTTGAGAGTTACCGATAGTTAGAAACACGTGCACACTCCCAGATCAGTGATAGGAATTCTAAGTTCACCTGATCTCCAGAGACAAGTGTCTTTAAAACCATACATGGTGGTAATATAACACTATCAGAACTTCTCTGTGGCTGAGGCAGGAGGAGCCTGCCAGTGACTATCCCCATCTCAAAACTGAGACAAGGCTGGAATTGCTACCTGTCTTCCCAGCACTTGGGAGGCTGAAGTTGAATTTAAGGCTACCCTGTGTTAAATAGCAACACCCTCTCAAATCTTCATTTAGAATTTTTTATTTTTCTGTTTATCAGTGTTAGGTGAACTTGGAACACCTTTGGTGTTGGTGTAATTTGATGTTTATGAGGAATTGTCAGCCTTTCCAATGAACGATTAGTAGATCGAGGAAGTCTGTCTGAGCAGATCAATGGTCAACCCTCCCTGCCGCCCACCCACTGCTTAGTGGGCTGCCCCAGAGGCTGCACTGCCTTCATAGGACTACAGAAGGGTAGGTTTTAACTTTCTTTCTCCCCCCCCCCCTTGGTTTTTTAAGGCAGGGTTTCTTTGTGTAGCCCTGGCTTTGAGACTGCCCAAAGACTCACAGAGATTCCCCTGCCTCTCTCTGCCTCCACAGTGCTAGGATTTATGGTGTGTACCACCACTGCCCAGTTTTTAACTTTCCTGAGTCTTGCATATATGTTGTAGAATTGACTGTGAATCTGATGCTTCTAGCATGCTTCTTGGATTTATCTTTGGGTTTAGATTATATTTTAGTTATCCATTAATTGAGTGTTCATTGTTTGTCTTTTATTACTGTCTTTTTTTTTTTTTTTTCTGTGTTGGAGTTAATGGGAAAATTGGTTTTGAGATAGAATATTATCAGACTTGGCCTTCTGATGCTTACTCTTGTCAAATTGAGTGGGTGAGACACATCTAGGAGATTAGGAAAACAGCTCTGGGTATGTTTGAGAGAGTGTTTTTTTATTGATAATTTTATTTATATATGAGCGAAGGTGCACATATGCTACAATATGCATGTGGAAGTTAGGGACAGCAATGTGGAAGTAATTCTCTCCTCACTTGTGTGGATTCCAGGGGTTGGACTTAGGTTGTTGGGCTTGTATATAAAGTACTTTACCTACTGAGCCATCTCAACAACCAAGGGTATTAAGACAGATTGTGAGGGCTATAACCTAAGTGACCCTGTGATGGGTTCATAATATACTGGCAAAATTGGTTGGTGATGGGATTATTACAGGTAGGTTACAGGCATCATGTCCTGGCATGTCTGTGTGCCTCATATATGCCTGCATACCAGAAAAAGGCACCAGATCTCATTACAGATGGTTGTGAATCACCATGTGGTTTCTGGGAATTGAACTCAGAACCTCTAGATCAGCCAGTGCTGTTAACCTTTGGTCCATCTTTCCAGCCCCTGTAAAATTATAGTTATGAAGTAGCAATGAAATACTTTCAGGGTTGGGGTCACCACAACACGAGGAACTGTATTGAAGGGTTGCAGCGTTCAGAAGGCTGAGAACCGCTGGCCTGGAAGGGCTGTTAAAACTTAGTCACAGGGCCTAGCCAGATAGCTTAACAGGAAAAGATAGTTGCTGTGAAGCCTGACAACAGTTCAGTGCCCCAAATCTATCCTGGAAGGAAAGAGCTGACTCAAGCAAGTTGTCCTCTGACCTTTACATGGATACTGTGATACATGCACCATTGCATGCAGACAGGCAGGTGCGCACGCGCGCACGCGCGCACACACACACACACACACACACACACACACACACACACACACACTTGTGTGTTCATCAATAGTGAATAGCCATTTCTGAGTTAGGCCTTTGGGAATCTCTCCTAGTTGAAACGAGCTTCCTCTTCAGAATTGTGCTTTAGCAGGGTGGTAATGGAGGTGGTGGTGGCAGCACATGCCTTTCTTTAATCCTAGCAAGAGGCTGGTGCATATCTGCCAGCCTAGTTTACTACAGAGAAACCTCGTCTCAAAAGACAAAACAAAAATTGTGCTTTATACTTTATATTTTTTTTAATACTTTATTTAACTTTATGTGCATTGGTGTAAGGATGCCAGATTCCTTGGAACTGGAGTTACAGACAGGTGTGAGCTGCCATTTGGGTGCTGGGAATAGAACCAGGAAGAGCAGCCAGTGCTTTTAAGCACTGAGCCATCTCTCCAGCCCCCCTTTTACCTTAGTTTAAACTAAATTTAACTTGACGTTAGAAATAGAATAATTCCAGGTGGTGGTGGCACAAGCCTATAATCCTAGCATTTGGAAGGCAGCAGCAGGAAGATCTCTGAGTTCAAGACCAGCTTGTTATACAGAACAAGTTCCAAGACAGCTGAGGCTATACCTCAAAACTCTGTCCGAAGAAAACAAAAAAGAAACAACAACAAAAAGAAGTAAAATAATTCTGAGATGGACAGGTAGTTGCAGTCTCTGACCCAGCCTGGGAAAGTAGATACATGAAGCAATAGCATGGCACAGTCTGGCAGCCACAGAGAGCATGGCCCTCCCTTAGGTAGCCACAGACTGTAAAATTTGTGTTTGTAGTTGAATATGATGGTGCACACATGTAGCTTAAACACTTGGGAGGCTGAGGCAAGATGTGGTATTGTGGGTTATACAGCAAGATGCTACCTCAGAAGTTGGGGAGCTGCAATGACAGTGTCAGTAAAAATTTTAGAGGACCTGAGTTCAAGCCCTGGGACCCACATAATAACAGCTGACGGGTGAGTCCTTAGGATTCATTGCTAGCCAGCCTAGCCTACTAGTGAGTTTCTGGCCTTTGATGAGATCCTGTAAAGAAGGAAATAGACAACAGTACCTGAGGTGGTGTTCTAACCTACATGAGTGTATATACACATAGACACACACACAAAATGTGTAGCTTTTTAAACTTTTAAAAGATGGTGGTTGGTAAACTGCACTGGCCAGTTAAAATCATGGACTCTTACAATGTTGACACTAAACACTGGTTTTTCGAGACAGGGTTTCTTTGTATAGTTTTGTAGACCAGACTTGGCCTCGGACTCACAGGCATCTGCCTGCCTCTGCCTCCCGAGTGCTGGGATTAAAAGCTTGTGCCACTGCTGCCTGGCTGACACTAAACTCTTAAAGATATGTTAATGTTCAGTAAGCATTCTGAGATGAAGCAGAATCTGTGTAAGCTTATATAGCTGTTCATCAAACTGATTTCATTATTTTACTTGATGGTGGCTGTTTTGAGATAGGGCCTCAGTATGTAGTCCTGGCAAGCCTGTTATTTGCCATGCAAACTAAGCTGGCTTTGAATGAATAGAGATTTTCCTGCCTCTGCCTCCTCTGAGTGCTAGGATTAAAGGCATGTGCCTCTTCTAATGCCTGCTTTCTGCTGCTTCTCTGAAGAGTTGTGCTGCCCCTCTGCCCAGCATCATTTCCCTGTCTGTGACTGAGAGGCTCTGACCTGGGGGTGTTAGATATGTCAGTAATGATGGCAACAAGGTTGAGAGCCCCTCAGGATCATTTCTGTTTCTACCCATTCCTTATCTTAAATGTGGTTGGTTATGTTTCTGGAGAAATGAGGCCTGACTTGTGCTGGCCTCTTGGTTAGCTTCTCAACTGTGGGATGGGTAAATCTTGTACTTGATGGTTCTATTGAAGATTTATTCATAGCAGGATCATAGGCCTGGCTCAACCCAGGAAATTCAGCTTGTAGGTAGCGTCTTAAGAGGCCCCATGGCTGTGGGGGTGCTGAGGATCTATGTAACTCCTAACCACAGGTACAGGCATTTCATAGAATTAGCCTCGTAGACAGGGTAGCAGAGCTGTGTGCACTGATGAGCCACAAGACCAGTAAGTGTCTGGCTGTTGTGCAGTTCCTACCCTCTGCACATTTTCCCTTTCTCCAGAAAGCTGCTTGCCTTGCCTTGCCTTGGGTGGCTGGGCACAGGTAAGAACTCAAGCCTTGTCCTGTGTTGATACTGAAAGCCTGCCTGTGGGTCTCTCTAGTCTGACCTTTCTCCATAGGGCGTTCTAGCAAAAGTTCTGTCCTCTGGGGAGTACAGAGGCATCCCTTTGCAAGTGGCTAAGGATGCCTGGTTCAGTACTCACTTGATAGAAAAAGTATCAGATGCAAATACTGTATGAAGAGCCCATAGTTGGTATCTATAAAGTCAGTTGTGCAAATAGCTTTTCTTTGAGAAACTGCTTAACTAGTAAAGGCATGGTTAGTATTACACCTGTAAAATCTTAAATTGCAAGTGGATGACTGTAAATCTACTCCCAAGGGCAACTAACTACTCAGAGGAAGATGCTGCAAGACCCTGGAAGCAGGGTCCTGAGGTGCCCGCTCTCCTCAGCTTCATGGCCCTGAAGTAGCCCAGGAGATGACAGTACATCAGCAGGTTCTGCTGGGGACTAAAGGGTCTCATTGTTCCATTTCTCATTTTCATTTTGTTTTTTGAGGTGGGTCTTGCTCTACACATACCTGACTTAGAACTCACTGTGTAGCCCAGACTGCCTTAGGATTTAATGGCAATTCTTCTGCCTCAGCTTTCTAAGTGTTAGGATAACAAGCATAGTCCACCATGCCTAGCTTGTTAAGATTTTATTTCTTTATGGATGTGGTTACCTGGGAAGACCAAGAAAGGGCATCAGACCAGGTGGTAGTAGCACATACCTTTAATCCCAGCACTTGGGGCAGGCAGGTCTCAAAGAGTTTGTGGCCAGCCTGGTCTACGGAGTGAGTCCCAGGACAGCCAAGGCTTAACAGAGAAACCCTGTCTGAAAAAAGGGGGGGTGGTGGCATCAGATCCTTGAAGTTGGTTTAAAGAAGGCTGTAAACAGATATGGTTGGTAGGAACTGAGCTTGAGTCCTAGATGGGTAGGAAGCACTTTTAACTGCTAAGCCATCGCCCTGGCCTTGCTTGGCTTCCCTCAGACTTGTGTAGCTCAAGTTGACCTGATCCTCCTCCCTTTACCTCCTGAGTGCTAGGATTACGGGTGTCCACCAGGAATCACAGCTCCAAAGTTCCTCTTCTCCTGTATCCATCCTATCTTATCATTTGGTGTTGAGAAATTGTATGCTGTACAAGGAGAATAGCTTGCATTGTCTGATGGTAAATGTAGAAGTTTTTAAGTAACTGAATTGTACTTGTGTTGTGAGACTACACTCTGGGGCCTGGTGCCCTCAGCGCGAAACTTTTTGAGCCCTGTTCCCCCCTTTATTCTGTCAGGGAGGCTCCTCAGAATGCCAAAGGACAGGTATGGGATCCCAGGTATGGGAGTGGCTCTTCATTCAAGAGAAAGGCAGCATTAAGAGTAGATTAAATCCTTCCACACTTAGCCATATCACAGCCCTCAGCTTTCAGGAATCTCACTCCAGGAACTGGCTAATTAGAACCAGAGGGCATAATCAACTTGACATTTGTACCCCTGACTCCTTGGAAGCTTTGCTGGGCAGCCCAGGGCTTAGCCAAGCCAGCTTCAGCCCAAGCCTTATAAGCTTGGGACTCTTGAGGTTTTCCAGATAACTGGCTGTTCAATGATGTCAAAACCAGCAACAAGGGTAGGATCCTGGGAAAGTTGGCCCTGTATACTATGACCTCCCACATATCCTAGCCTGGCCTCTGAGCTACTTTTTAACATCCCAAATTGTGAAGTTCAGGTGTTTATGTTCTCCAGCCTTCATCAAATAGCTGAACTCGGTCACTTAACAGTAGTCTGTGTCCAGGCGAGAGGTGCGTGTATGTGGTGGAGACAGCACCAAGGCCTTCTTCCCAGGCAGAGCCATCGTGAGTGACCACAGTGCCTGCAGCACCGTTGGGCCGGACTCTGGCAGTGGGGAATGCAAATTGTTATTTCCCACTGCCCCTATCTCTCTCTATGTGACTTTGTCTAGCTCTTCCTTGGGGTCGGTGCTAAATTTAAGTACCTGGATCCTGATTTGATTCTTTCCCAAAAGGTCTATTCCCTGTCCAATATCCCAGAAGTTGTACCAGCCACTGGGTTTGGTCTTAAACTCACCCCGCCACCCACCCAGGACCTTTGAAGGACTCTATAAGCCCTGATGCAGCAGGGAATAGGAATGGTACCATGCTTCAGGGCCTAGCCCCAGGAGAAGGTTGTTGGACTAGAACTGCCTAGCAGCTCCTGGTAAGATATCTTCAAGATAACCTGTTTAGATTGGCCACTTCCTTTAGAGGCTGGAGAGATGGCTCAGAAGCTAAGAGCACTGGCTGCTCCTCTAGAGGTTCTGAATTCAATTCCCAGCAACCACATGGTGGCTCACAACCATCTATAATAGATCCAGTGCCCCCTTCTGGTGTGCATGCATACATGCCAGCAGGAGACTGTATACATAATAAATCTTTAAAAAAAAAAAAAAAAAAAAGCCAGGCTGTGGTGGCACTCACCTTTAATCCCAGCACTCAGGAGGCAAAGGCTGGCAGATCTCTGGGTTTGAGGCCAGCCTGATGTATGGGGAAAGAGCTCCAGGACAGTCTCCAAAGGGAGAGAGAAACCTTGTCTCGAAAAACCAAACACAACAAAAGCTTCATTTACTGTAGAGAATGTAGGAGATATTTTTTAAAGCAGTATGAACTTACTTAAATAAACTAACATGTTGGTAAGATGGCTCAGTGGGTAAGGATGCCTATTAAGCTGAGGTCAGTCCCCAGGCTCCACAGGACAGGAGAGAGCTGATTCTGGATAGCCTTTCTGTTTCCCTAATACAGATGCTTGTTTCTAAGTGTCCAGAGCAGCCCAGGGAAAATCTCAGACTATGGGTGCTTCAGGAACTACCTGAGGCTTTTACCAGGGCTGATGGGCCTGAGCATGTGGGTACCATCTGGGTTATCATTTTGCGCTCATCAGGCAGACTCCGTGCTTTGAGTTGAATCCGAGCTTTCACTACTGGACTATTAGTGGGGTGTTCCCAGTCCTTTCTGTTGCTGAGGTTTGAGAAATTTGGTAGACTGTGGGTGTGGTGGTACATACATTTAATCCCAGCACTCAGGAGGCAGAAAGTGATGGATCTCTGATCTGAGGCCAGCTTGGCCTACAGAGCAAGTGCCAGTGCTTTTCCCTGTGCTTTGATGAGGCAGTGAAACAGAGGGGGCCATACCTTAGCTAGTGCTAAAAGCACAGATCAGAGCTGTGGCCACTATGACAGAGGAAAGGGCCACTGTCCTCAGATGAGGCAGCCTCTGCTGTCTCTTCAGGGAAAATGGCCAAAGCTATCTGGAGCCATGACACCCCCAAGAAGACAGTACCTTTCAAATTTGGGGAAATGGTGGCCAGGCCTATGACAGAGCTGCGATGCCCCTGTTGACAAGGGTCAACCTGGAACCCTGACAGGCAGGGGGACCATTTATTCGCAGGCTGGTCTAGGTTAGTATACAATCATTTATTCAGAGCTCCTTAACTCTGGTGTTCAGCTATACACAGAATGGAATTTTACATATGTTGGACAGAAATAAAAGGATCAAGCCCCGGCCAGAAAGGTTCCAGAACTGCAAGGACCTGTTTGACCTGATCCTTACTTGTGAAGAAAGAGTCTATGACCAGGTTGTAGAAGGTGAGTGCACAGGCTGGTCTGCCTTTCAGGTTGTGCCACCAACACTAGGCTGGAAAACTTACGGTCTCCAGGGATAAGGGAAGGCAGATTAGGCCTCAGGCCCTGGGTGACAGTGATGGAGACAGAGGACCCCCGCCCCCCACATCCTCTGATCTGCATGGACATGTGGAGGCTGGCCTGTGAGGAGTAAGCAGAGGGCTGATGTCCAGCAAAACTACCTGTATGCCTCTATAAGCCTGTGGCCTTCAGTGTTGGGCCTGGGGTTTTACAGAAGGTTCTGTTGGTGGCAGCCCTGGCTGGCACAGTATGGCCTTGAGCTGAGCATGCTGTTTACCTAGGTTTCTTCACTCAGCTTATGCTGCAGGCTGTTCCTCATGTTAGTTCCTTGGGCTTGGATGCTCAGTCCAGAGTTCAGGGACAGGTGTGGGGAGAACTGAGCTTGGACGCATCTGCTACCCAATGTCTAGTAATATTTGTGTCTCTTTTTCCCCAATCAGATCTGAATTCTAGAGAACAGGAGACCTGCCAGCCAGTGCATGTCGTCAATGTGGACATTCAGGACAACCATGAAGAGGCCACCCTGGGGGCATTCCTTATCTGCGAGCTCTGCCAGTGTGTGAGTCTGAGCACTTGGGTCCAGTCAGTCCTTACCAAAGGAAGTAGCTGTGAGACAGCCGCTTGTTGGGGCAAGAGGAGGGGCCGTCTCATCACTAGCAACTTATTTTCACATTCTGGTCAAATATAAGTTTCAAATATAGAGCAAGAAGTACACAGTGTAGGAAGCTACCAGGTGGCTTTGGCTTAAGACCCTACCTCAGTGTTTCTGTTCATGGTAGAAGAGATGTGTGACATCTCCCGGGTCTGACATGTCACCTTTTCCTCTGTTGGACAGCTAGAAGAGCTTGCCTGGTATTATCAAAGATAGGTCTGGGGAATTCCAGAGGTAACATCCATAGTTTAGGGATATTTTTGTGTCCCTTTGCCCGATACTTATGTAGGTATTTATCCTTAAGGCTCCTGGGCAATCTTGCATCTTCCTAAGGGCTTGTGTACCTGCTGTTTGGAGGTGTCCCACTGTTTCGGTGCTACGGAGGGACTTTTTGGGAAGAGCTGTGTACCTTGTCCTGCCTTTTGCCCTTGTGAAAGATGTTTTGGTTAGCTGACTGTGACAGAATTGATGTCCTGTGGCTCACCAGGTAGAGGCTGACGGGGAAGTTGGTGTGGGGGATTCACATTCCTGCTAAATGCAGCATGGCTTCCCCTCTCAGAATTACTGCTGACATTTCAGCTGGTGAGCTTGTGGTTTAGCTGATGATCTGGAGAAAGGGCTGAAACCAAAGAGACAGTGTAGCCTTGCCAGGGCAGTGTGGTCAGCAGCCAGCCTGCCTCACTTAAAGTGTCAAAAGGACTTCTGGCAATGCCTGGGGAGGCCACCTTTTATATTTTCACAACCAGAAACCGTTGGTGTCTGGGGGACAGAGGCCAGATGTGCTTTTGACATGCTGCAGTGCACAGGCTGCCCCAGCACAAAGCATGGTCAGCCTCTGTGCTGGACAGTTCTAGAAAATGCCTGTTTCTGTGCTTCACTTCACACATTGCAAGGTTGGGACAGCACTGGTTTGTGAGGCTTCTGTGCACAGAGCCTGAGTTCCAGCGTTGAAATCCAGTCCCCCCTTTGAATCTAGCTCTACCATTCCCAATATGGGGTGCTACTGTGGTCATTGTGTAGGTCTGGAGCCCATCATCATCCATAGCAGAGACTGCCAGGAAGGGGCCATTGGGACAGTCCTGAATCAGCCCCGCTGCGGGAGGGAAGATGCAGCACAGGGCAAGGGTGTGGAAGGCGTGTCACAATGCCCAGGCATCACTTATGGTTTTGCTATCCTCAGATCCAGCACACGGAGGATATGGAGAATGAGATTGATGAGCTGCTGCAGGAGTTTGAGGAGAAGAGTGGCCGAGCGTTTCTGCACACTGTCTGCTTCTACTGAGCCACCCATGGTTGAAGGGCCTGCCCTGCACAGCCACCTTTGGAGCCACATTTTCAGTCTGTTTTCCCTTGTGATTTGTTTATACTGCTAGGTGTATGTCACCAATGTACTGTACATATGGGATGAGAAGTACACAGAAATGCCAGGTTGTTGAACCCATTGTTTTTAACCAAAAGAAATAAAGACGGTTTACTGTACAGCCTACGGCAAGTGTCTGTTGTTGCCCTGTGTACCCCTTTTCTCTCTACTGCTGGGATTGTAGAAAAACCTAAATAAAACAATAGGCTGCTTTATTGGGGGGGGGCTTGGAATCACCACAAAATAGGTTCTGCTGGAGGTCTTTGATTTGTCCTGAATTCCTGGCATGAACTCCTGCAGGGGAAGAGGCTACCCAGGGCCCTTAAGTCGAGCTCTGCCCTGCCACATACCTCAGACTACCCTTTTCGAGCTAGGGCCAGTATCCTGGCATCTTACAACCCAGGGCCTATGTGACCTGACATAACTGATCCTCTCCAGTTGGAACCTTTAGACACAGTGCACAGTGCAAGTCTGTATTTGGGGTTGCGGTCAGCTGTTCTCTTACGCGTCTGTCATACAGGACAGGATTGGTTGTCAGCTCTGTGGACAGGACAACTTTATTAACCAGTATGAGAAACATATTTACAGGATAACATCTCCCATCACAAGGGCTTGCTTGGAACTCAGAGGCAGCCACAACAGGACCACAGACACAGTGCTGCTAGCTTCAGGCTATTGTCCAGCACCCCTTCCTTCCCAGAAGCCTAGACTTCCCTACCTCTGCCAGGATGCTCCACGGCACCCTTGTTTGGCCCACTCCGCATCTCTTGCCCTCCTACCTCTAGTCACGTAGTCATAGTCCCTGGCTCCTCTGACCTTGTAGGCCCCTCCCCCGATGGCATTTTCTCGCTGGAGGAGGCTGGGTGCTGACCTTCCTGCCCCTCTCAGGAACCAGGGGACTCAGGAGGAGGGTCCTCACTTGGAAAAGTAGAGCAGAAACGACCACCCGGTCCAGGCCAAAAAAGAGTCCAGCGTGGCACGGGGCAAGGAGATCAGAGCCAAGACTGATGAGATGGGGCAGAATGTGGAGGCGAGACCGGAGGGGAGGGGTCTCGGCCTGCGTCACAGGGAGAGGAGTGGAGAACCTCGACCCTGGATGCTGGCGCGGGGCGGCGAAGTCCCTCCCCAAAGGCGGAGGCAGGAGGAGGAGGGAGGAGATAGTGAGGAAGAAAAGGAGGGAGGGAGAAGCCTGGAGGAGGGAAAGGGGAGGAGGGAGGGGGCCGCCGAGCCGACCGCAGGGAGCCGGGCGCAGGGAGCACCGGAGGGCGGAGCAGAGCGCGGCCAGCGGCGGGCGGCGGGCGAGCGACCCCACAACAGCCCCCACATCCGCGCGTCCTGTGACCGCGCCTGCCCCCGGGGCCCGCGGCGGCCCGGCGCGCGAGCACTGACCTCTGCGGAGGCGGCGCGGGCTCAGCATCGGGCCGGGGCCGGGAGGGGCACCGGGGCCGGGGGGCGGCGCTCCGGCCCGGCCCGGCCCCGCCCGATGCCCATGAGTGCGAACACCATGATCTTCATGATTCTGGGGGCGTCGATCGTGATGGTGAGCGGAGGGGCTTCCCGCGCGCGCCCCCTGCCTCTGCCGCCCGCGCGCGCGCCTACCCCGCCTCGCTTCCTTGTTTACCGGCCCGCGCGGCCTGCGCTGCCCTCGCTGCTGCCCTGCGCTGCCCTCGCTGCTGCCTTGCGCGGCCCTCGCCCCGGCGGCGGCCCTGCGCTTCCCCACCCACCCACCCACCCCGGCAGCCCAATGCTCCCGCTCGGCATCCCCTGCGGCCCGGCCCACTCCTCGCCCTGACCGGTCATGGGCTCTTCCAGGCCATCGCGTGCTTGATGGACATGAACGCGCTGCTGGACCGATTCCATAACTACATCCTCCCGCACCTGCGGGGCGAGGACCGCGTCTGCCACTGCAACTGTGGCCGGTGAGTGCGCCCCGGCTCTAGGCACTACACGCGTGATCACACTTGTGCAGCGGGCCCTACCCGGCCGGTGAGCCGGGAGCAGGCTGGGCCGCAAAGCCTAGCTGAATGGTGGGGGCCGCTTCTGCCCGCCAGGTGCTGGGGGAGGGGTTGCCAACGGGAACCCCAGACCAGCCCGCTGCCTCCCTGGGAAAGGAAGCATGACTGAGTCTGTTAGGAACCCCTTCCTCCAGTTCCTGTAGAGAAGAGGCTGCCTGGTGGTGGCATTCCGGGTCATGGAGCCTCCTGGTTCAGGGCCCAGAGGCCTGAGAGCAGCAGCCCTGAGTAGTGCCCACAGAGGAAGCCAGGAAGCTGGTTAAGCCTGGGACAGTAGTCTTGCTTATGGCCCAAGTCTTCCTCCTGGGCCTGTGGCAGGCAAGTTCGTGGCAGGCAAGTGCAGGAGGTCGAGATAGAAAGGGCCTACCTTGAGGAACACCTGCCACGACTGATCACTGTGCAGAGGAGGAGCCGAAGTAGGCTGAGGTTTGTTCAAGGTCACAACGAGACCCACCACACTCTTTAGGGACCCCCCCTTCTGTGCATGTGTAGTGATGAAGTCTTCCGGCCTTGCATGTTTGTATGTCCATGTATGAAATAAACATCTTCTCATGAGCCGCGCATGTGTGTACTGTCTGTGCATATACATGTGCGTACACAGCGCGCTCGCACATCCGCATGCACTCATTCCAGAGATGCCCTCATGCGATAACCGTCCCTGCTGGACAGCCTAGGAGGAAGTGGATAGAGGCTTCAGAGGGTAGACTCGCCCAAGGTTACACAACTAGGAAAGAACTGGGCTAGAATCACAGAGCCTCAGTTCCTTACCGCACCCTAAGCTTCTGCTCCAGAGGTCTGCATACACATAGGGGGGTGCGGCAGGTCAGGACAGTTGCATGTCTCCAAAGTGCATATGTGGGTATGGGTACAGGCAAGTGTGTTGCAAATCACGGGCATTACGGCAAGTAGAAAAGGCATGTATGTGCCCTCACCTGCGTTGGGCATGGTAGGAAATTTTTCTGTGTGGCCACACATTCCCAGAGAGCCCTATGCTCCATCTTGGGGCACACCATCTGTCTGTCTGGTACATCAGAGGGCTCAGACACGAGGTCAGCTCTACTGTTTGCAGGCTATGTCTGTAGGTGAGGTCTGAAGCTTTCCCAAGACAGAATCCAGTCACTGGGCCCGTGAACGTTGGGAATGGACACTACACGTGGGGGCTGTTGTAATGGCGTTGGTTCAGCACCGTCCATGACAGCACACTAAACGTTTACCTGAGCACAGAGTGTGTGTTCTTAGAGTCTGTTTATACAGGTTATATATGTGCATCTTACTTGTGGACTCATGTAAACAGACACCTGTAGATTGGAACCTAAAGAAAGGCCTGTGTGCGCAAGAGTGTCTACATGTATGTACTTTGTACACAACTCTACATACAGGGTATGTAAATTCGTTGTACAAAGCACTTTTGTATATTGATTACATATATGTGTATGTAAAGTACATGTATATAAAGCAATATACAGTTCAGTGTGCTCAGGGGAAATGTCAGAACATAGCAGCGTGGACAGCAGATTAGTTTGCAAATGGGGTATCTGTGCACATACCATGTACACATGTGGTGTCAAAAGTTTGCCTATGTGTACATGCTTTGCAGAATAAGTGTACACATGTGTCTGCCTTGTACATATCTACCTGAAGAATTTTAGACAGAGAACATGTATGTAAACTAATGTTCTGAACAAAGCACGTCAGCAGGCAACATTTGTGTGTACACACAGATCCGTGCACATGACAGCATCCCACAGAGAGGGTGGCTGGTTCAAAGCTGAGTGAATGTGCATCTATGTGTGACACACCATGCTCATACCCAAAGTGTGCACAGTGCATGGGTGTGGGGCTTGTGGGGCCCGTGTCCACAGTATACACGCCATGTCCTGTGCATGCGGACAACGTGTATATCAGACACATTGACCTCAAGTGGACACATGGCAGCATGTGTCACGAAGGTAGGACATTCGTACACATTCATTTGTACACAGCACATCCTGCTTTCATTGGGAAGACCTAAGCCCTTACCTTCAGGGGCTTGGCGTGGGGTTAGGAGGAGTCAGGTCAGGGGCGGAATTGTAGATACCCAAGTTAACTGTAAAGGCACAGGTCATAATTCTTAACCCCTGGATTCTTGAGGCCTCAGGCTGGTTGGAACCTCACCTTGGCCTACTTGTAGGCTACCTAGGCTCCTTCTTGCTTCCTTGTTTCATTTCCTGGAACAGCTTTATGTTGGGGACAGTCTAGAGGAAGGATGTGGGGACCCAGGCTGACCCAGTCCCACCAGAGTCTGACAGTCCCTGATGGTCTGGAAGCACTATCTCCCTCAGGGCCTATTGCAGCCATGCTTTCTGTGCCAGGATTAATAGCATCCATCCGTCCATCCATCCACCCATCCGTCCATCCATCCATCCATCCATCCTGATGATAGACAGTGGCTGTACATGAGCAGATGAGTGATGGCTGCTAGGTGTCAGTCATGCTAGCTCGAGTAACCAAGGGCTGGCAGCCTAGGCTTTGTCTGCTGGGATTGGCTAAACTATAGATCACAGAGTTAGCCCCTGGGGTTCCTTAAGATGAGAGGATTTGAGGACTGTCAAATCCCTCTTCCTGCCTCTCCCTCTCCCTGCTCATCTGGGCTCCAGTTTAAAGACACCAACCCCACTGTGAGGAATTATCCATGTGGGCCTAATTGGGACCGGGGGCATCAGCAAATGCGCAGAAGGGAGGAAGAGTTTTTACCTGGGGAAAGGCTGTGGGTCTACTATAGGCAGACACAGGTTCCAGCCTCTCACTGAGAGGAAGAAGAGGTACAGGTTTAGGAAGCCAGAATCTATTTTCAGCATGCTTCTGAAGTATCTGCAGATCCCACGTGGAGACTCAGAGGCAGCTGGAGCTCCTAGCAGACATGGTGGGCAGTGGAAAGAAGACCCACCCACTAGTGGCTCTGGAAGGGGGTGGGCCAGGAAAGGCAGCCTCATAGCAGAAGCCCAGGCAGACCTTACACCATCAGGAAGGTAAAAGGTGCTAAGACACTCTCGGTACCCAGACCAATAGATCCTGACGTCCGGACTGCTTGCTGGCTTTGTGGAGCTGGACCATCAGTTGGCCAACTGCACCTAGGACAACAGAAGGACATTTCTGAAAGGGGATCAGCAGCCAGTGGGTACCATGTGGAACTCCAGCACAAGCTGAGATGACCTAGGGCAGTAAAGCAATGGACAGTTCCAGGGAGCCTAGGACAGGGAGGAAAGAGGCACAGTGTGGCCCTAAAACCCATCCAGCGTGGACCTGGATAGCTGAAAACGGCCCATTAGAAGCTAGTAAGTGGAATAAAAGGCATGTGGCAGGTCTGTGCTGGACATGAGTGAGGAGAGGAAAGACTCCCCAAGTCTCTGGCAAAGTGAGCAGGAGGTAGATATAGATGCGGGAGGCCGAAGGCAGGGATTGTAGAGGGAGAACAAGAACAAATGCTCCCCAGAGCAGTGTGTGGAGGCCGCAGGCCGTCAGGTGGGCCTGGGTCAGCTGGCTGTGCTAGGACCTTGGCAGATCCTCAGGGCCAGAATGTGAACCCCGCCCGCGACAAGAGTTTTGGAAGGATGGCGTATTGGGTGGCGCATCCATCCCATCCCTGCCATTCCTGCTGTCCTTGAACCTCACTCCTTATCTCCAGGGCTACAGTCTCCACCTGCCCCAGCAGTTCTGCCAGGCAACTTTATCTGTGCCTGGGGCTGCTGTTTCCCCTCCTAACCCAGCACACAGGGATCGCTTCAGAGAACTTCCCAGGGTGGCCCATAGGAGTCAAGCCATCCACTTTGGGTCCCCTAACCAGCCCAGCACGGACCTGGGGAAGGCTGGGCCAGGGTTGGCAGGAGAGGTGCCAGCCCACCCTGCCGCCCCCAGGCACCACATCCACTACGTGATCCCATACGACGGGGACCAGTCGGTGGTGGACGCATCTGAGAACTACTTTGTGACAGACAATGTGACCAAGCAGGAGATCGACCTCATGCTGGGGCTGCTTCTGGGCTTCTGCATCAGCTGGTTCCTGGTGTGGATGGATGGTGTCCTGCACTGTGCTGTGCGCGCCTGGAGGGCTGGTCGGCGCTACGGTGAGTGCCTCGCGCTGCTGCGGGCACCACTTCTGGCCCAGCCCGGCCACCTGACTGCCCTGTCCCCCTGCAGATGGCTCGTGGACCTGGCTGCCCAAGCTGTGCAGTCTGCGGGAGCTGGGCCGGCGGCCCCACAGGCCCTTCGAGGAGCCCACAGGGAACATGGTGCACGTGAAGCAGAAGCTCTACCACAACGGCCACCCCAGCCCACGGCACCTGTGAGTGCACAGGACTCGGGGCTGCTGTGCACATGTAAAGGGACCTCGTGGATGCTCAGCTGGCGAGACGGGACTGCGGCCTCAGGCCCAGGGTACGCTGGGCTGTGGCCAGCTGGGCTGTGGCCAGCAGGCAAATCCAGTGGAAGGTGCTGTCTCTTCTTTTTATAAAGGGGGTCGGGTGGGGGCTGGGGTTGGGATGGCCACTGGGCTTCAGGGACAGCAACCTGGTTTCCACAGTGAGCAGGACACAAAGGCAGGCTTTTAGAGGTGCTGGGGCCAGGGGTGGTGGGTTCACAACGGGGACGGGCATGGCCTGGGTCACGCTAGCCTAAGGCCACATCTCATTGAAAGCCACTGTTTCCTGTGCACCTGTCGTCCATCCGTCCGTCTGGAGGGGAGGGATGTGTCAGGGCCTGCGCCCATCTGCACACGGGAGCATGTGCATGGGGCGTGTGCGACTGGAGGACTGGAGGGTGGGACTAGAAGGGCGGGCCCCCAGCAGCAATAAGGCGTGGTGGCCCCAGGTGTCCCAGCCCTCACTGTGAAGCCCACCCTGCCTGGCCAGTAAATTCTCCAGAAAGCTCCAGCCTCTGCTTCTTCCATCATCTCTGGTCCCAGGGACTACTGAGGGCTCCTTCATCAGCCAAGAGACAAGACCAGCAAATCAGTCAGTTTTATTAGATTCTGTATTTAAAAGGTCCAGTCAAAGGGAAGGTGGCACCTCTGAACCCTGGATGCCACTGCCAGAAGCTGTCTAGCACCAGATCCACTCTACCTAGTAAGGACTGGGCCAATTCTTGGCACAGATGTATGCAGGGCAGGAGTAGTGTCCAGGAAGCAGAGGCCCTTCCTGCCTGTGGTCTGGTCCCTGCAGGTCCCAGTCTTGCTGGCACAGCCGTAGTCATGGACCTGTGGTACAGCACTCTGCTTCCTCCATCCTCTGATCTGGGCTTCTAGACAAGTCTCTCCAGTGTGCTGGGGCGCAGGAAGGCAGTACGCCTTCTTCTGCTGGCACTCATACAGAGAGAGACAGACTAGGAGGTGTGGGAGGCAGAGAAGCTGATGCCAGCAGCATCCCACAGCTGGGCAGAGGCATTCAGGACAGGAGGAAGAAGACAGTGGTCACAGAGGCTGGCTGTCTCCAGTCAGGTGTACAAGACGTCCAGGCCCAGCTCAGCAGCCGAGGAGTCAAGGACACGGTGGCTCGATAGCCTCAAGATTGGGTCTCTCTACTTTAAGCCACTGCATCTTCTGCTGGTGCTGCTGAACGGCATCCTGGACGCGGGCATCCATCATGGCCTCCGTGAGGACCCCATCCTCAGAGGCATATGCCATGGCCTGGTAGGAAAGAGGGCACAGTAGGAGAGGCTGGCTGCTTGCACAGGGAAGCCCGAGGCCCTCAATCTGGACCCAGAGGCCTTAGGCACTAGCACAGTGGGCACACCTGTGCTTATTAGTGGACTCAGCCCCAGTATTGCTTCCGCTGAGTTTTTCAATGACTTTCCAGAATGGAAAGCCTGAACAGAGCTGTTCCCCCTTTCATACACTCTCTGAACAGGACACAAAAGTAGAACCCTCATAAGCCCTAGGTGACTCTGGCCCCATCCCCAGCTCAGGCAGACATGAGGCCACACAGCAACTACTCAGGTCAGGTTAAGCAGCTGTACACTTTACAGGCCTCCTGCTGCTGCCAGGTCCCTGCCCTCAGGGCGTAAGATGTTCCTGTGACGTTTCTCTAATTAGAGCCAAGTGACCTGGCTACGCTGCCCTTCTTCCTGTCTGTTCACACTGGGTGAGCATGCTCCTTTCCACCTCATCCTCTCTGAAGACGGCTCTCCAGGACCAGCCAGTAGGAACCTGAACTGGTCAAGCTGTACATGTTAGACCAGGGTTCACAGTGGTTAAGACCACATTCTTGCTGGTTTTCTGCTTGAAGCAGAGCATGCTCCAGAAGACATCAGCAAAAGGTATGGAGAATCCTGAAAACGAGGCAAAGGGATCCTCACGGACATCGCACAGGAGGGAACCAGGAGCTGAGACGCCTCAGTGCAATGAAGGGAACACTCCAGGCACTTTTCCCTCCTTGGGCACTAGGACACACATACCCTAAAGGAACAGGAGTGCACAGTCATATGTAAGAGTTCTCCCAAGGCTCTGTCACCTGTGAGGAGATGCCCATAATATAATGGCATTCTGTCCTCGCTAGATAAGTGGGACCACCAGGGACAGATGAATCAAGGTCCACTACCCTGTTATGATTCACTGGGAGGAAGATTTGACCCTAAAGCCAGACCACCAACTTTGAGAGGTGGTTGGGAGCTATGGATACTTTCTTCCAGCTTGAGCTCATCCAAGCCCAAAAGCAAGGTAGGTAGCTGCACTGGAGTCCTGGATGGATGGGCAGGGTGGCAGCCCTCTTTAAGTGGCTACACCTCGCCGGGGCCCAGCAGAGGAGAGGTAGAGCTACAAGGGCTCAGCCACTAGCCAGTCTAATAAGTGAGGTCGGGTAAAGCACACCAGAATAGACATGGTGTCTCATGCTGTGGGTATTCTGGGCTCCACCCTGGGCTACAACCAAGCTAAGGTGGAGGTAAACCCTGTTGAGAAACAGCCAACACTCACAACCTACTAGGGAGGACGGCATGGGTGCCTCTGCGCTGTCTTGTAACTTTTCTGTAAATTTAAAACTACTCAAGTGTTTTAAGTTAACGGGGTGTACCTGTAGTCCCAGCTATTCGAGAAGCTAAGGCAGGGTTGCTTGACCGTGAAGTTCAAGGCCAGGCTGAGCAATGCAGCAAGAACCCAGCTCAAAAATGAGTAAATAGGGGCTCAGCAGTTAAACACACTTACTGCTCCTTCAGAAGAACTAGGGTCAGTCCCAGCATCCACACTTGGTGGCTCATAACCACCTGTAACCCCAGCTCCAGGACAGCCAATGTACAGGGTCTCTCATAAAATCTGGCTGGTTTGTCACATGCTGTATAGACTAGGCTAGCTGCAGACTGGCTGCCCGCTTCTGCCTCTGCTGGAATTAAAGGTGTGTGCCACCACTCCTAGCCTGTCCGCTTGTAGCCTTCATAGGCACCAGGCAGGCATGTAGAACACAGATATATGCAGGCACTCCCACACGCACATAAAATAAATATTAAAGCGTTTCAAGAATTAGTCTTGATCCTCCTTCAACGCTCGACATTGACGAGGAAAGGAAGGAAAGGGACACTTCCCTGCAGCCTCTATGTTATCACCACCACACTGTCATCAAAGCCAGACAGGACAGCATTGGAACTAATAGACCAGGAGTCTTGATGGACAGGGCTGCAAAGTTCTAGGACCTGAGGCAAAAATACTGAGAGCTGTAGGCCAGCCCAGACACATACTGAAACCTGTCGCAAATAAAACAAAAAAGCCTAAGCCCAGGCTGATGGCTCACACTGTAATCGCAGTATTTGGGAGGCTGAGGCAGGAAAATTGTAAGAGCATTCAAGACCAGCCTGGCTTCAGAGTGAAACCATGTTAAAACAAACAAGCGGACTCCCTCATAAGACAAACCACTTCTAGCTTTTTGTGACACTGGGAATTAAATCCAGGACTGAAAATACAAGGTACACACTACCACCGAGCTACACCCCCAGCTTTCATTTCACTTTTAAATATTAAGATAGGCTCTTAAAATGTAAGAGCCAAGGCTGATCCTACTGTCTTAGTTTCCAAAGTGCTGGGATTACAGGTGTGTGCTATCATATATTCTACTTGGCAATGGTCTCTTAAACATGACATTATAGACAACAAAATTGATAATCGGACTCCACCAAAATTTGAAAGTTTTGTACACTAAGACAGAGGCAGATGTTTCTCTATGAATTTGCAGCCAATCTGGTCAACATAGCAAGTTCCAGGCCAACAACCAAAAAAGAATATTACCAACAGAATTAAAAAAATAAACCAAATGGAAGAAAACATTTATAAATCAGTTATCTGATAAAAGGGTAATATCCACATTATGTAAGGTGAGGAGCTCCTACAATTCAAGAAGAAAAACTCCGTAACTTTAGTAGGGGCAGGGTTAAAAGCACTGGATGCTTCGCCAAAGGACCCAGGGTCAAGTCCCAGCATCATATGGTGACCCACAACCTCATTTGTAACTCCAGTTCCAGGGGCTCTGACACCCTTTCCTTACAGGTATACCTCTGCATTCCATGTGAGAGGAACCAGGCTCTCACATGGTATGCAGAGGTATATGGAATAAAACACACACACATAAAAAAAAAATAAAACAATAAAACCAGGCATGGTGCAAGGGCAGGAGATTGTGTTATCCTGGCACCCATGGAGGGCAGAGGCTGCAGAGCAAGGATCTTTGCAATGTGCAATTACCCAGAAGCCCCAAGGGGATAGGGTAAAATAGACAACAGCATCCAGGTCTGTGTGCTGTTGCACAGCTGGCAGGACCTACGCAGCACCTTGGATAGTCCTATAGCTCCCATTCCTCCCCTGAGAACAGCCTAGAAAGACCTGTGTTGGCCACTCTGGTCAACTATCCAGACAGGAACCCCAGCTCCCTCCTCCAAGGTCTATTTGGACTGTTGCTACTCTCTCTGACAAAACATGAAGAGAGGTGAGCTGTTTTGTTGGAAGTTGTGAACCAGGTATCACCCCATAATATTTCACATGCCAAAGGTCTAACATCCGCATTGGAAATGTATTAAAGATCATCCTTCCGAGGAAGCAACATCACTAAAGTGAGGGCACAGTAAGGGTCCCTGGTTCCTTGGTCTAGCTCACTCATGCTGTCTGTTACATGAAGACCCAGCAAGAACTTGCCCTCTAATAATCAGGAAACAACCCTCTTCATGGTCTGACTGTGCTGACACTGACTTTTGTACTTCAGCCTCCAGATTGTGGGAAGACAATTTCTTGTTTTTTAATCAGTCCACCTGTATGTACTGTGCTAACCTCCCTGTTCTCGGTCATCAGTGTGGAAACAGACCCTAAGCAAGGAGAGGCCAGAGTCACTGACTAGCACAGAAGGGTGCAGTCTTCAGTGTGAGATGTATGCTGTAGCAGTTAAGTTAGCTTGTTTAGACTGAAATTATCCCTAGTGTACCTAGGCTACAAAATCCAAACCTCAGCAGGACTGTCCTAGGCGCGCTCAGAAAAGCACTGACAAGTTTAAGTGGCTAGGCTGCCACTTGGTATACACAGTTGGCTACAAGTTCATGCTGAAGTTGGTACAAAGTGTAAGGTGGCCACAGCACCCTGCATTCCATCAACATGACTTTTCCTGACAACACCTGGGCTGAAACTAAATTGTCCTGGCCCTGCTGTGGGAGTTCTCTGCTGCAGGACCATGGAGATGCTGATAGGCAGCTTCAAGGGAAAAAGCAAGGTTTTCGGGAATGACAGTGGGCCATTGTTGCACATTGTGGTCTATGTGCCTTCAGCCAACAACATCCTTGCCTAGTCTTGGAAGGAATGTTCCTGCTCCTTTATTAAACTTCATCATGAGCTTGTCCTAAAAAGCTAGATAGCTGTGTCAGGCAGTGGTGGTGGCGAATGCCTATAATACTAGCACTCAGGAGGCAGAAACAAGCAAATGGATCTCTGAGTTCAAAAGCAAGTTCCAGGACAGCCAGGGCCACATAGAAAACCTATATACAAAGCACACATCTGTTGATACAGAGAAAAGCAAGAACTCACGGCTCGTCTACAACTGTCTTAATAGGCAACCCAAAGAAGCAGCTCTCTACACTTGCCTAGAGACCCTCACACATCTACTCTGGGCCGCTTAATTCCCTAGGACTCAGCAGTGCCCCAGATTAGGCCTGAACATGCTGAACCAGTGACAGCATCACCCATCATCCCTGAGTGACCCATCAGTCCTTGAGGTGGTCTTAGTAGAACCTATCCATGCTTCGAACATCCTTCAACATAAAAACCCCCTGTGACGAGACTGGGACAAAGTTTCAGAGTAGGTCCAGTTCCAGGATCTTAACTCACCTGCCATGCCACAGCAAGCTGAGCAATCTCCCGGCCTGACATCCCCTCCGTCAGCTGTGCCACCTCTGAGCATTTCTTTCCGTAGTCAAACTGGGCCACCTTCAAGCGTCTGGAGGAAAAGTTCCCAAGTAGGCCTGGGTGGCCATGGCTCTACACAAAGGGGGCTGGGGAGATGGGAGCAAGGCTGCCTAATACCACACTCTATCAGATGCTTCCGCCTCATCTGGGTAACATAGGTGGGCTTTTTTGCACAGCGCAAGTTGGATGAGGTAAATTCAGTTCCTTCCTGACCTACAGGAGAGCATCAGGTTGGAGCTAGGCATGGTTGGCAGATGGAGCCATACTCTCCCAATCTGCCTTCACTCCTGCTCACTAGACCCAGCCTACAACTACATATTCAGCACCCAAGTAGCAGAAGTAATTAAACGCTCAGCCAATGACAAATGCTAACAGAGCAGTAGATCTCCAGGTAAGGAAAGAACAGTTAGTAAAGAGCCCTGCCTGCAATCTGAGCTCCCAGCAATAACACTGACCAAAATACACAGAAATCACACATTAAACATGAATACAGGTTGTCTGAGCTGAGGCTGGGGTTATGAGGCTGGCAGGAGGCAGGGACCTGGCCAGTCTGGATGGGGGATGGGTCCATAGGCAACAGCAGGGCCAAGCCATGTTTTCTCCAGGGAAAGGCTATAGGCAGCAGGAGGGATTCAGGTCAGGTTAAGATGTGAACCCTGAGTGCCATGGAGCCTGAGGCCCAGGAGACAGCTGAAAGCACAGCTGCCTCTGCTGACAGGAGGCATGGGAAGGGCACCAGACTTGGTGAGGGCTGCATAATCACCAAAGCTTCCTCACTGGAGAAGCATCCAGCGGTTCCCCCTGTCCCCAACACGGCTGCACAGCAGCTCCCAGGAGGAGTGACAGGGCGGTAAGCAGAAGAAAACTATGTCACTCAGTCAACAACTGAGGATGGTAACTGGCTGCTTCCAAACCTGGTGAAAGAGACTCAGCAGGGGCTGGAGAAATGGCTCAGTGGTTAAGAGCACTGGCTGTTCCTCCAGAGGACCCGGGTTCAATTCCCAGCACCCAGTTGGCAGCTCACACCTGTCTGTAACTCCAAGATCTGACACCCTCACACAGACATACATGCAGACAAAATACCAATGTAAATGAAATAAAAATAAATTGTTTTAAAGGAGAGAGAGGCTTGGCGGTGGTAGTGTACGCCTTTAATTCCAGCACTCAGGAGGCAGAGGAAGGCGATTTCTGTGAGTTCGAGATCAGCCTGGTCTACAGAGCTAGTTCCAGGACAGCCTCCAAAGCCACAGAGAAACCCTGCCTCAAAAAAACAAAAACAAAACAAACAAAAAAAAAAGAAAAAAAAAGAAAAAAAGAAAAGAAAGAAAGGAAGGGAGAGAGAAAGAAAGAAGAGAGAGACTTAACAAACTTAAGAAGATTCTATCCACACCCAGGGGTCAGTGGCCCAGGCACTTAAAATCAGCTCATGAAGGTGAGCTGTTGAGACAGGCTTGCAGCTGTCCCCAGGTAAAGAGCAGTGGGAGGAAGGGTTGAGGGTCCCATGACAGAACCACCTTTGACAGGACACATGTACAGAATGTGACCTGACACAGATGGCCTAAACCCCAGGGAAATGAGTGCCCAGATAGGTTCCAGGTCACTAAGGGGAACCCCATGGGGCTGGACACTTACTGCTTTCCTTCTGTGGCCGGCTTAAGGACATACTTGTCAAAATACATTCTCACCAGGCGCTCTCGCTCCTCCCGCTGTGGCAGGGCAAAGCAGACCATCTCGTCAATGCGGTCATTGATGGCCCAGTCAAACTGCTCAGGCTGGTTACTGGCCAGGACCAGCATGAACCTGCAGCCACAAATGCATGCTGAGGGCTTGTCCAAACACAGTCACTCAGGGGCAGAAGGGTGTTTTAAGCATCCTTAGGTAAACTTCATAGATGGATGTAATTTGGTGTCTCTTTTTCTTCCTTCTCCCCTTCCCGTCCAGGTTTTTGTTTTGTTTTGTTTTGGCAAGTGTTCAGCCACTGAGATGTACCTCTAGCCCTTGGTGGCTTTTTAACTCAGGAAACCACAGGAAGACCCAGGCCTACAAGCCTATGTGTACAACCTATGATTGAGGTTGCCTAGTATCCTAAGGTTCTGTTGTTGCCTTCAAATCACGTTTTCCCAATGGCTCTGGGCCAGACCATAGCCACAGCAAGTAGGGGACTGATAAGTGACTGATAAGATGGCCATTGGTTCCTAGAAGACTGGGTCCTACCCTGGTAGATGAGCTAGCTAAGGACAGGGTTAGGAGCCTGTCTGACCATAAGCACCCTTCCTGCCAGTGGCTTCTGGGAAAAACAGTCCAAATTGGGGTGTCTTTCAAGGTCTAGATGATACCCAGTCCCAGTAGTCCAGAAAAGGACCACAACTCCATTCTGCGGACACCTGGTACTTAGGATCTGCCCCCAGAAAAAGCAAACATTTGAGTCTCATGCCCAGGTCTCAAAGGAGTCAGAGCCCTAAAAGCAGTCTTCAGGCATATTCAGTCAACAGGAAAGTCTCAGTCCAGCTGCATATGGACAGTTGAATGTTAAGAGGCATGAGATGATGTTGAAACTGGGGTGGCCATGTGACAGGAACTAACCCAGCAGACTTCCTTCATGATTCATATTCCTTTCTGAAATGGGCCCTCTGATGGGAGATGTCATTCTGTAAATATGTTTCCCACACTGGTTAATGAATAAAGCACTGTTGGCCGATAGGAAGGCAAGATAGGCAGGAGTAGGAAACAAGGAGGAGAGAGGAAGTAGTAGAGAGGAGGTCCAAGATGGAGGATGGAGAGTGAAGAATGCCAGCCCCTCTTTCCAGTAGGATGAGACCACGTGGAAACACTTAGATTAATAGAAATGGGTTAATACTTAAGACAGAGCAAGCCAATAAGTAACACTAGTAACAGGCCAACAGACTTATATCTAATACAGCGTCTCAGTGTGTTATTTGGGGCTGGCCACGGCTGTGGGTCCAGACCAGAGGAAAAACATACTCTAACAGCCCTCAGGAGCCCTTCCCAGGTAGGAACATGAAGACACCCCAGACAGTGGCCCACATACTATGTCCTGGATCCTTGTGGGGACCAAACATAACAATGCCCAGAAGTGCTCTGCACAGGGAGCTGGGGGCAGGAATATACTTACTTACTACTATGCTGTCCTGTCCTGTGTAGGAATGCATTCAGAGTAGCCCTGAGGTCTTCACTTATCTTTTCCTACAGAGAGAAAGTTTCAGTGTCAGTCTCCAGCCTGAGGAGCAGCTTTGCACATGGCCAAGGAGACACTGTTGGGAGGGTAATGCAGGGGTTAGAAACATAAGCCTCATCTGACAGCCAGAACTTGGATTCCTGGTGTTTAGCCTCTCCAGGACTGATTCAATGCCCAGTTCTTCAAACTGAGAAGGAACCAACTGAGCTGCAGACTCAGCTAGCACAGCATGAAGATTTAACCCTTCTGTGCTCTAGGGCACAGCAAGATCTAGGCTGGTCCCCTGCTACCCTGGCTTAGCACGCCCCACTATGACCAACTCCTACACACAGTAAGGGTTCCAAAACACTTACAGTTGCTCGCTTCCTGAGGAAGGCGTCTGCTTCATCCACAAAGAGCAGGAGGCTGTGAACCAGAGGGTGGTTAGGCAAGGGGATGCTTGGGTCCTGCATGCCAATGCCTGAAAGCTCCCAGAAGCAACAGGAAGTATAGGGCAAACCCCTGGGGGAAGATGCCCCACAGAGCGCAGGCCTTGCCCCGTCGGGGACTCTTAACATTCTGACTCAGGAAAAACAGCCCACAGCTTTAAGAACCCCAATAGTGAGAACCCAGCTGCAGCTCTAATCTAATGGTCTATGCTGGGCAAAAGAATGCTCCTCCTAGCCACAGGCCTCCTTCGAGGCCTGCAATCTAGGTCGGAATAAGGACTGAGCTGCATGTGTTCAGCATTAGGAAGAAGTGGTTATCCAAGGTAAAATGGCAAAGAGCAAAGGAAAGGACATAATAAGGCTCAGTGGCAATGCCAAGGACACTTAAACCGGCTATGCAATATTGCTGGAGTTGATGTTTTATCCTCAGCCAACGTTTGGAGGGTTCAACACAGTCAAGGAGGCCTAGATCTATCCTCTCCATTTGAGCTAGCCATTCACTCCTGGCAGTAATTATATCTGGCAGTGTCCTTGTATTAGAAGCCTCGTGACCATATGTCCACCCTCAGCATGACATTTCTTTCTAATGGATCCTCAGCACCCACCCCTAGGTATCTTCAGAATCTAGAGGCTGCCCATACACTTCCATAGAATATCAAGGACAAGATAGTGGGGAGACAGCAGGCCCCTTGCTGGGTACCTGCTGGGCCCCCAGGAGTGGGGACCTGTGTATGTAGGGGTTGTATGCTCACCCTCGTCGGCTGGTGCTTGCCCAGTCGAAGACCTTGTGCATGGCGGTCACACCCTCCCGCCCCATGGGGGCCACGTCCCCGCCTGTCATGATGGCGTAGTCCATGCCTGAATGCAGTGCGAGTTTCTGGGCAAGGAGGGGTGGGGAAACAGAGCAGATGTTCCCTCCCAGACTCCCAAGCCCACGGCTGTACTAGCCAACCCTGCCCAGCATGGATGGTCCCCCACCATCAGAGCTGAGGTGGCCTCTGAATGTACCACGATGTCCTGAGGGTCAGTGACAAAAACTGCCCCAGGGCGAGATGTCCAGCAGCACCCAGTGCCACCCTCAGCCAGGCGTTTTTACCTTGGCAAACAGTGTCTTGCCAGTCCCTGGTGGCCCATACATCAGCACGTTTCTATACAGGCTTTTGTTCTTCTTGGTATTTCTTGTTGCGATCGCAATGTCTCGAACCCGTGCCTCCAGGCTAGGCTGCCAGAGCAAGGTGAGGTTTGGGGAACCTGGTCTCCCGGCCTACAGATAGCCTTACCGAGTGGAAGGACTGCAGGAATTCTAGTACAGCCTAGTCATTGTGGATATTGGACTGGCCTAGGGAGTATCTGGATACAGTACAGTAACATGTATTTCAGGACCCCAAAGCCACAAGCACAAGGCTCACATAAACACAGCAGTTAAGCTTTGCTGTCCCTTCCCTGGGGCCCACGGGGCTTCCCAAACCACAGCTGCCACAGTGACTTACACTGAGGATGACACCCTCCAGCGCATCCTGGGGTCGGCTGACCAGTCGCCTGCTGACCTGTAGGGGAAACCGTCACAGTTGGCAGGGCACAGAGCTACCATGAAGTACTGCCCCACAGAGCCCAAGACTAGAACTCCAGTACCAAAGCTGGAGAACCAGCCTGGGTATTTATCAGCTCTTTCTATAGATTTTTATCTTCCCAACCACTTTACTGAGTATCTGAAGAGACCCAGGTGTAGCCACCACAGAGAACAGGCCTGTCAGGAGAGCAGAGAGTAGCTCAGCCCAAGGGAGGTACTAGACACCAAGCTTCTCTCATCTTCTAGGCCAGGACAGACCCTGAGCTCAGGCCATGAAGAGCTTAAGCTTACTCAGGAGCAGTTATATAATTAGGTAACACTGATTCAACAGGCCCCATTGGCATAGCATAAACATGACAAAAACACCCATACCAGCATGAAAGAGATTGCAGAAACTGTTGTCTGGGTAAAAGAAGAAGGACAGAGAAAACGTGCACCAGTTGTTTGTGATATGGGAAGAAGCCTGGCAAGGATGTGGAACCCTGATACCTCGCTTTGGCTGTACCTGGATGGGATGCCTCAGTGCCTCCAGCACCGAGATGCGGGAGGTTTCCCTCACCAGGGATGGCTTCCCCAAGCGGGCCTCAATATACCGACCAGCAACACCAGTAGCATTTTTGGCAGAATAGACTCCAACAGCCAGTAGTGTCAATCCAGCCACCTGAGACAGAAAAGCAGCAGTCTATGATACACCCCTGCTCCACAGTTCATCCTGTACCCCAAGAACAGCTAAGGCCGTGTGATAGTTTAATGTCTGTAATGACCCTGCTTGGATCCCTAACGCCATACTGCAGTCAACCAACGCTCACTTGCATTACTTTGGGTGACAGCGAAAGCGTCCAACTGGCACTCCCCATCAGAGATTTCTCTTCCTGCCTTATAACTTGAACCCTCAGAAGCAGAGGTTGTAAGAATGTGGAATGTGGCTGAACAGGGCTGCAAACTCGCTAAGCCTTTTCTGCCTTCCACTACTTTCTTACCACTGACAAAGTTAAACTTCATTATTGGAAAACAAGGCTAACTATAAGCCACAAGTTTCTTTTAAACGGTAATGTATTAGCACACCGAGCACCTGCACAGAGCTGGGGCATCTTCCAGGCTGGCTGGTTTACTGGCGAGTTCCTGCCTAGCATTCCTAAGACCTGAGGTTCCATCCTCAGCACCCTCAACAATAAAAACGAGGTGCCTTCAGCATTCCTCTCTAAGGGATCAACCTCTGCACTTAGCGGGATGTCCACAGTGACCCTGAAGTCCAAGATGTCTCAGTGCTTCTCCTACGTCACAGAACACTTCCTGCCTCATAGTAATGGAGCTGGCTGGGAATACACCACCAAAAATGCCAGGTAGTTGGGCATGGTGACAAACATCTTTAATCTCAGCATTCAGGAGGCAAAGGCAGGTGATCTGTGAGTTTGGGGACTACCTGGTCTACATAGCGAGTTCCAGGACAGCCAGTCCTACATCAATCAGAGCTACATACTAGAGAGACTCAGTCTCAAAAAAAAAAAAAAAAAAAAAAAAAAAAAACCAGATAAAAATCTTACCATTAAAAAAAAAAAAAAAAAAAAAAATGCCAGGCATCGGTGGCACACGCCTTTAATTCCAGCACTTGGGAGGCAGATGCAAGCAGACCTCTGTGAGTTCGAGGCCAGCCTGGTCTACAAAGCGAGTTCCAGGACAGCCTCCAAAGCTACATAGAGAAACCCTATCTTGGAAAAAAAAAAATCTCCCAAGGACACTGGAAAGAGAGCCCTGACCCCTTCCTGCATTTGTGCCTGGATTAGAAATCTGAAGCCTCAAGGTAGGCTGCCACTACCATGACTAGATGTGGTTTGTCCCTCAAAAGTTTACATGTTGAGTACTTGGTCTCATGCAATGCTGCAGATTTTGCAAACCTCTTCAGTACAGGGCCTAGTAGAAGTCTTTAGATGGCCCTATTGAGACTTTCCAACACTAGATAAACCTTCTTGCTTGTAAGTTAGTCCTTGCTAGAGCAACATAAAATGGATTAAAGACAAGACTGAATCATCTGAAATGCCTTAAGCCCAAAATATGCTATCATATCTCATTATAGTTCTTTTTTGTTTGTTTGTTCTATTTTGAGACAGGGTTTCTCTGTAGCTTTGGAATCTGTCCTGGAACTCACTTTATAGACCAGGCCTCACTATAGTTCTTAAAGACAGTTGTTGCAGCTCATGTGCCTGATCAGTGCTAGGTTTCTCTGCAAAACACCCAGTGTCCTCATAGCCAGCAGGAAACAGGTAAGACTCTCACAGGGAAGTCCCCAGAGAGTGTGCCCAGAGCTGCCCACTAGGTTCTCCCATAGGGACGTATGGTAGTACACACCGTGGCTGTCACTTTGTCCCAGTCTGTCACAAAGGCACGGAATCCTTCACCAAACAAGGTGCCAGCTGTCCTGCATGGGGGAAAGGTCACATTGACTTTCTGGAAGAGATACCTGGCTAGAGAAGATCAAAGACAAGAAACGAATGGCACCCTTTAAGGCTCTCAGATCAGTCTTAGGAAAGTCTACAAGGTGGGGTAGCTTCAGATGAAGAGGCGAGGGGACATTCAATGACCAGTAACTTACCAGCTTAAACTGGGAACCAGAAGACAGATGGAGAGCAGGCACTGGGCCCTGGCTGCATCCTTACCTGATAGACTCCAAGATGGTCTGACGGTGTTCAGCAGCCTTGAGGCGAATCTGTTCCCGGATGATGTCTGCATTCTCTCTATCAGCCTTGGCCCGGGCTCGGGCCTCAGCTTCTACCCGCAACATCTCATTCTTATGCCGCAGCTCCATCTCTCGCTCCACAGTGGCTGCCCCAGGGAAAGGCAAAGACAGTGGTCTCAGCCCGTATTGTGCTTGCCTCTGCCCACATTGCTGACACGCACACACAGACCTAATATTGCGTGGACCAGGAACAGCAGTGTTATAGTGAACAACCCATACTACAGAGCACTCCCTTCTGTCAGATGGAGGACCCCAGCAACGGCCTGGACCACCCTTAGGATGATGCATTTTAAAAATAAACAAAAACATTGATAATCACAAGAAAAATCTACTTATACTGACATCTGACAACCAAAATACCAGAAAAATCATGAGATGCAATAGTGTGTACCTATTTGTCAGCAATAAGAACAAAACACCGAGCAATAAGCCACTGTTGCTGCATAATGACACCTTCCTGACAGACTCCTGGGAATGTTCTTCCTGCTGGGACACGTGTAAACTTGCGGGCCCAAGGACAAATGAGGTAGGTTCTACCACAGGAGCTAAGGCCATGCAATTTTCCTATCCAAATCAACTAGTCTCAGAACTTTCTGCTCAGGGGCCAGGCTACAGATGAAACTTCTGCTGAGAGTTAGCTCTTTGAAACCAAGGCATCCAGATGTGTGTGGTATCAAAGCAAATGCTGTAAACACGGTCCTTACTTAAGATCACAGTGGGCCTCTGTGCAGACATTTCTTAAGGACTAAGCCACCCATTCTTAGTGACCCCCCCCTACCTCGACGAATGGCCTCCTGCTTCTGCACAGATTCCTCTTGTTTCCTTAAATTCTCTTCATTCAGAAGTTGCTGAGGGAAGTTACAGGAAAGGTAAAAAGCTTTCGAAAATCAGAAAGACAACCAAAACCAAGCCAACAGGTTGCAGCTGCTCTGAGTCAGGAATGCTTCTGCCCACCTGAGGAGTCCCAACTTTCTTGGGGGCTCTAGCTGGTACGCTCCAATGCAAGCACATGTGATGCTGGCCCAGGACATGCACACATTAAGGGCCTGGCTTCAGAGCTGCCCCACCTGCTGGGGCACAAGCAGCCTTTACAGCAGCTTCACTAGTGTGGTTCCAAGAACCCCAGGGCTTGCATCTCTGCTCCATGGTTCTTATAGATGTCTAATCTTATAGATTAACAGCTACAATGCCTCAGCAAACAAAACATGAACATAAGCCTGAAGCTGATGAGTCTCTATAGCAGGGAGCCAGCATGGATCAAAGGAGGCCTAACTAGGTTTTGGATTACCCAGGGACCCTGTCCTCTACCAATCACTCAGCTTGCTAGTTAGACCGGAGTCCTTTTAGCAAGAACCCTCAAGACCCACCTCTGTTGTGGAAGCATCATAAGAAATGATATGCATGGGCTTGGGTATATACTTGGACATGTCTGTACACATGTCTAAGTGTATAGGATGTCTGAATTTAGGTGTGTGCCTGGGGATGTCCATTGTGCACATAGGCCCATAAGTATGCCTGAGAAAATTCACCCAGGACCAACAACACTTGTATTCTTGCCCATGAACTCAGCTGCATGATCTCCTATTGCAAGGACCGCTCAGATCTCTCAGAGTTATGCCTTTCTTACCTGCTGCTTCAGCTGGTCCTCATAGCGTTGTCGAGCTAGCTTATCCTGGTACTGGGCCCTCTAGGGAAAGAAGTAAAGACACACCTTGGCTGGAGAAGCCACCAGAAGGATAGGAAACATGATCTGGTCCTACCCTGGAGTGGCTGCTGAGGTAAGCTACAGATGAGTTGCCACCTTCCACAACCATGCAGGTGCAGAACGGCTCTGTACCAAGGAGACTATGGGTTTTGGGGTTATTGTCTTTATTTTTACAATAGTGGTCCAGGTCCTAATACAACAACTACCACCCTCAGCTTTTAGTCAGTAACTAAAAGATCCTGAGTGGCACCTCAATGTATCACCCCCACTCCTGTTACCCCACACCTCCTGGCGTAAGTGGCTGCCTGTGCACTTACAGCCTGGTGCTGCCGGGTCTCTTCGCTCAGGGTTTTCCGTCTTTCCTCAGCTTGCACACGGATCTGTTCACTCTTCAGTTGCTCTACAGCAGCTTCATATTCCTGCAGAACACAGGAGTACCTGTGTGAGACTCACACCCTCTACAGCCCATCCCGTGGTGCTGTTTTAAACTAGAAAATGGCAGCATCAAAGGCCACACCAACTGGTCTATGCAACAGGCTGGGGTAAGACAGAGGTACTTTTAAAAACAGTCTGAACAAATACCCATGTACCCCTAAGTGGGTTCACAGCACCGGGCAAATGGACAAGACCAGGCCCAGAGATCAGGATGATATTTACTCCTTTGCCCTGACAGCTCACATTGCAACTGTACTGTACAACAGACAAGGACTAAGTGTGGAGCCATGCTCTCGGAAAACTCTGACATCCAGGGTTTTCCTTTTAGGTTTTTGCTGCTTGTCTTTCAAGACAGGATTTCGGTGTATCCCAGGCTGTCTTTGAACTCAGTTATCCACCTGCCTTTATACCTCCCAAGTGCTAGGATTAAAGGGTGCACCACACCCAGCCTCAAGGGTCCTTCTGGGTGCAGGAAATAAAATAAAAATTAGGCATGATGGCACTTACAAGGCTGAGACAGAAGGATGTTGAGAGTTTGAAGTTAGCTTGGTATACACAGAAAACTCCTGTCTCAGTCAGGCAGTGGTAGCTCATGTTTTTAATCCCAGGACTTGGGAGGCAAAGGCAAGACGATCTCCTGAGTTCATGGTCAGCCTGGCCTACAGAATGAGACCAGGACAGCCACAGATACACAGAGAAACCCTGTCTTTAAAAACAAAAATAAAGGAAGCAAAGAAACAAAACACCTGTGTCAAACTAACATCAAAAACATAAAACAAAAAGAATTTCAAGAAAGATTCCCTACCTTCAAAAACTCCAGACATTCCTCACCTACAGCTTACCTCCCAGGTACATCTACTACAGAATCATAGCCACATGCTCAGCATCCTGTCCTTATGACCCAAGAATGGAGGACACTTCCATAGGTCTCTCATCTGTGAAATGGTTCTCTTACACCCTCATGGCACCAGCCCACAGTTCACCTTGAGTTTAGACTGTTGTTCCAGCTGTAGTGTCTGCTCCTGCATCTGCGCGAGGCTCAGCGCCTCCTTGGCGTGCCCTGTAGAGTACAGGAGAGACGGAGAGAGGGTATTAGCATACTGACAACAGACATATCTGTGTGGCCCCAAACAGAACCTCTCACTCATGCCAAGGGGCTTTCAAAGAAACAACACTCAATCTTGAACCATGTGTGTTCCCTACTCAGCCTACATCACTTGCCTACCCATTCCAGATTCCTACAATGACCTCTCCTCTCAAAGCTGCTACCCCATCTCTAACAGAGAGCCTGGTGAGTTTGGGTATGCAGCTTAGAGTTTGCCCAGCATGCAAAAAGTCCCAGGTTGGATCCCTAGCACCACACAAAACCAGGCGTAGGGTGCATGCCTATCATCCTAGTATTCTGAAGGTGGAAGCCAGAAGATCAGGAGCCCAGAGTCATCCTCAGCTGCACTGTGTTTGAGGCTGGTTTACATGAAACTTTGTAGGCAGGGGAGGAGGCAGCTCTTAAGAGCTTGGCGAGAGCTCCTGATCCCATCCCCCAGAGGAGCATCACACCGCCAAGAACTCCATCAGAAAGACCACCACACTCATCCAGGGTGGGGTTGTGGAACAGTGACATGTCTGGCATTTTCCAGTTAGGGAAGTAGAGCTCTGGTTGCTGTCCATAGCTGTACCCATTAACAATGTTAAAAAAAAAAAAAAAAAAAATGCAGGCATGAAAGGATGAGTAAGGATTAGATGCCAGACAAGGCACCTAGGTTCTAAATACCTTCTGATGGGAGATGTTATTCTGTATATATGTTTCTCTTAGTGGTTAATAAAGCACTGTGGCCAATGAGATAGCAAGATAAGTGGGGCTTAAACCCCTTCTTTTACTTTAGACAGAAAAGAGGAGATGATGGGAGATGTTATTCTGTATATATGTTTCTCATACTGGTTAATAAAGACCTGTGGCCAATGAGATAGCAAGATAGGCGGGGCTAGGAGACAAGGAGGAAAGAGGAAGTAGTAGGGAGGAGTCAAGATGTAGCCCGGGAAGAAGCAGGATGCCTGCCGAGGCTCCCCCATAAGACGACCACGTGGAAATACTTAGATAAGTAGAAATGGGTTAATAAGTAAGGCAGAGCTAGCCCATTAACAATAATGGTAACTGGCCAACAGGATTGTATCAAATGCAGAGTCTCTGAGTGTTATTTGGGGCACACGTGGCCTCGGGACTGGCGGCAGGACCGGGAGGCCTGTGGGGAGGAACCTGCCTTAACAACCGTGTGTTTGTGTGTCAGGTGGCATTGATATTTGTGGATACTTAAGAAAAATGGGGGAAACTTTACTTCTAGTACACTCTAAAGAGGCCTAAGCATCAGGTCTCCAAAATTTCCATGATAATTTCCCCTTACCAATACCTTATTGTAAAAACTTTTCTACCACCGAAACTGTGGAAGATCACCAGGTTACCCCCATACTTAACCCTTACATTCCATCCCCATGACTTTTCTCATATTTTTGAAGTTTCCAAAGTCAGCGGCAGCCTCTGCATGTTACTTTTGATCTCAACAAGCATTGTCACTAACCAAGCTTAAATGTTGCTAACAATAGCTTAACATGTGAGCAGTGTGAGTATCCAGAGGGAACCATGATAAGAACATTTCACAGGTGTAGATGGCCATGGCCAACGTCTTGGCGTTGGTGATCAGTTTAACAGAGCACATGGTTTGGCATGAACTCCACCAACGGGTAGCAGTATCAGAGCTTGGGAAGGACCTTTCAAGACAGCCTCCTTCTAGACTCTCAGTGACCAGGACAGAAGACAAAAGAACTCACCCCTGAAGGCAGGCAGCAGCAAGGCACAGCCCTACTCTAATTCACGTAGTAAGCTTTGAAGCCAAGAGTTGAGCAGACCACAGGAACCCCTGGCACTCTGAGGAAAGAGCTGGGAGGAGCAACACTCTTAGGAGCCCCACCTCAACATAGTAGACAGGAGTGGGGGTGTCACAGTCCAGCAAATCTGGTACCAAATCCCAGCTCCTGTTTAATCTTCCTATGACTTTGGTAAGTTCAGCTAACTTCTCTGTTTTCATGTGAAATGAGACAGAACAGGTAAACTGTTTAGTCCTGAAACTACACTTCAAGAAAAGTACACTGATGGAACATGTAGAATCCAAAGGAGACGTTGCTGGCACGGAAAAGAGAGCAAAGTAGAGGTCAGGGCACTGGACCCAGAGGGAGAATGTTCTGGGCAAGAGCTTCAGGACTGCCAGTGCAGGCACCTGGAGAGTGATTTATATGCAAGAGTAGTCGGGAAGCAGCAAAGAGCTGCAACTGCACCCCAGTCTGTAACAGACTATAGCTGTGGCACTAGTTGCCAAGATTGAATTCTGAAATTCTAGGCGTTACTAAAGAATGACCCCTCAACCCAGGAGACACCAAGAAAAGTGTCCCATACATAACCCCGTTACAGGACATTGGGTCATGTCAAGTCTGCTAACACTGGAAATGCCTTGAAAACCAGCCACTGAGATTACCTACAAACATAATAAATCATTTACAAATTATTAGCTCTGCTGGGCCAAAAGAGACAAATCTATGGGTATATGAGTCCGTAGGGCTCAGAAACCACTGCCCATGACTTGACAGGATCTCACTGTGTACCCTGGTTGGCCTGGAACTGTGCAGACCAGACCAGCCTCAAACTCAGAATTCTGTCTGCCTCTCAAGTTGTAATTAAAGGCATGAACCACCACTCCCAGCTTAAGACAAGAACAGAGAATTGATTCACCAAGTGCCAGCCCCTCTCTGAGAGGCTCTGCATATTGTACCTATTTAAATTATGGCTTCCCTATAGGATCCTCTGAAAAACAGAACCCATGCATAAACACAAAATCGAGAACAACAACGTCATTCCTTCAATCAGTATTTATTCAACACCTCTTGCACTTCAGGGTTTTGGGGTTTGTTTTTGTTTCTTTTTATGTGTTTGAGTGCTTGCCTGAATGTATGTATGTGCACCACATACATGCCTGGTACCCTCAGAAGCCAGAAGAGGTCCTTGGACACCCTGAAGGAAACCAGGGTTACTGAAGGTTGTGAGCTGCCATGTGAGTGCTCAAGAATTGAATGCAGGCCCACTGCAAGAGCAAGGACTACTCTTAGTCATTGAACCATCCCTCCAGCTCTTAAAAGATTTCACCTAGCAGGGTGGTGGTGGCACAAACTCGGGAGACAGAAAGGCAGGCAGATCTCTGAGTTCAAGACCAGCCTGGTCTAGAAAGACCAAGCTTCAGGGCAGCCAGAGCTGTTACAGAGAAACCCTGTCTCAAAATCAAAACCAACAAAAATCAACTAGCTGGGCATTGGTGGCACACGCAGAGGCAGGTGATCTCTGAGTTCCAGGCCGACCTGGCCTTTACAGCCTGAACGGAGAGCTACACAGCACTCAGGAGGCAACGGCAGGTGGATCTCTGTGATTTCTCCACCAGCTTGGTCTACATGAGTTCCAGCCAGGGCTACAGTTTAAAAAAAAACAAAACAACAAACCTTTTATTACATCTTGGAACAAACTGTCAACATCAAGGCAGACAGAACATGTGTGGAGAAAACTGGCTCCGAGAGGATCAACTTTTAAAGATACACTCCCCTCACAGCTGAGTGCTATTATCCACTAACACATGCAAAACCTACTGTCCTTCTGCGAAACCAAATGCCTTTCAAAAATGCTTCCCTTATTAAGTGGGTGATTACAATCAACCACTACAAAACGGATCATCTGATCTGGCCATGCCTTTTGGCCTGCACCACGTGGAGTCAGCAAGAAAGCCCAGTTGTAACTAAGGCCAGCATTGGCACACGCAACCTGCGCTCCTAAAAACCTCTCTAAAACAGCCTCTTCTGCCGCGTTGACAGCTGCAAGTGCAAGAGGGTGGAAGGACCTGGCTTTCCTAAAACGCAGGGTGGCTATGGCCAAATGACTATCGGGCCGTTCAGGTCACCTGAAAAAGCGGGGCTGCAGACAGCCAATTGCACACTCTTGCTGCTAACACGCCAAGAGGACCAAACTCGCAAAAGCAAACCGGCGTCTCTGAGAGCGACCCCCCAACTCCCTGGGCCTCGGCCCGCCATGCCCAGCCCGCGCACTCACGCGAGTGCTCCAACTCGCGCGCTGCTTTGGCCGCACGCTCCAGGCCTGTCGGGTCAAAGTTGCTCCATTTGTCCTTGGGCGATTGCCGGTCTCCGGCAGCACGGTCGCCTCCACCCTCCGCCCCAGGCTGCGCGGGCGGCAAGGGCAGCGGGGGCCCTGTGCCTTCGCCCTTGGGGCCCTTGTTGATGCCAAAGAGCCAGGACATGGTCCACAAGCGCAGCGCGCCCTCGGTGCTCCGGACTCAGGTGTGACTCGCGGGGAGACTGGCAGTCACCACGCGCCGCGGGTCGGCTAAATGCGCAGGCGCGACACACACCTCTTCCTTCTGGGCGACGGAAACTTACGAGGGCCAAGGCGCTCCCAGCCACCGGATTGGCCGCTGGGACAGGAACGCAATTAGCGTCGGTGGCGCGATTTGCCCAGCTGTCCAAGGAGGCGGAACTGGACGGAGCTCCTGGACCAAGCAAATAGGGACGAAGTTTTCGGGGTGGGTGTGCCTTCGTCCTAGGAAACTCCCTCTTCTTCCAGCAACGGTGCTCTCGTTGTGGGCCTGGGGTCATTCGGAGATCTACATCCGATGTTATGGGCGCTTATGGAGGCGCTCCAGCCTCTGAGGCTACAGGAGATCACAGAGACACAGGACCCTCAGTCGGAACTCCTGCTGAGTCCAGACCCAGAGAGCAGAAGAGGAAGGGAACATCTGATGGAGATGCTCCGGGGTTCCCGGAGCCGACTTCTTCCGGATTTGGCCATGGCAACCAAAGGCGGGGTAACCGGCGTGAGACCTCAGATTGAAAGAAGACGTGGCCTCCGCGCCCTTAGCCCGACCGACCGCCCCTGTTGTGACCCCCAAGCTTTATCGAAGCTGGAGTCATGCAGCTCTGTGGCTGCAATGACCGTCTGCAAGCCGGCGGCTCTTACAGCCTAGAGTGAATGGGTCTGGGACTGAGACCCTCAGTGGACGAGCAGGCCTGCTCCAGACGTCTGCCTCTGTTGCTAAGGCGGTATCTTGAGTTCCTTCCTCTTTGGTGTCTTGGCAACCCGTGAGTGGTCCTTGGAAACCTGCTGAGCCGCGTGCCTGCTCTGTCTGGTCCCAGGGCTTGGCTGACCTAACCTTTGGGTAGGAGGAAGTTAGCATGAACACAGGGCAGTTGTTATTAGGGAACCCACATTCTCCAAAGTCAGCATCTTGGTCCCAGGCTTCTTTGGTAAAACTGGTTGCAGTCACAAAAATGACTTTTCCACTGAGACAGTAGACATTTTTAAGTGATTGAAAACATTTAAAGAAGCTTAAATTTTATTTATTTATTATTTTGTGGTTTTGTTTTTTGTTGTTGGGTTTTTTGTTTTAGACAAGGTTTCTTTGTGTGGTTCTGGTGGTAGACCAGGCTGGTCTCAAACTCACAAGAGATCATCTTGCCTCTGGCTCCCAAGTGCTGGAATTAAAGCACCATCACCGCCCAGCTGAGGACTCGATTTTTATTTTCAACAACATCAGGCATCTCACAACTACCTGTAACTGCAGCTCTAGTGGATCTGAAGCCTCTCCACTCACAGGTGCATATACAAACCCACACAGGACGTGGACACACACACTGTTAAAATTAAATACATCTTTGAAGTGTTAGGCTGAGGCAGGTAGGAAGATCACTTGAACCCGGGAGTTAGGTTAGTCTCAGCAATATAGCAAGACTTTGTATTGAAGAGAAGAGAAGGAAGAGAAGAAGGGAGGGAAGAAAAAGTCAATTACTGTTGTAAGACTTTGGTGATTGCTTCATAGAGAGTGAGCTGGGTGGTGCCGTATACCTGTAATCTGCGGTATACTCGGGAGACTGAGGCAGAGATCTTAATTATGAGGCAATTCTAGGTTGCACAGCAAGACCCTGTCTCAGATAGCGGAGAGGTTGGTTGGTGGACACTAAGAGGGCTGAGTTACAGCAGCTGACTCTACGCCTTACAGTCTAACAATTAATAAACTCTTACAACAGAGACACTCTGAATACACCAAGTAAATGAAAGAGAATTGAATCGTGGCTGTTTTCTATCTACTGCTATCATTTCCATTCACAAATGTGATGTTCTCTGCTGATGATACTCTGCTGTTTGCCGATGAGGGCCTGCCATCCTTTCTTCTTACCCAGCTTCCAGACGGACCCTCTGGTTCCTATCATGCTCACATTCTCCACAGCTCCTTTACAGCCTGCTTTTACCCCTGCCAGCATGTATGTCCTGCTCCTGCCATCCCAAGGCAGACCCTAACCCAGTAGATAAAAAATCCTGCCTAGACTGCCCTTCCAGGATGGGACCCAGCCTGCTAGTTCCACCATAGCAGGAATCCCAGTCTTTTGAGACAGGGTTCCTCTGTGTAGCTTTGAAGCCTGCCCTGGAACTCGTTCTGTAAACCAGGCTGGCCCAGAACACTCAGAGATTCACCTGCCTCTGCCTCCTGAGTGCTGGGACTAAAGGCGTGTGGCACCACCACCCAGCACGAATCCCAGTCTTACAGATGCAATGTTTCAGAGAGATGACAGGTTTGTCATGATGGCCCAGGATCGTAATGATTTAGTACTGAACCCGAGCTTTCTTATTAGCCGAAGTAGCTCATATTCCTACTTGAGAGTTGTGTTTAAGTAAATAGTTACCTACCTGTTCATGGTGACCTCAAATCAGGCCCTCTGGTCAGGTGGACCCAGCTGAGAGTCCCCACTGAGACCCTGAAGTTAACTCCATTGATAACATATTCCCGGGGCCATCATGAGTGCCCTTGACCCTAGCGCTCAGATGCTCTCTACCTTTCCAAGTTTATGGCCACCAGTGTGCCTTTGTGTCCTTGGATGCTCCAGGAGGTGCTGTGGGGTTGTCTATGAAGAGCTCAGGTGGATTTGTGGCAGATCTGAGAGCAGGGGGTGAAGTCCCAGGCCCTGGAAGCATGGAGCAGCTCATGGCTCCAGCCTCTGCTGAGCAGTCCTGCCCATTGCACACTTGCAGATAAGAAGCCACCGACTCTTAGTTCCTTCCTGCTGCATCTCAGGCAGGCTGCTACCACCTGCTGAGGTGGAGTTGGGGGGAAGGGTGTTCTTTTTAAAATTATTATTTTAATTTGGATGAAGATCTCTTAAGATTTATTTTTACTATTTTTAGTTATGTATAGGTGTGTGTGCTTGTGAGTACATGTTCTCATTGATGCTAGAGGCATATCCCCCAGGCTAGAGTTAGAGACGGTTGTAAGCTGCCTGGTGTGAGTGCTAGGAACTTAATTCAGATCCTTGGCAAGAGCTCTTAACCACTGAGCCATCTCTCCAGGCCCTGAGGGCTATTTCTTTAAAAAGCTCTCTGGTTGCAAGACCATACTTAATTGCAGTGAGTTAACTGGCTTTTGTGAAAGGAGCACTTGGTGATTATTCTTGCCCTACTCCTGCACAGAAACTTCATACCTCATACCTCCCACAATACCTTGTCTCAAATGGGTCCTGCTCCCACCTAAAAGGTTGGACAGCTTGGGTTCTGTCTGGTACCCCTATCTCACCACACCCCCCTCCAAGGGAAAATATGATATTAATTGGCTCTCTTTCTCCTTTTTGTTTTTTGAGATAAGGTTTCTCTGTGCATCCCTGGCTGTCCTGGAATTCGCTCTGTAGACCAGGCTGACCTCCAACGATGAGCTCTGCCTGCCTCTGTCTCTTTTTCTTCTGTTTTAAAAATTGATTTAAGCCTGTCAGGCAGAAGCAGGCAAATGTCTGAGTTTGAGGCCAGCCTGGTCTACAGAGTGAGTTTCAGGACAGCCCAGGCTACACAGAGAAACCCTGTCTCAAAAAACAAAAACTGTAGGAGAGATGGCTCGCAGGTTAGGAGCACTGACTGCTCTTGCAGAAATCACATAGTGGCTCACAATCATTTGTAATGAAATCTGGTGCCCTCTTCTGGCCTTCAGGCATACATGCAGAACACTATACTAAATAAATAAATATTTTGAAACAAACAAACAAAATATGGTCTTAAGCTAGTCTTGGTGATAATTGTCTTTAATCCCAGGTGAATCTTTAGAAGTTTGAGAGCCAGGACTACAGAGGGAGACCCTGTCTCAAAAATAAATAATAAATTTTACAAACAAAATATTTGTTTTATTTTACATATTTTTGACGTGACTTATATGGAAAGTTTATTGGTGGAAGGTTTATTCGTGGAAGGTAAGAAAGTAAGGGGCAGAGAGAGAGACAGAGCTACACATTTATGTGGATGTTTGTCTGTACTATGTGCATAGAGGTACCAAGGGTGTCAGAAGAGGGTGTCAGGGTGTGTAATGGGAATTACAGGTAGTTGTGAGCTGTCTGACGTGGGTGCTGGGAACTGAACCCAGGTACTTGTCAAGAACCGCAAGTGATTCTTAACTGCTGAGCTGTTTCTCCAGCCCCATATTTATTTCATTTCTAATACTGTGTGTATATCTGCATATGAGCAGATGAGCGCAGGTGTCCTAAGAGGGAAGAAACTTTGGATTTCACCAGAGCTTGAGTTACAGGTGATTGTGAGCTACCCAGTGTAGGTGCTGGGAAACATACTTGGTAATCTCAAATCATCTGTGCGCACTGAGTCATCTCTCCAGGCCCTTCTTCTTCTTTTTTTTAATTGTAAAAATGCTTCATGAATTTGTGTGTCATTCTAATCTTTTTCACATTGTTTCAATATTAGTATGTGTGCTGCCAAAGCAAGAACCTCCACCCCCCTTTGGGTATTTTTTAAAGTGATATATTCTTTCCCCCTCCTCATTGGGGGGGCATTGTGGGTTTTTTTGTTTTGTTTTGTTTGTTCATCTGTTTTCTTTTCAAGATAGGGATTCTCTGTGTAGCTTTGGAACCTGTCCTGTAACTTGCTCTAAAGACTAGGCTGTCTTGAAGGCACAGAGACTTGCCTGCCTCTGCCTCCCAAGGTTGAGATTAAACGTGTGCACCATTACCATCTAGTCAGAAGGTTTGTTTGTTTTGTTTTTTAATAAAAGGAGCATTTCATCCTAAGGAAAAAAAGCAGGAGAGACACAGCTATTGCATCTGAGCTTCAGGTTTCCTGTACTGTCCTGTCTTCCCCAAGAGGAAGTTGTCTTCAGGGCTACATTCCTGGGGGTTTAACAACCTTTACTACTGGTACTTTAGAATTTGCCCAGCTCCAAGATGGTAGTAGCTATACTGAGTAGTCCTTAACTACACAGCCACTCTTAAACAACTCATTTCCTGGGGACCTAGATCCAGACTGTCCCACCATCTGGCCTTCTCACAAGCAGCTTCATCCCAAGAACTTCAAAAGCTAGAGATCCTAGACCTTCATCAAGAAACGAGTGCAGGTTTTAGCACGACTGCCCTCGGCAGCATGAAATGGCCCCAAGTCCACGGATGCCAGCACTCACAGCAGCTTTTGCTGAGGTCTCCACATGGTATCCAGGATATTCCCAGTCCTTCTCCTCCAGCTTCCTGGCTGCTTCATTTCACACAGCTCTCAACCAGGAGCAAGCACAGAACAGCCCTTTCTGGTGATCTGGTACACACCGAGAAGCACAGAGGCCATTCTCTGCATGTACACTAAGTCTTGGATGGCGTCTGCCACTGCTCGACATCCTAGACACCCAGAGGATAGAGCTGGAACCAGGGAGAGCATGGGGGAAGAGGGTAGTCCATGCACGTGGCAAACAGCTCATACGGAAATCTTATCCCACTAAATTGTTTCCTGGGGCTGGCAACATGGTCAGCAGATAAAGACGGCTTGCCACACAAGCCTGCCGACAGGAGTTTAAACTCTGGAACCCACATAAAAGTAGAGTGAGAGAACCAACTCCATAAAGTTATCTCTGACCCCTATGTGGACCGTGGCAGGCATGCACCCCCCACATACACATCATATACTTGCACAATAAATAAACTAAAAATTCTGTTGCCTATAGACGTCTGTGGGCCTGCACTGATCTTAAATGTATACTAAATTCAGAGGCGTGCCTAGAACAATGCAAGTGCAGCCCCTCTGAGATAAGGCCCCTAGTAGAGGCATTCTATGGTGTGTACGTGGGGGTACGGGCTTTTGCCTCTACCACCTGAAAATAGGTGGTGCTGGCATTAGGTCAAGATGAGCTTAGATCAAGGATTTGTGGGGAGTGGACTCTGGCTATCAGATATCTGGCTCCTGCCTGTTCTACTTTCTCAGGAGAGTAGATATATTCTGAGTGAGTTCTGTCACTCAGGTTCTCTTGGGGAAGCTACTAAGAAATGACCCTCTGGTATTCTTCTGCCTATTTAGTGTTCTATTACCCAGGCCTGCGGGTTCAGAATTGAAGGGAAACTAAAGTGCTCTCACCAGGGGCCAATCAACCCTGACCGACAATCATCTGAGAGAACACACATGGCTTGGAGAAATTGCTGAGTTTTACGGGGTTGTGGGGCCCATGTCCCAAACCTGAATCTTTGTCCTGAACTCAGATGGCCTCAGACCCTGGACTGGTAACTGAGGTCAGAGGAAATCTCTGAGCCCTTTGGCCAACTATTGATCAATAGGTAAGGATGTTGGCTTGAAGCCCGCAGGTGCACACACAGGCTTCCTGAGTCTAACAAGGGGCATGGAGTGGGAACCCATCCCCACGACGACGACCACCACCACCACCACCAGAGGCTAGGGCCAGCACTCTACGGCCCTGCATCTCAAGCCATCATCACAAAAGCAGCTACCTCCCACAGATGCATGGGCAGTGTTCCTTTGGGGTGAGGGTGAGCCCTGCAATGCTCCCTCAGGCTCTTGGGGAACAGGTAAGCCAGCTCTCGGGAAATCCACCCCTAGTAGGCTCAGACACGGGGTAGGGCGCCAAAGCCCACACCACCTCTCCCAATACTTTTAGTTCCTGGGACTCACTACAGTTGCCAGAGTAGTACAAGGAGGATTGTAAGCAGCGGGCTGGGCAGTGGGCAGTAGACTACAGGCTGTGATGGGGACGCCCCGCAAAGCGGCCCCCTGTCCTCTGAGTTGTAAAAGCAGCAACTTGAACTTCTCCAAACCACTCCAGAAGTGAGGCGCTGGGACACAGATGACGAGGAGCAGGGAGGGAGAGCAGGCTGAGTGATAAGAGGACAGATTCTGCCAATCCGCCTGCCTCCCTCCCTCTCCAGACACAACAAGCTCTGTGCAGCCAACCGTTCGTGCTGCCTACACATGTACACAGTTGGGGAGAATTTTAGTGAAAAATAAATCCTTTTTTTTTTTTATTTTGCTTTTCAAGACAGAGGTTCTCTGTGTAGCCCTGTCTGTCCTGGAACTTGTTCTGTAGATCAGGCTGGCCTTGAACCCAGAGATTTACCTGCCACTGCCTCCCCAGTGCTGAGACTAAAGGCATTCGCCACTACCACCCGACTTGAAAAATAAAACATTTTAATGAGACTGCAGGCACAGTTTATAAATGACTTGAATGTATTTTAGAGTTTGGGTCGTTAGTGGGGAAGAGAGAGAAAGTGAGCTTGGGTTGGGGTGATTCTGGAAGGACAGGATCTGCCTGAATGGGGACTTGAGGGGAAGCCTGTTTCTGACCATCCTTAGCAATCTGTCAGAAGCCTCCGGGTAGTAGGTGAGGACAGGCGGTAGGTAGCCCACCAACGTGACACCTTCGGGTTAGATGTTGCAGAGTCCCTGGAGTGAACTTCACCAGGGGAAAATGTTTGTTCCTGTCCCCTATAGAGCTTCCTTCCTACACTAAAACAGAAGCCTCCCTTAAAGCCTGTCATAGCAGGGGGTCTCCTATCCCCAAGATCCTAAATGCTAAGGTCTCATCCCATTCCTGCGAAAAGACTGCATCCCAGCCACTGATGGGGGAGGGGAGGAGGGGGGCTAGTGCAGGTCCTGGGCAGGAAGGCACGGCCAGTGTCCCTGACAGGTACTGGCCTCTAGGCTGGCAGAGGATTCTGATGGAAGCTACTTGACAACATCAGCCTCCCAATACCCATCTCTAAACCTGCCTTCCCTCAGCAATCCAATCCTGCCTGCACCAGCCTCTCCTCCCGTTCTTTCACCCACTTTCTACGAACAAGCGGGACCAGGCCATGTGGAGTCCTCGCTGCCAGAGGGACCGGCCCTTGGCACAGGTAGCAGAGCCCCTGTGGCCTCCTCTTCTAAACGCTTGCTTGCCCTGGGTCTCAGGTCCTCAATCTGCCCTCAGACACTGTCCATCTGCCCGCCAAATGCTGCTCAAAGGCCACTCACTGTATGCTCGACTCCACTGGCGACCAGAGAGGATCGCCACTGAGCGTGCGGCTAGCAGGGTGGCCACAGGGTTCCCGGGAGTCAGGCGGGGACGGCACCCAGCATGACCAGTAAGTAGAGAAGCCACTGGAGGAGTCACGCGGGTCAAAGGCAGGACCGGCACCCTATCTCCCCCCACCCCATCCCACCCCACCCCTCCCCACCCCACCCCACCCCCCGAGAAAAACCTCGGATCGGCAGCGGCGGCGCCTGCCCGGCTGAGCTAGGGAAAGAGGGAACCTCGGGTGGGCGGGGCAGGCGGCTCACGGCTCTGGAGGTCTGGCCTCCGGCCGCCCCGACTGCGGGGCACGGGTCCGCTCGCCCAGGGCTGTACACGCCTTAGCCGATAGCGCCCTCTCGCGGCCAGAGCGGAAAGCGGCGGTCACTGTCACCAGGTACGCGGTGCCCGGCGTCAGGCCCTGGACGGTGGTGCTGTTGCAGCCCGCGGGCACCTCCACGCGCTGCAGGGAGCCGCCGCGCAGAGGCCCGAGCAGGATGTGGTAGCCGAGAGTGGAGTCCGGGCCAAGCGCGGGGGCCCAGCTCACGCGGAGGCTGCGCGGCCTGGTATGCGAGATGATGATGCGTTCGGGCCCGGCCTCCTCTGCGGAGGAAAGGGGTGGTGCATTGGAGGGGGCGCCCCGCGCATGCCACCCTGCCCTCCCAGGAGGTACCCCCGCTTCACCTTGCAGCGTGCGCACTCGCACGTGCTGGGGCCTCAGTAGGCGCACGTTGGACTCGGGCAGCAGCGTCACTTCATAATCTGTGTCCGGGTTGAGGTCGGTCCAGATCCAGCTGGTGGCGTCCCCTGGCAGCTGTTGGCGTCTCTTGGCGGCTGCCAGTTTGTCACTGGGCACCAGCTCCAGCACGTAGTAACCAGAGTCCACTGTTAGCAGGGGTGGCCAGGACAGGCGGAAGCTACTGGACAGAACCTCCGAGGCACGAAGGTGCTGTGGCTGCATCGCATCTAAGGATGGTGTAGCGCTGTGGTCAGGGGGCAGAAGCGGCCTTCTCCGTGTCACAGAGTGGGGCTCTCTCTGATCCGGAGGGGAGCCCGGTAAGGCCGGTGAGGCTTTCTGCCAAGGAGAGGCAGGAGCCAGGTGGGGGTTCACTACCAGCAGGTGCTAATGACTACAGGTGGGACAGAGCTGGTGGAAGGACAGGGTACAGTCCCCAGCTCTGGGCCCCATTATAAACTTTCCTGCCTACTTCGTCCTGAAACCCAGACCTATTAAGATACAGTGGCTACTCCTCACAGAAAAACAACAAAGGTGGCAGGGTCCACAGTACTGTCTAAGAACAGAGGACCAGTCCCCTAAGACTGAGTGACCAGCACAAAATCTGTCGCGAGCCATATTCTGAACAGTTGTGAAGGAGGTAAACAGACCAGCGGCTGCACCCAGGAGACTACAGGTTAGTGGCGCCTGGAACATTGGAAGTGTGATAATCCCGGGAGCAGCTGGACCTACTGATTAGGGTCTCTCCTATACAAGAGAGTGGAAGGGGCGGGGGACTCCAGAATGGGCTCCTGGGCTTGTGACAACAAACATGTGGTCAGCCATCTGATCAATATGCAGGTAAGGCTGGGTAGGTCCATCCAGATCTTGGCTTTCTTCCTTGCTGATGCCGGGTACTAAGTTTGGTCAGCTGGGCACTCAGTTCCCTTCGCAGCCTCCCACTCAGATTCTGATCTTAGTTACAAGTGTCCCACCCTAATATCTACCTCTGGATGACAGCCTCCTCTCCTTCTGCCCCCTCCAGGTTCATCTGGGCCAGGGGCTACCAGGTGATGTCCCTGGGAAAATTCTTGAGGCAGACCTTTCACCCTTTGCAACCAACAGACCGACCCCCTTTTGCTTAGTGTAGGTGATTAACCCACGGTAAGAGACTTGGTAAGAACGCTACCCTGGAGAGATAGCATTTTTCAGTGCCTACCACAGGCCCTTAGTCTCTAGCCTCTTCTCTTTGGGAGATAAGCTATAGGAGGTCCAGAGAAAGCTGGTGTTAAGGCTCCTGCAGTGTCTTCCCTGTCCTGGCTCGTCCAGCAGTCCCCACACCGGACCAGCTCCACCCCCTTCCTGACTATGGCGCCCCGACTGAGGAATAGGTAGGGCCTGAACTCTGTAGGCGATAATCCCTGGCATACTTAGCTCTTCTTTCTCCAGAATGGTGGGCCTGGCAAGCCATCGGGCCCTTGGACACACACAAGGGCACATGATGCCACAAATGCCACAGACAGAGACCCACGGGGGAGCCTTGGACCTCCTTTATCTGTACTAAGCCCCTCCACATACCCCACCCAAAATAGCCCTCAGTTCATTGGCCTATACAAGCCAGGGAGCCCCATCTTGAAGTGGTCGCTCAGGCCTGCCATACTCTTTACAGCCCAAATGTTGGGGCACCCGGAAGGAATATGTTCCTGGACAGCATGCAGAGCGCATCACCTCCCCACTGCTGCATCCATATCCACAAGTGGGCTCATGAGTTTCCCCTGAAGTCTCAGCCCAGGCCCTCCCCTTGCAGCAAGCAGTCAGCTAGGGTTTCATGGGCCCTGGCTCTTCCCACCTACCCATAATGGAGTCCCGCAGTTCTGGGGCAATGATATGAAGGTCATCCACATCCACAAAGTGTAGGTGCTTCTCGGCAGGAGCCGAGGCAACTGCCGACAGCTCCAACAGGTTGCTTCGGCCAGTGCTGACAATGAAGACGGTGACACCCAGGTCCTTGAGCTCCTGCATAGGGGGGCCCACGGGGTCACTGGAGCCCCCATCTGTCACCCACACCAGTACCTTGGGAACCCCTAACCGGGCACCTGCTACTTCAGCAAACAATTGCTCTTTGGCATAAGCCAGTGCCAAGCCCGTATTGGTGTCACCCATACGTTGGGATGTGACACGTATGGCATCCTGTATTGCCTGGCCTGAACTGTATTGGTCAAAAGTAAACTCTGTGTGTGGCCGGCTGCCCACATGCACCAGGCTAGCACGAACAGCCTCAGGACCAAAAGGCATTGTAGACACCAGCTGCCCCACAAATTCCCGAACCCTTGAGAATTCATAGTGTGACACACTGGCTGAGCTGTCCAGCAGGAACAACAGGTCCCCCTGGGGGGCTGAGGCTGTGGCACCTAGAGGAAAAGACAAGGGAAACGTGTAGGTGGTGACCCCGGTACAGCCCCATGCCCAGCGCAGAACCATCCCCAAAGGCCTGAACTTCCTTAGGCATATGCTTGCCTTTGACCAAAGGTACTGGTAGCAGAATGCCCAGAATGGGGTTATAAGCCAACAAAAGGCTGACACTCTCCAACGGTTCCCGACTGTACAATGCCCATGTACCTAGGGCACCATGTTCCTCATGTGAGTGCTGACACTTTTCTCAATAGACACTGCATGCAGGTGGCGCCAGGGGTTCAGGCCGAGCATTGCTCTCCTTAGACTTGATTTTCAGAAGGGCCACCTCCAGGATGGAGTTAAGCTAGGTAGCTCAACTTCCAGGAGAAGCAATGCGCTCTGAGCGTGCACAGCAACGGAGACAATAAGGGAGGATGGGAGAGCAAAAGTGAGGGGATGGGGAAGACAAAACACTGTATAGCCCTTCCCACCCATCATACGGCCAAGCTGGAATGGCAAGATGACATCACCGCTCCCCTCGTCTGGCCCCCATTCTCTGCTTCGTTTGTATCAAGAAAGCAGGATATACCCAGCTGAAACAGCCTGGGGGGGGCAACCATTATCTAGTGAGCCTCCTCTTTTATCCCCTTTCCCCCCAGCCCTGCGGACACTGATCAGTACAGATGAGATCTTTCATCACTAAGTCTCAAGTAAGCAGGGGCTCTCAGGGTGCCTGGATTCTGGTCCTGGCTTTAGGACCTTCTTACCTCCCTTCTTTCTACTTTGGGACCTTGCAAAGGTAAGGAAACTGAGGCACAAAGGCCTCTCAAACATCTTTCTCCACTATCCAGGCCTGAGGGGCGGGGCGGGGCGGGGCGGGGCGGGGCAGATCGTGGCCTCTGCGCTCGATGAGCAGCGCGGACTCAGTTAAGTCACCGAGTGCTTGTGGGCGCCCACCGCAGGTGGTTAAGGTGCTGCTATGCGCCCCACCCGTCCCTCCCTCCGCCTTCCCGCCCACTCGTCCCGCCACTGCACCTGGACAGGCATGACCTGCGTGGGCAGCAGCCGATGGGCTGTCAGGAATTGGAATCCCGGTTCCATCACACTTACTGTGCTCTACCCCGCTCCGCGCCAGTGCCAGACGCAAACTCAAAGCCAGGCTGAACTCAATCCAGAACAGCATCGCGCATAGAGTGGCGGGCTCTTGACCGCAGCTGGCAGCTAACTTGCCTTCCTACGTCGAGGCAGGCCCACCCACTTCTGAGAAGCCACACCCACTCTCGTGGCCACGCCCCCGCCTGGGAGGCGCGTGCAGTCTGTCGCGCGCTCAAAGGCCAATCTGCGCAGCGAAGCGTGCCTCAGCGGTCCCAGACTTGCGGTGACAAGCAACAGCCACAAAGGCACTTACATGTGGGCATGCGCTGACATTCCCATCTCTCTTTTGCAGGCTGTGATAATGTGTCATCCATAGTCTTCATCTCTCTCCCCTCCCGTTAGAGGTCCTCACAGTTCCTGGTCTGCAAAACGCATGAAGTCAGGGCCAAGGGATCCTGAGAAGTGGTGCTATACAAAGAAGCAATCTCCCCTCAACAAGGACCTCAACAGCTTGACTACAAGCTGGAGGAGCGGCCGACTTACTCCGAAGACTGACCAATAAGGACACTTATCTTAAGAGGAGACGAGCATGTAAGAAGCTTCTTACAGAATGAAAAGGCTTTGCCAGCTCTCTCACCCGAATTCTTGGAGGAAAAGACATAAGGGGAAGCCAGGCAGTCAGAAGCTGTCCAGTGTAACCATGATGGCCAGTTGCTTTCCTATACGCTAACCAAATGCGGACCCAGGGCTACACCCAGATCAGACCCCTGCAGGACCAGAGACCCACTGATGGATGATCCAGATTCTGGGTCCTGCAGTCAGCGCCAAAACCAGACCAAAGAAAGGGTCGTGCACAGGGCACTGAGTCCTTCAAGAGGGCTGCACGGCTGGTGCCCTCCTAGGATGCTCTCCCGCGTAGTAACTATAAGTGTTCCGGGTAGAGGCACACACCGGGGCGGGGGAGATGTTGTCTGGCAGGATGTCCCCTCCCTTTGGGCAAGAGGATATGCCCAACAGGGAGGACGGATGGGACTCAATGGTTTTCCTTCCTCCGTTTCTGGCAGGTGAGACACTGTGGGGCCTTGAGGACGTGCCTGAGTCTGGCTTTGCCTAAAAAAGGAAGCAATACCGTTGAGCTTGAGACGCTTGCTGCAGGAACAAGTAAGAGCTATGTCCTGCTGCCGTCCCCCACTCCCTTGCCGGGAATCTTGGCAGTGGGTGTTGGCTTCACTCCACAGACCTCAGGCCTCTGAATGAACCAGAAAGTGCTTGATGCTTCTGCCTGAGTCTTGGAGACAGGAGCTGTGTGTGTGAGTCCCTCAAAGACTGTGCCTCTCAGGGGGGCACCAACCAACCTCCAGCTCTCAATACACAAGGTTGCCGTGGAGACAGCATTGTGAACAAGCAGAAGACATGGTTGGGGTGTGAGGGGGGTGGCGAGGGTCCCCAGCAGAACCATTCTATCTCAGGCTTGTTCTGCCAGGGAGCTGGGTCTTGAAGGAAGCAGAGCTTCATAGCCCTCAGGCCTATAGTCACACCTCAGCCTGCCCTATTTCCATCCCTTCTGGAAAAAGTGAGCAGATCTTCTTGGCTGTGACTCAGGCCCTTGAGGAAGCAGCTGCCCTCCTTCCTCTGGCCTCACCATCAGACGGAGAGGGCACAGGAGGCCCAGTCTCCACCCAGCCCTGTCCAAGCTGGGCTACCTGCCTAACCTGAGCTCAGGCTGAATTGCTCCTGCTGCCAAGTTCCTTGGGACACCCTTCCCACCATCCCTACCCCCTGATCAGCCACCAGAAAAATCTTATGCTTTTGTCTTGCGGTGCTCCCCACCTCCAGAAGACAGACATCCAGGGGTGCAATGGTCAGGTTCAGGGCTGGGCTTGAGGCAGACACCAAAGGGAGAGCACACAGAATAGTCCAGAGCCTTTTCTCTAAAGGGCGATCAGCTCAGGGAAGGGGAAAGGGCAGAAATGTGGTCATAGGCAAAGATGGGCCAGGCCAGGGTGACCTTGACCCCTCAGTCCTCAGCCTCCAGGGACTGACTGCCCCTGCCTATTTCTGTCAGTCTAGGAACCCAAGAGGGAGGACAACCTTTGATGCTAAGTCTATCCTGCCACAATGGCTTTGGCTCAGAACAGGGAGTCCTTGTGCCTTACTTCCTGGAGAGCTGGCCTGCCCTGTCTGTGTCTGCAGGCAGGTGGAGGGGTTTCCTGAAACCCAGAGACACCGCTCTTAAGAGTGTCCCTGCTTTCAACCAAGGACCCTAGGGAATGTTCCTTTCCTCCCACAGTCAGGCTTCTGCAGAGAAGAAGGGCCTTTTGTCCACAGACGGCTGTGGTCATGTTCAACCCCAGGGAAAAGGGCAGCTCCTGGGGCCTCTGACCTGACCCTTGGCCCCATTCAAGGACAGAACTGCCTGCCCTGCCCCTGCCTTTTCCACCCGAGCTATGAGCTGCTGTTTGTCATATTGCTGTTTTTGTCCTGGAGGAACACTGTTGGCTTGCTCACTGACTCATGCTTAGCTAGTTTTCTTATACAGCCAGCCTAGGACCACTTGCTCAGGTGGTCTGGGTCCTCCTACAACAACGATCCCCCGCAGACACGCCCGCAGACCAGTCTGACCAGAAGATCCCTCAACGGAGACTTCCTTTCCAGACGACTCGGGCTGTATCAAGTTAAAGCTAACTAGGATGAGAGCCAAGGGGGAAGCGTCTCCCTCTCCCATCAGACTGAAATGCCATTTTTCTTTTTTCTTTCTTTTTGTGATTTTCTGAGACAGAGTTTCTTTGTGTATCCCTGGCTGTTCTACAATTGCCTATGTAGACCAGGCTGGCCTCAAACTTAGAGATCCACCTGCCTCTGCCTCCCGAGTGCTGGGGTTAAAGCGTGTGCACCACCACTGACCCACTTGTCATGTAATTTGTATGTGACATGAAAACCCAACCACACACCAGAACACGGAAACGGGAAATGGTGGGAACAGCTGTTGGAGGCCTGGGCCTGTGGAATGGGGTGAGCCCAGACCTTATGACCCCATCACACAGCAGTCAAAGACCAGCCAAGAGCATTAGGGCTCTCAGTTCCTTCGACCTATTACACTTCCTTCTAGACCACCTTTGTGGGGGCAGATTCCAGAGCCCCCATAACCCCAATCTCTGCACAGAGGACACAAGGCACTGTGCCAAGCCCTGTCCTCTCAGTGCTGCCAAATGAGGACTGAGCAGGAACGCTCCATGTAACAGAGACGCAGGGTGTTATGATTTGAACCTGAAGTGATCCCCAGACTCATGCCTTCAACAGCTGTCTCTTAGTTGGTGGTATCTTTTGGGAGCCCATGATACTTTAGGAGTCTGTGAGCCTTTAGGAGGCTGTGCCTAACTGGTAAAGGGAGGGCAGGTTTGAGGATTAAAGACCAGCCACTGGTTTATGTTGCTGCTGGATGCTTCCTGGTCTGCTACGATGTGAAGAACCTTCCATTGCTATGGTCTGAACTGCTCTACCATGCCTTCCCCACCGAAACTTTGAGCTAATGCAAACCTTAAGTTGCTCCTATCAGTTGTACTACTGTGGTCACAGCTACATAGAAGTAACTAATTCACAGGGCTACTTATTTTCCCTGAGAGATATATAATCGTGTGAGACCAGGGAATCGAAGGGGACCCTGTGGTAGGAGTTACGGGAAGTGCCATGACCTGGAGTGCTGTGCGTAGGAGTGCATGCAAATGGCAGGATGCTTGGGCTAGGACAGAGGAAGCAAGCCAGGCTATGTGGCCTTCAGACCATAGGGAGGATGATGGGATTCTGAGTACTAGGAGAAGCTTGGAGGGTGGGGAGGTGAGGCAAGGTCGGCTGGCTCCATACTCCTAGAAAAACAAGCTTGCAGAGATAGACTGCAAGCCTCAAATGTGCCACTAGCTGAACAGGAATGCCCCAACCCTGACATGGTACCCCCCAGCTTTGGTTCCTGGCTGGGATGCTTCTGTAAGAGGTGACCCAAGTTTCCTGTCCCATCCCAAGGGAGCAGTGGGGTCCTAAGAAGAAGGAATGGCTTCAGCTCTCAGGGTCAGCACCAGTTTTGCCTACTCCCAACCGTCCTACCCCCAGCTCTGTTTCTGCCTCTACCAAAGCCCAACCCACATGCATGGGACGGGAGCAAATCTAGAGAATAAGCCCAGACCCGAAGCTGGATGGACAAAGCTGGCTAAACCCAGGGCCCCTCCTGGCAGGTACTTTCTGAGGGTGTGTCTGCAAATACTTTGTGAATGAATGCATTGTTTAAGTAAGATGGGAATCTCACTGAGCCCAGTCTCTTCAACTGTGGTGATGCCCCCACCCAAAGCATAAGAAGAATATAGGCAGGACAGTCACATATGTGTGCACACAGCAGCCAGACTCCCTTTTACAAGGCAGGCCCTTTGTTACTGGGAAAGGAGCACCCCCCCCCCAAGTAGAGATGTTGGCCAGTCCACCTCTACGCTTAACTCTGTAGCCCTGAGGAGGAGGAGGGGAGGTGGGAGACGGAGGCCCTCACAAGAGTGAGGCTGCCCTGCACTTTGAGGCTAGAGTCTAGACACGAGGATCCCAGTTCCTAAATGGCATTTCTGACTTGAGCTCATGCTAGGCTAGAATTGGCAGACAGACAGTTGCAGAGCTCAGAGTACTGCCAAGGCAGGAGAAAGTAGGCTAGGCAAAGGCCAGTGATTACCACAGGGACAGGGAGGGGAGCATTGTGACTGAAGAAACACCCTTTCCAGGACCTTTCCATATGGTGGTGGAAATGGAAGGGGCCCTTGGGACCTCTGAAGAGGACCACAAAGGAGCCGTAACCCCAGACCTGTGCCTGGTTGCTTGGTAAGCCAACTCATCTCCTCAGTACCCAGGCTCTACTCCTCTACCGGCTGCCAACTCTGTTCTTCACAGCTAAATGCAGGCCCTAGACCCCTTCTGCAGACCTCCTACAGCCTCCATAGTGTTCCTTTTTTTTTTTTTTTTTTTTTTTTTTTTGGTATGTGATGCTGTGAATGGAACCCATGTCATCTCTCCGCCTCACATTAGCATCAGGCTATACCCTGCTATACCCAGCTCCAGTCACAGAACAAGGTGGTTGTTCGTTTTATTGTGGTTTTGTTTTGTTTTTTGAGAGTCTTATTTTGTAGCCTGGTCTGACCTCAAACTCAGCAATTCTTCTGCCTCAGCCTCCCTGGTGCTGAGGTTGCAGGCATAAACCGAGGTGCCCTGCACACAGAGTTCTTTTGGAAACATGCCCAGAAAAGTAAAATAAAATAAATAAGAAGGAAGTCTGAAGGACTGGTAAAGTAGCTCATCCCACTACCCTCCATCCTGGAGGACACCCAAGGCTTCAAGATGGGCTTGGGAAGCTGGGAAACACCTTTCTGAAACGGAATGTCTCAGGCAGCTGTTATGGCAGAGTTCCTCACCCGGCCAGCTGCCACTTTAGCTCAGGAGTTGCTCTCCACCCCCACCAAGCCCAGCTGTTGTTTTGATGACTTTGGGGCCAGGCAGATCCAATCCTCAGCCAGGGCTTCCCAGGAGAGTCTTCATCTTCAACCTCTGGGGGTGGCCAGACTAGCTCCTGGCAGAAGGAGGAGGAAGGCGGCCTCATTCCGGAGGAAGCACTCCTGAGCGGCGACCAGCTGACCCCGTCACTCTGTCTGATCAGGAAAGGAATCAAAGCTGGACACATATGAAGGTTAAAAAATACCAAGACACACAAGGCACTCAAAGACCTGAGCCAGCCACAGACTGGGCTATGTTTGAGGCCACAGAATCAGCTCGATCCTGATCACAGGCTGAGCTCTGACCTGCTGGTTACAGGCTGGGCTACACTGGGAAAATAGTGGCTGGATCCTTGAAGAGATATTTAGATCTGGGCATGGTGGTATATTTCTGTAATTCCAGTACGTGGAAGCTAAGGCAGGAGGATCATGAGTTCTAGATCAGCCTGGATTACATAGATCTATAAAAGTTAAAATTTAAAAAAAAAGTCTGTTACAACTAGATTCTAAGTAAATTATAATGAGCATACTTTTAATATAATGCTGGGCTTGCAAGTACATATATGTTGTTCTTTTGCTGCAGCTATTGCCTAAGAAACACAAACACGAGACTCAGCGCCCACGTGGAGTTTATTGAGAGAGGGGAGAGAAAGGGGGTAGCTGGTGGCCAACCAAAAGCAGGGGAGAGGGGAGGTCAAAGAAAGAGAGAAGGGGGCCCAGAGGGAGAGAGAGGGAGAGGGAGAGAGAGAGAGAGAGAGAGAGAGAGAGAGAGAGAGAGAGAGAGAGAGAGAGAGAGAGGTGTGCTTGGCGCACTTGCTTTAAAAGGGGGGCTTGCGCATGCATAATACAACCAGGTAAAAGCTTGAACAGCCAGGTAAAGCCTGATGTAGTGATGATATGGCCATGAGTGCCCCGCCCATCGTCAGGGGCGGAGTCAGGAGACTGCAGGCTCCCAACAATATATATCTAAAAAAACCTCTTCCCACCCCCAAATTAAACATTACAAAAACAATTACAAATTAATGGACTAGGGAGGTGGCTCAGGGGGTTAAAGTACCTGGGACACCCCCCCATCTCCTAAAGGTTATCCTCTGACTTACACACACACATTGTTGCATATATACTCCCATACAGGCATACACACATACAAAAATGTAACGAGTTGGGTAGTGGTGGCACACGCCTTTAGTCCCAGCACTCAGGAGGCAGAGGCAGGCAGATCTCTGAGTTCAAGGCCAGGCTAGTCTAGAAACCTTGTCTTGAAAAATAAATTAATAGCACAAATAGTAAGAAGCAACCAGGAGGGCTGGAGAGATGGCTCAGGGATGAAGAGCCTGCCTGCTCTTCCAAAGGTCCTGAGTTCAATTCCCAACAAGCACATCGTGGCTCACAGCCATCTGTAATGAGATCTGGTGTCCTCTTCTGGCCTGAAGACATACATGCAGGCAGAACATAATAATCTCAAAACAGCAACAACAAAACAAGCTGTTACAAGTAGTTTTCCCACCAGCCTGGTCACACTGCCGCATCAGCCCCAAATAACACACAGAGACGCTGTATTAGATATAAAGCTGTTGGCCTGTTACTAGCATTTCTTATTGGCTAGCTCTGTCTTAAATATTAACCCATTTCTATTAATCTAAGTGTTTTCATGTGGTCTTACCGGAGAGAGGGTCGGGACCTCTGTTCTCTTGGTCCTACATGTTGAATCTCCTCCTACCTCTCCCTGAATCCTCCTTGTCTCCTAGTCCCACCTATCTTGCTTTCCTATTGGCCAACAGTGTTTTAGTCATTAACCAATACGAGAAACATATTTACAGAATGACATCTCCCAGCATCTCCTTCTTTTCCGTCTAAAATAATAAAAAGAAGGGTTTTAACCTCAACATAGCAAAATATATATCAAAACAGTTATCAAATAAGAACCACAGTTAACAATGTTCAGTCATTAACATTTAGCAAGTTTTAAAGAAAATATTCCATCTCTATCATCTATCTTTGTGAGACTAAAGTCCTATATGTAACTTATCTTTAATCCTAACTAAGGAAAACTATAACCACAATTATGTTTTCAACTCCTTCAAAGACCACAGAAGGATAATATATAAACTCTTAAAATGACACCTGAAGTTCTTCTGTAATGTTCCATCTTCAGCCTATAGGCCAAAGTGTGTCTGGCAGACTCCTCAGCAAAACAGGAAACTTTAAACCATCCACCTGTATTGGCAGTTTGTCAGTCACTTTTCTCTGTGTCCTGCAGACTGTCTGGCAGACTCTTCCATGAAGCAGGAACCCTTTAGCAATGTCCATCTTGTATGAGCAGTCACTTTCCTGTGGGTCCAGTTTATACAGCATAAAGTAAAACAGTCCAGACAAGTGCAGTATCTTTCCCAAATGGCTAGTCTTGCCATATTGAAAGCAAACTCCACAATGTGTTCTTCCATGTCCATCTTCCTTTCTGACACAGGTGGTGTTACCAGGAGCATTTGTGCCTCCCTGTTAAAAAAAAACCCTAAACCATTTTAAATGCCATATTCTGTAGGTCTTTGAAAGCTTTGAAGAATGCCTAGCCATCTCAAATACATCTCTTTATTATCTAGAAATCCTAACTAACTTAACTATAAGTTTTGACTATTATATGTAAAACCTAACTAAAGTTTTGACTATTATTACAGGTAACAATCTAAAATCTGTACTAAATTATATATTTTTAACTGAGTTATATAAACACAATACCTAAACAAGAGGAGAAATATATGCATCAAAAAATTGACCTTAAATTTGTATCAATAAATGAAAATCCATTCCAAAACAAGGTATACATTTCTATACCATAATCCCCTTTTTACCTTTAAAAAAGAGACTGGTTGTGGTCATTAACCATTTATAACCAACCCCATTTAAATGAAAACAGCAGAACACTGCTTACTGGATTGTTCCTCATGGTTTGCTCAGGCTGCTTTCTTATACAACTCAGAACCACATGTCTACAGTGGCACCGTTCAAGGTGATCTTGACCGTCCTACATCAATTATTTAATCAAGAAGACGTCTCACAGTCTTGACTACAGGCCAACCGAGATTCGCTCTTCATAAAAACTCTGCTTTGTATTAAACTGACAAAAAAATCTAACCGGTACAGCGCCTTATAATCACCACAGATACAGGTTGGCATGATAGACTAGCAGGGCTGTGGGGAGGGGACTTGGAGGGCTCATTCAGTGGTAGAGGTGGCAGAATTCCTGTCTAAAATGCTCAAGGCTTAGCCCGGTGTGGTGGCACACACCTTTAATCCCAGCACGTGGATGGCAGATCCCTGAGTTCGAGGTCAGCCTGGTCTACGCATAAAATTTTTAAAGTGAATCTGTGGGCTGAAGCCAGCCAGGCCACCCGTGGCACCCAACACTCTGGGAGGCACACAGACTATACCTGAGTCCAGCTGGGAACTATGGGAAGTGAATAAGTAGGTGGTGGATGATGGGAGAGAAAGAAGCAAGCAAATATGTGGTGGAGAAATGGAAGACAAGCATTTCGTGCTTATGAAATGAGGCAAAGCTGGAGATGCAAAAGTGGGTGCTGTTCTTGCTCCTTGGCAAAGGTGAATTTCACTGCCCTTAACATAAGTGCTTGTGGGCCTGTGCCATCTTCCTTTGAGGAAACTGACCACTACGCAAGTTTCTGTGACTCCCAGAGGGGCACACTAGCCCAGGAAGGGGAGCTGCCCCTGTAAAATGGACATGTCCTGCTGTATTTACTCATCACTGGCCTGTCTGCTAATCTGTCCTGTTGGCTATGGCGGTAGTTCAACCCTGATACCGGACAACTCCATGTTGAACTACAGTTTAGTTTTACTGTTCTGGGTCTAACTGGCCAGAAATTTATTTCCTTCGGAAGCTTTGGGTTGGACAATCACTTGATGACACCCAGAGGCTCTGCCTGCCACCGCAAAGCGGACAGAAAGAAGACACCTGGAGATCCCACCCAACACATGGCCCATCCGCAGCACAAGCCACTAAGACGAGCAAGTATGGGGCAGAAAGATGGGAAAGAGAGAGGAAACAGGTTGGAGCATTATGATGAGAGGTAGATCTGAAGACACAAAGGTGGAGAGAAACAGCCTGATGGGAGCAGCCACCTGAGACCACAGTGAAGTCCCAGCTCATGCCATGTCGGGTCCATGGCTACGCAGCAGCAGGGGTCTGCGTTGGTGTCCCTGGCCCACGTCGCCACCAAAGGCCATGTGTATGCCCCCGGTCTGGACTGCCGCCTGGGACCATGTTAATATCCAAAAGCTGCACAGGGTTGGCGTTCCCCTCACTGGCAGCAGCACCAGGGAGAGTGGGTCCTGCACCTCCCTTGCAGCACAGTAGAGCTGACCCTGTTAGCAGCCCCAAGGGCATGAGAGCAGGAGAAGCTGGCCCTGCTGTCTGGGGGCCGACACAGTGGGGAGAGCTGGGCCTGACCCTCACCAGCTGCAGCCCTCAGGAGGCCCCGGAACTGGCCTGGGCCCGCACTGCAGAGCTGGCTCTTACGGTGTGGGTGTGGACAGGCCGGCCCTGAGGGCATGAAAGCAAGAGGACTACCCTCCCCCTTGCTGCCTACAGCATCGGGTGAGCTAGCTGGGGCAGCGCTGGAGGGTGACTTGGTGGTGAGGACGAGGGGAAGCTGGCAGGCTGACCAGTCCAGCTACCACCCAGGCACAGAAACAGGGCTTTAAGTTGACCCACCCCGACATCCACCCCTTCTACAAATTGCTGGAGCATGTGAAGGATCCAAAGCTGCAGGATCTCCATGACACAAGGCAACAACGGGACGTCCACGAGGAGCCCCTGTGAGGACACAGCATTAATTAATATTAATACTGCAGCAGAAGCCAGAGGCCTGGGACAAGACCAATGACTCACTGCAGTGAATGCTTGCAAGCAAAGATGTATGAACTAAAGGGTGTAACTCGCCATGACACACTACAGCTCCCATGATGAGTTATTTATTTTTTTCTTTTAAATTTTATTTTATTGAGGGGGAGGTTGCAAGGGCAGGGGGTGGACACAAAGGGACAGGGAAATGAGTGGGATTGGGGTGTATGATGTCAAATCCACAAAGAACCAATAAAAAGTTAAAATAAAATAGCTGAGCAGTGGTGGCATATGTCTTTAATACCAGCACTTGGGAGTCAGAAGCAGGTGGATCTCTGTGAATTTGAGGTCAGTCTGGTCTACAGATCTAGTTCCAGGACAGCTAGTGCTACACATAGAAACCCTGTCCAAAAAAAAAAAAAACAAAAAAAAAAAAAAAAAAAAACAAGCAAACAAAAGCCCCCAAATTAAAAATAAAATAAAAAAGTTATTGGCTGGGTGTGGTGGTGCATGCTTGCCTTTAATTGCAGCACTCCGGAAGCAGAGGCAGACAGATCTCTCAGTTGGAGACCAGCCTGGTTTACAAGAGTGACTTCCAGGATAGCCAGGGCTGCACAGAAAAAATCATGTCTCAAAACAAACAAACAAAAAGTTAAAAAAACATGTCCAAAGCCAAGGATATAGCTCAGTGGTAAAGACTTGCCTAACATGTATAAGGCTTGGAATTCCAGCCAGGAGGTGGTGGCACATGCCTTTAAACCCAGCACTGAGAAGGCAGAGGCAGGAGGATCTCTGTGAGTTCGAGGCCAGCCTGGTCTACAGATCGAGTTCCAGGAAGCCAGGGCTACACAGAGAAACCCTGTCTCAAAAACAAACAACAAACAAACAAACAAACAAAAACAAAATGAAAAAGCTTGGAATTCCATACTACTAAAAAATAAAAATAAAAAAAAAAATATTTAAGTTCCAGTATTATGACCTGGAAGGAGGAGGAAAAGGAGGAGAGAGAGAAGGAAAGCAGAAGGAGGAAAAAGAGGAGATAGGAGCCAGGGAGGATGATAATTTATGCATACACAGTAACTTGTTAGTACAGCTGTAGCATGCCAAACGCAAAGGTACCCACATTGTAAATTGAGCTCTTATTCGGCTGCTGGGCCAGAGGTTGAGCTCCAGGTCTGGATACATATTGACACCTGACCCAGAATACAAGCTGAGTACTGGGGGCTGGAGAGATGGCTCAGTGGCTAAGAGCAACTGTTTGCTCTTCTAGAGGACTTGTGTTCAATTCGCGGGATCCACGTTATAGCTCACACCTGTTTGTAACTTCAGTTCCAGGGCTTGAGACAGACACCCTTACACAGATACACTTGCTGTCAAGACACCGATGAAAGTAAAGTAAAAAACTACTTTTAAAAGACGAGCAGAGCGCTGACCCTGAATTTACGCTGAGCACTCATCCTAGATCCTAGTCTCAAACTAAATGTGGACCAAAGCTGGAACCTGACCTGGTAATAGCTTGACCATAGACCCAGTTGAGCCTTGTCCGGGGTCATGGGCTGACCTTGGGACTCAAGCTGACCCCTGAGTCTCAAGATGAGTTATGAAATCTGGTTTGCTACTGGTCACCCTGGAGCTTCTAGAACTAGCGTGTTTTTGTTTTTGTTTTGTTTTGGGGGGTGCATAGATATCCAGATATCTGCAAAGCTGGCTGCTGACCACAGGTGGGAGTGGAGGGCATTGGTTTTGTGAGGGAGCAGAGCGCCATCTCCCGGCGCTGAGCCCGGAGCCCAGAGGCTCTAGACACGCAGATGCCTCTGAGAGGCATCAGCCCCAGGCACAAAGTTGTTTCTATTCGTCAGGGCGGCCGCCCGCCAGTCCCTCTTCGCTGCATCTCGGCGGGAAGCGCGGCTCGGGGGTCCCCGCCGGGGTCTGCAGCACAGGGCGCAGTCGCCGGACCAGGAGGGAGCGGGCGGCCGAGGCGAGCACCAGAAGCGGCGGCAGGGAGAGGAATCCGAATACAATGAGCGTTGCAGAGCCGCGGTCTGAGAGCAGCGCTCGGCATCGTGGACCCGGGGCTGGATGAACCTGTGGACAGTGGAGGCGTGTGGTCGGACGGGGGAGTTCCAGAGTGGTGCAGCCGTGAGGAAGGACCTGGGCCGGTGGAGAACCAAGCGGGGCCAAGAGATTGGGGCAGAGTTCGGAGAGAATAAGGACGGGGCTGGAAGGCCTTGAGTTCGGGCCTGGAGAGAGAAATGACCACCTACGTGGTGCAAAAACACAGCCAAGAGAGTTGGCCTGAGTTGCGACTGCTTTGAGCCAAGCAGTGTTGAAGTCTGTTTGGGAGACCTGGAACCCAGACTATAAATAGTCCAGATACGGGTTCCTGAAGGAAAGGCTCAGAGAACTTCCCTGGCTCTCCCAACCCCGTTTTCCTGCCCCCATCTGTGCTCTTTCCCACGGCCCTTACCTCTGTTGGCAGTTGATGCTGAGCTCCACCGGCACTGTCAGCGGCTAGCATCATCTCTCTCCCACACCAGAAGCCACAGAAAGGGATATAGATAGGGATCATCTATGCATAAGGTCAAGCCGTAGCTCCTCTCTGCAGGTGGGGAAGCCCAGCCCAGATCAAGAGGGTTTGCGTATGTGTGTGGACGTGAGGAGTGAAGAGGCACTGAGTACAGGTGGAATATTTTTCCTATCTCCACTTCAACCTCACTGACCAGGCCCTGGTGCCTCCTGGTACAAAGCTAAGAGGCCTGGGGGAGGCAAGACAGCTGTTCCCCCATAACAAACAACAGCTTTTCTTTGTCTACAGCTGGCAGGGTGTTGGCAGAAGAGGAGGTTACAGAAGAGGACACATATGTCTCTGCATACAAAGGGGCAGGGTCACAAGGGGGACCTTCAACCTCAGGGACTTGAACCTCCAGGGGACTCCCACTCCCCAGGGACTAGCCAATGCTGCTCACCCTTGAGTGGCACAGGAATCCCAGGTACACAACGGCAGCCGCTGGCAGCAACACCAGCAGGAAGACCATCCCAGGTAGCAGCAGATGGAACAGGAACCCAACCAGGGCCCGGCCAGACAGCAACAGGGTCCTGAGGCCTTGGGTGGCCAGCACAGGCCACCGTGGGCATACCAGGCCTGGGACATGGTAGTCAGTAGGCCTTCTTCGGGGTAGCATGGGTGCTGTGTCTGAAGCGCCTCCTTCATCCTCTTCTGTCTCCCTTTCCTGCTGGTCACTCATGTCCTCTTAGTGGGCCTTGACGGATGTTTCCCTGATGTCACAGTGGCAGGCAGCAGGACTAGCCCCCACCACCAGGCTTAGACTAGAGATCCTTTTCCCTCCCTAGGTTCGGTTCACATCTAGATCCTAGCCACCAGACAGTGGACTGGCGCCCAGTTTAGTCTAGCACTAAGTTTCAGTGTCCAGGGATACACCCCTGCCACAGGTTCCCCCCACTACCTTGCTGTGCCTCCCTTGCCAGGCAAATGCAGGCAGCTCCAGTGTTCCCTGGCTAGGTCTTACACGGCTGTCCCTATCTGAGCACCAGAGCCCTCCTTCCTCCCAGCCCACCCTTCCCCAGCTTCCAGTTCTCCCAAACAATGGCTTTATTTCACGGATCTTGGCTATGACAGATGCCCTATCAAGAGCTGCCATCTAGGGGCAAAGCATCATCTCATTTCCCAGCCCTAGCCCCTGCTTATCTAACAACCCTCCTTGGTGTCGGTATAAGATGAGGACACCAGGTGACTTCATGCTGTGGAGTGGTTCAGAGGATGGCTCAGGGTTGTGCAGTTAGTGTCACTGTGGTACCTGGCAGAGAGTGGAGATCTAATAAACAGCAGCTGCAATTGCTCTGTGCTGAATCCAATCCATCGTGGAAGTATACAGCAGGCTTTTCAGATGAAGTATATAATCCACTGAAAACTCCAGCCATCCCCCCACCCCAGTGCTACTAAAATGCCTTCACACTGGAATTACACTAGGTACAGAATTTAAACACTATTCACAGCCAGGCAGTGGTGGCACACACCTTTAATCCTAGCACATGGGAGGCAGAGGCAGGTGGATCTCTGTGAGTTCAAGGCCAGCCTGGTCTAGGAAGTGAGTTCCAGGACAGCCAAGGCTGTTACAGGGAGAAACCCTGTCTCTAAAACCAAACCAAACCAAACCAAAAACCCATAAGCCCTATTTACATAGGCTGCTGACACTTATGTAGATTATGAGCTAATATCTTCCCTTCTATGCCGTTTCTTCCACTAGATTTTGTCACTTCCAACTTTCCTTTTAATATCTTCCAATCCTAGATGGCTTTCCAGGTGGCAACTTGCTTTCACAGGCATGCCTGGCATAGCCAGATGTGATAGTGGTTGTTTGTGTATTTGGTAGTGGATTTAGAGCAAAAATATTGTGAGGTGCTGATAGCCGGGAGATTCAGAGAGCATACTGTCCTTGTAGAAAGATGTATGTTTGGTTCCCAGCACCCACTTCAAGCAGCTCACAACCACATAAAACTCCAGCTCTACAAGGATCTGATGACTCTGATTTCCACAGGCACCTGCCCACATAGTCCTATATCCACACACACACACACACACACACACACACACACACACACACACACACATGCACGCACACACGCACGCACCTAAAATAATAAAAATGAAATATCTTTTAAGAAAGTGTTGCAGGGGCTGGAGAGTTGGCTCAATGTCAGGAGCAGTCTTTGTGTAGCTGTGTGGATGAGGGAAAGGCTAGCTATAGATGATAAAGAAAAGACAGACACAGAATAAAAGTCAGGAGGGCAGATCAGTCAGTGCCGAAATGCCAGAGTTTTATTTTTCACCATTCTTACATAGCTTATCAAAAAAGGGGACTTGTGTACAGAACAAACAGACTTTTCTTCCTCACTTATTCTAAGGGTTCAGTAACCGCACCTTAGCGCCAACTTCTTGTTCTCTAGCCTTGAGGTCAGGAGTAACCACACCTCAGATTCAGGTCTGTTGTTATTTAGAACTAAGACAGCCAAAGATCCTACTTTAGCCACACCTTTGGCCTTTAGGCCTTATGACATAGGACACTTTTGAATTCTCTGTCCTTGTGCCAAGATGGAGTGCAGCCATCTTTACGGGCACCCACAGCTCAGTGGTTATACCTACTTATCGCTCTTGCAAAGGACCCAGGCTTCATTCCCAGAGTCTACATATTGGCTCACAAATTTCTGTAACTACAGTCCCAGAGGGTCTGGTATCCTCTTCTGGCCATCATAGGCACAAGACAGGCAAGTAGTACACACACATGTATTCGGGCAAAATGTCCACACCCATATAGTAATATAAATACATCCATTTTTTTTGTTGTTGTTTTTGACACAGGGTGTCTCTGTGTAATAGCTTTTGCTGTCCAGGAACTTGATCTGTAGACCAGGCTGGCCTTGAACTCACAGAGATCCACCTGCCTCTGCCTCCCATGTGCTGAGATTAAAAGCAAAGGGCATAGTGGCCCACATCTTTTTTTTTTTTTTTCTTTTTTTCCAAGATAGGGTTTCTCTGAGTGGCCCACATCTTTCATCCCAGCAATCAGGAGGCAGATGTAGGTAGATCTCTGAGTTCAAGGCCAACTTGGTCTACAAAGCAAGTTCTAGGATAGCCAGGGATACAAAAACTCTGCATTAAGCTGGACGGTGGTGGCACATACCTTTAATCCCAGCCTGATCTACAGGAGCTAGTTCCAGGACAGGCTCCAAAGCCACATAGAAATCCTGTCTCGAAAAACAAAACAAAACAAAAAAAGGAAGAAAGAAAGAAACCCTGTATTGAAAGCAACACAACAAAAAAATATGCATCATTATGCCTGACTGGTATATTATTTTAAATATGTTAGTGACTTATTTATTTTATATGTGTGATTATTTTAGCTTCGTGGATGTTTATGTACCATGTGCATTCCTGGTGCTCACAGAAGAGGGTGTCAGATCCCCTGGAGTTGTTCGAATGGGTTGTGAGCCACCATGTAGATGCTGGGAATCTAACCCTGGTCCTGTATAAGAGTTCTTAACTTTTGAACCATCTCTGTAGCCACTGATATTTTTTTTTAAATTACACGTATGCGTCTATATGTGGGTATGTTCACATGAGTGCAAATGTCCATATCGGCCAGAAGCAGGAATCAGAGTTGGACAAAATGGTGCACACCTTTAATCCCAATGCTGGGGAGGCAGAGGCAGTTTGGTTACATAGTGAGTTCTAAGCTAGCTAAGGAGGTATAAGATGCATACTGGGACCCTGCCCTCTCTGTCCCAGGCCCAGAGTCAAGTTTCTGTGATAGGCCTTGTTCCTCCAGGGCCCCCTTTCTACTTCTAGACATAAGTACTTAGCTCTCCTGTTGCAGAAATATCCTTGCTTGCTTCCATCCCTCCTACCCAGACATCTCTTCCCCTATCAAGGCCTGCACTGTCTTAACCTGTTCTCCACGAGTTTCCGACTCCACTGTTCCGATGTCCATGGTGAACTTTTTTCTCTTTCACAGCATGTTATTAGAAAGACGGATAGAAGCCAGGAAGTGGTGGTGCAGGCCTTTAATCCCAGTCCTTGGGAGGCAGAGGCAGTCGGATCTCTGTGAGTTCAAAGCCAGCCTGATCTACACAGGGAATTCCATCCAGGACTGGCTCCAAAGCTACAGAGAAACCCTGTCTTGGAAAACAACAACAACAATAGATAAATAAATAAATAAAAAAGATAGCCCCTTATTGTGTCCACTCCCCAACCCTGTCTGAAACTAGGAAGAGAGGTGATTCCTTTGCAGTCCCAGGCTAGGGTTGGGGCAGGTAGGTCTCAAGGTGCCTGGGGGCAAGTCAGAACATATTGAAGTTTGTGTTACTTGGAGGAAGGTAGGAAGCAGGTGCTGTCATCCAGGGCATGTTCCTGCTTGTCCTTCCCAACCTGTCCTGGCCTTTGTTTCTGGGAGTGTGGCCAAGAGCTTTAGTTGCCTGCTAGCAGGCAAGGGTGCTCAGGCAGGGCCTGCTCCCTGGCAGGCAGAGACTCCCTTCAAATTACTAGATAAACAAGTGTCAGGTGTCCTCAGCATGGCCCAAAAGGAAGCAGCAACTTTGTCCACTCTCAACTTCCAATGTAGCCTCCCAGGAGTAGCCCCGGCCTCTCACCCTGCAAGAAAAAAAATTCTGAGAAGGGGCAGCAGATTGAAGCTAGCCTAGAAATAGAATAGAGAGAACCCTCAACCAGAAGACAGAGAGCTCCTTTGCCAGTTCCGGAGGTAACTGGGAGTCAAGGCTAAGCTGTATCTGAGTCCCCCTGGCGGGGTGGTGACACGGTGACAAGGGACGGGTAGGGTGAACCAGTAGGAGGCCTCAGGGTAGACGCTCTCTCCCCAGATGGATTCCAGAAGGCTGGAGGAAGACTTGAAGTGGATGGAGCTGGTCTGGGAGGAGGTTCCAGCAGACAAGACCGAGGAACCTCTTAGCTCCCAGGTCTGGAGTACCCTGTTCCAGGCAGTGTGGTGGGGTGCTCCCAGCCTGGTGATGCAGCTGCTGAGGCAAGGTGCCAGTGTGGAAGAGAGGTCAGTAAGACTCATGACTAGGTCCAGACTCTTTTCACTGGCTGGGGCTAAACATCTAGGCAGCTTCCTGACTTCTTTCGCCCCCCACAGGGATCACACAGGTCGGACTCCGCTCCATCTGGCTGTGATGCGAGGCCACGTGCCTCTTGTACGCCTACTGTTGCAGCGTGGGTCCCTGGTGGGCGCAGTTGACCACAAAGGGCGCACACCGCTGCACGAGACTGCCTGGCACGGGCACTCAAAACTGGCAGAACTATTGCTGCGGCGTGGGGCCTCGGCAGTGGCGTGCTCTCAAACGGGGCTCACGCCCCTGCACTGGGCAGCTGCGCTGGGCCGCACGCTACTGGTTTCATGCCTTATGGCCGCTCCAGGTTCCGGCCCTGCTTTGAAAGACAGAAGAGGTTGGACTGCCATTCACTGGGCAGCTGCGTGCAGGCAGCTGCCGGTGCTAGAGCTGCTGACTGTTACAGGCAGCGTGGACCTGGACAGCGCCCTGCTGGTGTCAGCGGTAGCTGGAAGTGCACCAGCCTTGAGGCTTCTCCTGGCACTGGGGGCAAAGGTGGATGTCCTGGACAGCACAGGAGCTACCGCGCTCGGCCTGGCAGCTGGCCTAGGCCACCAGCAAGTAGGTCCAGCCTTCACCTACAATGACCGTGCCAGAAGCACAAGGGTTTCGTCTGGGGGAGGAGAGGAAGGAGGTAGAAAGATGCTCAAGCACAAGTGGGCAGGATGGAGGTGTTGGGAGCTGTGCATGTTCCTAGTTGGGCCCTCTATAAAACTTCCCTACTGAGTGGGACCTGAGGAGGTCTCCCAAACCTGGCAATCCCACTTTTTTTTCTGGTGGCCCATGGCAATGAATTGGGTGAATGTTCAGTTTTCCTGAGACAGCAACTCACTATGTAGCCTTGGCTGGCCTGAAGCTCTCTGTGTAGACCAACATGGTCTTGAACTCACATAGATCCTCCAGCCTCTGCCTCCTGGGTGCTGGGATTAAAGATGTGGGTCACCTTGCCTGGCAACAAGTATTTATTTAAGTATTTGGCTGGAGCTCAAGATCAGTGGGGCCCAGGCGCCCCCCCCCCCCCGAGGGCAATAGCCTTTGCATAGTGTTGAATTTAATCTAAGAATTTGGTGCTCCTTTAGATTCCATCCCATTCATTCCTAAAATAAAAAAAGAAAAAAAAAAATGAGGCTGTAGGTGTTTTGGTCAGGCAAACACCAGGCCCAACTCCTCACCTCTCTGGACCAAGGTCACAGTCTCTTTCTCTCTTCCAGGATGTTGAGGTGCTGCTGGACCATGGGGCCAACCCAAATATCAGGGACAGGAGCAACCGCTCTGCACTCCACAGGGCCGCCACTGGAGGATACCTGCCTGTAATTCAGCTGCTGGTGGCCAAGGGCATTGAGGTGGATTCTCGAGACTCCCTGGGCCTCACACCCCTACACTATGCTGCTCGGGGAGGCCATGTAGAAGTTGTCAGCCATCTGCTGGACAGGGGTGCACAGGTCAATGCTGCTGGCTGGCTCCACAAGACCCCTCTGCACCTTGCTGGGGAGTGTGGCCACAGCAGCACCATAGAGCTTTTGCTGAGCCGAGGCGCCAACTCTGCCTTGAGGACACAGTGGGGTGAAGTGGCCCAGACTCTATAGGTTGTCTGTCTGTCCCAGGCACTGCCTGGTTTCCTTAACTACAGAAAGACAAGAGAAGTAGAGCTGTACTTTTAACAAAGTTAAGAGTTTGTTAAGATTAGTTCATAGAGCTGGGCAGTGGTGGTGCACATCTTTGGTCCCAGCACTGGGGGAGGCAGAGGCAGGTGGATCTTTGTGAGTTCAAGTCCAGGCTGTTCTACAGATCGATTTCCAGGACAGTGAGGGCTGATGCACAGAGATCCCCTGTCTCACAAAACAACAAAAATATTTGTTCACCAAGACTGCTACCCATTAGGTTATAGTCAGATATCAAAAGGATTGAAATTCTGCCAGGCAGATACAATATCCATGGTTAACAGCTACATAAAAAAGAGCAACGCTGGCCTGTTTAAAAAATAGCGGTGACAACATTTTGCTCTGTAAATCTGTTCAAAATGGCCACGTTTGCAGTTTCTAGTTCTTTAAAATATGTATAAATGCTCTAAGTGTGTCTTAGTGCTGGAAACTAAATGAGATTTACAGATGACAGAGTATGTGAAATGTTATAGCTTAAAATCTACATAAGCTGCAAAGAATTTCTGTTCAGGGGTGTTGTCCCTTTGGGTGTTAGCCAGAAACCATTATTAAAGGGTTGGGTTTTTTTTTTCTTTTTTCCTTATTACTCTTTCAATGTCTGGAGTAATGGCTGCTGGTGGTGGTGGTGCAGTTAGCCTGCTGTTTCACTAGGAGCCAAGGCCCTACTATCCTGTGCTTCCTTCTGTGAGGCTGAGCCTTTTTGGCCAAAACAGGACAAGAAGACTCCTGAATCCTCCTTCTAGGCAGAGACCACTTGTGTGGTCAGGGAGAAATCATCTGAGAATTTGTGGGGAAAGTAGGTGTTAATGTCTTGGTGTCTGTCTTCAGGAGTATAACTTCTCAGCTCCAGCCTCATCCACATGCTGGTGAAGGGGCGAAGTCCAGGCAACAGATTTGATTAAAACATCACGGTTTCTCTTTGGCCTGGTCACCAAGGGGGCTCCCCCTCACCCGCCCTGCACTGTATGTGGGAATGCTCTGCTTGTATTTGTCTTTCGTATTTCATAGTAGCTTTATTTCTTCTCATCTTTGTGATAAAATACTTGAAAGAAGAGACATTTGGTTCACAGTTTCAGAACACACCGTTCAGGTTATGGGTGTGGTTTAGTGAAATGCTTGCATAGCATGTATATGCCAGTGATAATTCCCGGGGAGAAGCTGTGTGTGCCTTCAGAGATTAATTGACTGATTAGAGCCTTGGATGTGGAGAGGTTGGAATGTTGCAGGTCCAGATTGCTTTATCTCAAGCTAGTCTTAGCCCCCAGAGAGTCATTCCTCGCCCACCTCTGTGTCAGAACAGCCTGTGACTAATAGAAACATTTTGGAATTAACTTAGTAGACCAGTAGCTTCCAGCAGCTGAAAAGCTAAGCATGTCACCAGATAGCATCTGAGGCCTATCGGAGAGCTTCCCCCATGCTGTAAACACCTCTCTGATATTTCCACCACACCACAAGAAGTGTATTGATTTGTGGCTCTTTGTTCTGTCACGAGAAAAACTTCAAGAAGCTGGGCAGGGTGACACACTTTTTTTTTTTTTTGTCTGTTTGTTTTTGTTTTTTTCAGACATGGTTTTATTTTGTAGTCCAGACTGGCAGAAAGCTCCTGTCTTGGACTCCTGAGCACTAGGGTTACAGTAGATTACTCAGTAGATTACTGAGTTCAGCTCAGAAAATTCCTCTTTAAGTAGAATGCCAAGGAAATGTGGAAGGGGATGAGGAAGTAAGAAAATCATCAGTGGACATTGAACTTGGTGGGCATTGAATTTGATGAGGGACAGAACATTTACATCACCTCAAAATGCTAAGGCCATGGATAAGTAAGTATTGCTTAAAAATCTTGTTCAAGAAAGCACCTACCTGCTCAGCTGCTCTTCCAGAGGTTCTAAGTTCAAGTCCCAGCAACCACATGGTGGCCCACAAAAATCTATAGTAGGATCTGATGCCCCCATCTGGCATAAAATTATACATACAGTTAGCACATTAATATATATAAAATAAAATAAAAAGATAGCACCTGTCACAGTCTGGCATAGCGATGCACAGCTTTAATCCCAGCACTGGGGAGGCAGAGGCAGGCAGATCTCTGTGAGTTCAAGGCCAGTCTGGTCTACAGGACAAGTTCCAGGACAGCCAGGGCTATGCAGAGAAACCCTGCCTTGATAAAGCAAATAATAATAACAATAACAATATTAATGCTATTATTTCCAGCTTCTCTTATATCATAGACACAAAGGCAGATAAAGTCATTCTACAAATCAAATTTGCTGACAGTAAATCATTCACATGCTGTGGAAGGATTAATCCTGTGCATTGTGAAGATGTGTTGCTCCTATTGTTAGTAAAAAGGTGATTGGCCAGTAGCTAGGCAGGATTTTGGGGATGAGAGAATGCTTGGAAGAAGAAAGGGTAGAGTTAGTCACAAGAGTTTGGAGCCAGACTCAGAAGAAGCAACATGGGAAGTACATATGTGAGATAAAGGAGCCTTGGGGCGGCACATAGATGAATAGAAACGGGTTAATTTAAGTTGTAACAGCTGGCTGGAGGCAAGGCTAAGCTATCAGCCAAACATTTATAATTAGTAATAAGTCTCAATGTGGTTGTTTGGAAGCAGCTGCTGGGACACAGAGAAACCCTGCCTACATACACATATTTGTTTCTATCAGTTGTTTATTTATTTTGAGAAAGGACCACACTGTGTTTCCCTGGGTGCCCTGAAACTGACTACGTAGACCAGGTGGGTCTCCAACTCACAGATTTCCATCTCTACCTTCTGAGTGCTGGGCTTAAAGGTCTGTACCATCATACCTGGCTATTTAAATTAAAGAAGATTGCCAGGCTTAAGTGGCTCAAGCCTTTTACCCCAGCACTTAGGAGGTAGAGACAGGCAGATCTCTGTGAGATACTTCCAGGACAGCCTCCAAAGCTACACAGAGAAACCCTCTCTCGAAAAAAAACAAAAGAGGAAGAAGGAGAGGGAGAGGAAGGGAAGGGAAGGGAAGGGAAGGGGAGGGGAGGGAAGGGGAGGGGAGGGAAGGGAAGGGAAGGGAAGGAAGGAAGGAAGGAAGGAAGGAAGGAAGGAAGGAAGGAAGGAAGGAAGGAAGAAAGACAGGCAGACGGGGTGGCAGACAGCCAGAGGCTGCCAGGCCCAGCCTGCACACACAGGATCGGGCCGGTATGTGGTGGAGAGATGGGGCAGAGCCTGTCTGTGCACTTGAGGAGAGGCGAAACTGGAGACTGGAGAGGAACAGCCTAATGTAAGAGTCTGCACTGCCACCTGAGGCCATGGTGATCTCTGGGCCCGTGCTGCCTCCGAGGGCCATGTCTGGGTCTGTAGCCCTTCTGCAGCATGGGTCTGCGTTGACTGATGTCTGTGACCATCACAGACACATCAAGACCATGCGGACCTCCTTGGGCCGCCATCTGAGGTCGTGTTGGTGTCTGAGTACCACACGGAGCTGGCCCAACCCCTCACTGGCCACACGATGGCGCCAGTGGCGACATGGACACAGGAGAGATGGCCCCGCCCCTCGACCAGTTCTGCACTTGGGAGAACTGTCACTGTCGTGTGTCCGTCCATCCTCCCACCCCCCACCCCGTGCACCTTGGCTGTGTGGCGAGAGCTGGCCCAGGTGGTGTGGGCAGGGGAAAGTGGGTGGACTGACAAACCCAGTCACCACTGTCCACATCCAGGGCTTTGAGCTGTCCCACCCCAACACCCAGCCCGTCTATGAGCTGCTGGGAGGGGCCAATCCTGCAGAAGCAAAGGGGCAGGATCTCCATGACTCAGGGCAACAGTAGGATATCTGACAGGAGTCTCAGTGCTGGTTCAGTATTGATGCTGTAGCAGAAGTCAGAGGCCTCAAGGAAAGTTGGTTTGACAAGAGTATACTGTGTGACGCACCGTGACACATCGCAACTTCCATGACAAGCCTTTTTTATTTATTTAAAAAAAAATTATATTCTATGTTCTTTTGCGGGGAGGTTACAGGGGTGGAGGGCAGATATGGAGGGACTGGGAAATGAATTGGATTAGGGTGCATGATGTGAAATTCACAAAGAATCAACAACAACCACAACAAAATTATGTGAAGAGAAAAAGGATCAAACGAGAATAAAAATAAAATCAAATGAACACTTGAGACCAACCTGGTCTACAGAGCAAGGACAGACCCAGCTACACAGAGAAACTGTCTCAAAAAGCCAAAACCAAAACCAAATGAACATACTAGCAAACAAATGAAAGAAATCAGGAAAGAGCATGAGAAAAGTAGACAGATGCAGAGATACACAGGAACAAACAAAACCTATAAAAACTCAAAACCAGAAACTATACTAAGCAAAAGAACAAGTAAGGTTAAAAACTATGCCTACATCAAATAATACAACACAAAAACTCTCCCAAAACACACTTGAATTTGTTCTCTGCTGATCATCGACTGCTGGGCATGGGGCCTGCCCTTAAAGCATGGTTTGTATACAAAGTGAGATTCCCTTAAAATAAACCAATTTGGTCTGGTGGTTATCCAGCTTTAATCCCACAACTCAGGAGCTATCCGTGAGTTCAAGGCTAGCCTTGTCTACAGAGTGAGTGCCAAGACAGGCTCCAAAGCTGCAGAAAAACCCTGTCTTTAACTCCCCCCCCCAAAAAAAAAAACAGAAAGAAAAAACTAATTTTTCCTTTGGGAGTAGTTGTTAATTGGAGATGACTTCTTTGCTTTTTGGTGGGGATGGGAGCTCATGTCAACTTCCCCATCTCAGCCCTGGGATCTGACAGACATTTTTGTTTGTTTGTTTTTCAAGATGGGGTTTCTCTGTAGCTTTGGAGCCTGTCCTGGAACTCGCTCTGTAGACCATGCTGGTTTTGAACTCACAGAGATCCACCTCTTTCTGCCTCCCGAGGGCTGGGATTGAAGGGGTATGCCAACACTCCTATCATTATTTTGTAAATATTTATTATGTATTTATTTTGCCTACTTGTATGTATGTGAACCACATGTATGTTTGGTGCCCAGGAAATTAGGAGATCGTGTTGACGGTCCTAGAACTGAAGTTACAGATGCTTATAAGCCGACACGAGTCCTTTGCATTAGCAACAAGTGCTTTTAACCACTGAGCCCTCTCTCAAGCCCTCAGACATTTATTTTAGGAACCAGTGAGGTGGCTCACTGGGTAAAGGCATATGCTATTAAGCCTGACAACCTAGATAAGCCCCAGAATCCACTTGGTGGGGGAGAATCCTTAAGTTGTCCTCTGATCTCTATATGCACGCTATGCCGGCTTACATGTGCTCACTCACACAAAGTAAATATATTATACAGAGAGAGAGAGAGACAGAGGGGGAGAGGGAGAGAGAGAGAGAGAGAGGGAGAGAGAGGGAGGGAGAAAGAGAGGGAGAGGAGGAGAGAGGGAGAGAGAGGGAGAGGGGGAGAGAGGGAGAGAGGGAGAGAGAGAGGGAGAGAGAGGGAGAAAGAGAGAGAGGGAGAGAGGGAGAGAGAGAGGGAGAGAGAGGGAGAAAGAGAGAGAGGGAGTGGGAGAGAGAGGGAGGGAGAAAGAGAGAGAGGGAGAGAGGGAGAGAGAGAGGGAGAGAGAGGGAGAAAGAGAGAGAGAGGGAGTGGGAGAGAGAGGGAGGGAGTGGGAGAGAGAGGGAGGGAGAGGGAGAGAGAGGGAGGGAGAAAGAGAGAGAGGGAGAGGGAGAGGGAGAGGGAGAGGGAGAGAGAGAGAGAGAGAGAGAGAGAGAGAGAGAGAGAGAGAGAGAGAGAGAGAGAGAGAGACCTAGGACCCTCATGGTAGGAAAGAACCGCTGCCTCTGGGAAGTTGTCCAATTGTAAGAAACATTTTTCTCCCCCAAGGGTGGCCAGCTTAACAAAAGCCAATATTCCTGAACCTTCCTCTTTCCTTTTTAGCTGGATTAACCAATCTGGTCAGATTGTGAAACCAAGCTCCCACCAATGGGATGAAAAGCAATCACCACCTACATCAGGGATAAAAGAGGCCATTTTCCCAAGGCTTAAGTGTTTTTACTAGCTAGGGCCAGGCTCTAGTGCACCCTTTTTGCAAAAGGAAACCAACTTGCCAAATTGCTTTCCCTTTGTGTGTGTGTTTATTTTTTTATTTTACATACCCATCCCAGATCCCCCCCCCCCCTCCCTCCCTCCCTCCCTCCCTCCCTCCCTCCCTCCCTCCCTCCCTCCCTCCCTCCCTCCCTCCCTCGTGAGTGTGTGTGTGTTTCTTTCTGCAACCCTTGAGATTATTTCTTTCCCCAGTCTGACCACCATACGTCCCCTCAACACAAATAAACAACGCATTAATTTTTCTGTTTTCGTTTTTTGAGGCTTGGTTGTACCTGCTCCTGCCTCTTGAGTGCTTGGGACACCATCGCATGCCACTAGTTGACAGTTCCTTGGGTCACATAGAGCCTGTCCCACGCTTGAAAAGAATGGGAAGCAAGGAATGTCGACGGGCAAGCAAGCAAAGTTTATTTCGAAACAGAGAAGCAGCTCCCATATCAGTGTGGGGGTGTCTCAAAACTGAGCTGCCTTAATTTGAATGTGTATGTGGAATTTTGACTGGTTGACGGGATCAGGTGAAAGGGTGTCCCTTCAAGTAAGCTGAAAACAGGGTTCCAAGAGGGAGGTCAGAGAATCCAGAAGTGAAAAGAACAAAAATTGGTGGCCAGCTCCTTGATTAAGTCAGTCAGAGCTTGATTCTAAGTAGAACTGATGAGTAAATTCAATGCTACTGTTGTTAGAATTGATTACTGTTGACCTCCATCTCCCTAGTTTAGTTCTCTACCACACCGGGCTGTGAGCTCGGCCCTCCATCCCCCGGGGCTAGGCTTTCTGTCCTCACAGGAGGTTAGCCTTCAACCCCTGGGCACATCTTCAGGACAGTAGGTACCTTTGTTCATGTGTTTCTGCCACGCAGACTTAGCTGTCTTAGCAGGGCGTGGAGGCGCACGGACTCGGGAGGCAGAGGCAGGCGGATCTCTAGGAGTTCAAGGCCAGCCTGGTCTACAGAGCGAGTTCCAGGACAACCAAGACTGTTACAGAGAAACCCTGTCTTGATAAAACACAAAACAAACAAAAACAGAATAGCTGTCTTTATAATGGGGCTGTCTTGACTTAATGTCTGTCACTGTCATTTAGGGACAACTAACTGACGCCCACACAAGAGCAGACCACCGAAGGTTCTTTGGTCCTTTCTGGAAATCTGATTTCCGTCCGCGATTGCCCTCTCTATACTTAGTCACCAGCCCGGGTAGGTAGCCTTGGTCCACGGTCAAGCACAGCGGAACTGAGGGAGCGAGCCGGGAGGCGCGCCGGAAGACTGTGCGCGCGCGCGCCCCGGCCTCTGACCGTTGACCCGGAAATGCTTAAGGCAGCTCCTCGGATGCCCGTAGCACACCATGGTATTCCTCACGACGCGGCTCTGGCTGCGGAACCGCATCACAGACCGCTTTTGGCGGGTTCAGGAGGTGCTGAAACATGCTCGGGTGAGTGCGCGTGCCGCGACCCCACTGGGCCACGGGCAGGCTGGTGCGTGCGCTGCTCCCCGGACATCCTTCTTCCTTTTTCTTCGTCCAGCATTTTAAGGGGAGGAAGAACCGCTGCTACCGGCTGGCCGTCAGGGCGGTGACCAGAGCCTTCGTTAAGTGCACGCGTGCCCGCAGACTGAAGAAGCGGAACCTGAGGACCGTAAGCGCCGCCCCTGGGAGTCCACCCGCCCCCAAGCTTGTCCTGCTTCTCCCCTAGAGCTCGGCTTCGGGGGCCCAGCCTTCCCTCCCCTGGAGCGCGTTCCCCTCGCCTCCTTGGTCAGAAGCTGTGTGAAGGGCGAAAGGGTCGGTATTGGCACAGGGCACCCCTAAACCAAGTTCTCAGCACTAAGGACATTTATTTATCCCATAGGTACAAAAAGGCATGGAATAAGAGACAAAGGACAGCGAGAAGGGGAAATGGGTACGGGAGAGCGGGGAGGGATACTTACCTTGTAGGGACGAAGGGCTGGATAGAGAGGAAACAGACCTGCCCCGTAGGCAAATGGCGTTTTATAAAGATAAAAGGGGAAGCTTTGTGTTAGGAAGAGGTGTTTAATTTTAATTGCACAGGTTAATTACGGTAGCCACAGGGGGGCTTTTGATGGACTTCCTAACTTGGATAGCTGGACCTTGGTAATCAGCCTCAGGTGGAGGAAGTGGCCAAATAAAGGCTAGCATTAGGAATTTAATCTGTTTTCAGCAAGGAAGGTGGAACAGTGGACAGGCAAGGCCTGCCAGAACCACGTTTTTCATGCTCAAGCCTACTAGAGTCCCTTCAGAGGTGTTTCTCTTTTCCGTTTGAGAACTGTACTTGGGGCCTGGGTTGTAGCTCTTATAAGTGAAAGGTGTTTCTGACCTTGAGTGAGGAAGTGCTTCCCAAGGCTGGAGAGATGGCTGCAGTTGAGAGGACTCGCTCATCTGTGTCATCTGATTTCTATTCAGAGCATCCACATCAGGCAGCTCTCGACTGGCCATACTTACAGCTGCAGGGGATCTGAAACCTGGTCTGCACACACACACACACACACACACACACACACACACGCACACACGCACATTTTTCACACACATGGCATCATGATATATAAATAAATTAAAGGACCCCCTAACCTCAATGTGGATATGTCATGATGTGTGTGTCACAGTCTGGACAGTGTTGATTTGGGTTCCTGTTCTGCTCTCAGGTGTGCCAGTCTTTGGGGAAGGGTGGTGTTTATCTGTTCAGGCCCAGGTGTGCTGCAGTGTTGTGGACACATGGGAGTGCCCAGTTATAATATGAAAAGTGAGCATTTGCTGCCACAGTGGAGGGTCTCAGCGCCTGGGACAGTCCTGCTCACCCTGGGATTTGTTAGAAATGCACACTTTTAAGATCCTAATTTGAACATGCTGAATCAAACATGGGAAGAAGGGGCCTAACAGCTTGTGTTAACAAACTTCCAGGGAGTCTGATGAAATTCAAACTTGAGAACTTTTGAAACTACTTTGTAAAAAAAAAAAAAAAAAAAAGCTTAAAATGTTCTCACCCTGCAAAGCAATTGAAGCAATTGATATCTAATGTGTAAGAACAGAGGCACACACCTATTATATTGTTATATTGAGGAGACCTACCATTCCTTGGCCAGGGTTCTCTTTGATTCGTACTTCTACTAGATTCTTGTGTCTTTCCAGATAGGTGTTAAGGTGTTTGCCTGTGCCTGGCACAGACCCTACCCTACTAATCCAGTCAGCCAGATCCTTCAAGGATCCTCTCTCCCTTCACAGAGTTTGCTGTGTTCCTATGTCTGCCACAGAGTCTCAGTTTTTGTTTGCAGTGACTTCCTTGCTTGTCTTTTTTGAGGGAGAGGAAGGCAGCACTCGGGCCTTGAGCATGCTAAGCATGGGTTCTCTGCCCATGCTCGTGCATATGCACGGATGTGGCAGTTAGAGGGAGGGTAACTGTCAGGAGTCAGTTCTGGCCTTCCACCTTGTTGAGGCAGGATCTGCCTTGCCGTTTCTGCTGTTCCCTGTACTCTAAGCTAGCAGGCCTATGAGTTTATGGCTTAACCACAGGAGTGCTAGGACTATAGATGTATGCTACTAGATCCAGCATTTTTTACTCGAGTTCCAGGGTTTGACCTCAGGTCATCAGGATTGTATGGCAATATTAGCCATCTCTGGGGCCTTGGCATTTCAGAGCTATATCCCCAGCCAGTTGTCTGTGCACGTGTGGTACTTAGAGGTCAGCCTCAAGTGTCATTCTTCAGAAGCCAGCTGCCTTTTTTTTTTTTTTTGAGGTCTCTAATTGGTGCTTGGCCAGCAAGCTCCAGGGAAATCATGTATCACAGAGCACTAACTTCCCTGTTTGGTTTGGTTTGGTTTTTGACAGAGTGTTGCCATATACTCATTGTGTAGACCAGGCTGACCTCAAACTTGAGTTGTTGCTCCGGCTTTGCCTCCCTAATGACTGAATTTCAGGCATGCAGTGTCACCCTAGCTTGTTTGCCATTTTTTTTTAAGATTCTGTTTATTTGTTTATTTGTTTATTATGTATACATCTTCTGCCTGCATGCCAGCAGAGGCACCAGATTCAAAGGTTGTGAGCCACCATGTGGTTGCCAGGAATTGAACTCAGGGCCTCTGGAAGAGCAGCCAGTGCTCCTAACCGCAGAGACATCTCTGCAGCCTCACTTGTCATTTTAAAAGGAAATTTTTGCTTTACTTTTTCTTTTCCCAAGACAGGGTTTTTCTATGTAACTTTGGGTGTCCTGGAACTCCATCTGTAGCCCATGCTGGCCTCCAACTTAAAGCCTGTGCCTCTGCCCCCTGAATGATGGGATTAAAGGTTTATACCCTTTTGGTAACATTTGTTTTGTTGAGACAGGGTCTCACTGCGTATCTCTGGCAGTCCTGGATCTCTTGCTATGTAGACCAGGATGGTTTCTTAACTCCCAGGGATCCATCCAGCTCTGCCTTCTGAGTGCTGGGAATAAAGGCTTATACCACCAAGACGGTCTATGTACACTGCTTTTTTGAGATATTGTCTCAAAGTGTAACCTAGGCTGGCTCTAACTCCTGATCCTCCTGCTTTTTCTATGGAGTATTGCCTGCCTGTGATTCAGAGTGAGGCTTGTCTGTATGAAATACATCAGCCTTTGCTATTGTTTGTCCTAAAAGCCTGTTTACCTGCGAAGAAAAACTCTACAAATTTTTACAAGCAATTTTTAGTTTAGTCAGAACATTTGCTAGAAATAAGATACGGAAACAACATTTAGGAATCATGAATCTTTCTTGAAGCAGGGTGTAGTGGTACAGGGTATTGTGGGGGTGGGGGGGAAGGAGGCAGAGACAGGCAGACTTCTGTGATTTAGACCTGGGGGGGGGCAGGGGCCGGAGGGAGGCAGAGACAGGCAGATTTCTGTGATTTAGAGGGCAATCTGGTTTACACAGTGAGTTCCAAGCTAGTCAGAGCTACATAGTGAGACCCTGTTTCAAAAAAAAAGAAGTAAATCAATGTCAAACATCTATTTTAATTCTAGCTCTGGATTAATCGAATTACAGCTGCCTCCCAGGAACATGGTTTACAGTACCCAGCGTTCATCGCCAACTTAATTAAGGTAAGTTGAGGGCCTTATCAAGGTGTTGAGTATCTAAAGGAATCACGCCTTCAGATATAAGCCAGCCTGGTAGTAGTCCATGGGTAGACATGAGTGTTGCTGGCATTATACCCTAAACTACTTTCTGTTGTCTATATGGACTTCTCTGGAAACCTGATTTTTTTTCCTTTCCTTGCTGAGAATTCAGCATATTGTAAATAGAACATGTCAAACATGCCTGTCAGGATAGTCGATCACACTGTGAACCCTGAGTTTTGCATTAATTAATTAATTAAAATCAACGTAGGGTCAGCAGGCAGAGCCAGCAGCTGGTTGACAGAAAGTAATCAGAGAATCAGAATCTGGAAAATGGTAGAGAGGTCCACAGGAAGTAGTAGAGAGAGACTTTGAGTGTGGCAGGTTTTTTTGTTTTTGTTTGTTTGGTTTTGTTTTGGTAGAGTAGAAGGATGTTCTTATTTCTGACACGCTGGAAGGTCTACTAGTTGTTTCTGACCTCTCTGAGCGAGCAGGTTTTCACACCAGCCTCTGACTCTCGAATCTTATTGATGAATAGTGATTTAGTTAAAAACTACATTTGATGGCAGCAGCAGCAGGTAAATCCATCAGGACATAAAAATCCCACCAGGAAAAGCAGGCCAGTAACAGTGGAGCCACAGTCACAGACTGAGACAGCCGTAGATTCGGGGGCAGCTATTGTGCCATTGTGCTGATGGAAAAAGATTTTGGTGCCCAATGTAGGTGCCGAATCTTCAAGGCCTCTTTTTTTGGACTGCCGGCTCCCAAGTAATGACACAGAAGTTTTTTGTTTTTTGTTTTGTTTTTTGAGACAGGGTTTCTCTGTAACAGCCCTTGGCTGTCCTAGAACTCACTCTATAGAACAGTCTGGCCTCAAACTTACAGAAATCCACCTGTCTCTGCCTCCTGAGTGCTGGGACTAAAAGCATGCTCTACCATCACCTGGTGAGACTTTTTATTAGTTATGAAAGCTTGGCATTAGCTTAGGCTTATTCCCAACTAGCTGTTAAAACTTAACCTGTTTATATTAATCTACATTCTGCTACATGCCTTATTACCTCTCCTCCATACGGTACGAACTATTTCCTCCACGTCTCTTCCTAGAGTTCCTATCTCTGCCTGGAAGTCCTGCCTATTCTCTCCTGCCTAGCTATTGGCTATTCAGCTCTTTATTAAATCAATTAAAAGGTGCCTTAGGCAAGCAAGGAAGGACAGAGACATCTTCACACAATGTGATCAAATATCCTGCAACAGTTGCCAATTTGGATGTTTCGGTCTGAAAGGAAGAAGGTAGAAAACTAACTTTAGAGTTTGAGTTTTGTCTTTAATGTTATGTACAGAAGTTATTTTGCCTGCATGTATGTCTGTGTACTACATCCGTGCCTGGTGTCCTTGGATGCCATAAGAGGGCATTGGATCCCTGAGTTATAGATGATTATAACCTGCTCTGTAGGTACTGGGATTAAATCTAGGTCTTCTGGAAGAGGGGTGAGTGCTCTTAACTTCTGCACAATCTCTCCAGCCCCCTACAGTTTTCCTTTTAAAGGGTCCATGGTAGACATTCTGCTTCCACCTTATGGAAGACATTGTCCTTGTGCTCAGGGTCCTCTGGGTGAGCTGAAGTGGTCCTATAGCCCCCATTTTACTGACTTGAGCTTGAAGCTGAGGAAGCAGATTTAAAGTCACAGGTTTGCAGGGTGTAGTGGTACATACCTTTAGTCCAAACACTGGGGGTGGGGGAGGGGAAGACAACAGGCGATTCTCTGAGTTTGAGGCCAGCCTGGTTTACATAATAAGTTCCAGGAGAGCCAAAGGTACAGAATAGATTTTTGACTCAAAAAAAAAAAAAAAGAGGGCTGGGCATTGGTGGTGCATGCCTTTAATTGGTGGTGCAGCACTCTGGAGGCATGAAGGCAGAGGCAGGCGGATCTCTGTGAGTTCGAGGCCAGCCTGATCTATAGAGCTAGTTCCAAGATAGGCTCCAAAACAATACAGAGAAACCATGTCTTGAAAAACAAACAAAAAAAAAAAAAAAAAAAAAAAAAAAGGAAGGAAGAAAAAGAAAGAAAGTCACTCCCAGGTCACACAATAGGGTCCACTTGGTACTTGATAGCAATATTTAGTACATGCAGCCTAGCCCCTTTTCTTCTTTCTTGGCCCCCTGGTGAAAGTTACCTGCTTTCTGAAATCACCTGTTACTTTTATCACTGCTGAGGAGGGAATCCAGGGACTCTACCACTCAATTACCCTCCCAGCCCGCCTCTGCCAGCCCTGTGGTCTAAATGAGCTTGTATGTGTCTGAATTGCAATAAAGGATTATCCCTGGTCTTAGTGCACAAGTGATCACTGATCCTAACCATGGGTCCTGGTCTCAGTTGGCTCTTCCGTGTGGAGGCCTCTACAGGTACCCTTCCTTGTCCCCACCCAATATTTCCTTCAGTGTCCTGCTGTGTTCTGTAGGCAAGATGTTCCTACTAAGCCTATTCCACAGTTCCCAACTGTTCCATACCAATAGACTGGTGCTGGCTACTCAGGACTCACCAGAGGTCTTGTGGCTACATCCTGTCCATTTCCACATGGGATCTCTTATATTCTGTTGTTTGTTGTTTTTTGATTGGGTCTCATTATATAGTCTTTGGCTGGCCTGGGATTCACAGACCTCTCCCTGCCTCTGCTGGGAAAAAGGCGTGCACCACCACATCTAGCTTTCTCAAGTGGTTTCTGATTCTTACTATAGGCTGTGGCTCTTTGTCTTCCCAGTGCCAGGTGGAGCTCAACAGGAAAGTACTTGTGGACCTGGCCATCTATGAACCAAAGACTTTTAAATCTTTGGCAGCTTTGGCAAAGAGGAGGCAGCAAGAAGGATTTGCTGCAGCCTTGGGAGATGGAAAGGAGCCTGAGGGCATCTTTTCCAGAGTGGTGCAGTACCGCTGAAGGCTGCAGTGCTGTGGATATTGTTATAAACAAGACCAGGAGCAAAAGGACTGTCTAGTCACCAGTAAGTCTGACTTGTATTTATTTACATTTTTGCAACAGGCCCGAGAGAAGAGGTTTTTACTCAGCCCCAAAACTGCCCTGTAAAGACTGTACAAATAAAATCCTTTGCAGTGTTCAATTTGTGAGTTTTTTTGGCATCAGGCAAACACACCTTTAGATGTATAAAGCCTCTGAAGTGCCTATGTACTTATTATTGACTGCCTGTTCCAGGAGAGGCTGTTAAGTAGGGGTAGGATTCAGCTTTGCATGCTGCTTTTCCCAACACCAAGCTTCTGAAGTGACACGTCCACCCCCAGTTTTTTGGTCACTTACTTTAACAGGATTGATATTAGCCTCTCTTTTGGTCTTTTCCTTATGTGTGGCATGTGCCCAGTGGTTCAGCTGTTGAGCCACTAGCTTGTTTCCCTGTCTTTATTTTCATGTTCCCAGTTGGGTACAGATCAGGGGAATATGTCCCCGATCAGGAATGTGAGGCTCTTGGTCTTAGTCTGAAAGGGTGAGTCAGCTTTGAAGGGTCACTTATAAATTTACACATCTATCTGGGTCTTTTAACAAGACTGCTCTGTAAGGTTGTAAGGTTCAGGAGTATATTCTGGAAAGTTCATTCGCAGCAGCACCTCAGCGGCTTTATTAATGCTGTATAATGGAGACTTTTCACTCTTCCTCCTGCAGTGGATAATGTTTTCAGGCTAGACCCATCCCTGGTCCTCTTAGCATCCTGGCTCACTCAAAGACTGGCATCTCCCTTAAAACACCTCATTTCCATGCCTCTATCAAGTTCTTTAGTTTGCACTCCCTTACCTTCATTCTGGTATCCACTATGATTGGGTCTACATTTGATTTCGCCAAAGCCATTTCCTGGAAACAAAACCCAGCAGAGCCTGACAATGAATGACTCCTTTCCTTGATTTACTTTCTTCTCTGTTATTCCATAATCTTAGCGGGCCATTTTTCTAGTCTGCTTTGTGGTGACAGTAATGTACGACACTATTCCTGAGATGTGGACAGAAGGTTATTCACCCCAGATAGGGAACCATTGACTGGCCAAAGTAAAGATACTATCAAAGTCCAATTGGGGTTACTTATGGGAGCAGAAATGACTCAAAGCTGTAACACCAAAAGCCACCACCACATGAGTAATGGCTTATGAAAACTGGAGTGGACTGCACTGCTTACAGGCAATTCCACAAGTTGGGGAGTGTCTTTTCCAAGCAGCTTGGCTTATCTGATGGCCTCTCAGTAGTCCTTACAGCTGATGATATGACATGTTTGGTAAGGGGACCTAATGAATTTGGTCAGTTTCAGGGACATCCTGAAGCTATTTTTGCTTTTTTTTTTTTTTTTCTTTTCTTTTTTTAATAGTATCTCTCTAAATAGTCCTAACTGTCCTGGAACTCACTTTGTAGACCAGGCTCAGGCTTCCCTCAAACTCAAGAAGTCTGTCTCCTGAGTGTTGGGATTATAAGCAAGTAGCTGCCAGGCCGTGTCTTAAAGAGCTTCCCCTGAAGGATGGGATGTTTTTCTCCCTTTAAGAACATCCTTTGTCTTCACTAGCCGCCTCTCACGACGAAATGTTCATCTCAGGGGATTGTTATACAATAGCCTGCAGTGTTTCTGTAGGGAAGCCCAATTCGGCTTTATTTGTTGACCCCCTTGCTATAGGAGAACCCATACTGCCCGTCTCCTTCTCCTCCAGTTAGAACCACACTATGCTCTGGTGATGCCATCTTTCATCTTATGCCATCAGTTGTTTGGGACTCATTCTGAGCTCTTCCCCTGAACTCAATGCTCACTTCTAGCACCACACATAACTAATCAATTCCTGACCATCTGCCTCTTACATTTTGGTGTTGACAGTTTTATGTAGCTCAGGCTAGCCTTGAACTTACTAAATAGGAAGGGTGACCCTGAATTCCTAATCTTCTGCCTCTCCCTCCCAAGTGCTGGGGTTGTAAGTGTGCAACACCACGTCTAATTTCTGGGATACAGGGTTTTGAGCCCAGGGCTTCATGAATGCTAGGCAAGCATTCTCTCAACTCAGCTGTATTCCCGATTCATACAGATCACTTGGATTGGGTGCTGGAGGGATGGCTCAGTGGTTAAGAGCACTGGCTGCTCTTCCAGAGAACCCTGGTTCAATTCTCAGCACCCACATGGCAACTCACAATATCTGTAACTACAGTTCCAGGGTATTTGACACCCTCATCCACATATGAACGCAAACACCAATGCACATTAAAAAAAAAAAAAGAAAGTCTATATTTTAAAAAATTACTTGGATCTGCCCTCTATTCTCTAACATCACTGTAGGCCAGCTTAATTTTGGCTTCCATTACTGAAGATTACTACAAGGCCCCTTTGATTTTTTTTTTTTTTTTTTTTTTTCTTTTTGTTATCAGCCTAAGGGTCACTTTACTGAGTATTTGTGTTTTGTTAACAATACTGTCACCACTTTGCCTGTGTGTTCAATACAGACTATTCACTAGCTAATGGTTACAGATGGGGTGGAAGTTACAGATCTTTTGACCCCATCACTGAACTTTGTTTTGTACTTAATAAAGACAAGAGATGCTGCAAACCATGGTGAGTTGTACCCAGCATCCATATCCAGCCTAGGTTTCTCTTCCTGTTGGCTGTAACATTCATCACCAGTGCCAGAGTCAGGCTTGAGTAACTAGAGCCAACACTCTCTTCCAATCCTTTGGCCAGCTTTGGTTCAGGGAATGAGCAAGCAGCCAGGCAGTGACAGCCTTGGACTCTTGTGGCCCCTTTGGAGTTGCAGTCTAAGGATAGAAATGGGTGGACATCAACAATGTGACCAACACGGGTAGAGGACAGGAGATGTGGTCTTGGTTGGATCTGCTTAGGCGATGGAATCAAATCAACTCACTACAGCTGGACCGTGGAATGGTGACTATTAGCAGTCTTGTTAGAAGCTCAAAATACCTCAATCGGACCTATCCAGGCACATCCTTACCCTCCAGTGGCCTCCCAATTTTCCCTCTCACTGAAGCTGCAGTCTTGGTGAAAGCTTGAGATAGCTGAGCAGTGACAGGTAGTTATCTCTATCTACTGCAGTTTTGGGTGAAACTAGGCATCTCCGGAATGGAGTCAACTCCAAGCCAATTTCCTGTCGACCTTCAGAGTCTCTGGCCATTCTTGGTCTGTATCCGCCACAAGAAATTGACAGAGTTGCCGGACTTGGTGGCACAAGCCTTTGATTCCAGCATTAGGGAGCCAGGCAGGCGGATTTCTGAATTCGTGGCCAGCCTGGTATACAAGAGCTAGTTCCAGGACAGCTTCCAAAGCCACAGAGAAACCCTGTCTCAAAAAAACCAAAAGAAAGAAAGAAAAAGAAATTGACAGAGTGAAGAAACCTGACGTTTCCAGTTCTCTTTATTAATCTGTGCTTTAAAACAAGGATTTATTTGCTAATGTATATGAGTGCTGTTTGCACCGTAAGCTTGCACTACAGAAGAGGGCATCAGATGGTTGTGAGACGCTATGTGGTTCCTGGAACTGAACTGCGGACCTCTGGAAGGGCAGCCGGTGCTCTTGACCGCTGAGCCTTCTCTCCAGTTCCGTAACCTGCACTTTTAAAGCTGACAGACCCACCCCACAGCTCTAGCGGAGCCAGAGGACAGCGGGAAGGGTTGAGAACTAAGGACCCTGGGCTAAATCGCGCGTGAGACTGTGGGGAAGAAGTCGCCCCGTCGCAATACCCACGGAAAGACTCCCTTCTCCGGGCGGGTTCCGAGGCAGGAGCACCTCACTCTCTTCCGGACTGACCGCTTCCGATTCTGGCCGGGCCGCGGAGCCGGGTGGGTAACGAGCGGCCCCACCCGTGGCCACTTCCGGCGTCAGCGGCTGACGCGATACAGAAGAACAGGTCGTACGGCCAATGGGGTAGCGGCGGCGGTGACGTGCAGCCAATGGGCGGAGGCGGGGCGGGGCGGCTGTGATCGTCGCGAGGAGCCGCCCTCCGGGAAAGGCCCGAGAAAGAATCGGCGGCACAAAATGGCGGCGGCGGCGGCCGGGGCTTCGGTGCTGGCGGCTCCTGCGTTGGCGGCCGGCTCTTCCGGCTCGGGGGGAGCCGCCCCAGGGTCCCAGGGGGTGCTGATCGGTGACAGGCTATACTCAGGCGTGCTCATCACCCTGGAGAACTGCTTGCTGCCCGACGACAAGCTGCGCTTCACGCCGTCCATGTCGAGCGGTCTCGACATCGACACAGAGACTGGGCTCCGCGTGGTGGGCTGCGAGCTCATCCAGGCAGCCGGCATCCTGCTCCGCCTGCCGCAGGTAAGGGCGCGGCCTCGAGCTTTGTATTTGTAGGTAACCGGCCGCCCGCCGGCGGACTGTGCCAGGCCTTTGTTGTTGGCTTGGCCCACATCCCCGAACCAGCCGGACCGAGGTTAGGGCCCGGCCCGCAGCCCAGCCTTGGCACAGCCTCCTGAGTCCGGGCTTCACACCCGACCGCTCCCGAACTTCTCTCCCGCCACCCCCTCGGGCAAGGGCCCCTTTACAAACCCCGGGACAGCCTCGCGAAACAGAAATTCTTTGGGGAAATGGGAACGGTCGTGGGTGTTTGTCCTGAGGGGACTGACTACACATGACATTTCAGCCGGGACAGGTTTGAGTTCTGCTTTCAAAAGTGGTGGAATCTTCTCCGTCCCTAGGTGGCCATGGCTACAGGGCAGGTGTTGTTCCAGCGGTTCTTCTACACCAAGTCCTTCGTGAAACATTCCATGGAGGTAGGCTTTATTTCTGTTTTATCAGACAAATGAATTGGGAGGAAGCCTGGCTTGTTCTGCCCTTTACGTAGTGAACTGAGTTCGGTCCTCCAGAGTGTGCAGTTCTGTCTCTGGAGGCCTACCTCTGTATCTTCTGTTTGCTCCTAATAGTTTTTAAGGCCCTGGAAAGTCTTCAGGTTGGGGGAAAACACCTGTATCCCAATGTACATTTCAGCATGTGTCCATGGCTTGTGTGCACCTGGCTTCCAAAATAGAAGAGGCTCCGAGACGAATCAGGGACGTCATCAATGTATTCCACCGCCTCCGGCATCTACGGGAGAAAAAGTAAGTCCTCTTGAGAGCTGTCACATGTCTGTCGTCGTGATACCAGTCTGTGGGGTTGACAGGAGTTTGTTTATGAGTGCTGTTGATGCTGTCTTCGGGTAGTGGTAGGGCAGCACAATAAGCAGGATAGCTGACTGTTCTAGCCCTACTGGGACAATTCCTGTATGACCACATCAGCTCACCACACCATTGTCCTATTTTCTCTGTGGTTCTACTTAGAACCACCACACCCCAGACCAGTGGTTCTCACTGTCGGTACCTGAGCTGGCCTGAAATGTGAGGCAGGCTGGTCTCAACCTTTAAGAGCCCCATCTCAAATCTCCCTTTATGTTCAGATTACATATGCGAACATTCTCATCTCCAAACACTGCTTTTAAAAGCACTCATGAAGAGTTGGGCATGGTGGCACAAGCCTTTAATCTTAGCAATCAGGAGCAAAAGTAGGAGGATCCCTTTGATTCAGACTCAGTCTGGTCTACAGAGCTACTTGAAACTTGATAGCTTGAATTACACAGAGAAATCCTGTCTAGCAAAACAACAACAAACTAAAATAAAAACCAACCCACTCTTGGAGAAAGTCTGAAGTGGGAATGGGAGCTTTATCTTGGTGATTGAGAGGTGGAAATAGGAGGATCAGGATTTCAAGATGATCCACCCATCCTCAGCTAGGTAATGAATTTGAAGCCATTCTGGAATACATAAGACCCTATCATAAAAGAACACAAAACATAAGGTCCTGTCTCAAAAACAGGTAAAATCCAAAAGCAGTAGTGAGGTGGCTCAATAGGTAAGGGTACTTGTCACCAAGCCTGACAACCTGAGTTCAATTCTGGCATCAACATGGTGAGAATTGACTCCCACAAGTTGTCCTTTGTCCTCCACAGGCATAAGCCACAAACCAAACCAATGAAACACAGATTTTAAAGAATAATGCACAGGGTTGATGAGATGGTTTAATGGGTAAAAGAGCTTGCTATCAAGCCTGAGGAACTAGATTTGATGTCACTTCCACTTGGTAGAAGGAGGCAACTGATTACAGCAGTCCAGTCCCCTATACAAAATTTAAAACCATGGTCCCTAGCTAAGGACCATGCCCCTAGATCTTATCCCAGACTGCCTGTTCTTTTTCACAGAAGCCCTGTCGTTTTTGTTTTGTTGTGCTTCTTTCTCAACTAGAGTCTTACTATGTGGCCTTAGCTGATAGAATTTCATGTAGTTCAGACTGGTCTGTTGCAGACAGCCTGTCTCTGCCCCCAGAATGCTTTGGTTAGGGGAATGCACCATAATTGTGCTTAGAAATACTTCAAAACATACCCTGATCTATCTGTCTGGGTCTGTCTATCTGTCTCTCTCCCTTTGTTCTTTTTTTTTTTTTCTTTTCCTTTTTGAGACAGGGTTTCTCTGTAGACCAGGCTGGCCTCAAAACTTACAAAGATCCATCTGCCTCTGCCTCCCTAGTGCTGCAATCAAAAGGCATGTGCCACCATGCCTGGCTACAACCTGGTCTCCTTTTCAATGGTCTGTCATCTTCTATATTTGCCTCTTTCCTATTCAAGAGTTCAACCAACCTTGGATTGAAAATACTGGGGTGCACGGAGTGGGAGCAGTGTCTGTGCTGACCTTGTATAGACTTTCGTGTCACTATTCCTTAAACAATAGTACCATGACTGTATGTGTATAGCACTTACATTGTGCCAGGTATCATAAGTACCTAAGTAAGATTTGGAATGTGTGGAGGCTGTATGCCAGTGCTATGGGGATGTTCCATCAGTTTGTATGAGAAACTTGAGCAATCACAGATATTGGTATTAGGAGAAAGTTGTCATGGAACTTGACAGCTCTAGTGAGTACTGAGGGATGACTTTATTGTGCTTTATTAGTTTTGTAGTTTCCCATTCAACCAGAAAGGTTGGTATGTTTGTCTTGAATCTGACGTGGTGTTATATAGCACTTGTGCAGAGATCCTGAGTTTCTTCAAGGGGTGTGTTGATATGCTAGGATACTGCTGATGTGTAGCTGCAAGGGCAGGTTAGTAATAAAATGTATCTAGGTTCGAATTGAGGTTTTTGAGTACTGTTTGCAATTTTGTTAAAGGAAATGGCATTTATAGTATTTCTCTATTGATAGAATGTGAAAGACTTTGCTTGATTGATCCTGATACAGACCATATGCTTTGTCTTTCCAGGAAACCTGTACCTCTAGTGCTGGATCAAGAGTATGTTAATTTAAAGAACCAGATTATAAAGGCAGAGAGACGTGTTCTCAAGGAGCTGGGCTTTTGTGTCCATGTAAAGCACCCTCACAAGGTGGGTTTGGCTTGGCCCTGCAGCCACACTTAGCTGACTTCCAGTGTGTGCTGAAGTGAAGACCTTTAAGTGTACTGAATGTTCCCTTCATTTGGTTTTCTTGTTTATGTCTAGAATTTAAAGTTAACCCTTTATTTATCAATCTTATAATCTGTTGCTTTTAGTAATAGGAGTTTTTGAAATATCTTTTAGATCTAGGCTTTCAAAAACTGGTGTAAATTTAGAAGTTGAATCCGTTAACATTTTTCTTACGTGGCTTGGTGGCAAACAGGTTAGAAGTTCAAAGACATCTTTAGCTACATTTCAAGTAGAAGCCAGCCTCCCCTACATGAGTGCTTATCTCAGAAATAAATAGGGCTTAGCCTGGTGTGGTGGGTGCACACCTTTCATCCTTGCACTTGGGAGACAGAGGCAGTTAGATCCCTTGAATTCAAGGCCAGCTTGGTCTACAGAGTGAGTTTCAAGCCATACAAGGCTACAAAGTGAGATTCTGTCTCAAAAGATCAAAAATAGTGATTAAAAACAGGGCCAGTAATATGGCTTGGCAGGTAAAAGCATTTGGTATAGCAGACTGTCAGTCTGAATTCTGTCTTTGGGACATATAACAGTAGAAGGAGAGAAACAAGAATCCGTTCCACAGTTTTCCTCTGACCTTCACGTTTACACTCTATGAGAGAGGCTGTATGAGAGAGGCCCGCCAGCCTGGTCTACATAAAGTCCCACCAACGAAGGCCACATAGTAAGACTCTAGTTGAGAAAGAAGCACAACAAAACAAAAACGACAGGGCTTCTGTGAAAAAGAACAGGCAGTCTGGGATAAGGTCTAGGGGCATGGTCCTCAGCTAGGGACCATGGTTTTTTAATTTTGTACAGGGGACTGGACTGCTGTAGTCAGTTGCCTCCTTCTACCAAGTGGAAGTGACATCAAATCCAGGTTCGAGGGCTTACATTCGCTTTTACATTGTATACACAGAATAATTAGGGGAAAAAAATTTTTAGCCTACATTTTTCTTTGAAGATTTATTTATTCATAGTTTGTGTATGAGTGCTCTGTCTTCATTTGTACCGGTAGAGGGAATCTGGTCCCGGTGCAGATGGTTGTGAGCCACTATGTGGTTGCTGGGAATTAAACTCAGAGTTTCTGGAAGAGCAGTCACGTGCTCTTAAACAGCCCTGCCTCCATTTTCTTAAGTGCATGTGTGTATGAGTACATTTGGAGACCAGAGAAAATTGTGAGGAATATACTTTCTCCTGGGACAGGTGATCTCATTGGCCTGAACCTTACCAATAGGTTGGACTGGCTGCCAGTGAATCCCAGGAGTCCTTTGATATATACTTCTCAAGAGTGGGCTCCCACACCCAGCATTTTTATATGCATTTTAGGGATAGTGAGGCAAGTACTTTACTGGCCAAGCTTTCTCATTAGCCTTCAGTGTTAGTATTCAGGAATCTGTACTGGCCTGCCCTTGGGGTTCTGACAGGATATGCCCTAAGTTGCAGCCACTAAGAGCACCCCCTGTGCACATTCACTATGTTCCCTTTTAAAAGGGCCCTGACCACCTCCAATCCTCTTTCTCTCCTTCCCTCCCTCCCTCTATCTGTTCCCCCGACTCTCTCTCCCACCACTTTCCTTTCTCCTCTCTCCTCCTGCTCCTGTCTCCAGAGGCCAGTCTCCCCCCTTCCCTTTCCCTAATAAAAAGCCCCTCTGCTTGAACATTGTCACATGGTAGTCTTTCTCTTCAGTGCTGCTTTTCTTAAATTACAACACTTAAGAACTAACTTTTAAAAGTTACTTCAGTCATAGCTTTAATGATTCTGTGGAAGATCAGGAAGAATTCTGAATCTTTTATTTCAAAATGAACCAAAATAGTCTATGCATATGCCAATTAGAAGTGAATTTTTTGTACTCTCTCACCAGTGTCTTACCTAGTTTAGCTAAACTAAAACTTTCAAGCTTCAGGCTTAGCTGGGTGCAGTAGTACACACTTTTAATCCTAGCACTTGGGTAGCAAAAGGCTGCAGATCTTTTGAGTTTGAGGCCAACCTGTGTGCATATCAAGCTCCAGGCCAGCCAGAGCTACACAGTGAGAACCTGTTTTAATAGAACAAAGTTCATCTTTATTTTTGTGGCCTTGCCATCTTCTCTTGCTCATTTGAGTTTCTGACATTAAATTTGTGATAAATTATTCACTAAATATTGTAAGTGCTTAATTTGTCTAATGTATTTTCATGTTTTGTGCAAGTTGGCTACTGAGGTACAGGGATGTGTAGGGCAGGCTAATCTCATTGGTGGAAAAGGTGTTGTCAACGAGAATGAAAATGAGCCACATGGAAAACAAGGCCTTCAATGCCATGGGTACAGCTTGGTCTTCTTCACATATGCACTCACTCGCCCAACTATAAAGCAGGTAGCAAGCACACCACAAAAGTTGAGCTGTCTGCCGGACGTCACCAGGAGCTTCCTGGGGTATAGCTTGAGGTTCTTTTGCTGCATGGACACCAAGATCTGAGTTCCCCGCTCTCCCAAGTTTTTGGTAATAACTGCCTGACCCATATCTTCCAGATAATCGTTATGTACCTTCAGGTGTTAGAGTGTGAGCGTAATCAACACCTGGTCCAGACTGCATGGTGAGTTGATTTTCCTTGTTTTATGAGACCAGCAAGGGCAGATCAGGAATGTATTACTTGAGGCACTTGGGCAGTGGGTTGTCATCCCGTGACTTGGTTATGGTCTGGAATTGTCCCAGTGCCTCCCCCAAAATGACAGGGACAGGCTTAACGGTAGGTGGCCCATCCACCCCTACCCCTTTATTTTCGATTCCCCCAGCCCAGAGAGTAGTAGTCAGTGGGCTTCCCTTTGGGGTTTGCCAGCTGGGTGTAAGAATGTTATAGGGATGGTCCCAACCACATAATTGGTGGTATTGTTTCCAGGGAGTTGAGGGAAGGGAAGGAGCTTTGATGCATTCCTGGGTTGGTTTTAGCAGGCTTATGCTAGAATGAAGCCTGAAGTAACAATTTGGTGTTGGGGTATGTGTCCCCCACAGAGTTAAGTCTGTAAGGGTCATATTGCTGACTGAATTGTCTGGTGCTATGACATGTTTTATAGAGAACCTATTTTGACTTTTCTTTTCTGTACTCTTTCAATCAAAGGGTAGCCTCAGAGGGTAAGTGACTAAGACTTCTCCTCTGCTGTCCAAGCGCTTTGGTGCAGGGACAGCGGCCGTCTTCAGCCAATCCAGTGCAGGCTCTCCACCGAAGGCTGGCTCTAGACTGGTGGTATGCGTACCTGATAGTATAGTCATGGCCGACTGCTGCTTGTGGTTCTCTGACGATTGTGCTTCTTGTTAATCCTGTCGTGCTTGGTAATTGTATCAAATAGAGTTGATAACTGTCTTGACTTAAATTTTGTTCTTTTAAAACTGCTGTACCTGTGCAATGAAGATGCAATACCTTTCTTGTTTAAAAAAGGAAAAAAATGTATAGAAAACTCTAAGAACTGAAGGGACAAATTGGCATGGTGGGAATTCAGGCTGTTACTGGATCTGTCATTATTTCTCCCAAGTCCTACAGTTGCTCTTTTCAGCAGCTAAAGTGGGACTCATTCTAGTAAAGGTGTGTGCATCTTTAAGTTAAACCATTGTATTTTGTTTCACATGTAGCATTAAGTTTAAATACACCTTTAAAGGGTTTCATTTGTTTTTAGAACTTAAAATTAATGGTTAATACATTTGAATACTAAAAATTCCTTAATAGTAATTAAGCTATTGGTTATACCTGTGAATATTTATACTGTCTAGCCACAGAATGGCTCCTGAGAGATGGATAGTGCAGCTACCATTCTGGCTTCCCTTCTGATGATGTGTAGAGTTAATGCTTCCAGTGCCAGCTGCCCCTTATAGACATCTGTAGAATTTACTGTTTAGAACATTAGAGTGGGTTTGAATGTTACCTTCTTTAAGGTTTTAAAGCAAAGATGATGGGTGGGGGCAGTTAAATCTCATGAAGTTCAGCCTGATAGGGTATGCTGTGCCATTATTGGATATATTGCCAGTGTATAATATAACTTTCATATGTTTTCTCAAGAATTGTTTTTGCAATGTTGATAAAGCTAGTATTATCATTTAGTTTTAGTCTATAGATTTTAAAGAAACATATAAAGAAAATGTGCCAATTTTAAAGACTTAACTTTTCTAAAAATGTGAAGTTTTGTACTTATGTATGTTTTCTAAAGTATAGCATTTTAAAGTGTACCTAGTGTGTTGCCACTTTTAGTGTTTTGTTACTTTTGTCTGATTTTTATGAATGTTCATTTTAAGACTCCTTGTTGAAATGGGACAGTTTGGAAACGTTCTTTGCTAAACCCGAGAAGAGGATTCCCTTGGGTGTTGACCTCGTCTGCATGATGTGTCCATGCATCTGAACTGCACCCAAGGGCCTTTCCCTTTTCCAAGTGGACTCCCTCACTGGAGCTGCGGCTCCGTCATCTGGAGAAGGACGGGGCCCAAGTGCTACCTGAAGAAAAGGACACAGGACAGCTTGTCTCCCATTTTCGAGTCTTCATGCTCAGCCTGCTCATTTGAGTTTGCATGTTTCTCTGCACTATGGATTTTGAACATTTAGATTTCTTTAACCAACTACATTTTAACTACTAAGTAGCATTTTCTTTCTAAGCATTGTGCTTTGCATGATAGCAGGCCAGATATAGAAGGAAAAGTAAAGTTAAAGTCGGTTCTCGTTCATAGCAACATGTATTGTTGACATTCAGCCAGCTTTTTTCCCCAGTGATTTCTTTCTTTCATGTATTCAGAAAGTCCCCTGGTATCTCTGGAGATTCCCAGAGTACCCAGTTCAGTCCTAGTGTAGAACCCTTAGAAAACAACCTTTGATGACAGGTGGTGGCACAGTTGCCCACAGCATTACAATCTTCCTGGTTTTGTTTTCAGGAACTACATGAATGACAGCCTTCGCACAGATGTCTTTGTGCGGTTCCAGCCTGAGAGCATTGCTTGTGCCTGTATCTACCTCGCTGCTCGGACACTGGAGGTAAGTATGTGGTTACCTAGATTTTAATGTAGGCTCTAGACCTCTCTCCTCTCTAACCTCTAGTAAATGATAGTGTATTTGTGGAGCTAGGTTCATTTACAACAAGGTTTCTTGGTAGCTGGCAGGCCATTTTCAGGTGTTGTCCCAAGAATTTTGTTGGCCTTGAAGTGTTTTGTTGGTGATGGTGGTAGTGGCGGTAGTTTTTTGAGATAGGGCTGTCCTCAAACTCAGAGATTCAGCCTTTGCTCCTGAGTGCTAGGATTAAAGGTGTGCACTACCATACCTGGTCTTGGAGTTCTAAGGAAAGTGACGTGATAAAATTTGTGTTCGCAGATCCCGTTACCCAATCGTCCGCATTGGTTTCTTTTGTTTGGAGCAACTGAAGAAAAAATTCAAGAAATTTGCTTTAAAATCCTGCAGCTTTATACACGGAAAAAGGTTCCTCTCTGTGTTTTTGTGTGGATTATATGCTTGTGTTTGACCAGAAGCATTTGGTTCTGAATGGATGATTCTGGCTTTTCAGGTTGATCTGACACACCTAGAAAGTGAGGTGGAAAAGAGAAAGCATGCCATTGAAGAGGCCAAGGCTCGGGCTAGGGGGCTGCTGCCAGGCAGTGCCCCCGTCGTGGACGGTGCTGCCGGGTTCTCTCCTGCTCCCAAGCTGGGTGAGTGCTGACGAGTTCGTCCTCACAAGGGAGCAGTTGGTAACCTGACTTGGTTTGGGGATGTGTGCTTATGTCTCACAGATCTCTCTTGCAGTTAAGCCTGCAGCCTAGCTCAACACTGCTCTGGTACTGCAATCCCTAGCAATCTGTTTGTGATCCTTAAAATAAATCAGGGAGGCCCCGAGGATTTGTTTCATATTAAGAAATAGGGACAGCATTTCTGAAATGCTGTTTTTTATTTGTTTTTTGTTTGTTTGTTTTCTGTATTTTTAACCATGTCTACCAAGTTGGCTTATTATCTGCTTTTCTTTTTTTGTTTTTTGAGACAGGGTTTCTCTGTGTAACAAACTAACTTTGTGGACCAGATACAGAGGTCTGTCTCTCAAGTGCTGGGATTAAAGTCGTACACCACCCCCACCCAGCTAAATTTTTTTAGCTTGAGTCTATGATTATATTATTAGGACATAGAATATGAAGCTCATTCTGTAATCCTTGGGCAAAAGAGGTCTGAACAAAAGGCCTGTCTGTCTTGCCTGTATTTTCATTCTTGGTTTCAAGGTAGTGTTGGTCTTGTCTTGCTTTGCTTATATATTTCTTATTGAAAAATTTCTGATTATGGTTTTTAATTTCCTGTTTGATTCAGTAGAATCCCCCAAAGAAAGTAAAGGAAACAAGTCTTCCCCACTCTCTGTAAAGAATGCCAAACGGAAAGTGGAGGGCCCAAAGAAAGCCAAGACAGACAGCCCTGTGAATGGGTAAGTTGCTCATGCCTGCCTAGATAGATGCTGGAGGCTGAAGATATTACAGGCCTGTAACTACTCTGCTCCTATTTGCAGCTTGCCAAAAGGGCATGAGAGTCGAAGTCAAAGCAGGAGCCGGGAACAGAGCTACTCAAGATCCCCGTCACGGTCTGCTTCTCCAAAGAGAAGGTGTGTCCCTGGGGCTTACCCATGAGACTCTAACCTGATGTTTTCAGGGGTAGGAGGGGACATAGCTATAGATGTCTCTTGCAGCCATTGGTTCTTTTCTTTTTTTCTTTTTTTCTTTTCTCCCTCTTTCAAGACAGGGTTTCTCTGTTGTAGGGTTTTGGAGGCTGTCCTGGAACTAGCTCCTGTAGACCAGGCTATCTGCCTGCCTCTGCCTCCCGAGTGCTGGGATTAAAGTTATGCACCACCAGCCCATCGACGTTGGCTCCTTTTTATTTTGAGATGAGTTTTCTTTTTTGTGTAACCCTGATTGTATTGGAACTCACTGCCTCCTGAGTGTGTGGATTAAAGGTGTGTACCACCACGCCTTGTGGGACAGTGGCTCTTAACCTGAAGTGGTTCTTCTTTCTCTGAATGTAAGAGTCTCTTTGCAGCCAATTGGTGGTGGTGCACACTTTTAATCCCAGCACTTGGAAGAGGCAGTCAGGTATCTGAGTTTGGGCCAGCCTGGTCTACAGAGTGCGTTCCAGGACAGCCTGGGCTACACTGAGTCTTGAAAAATAAAACAAAACAAGCCCCTTTGCCAGCTCCTCTTCTTTGTTAGGGCTTGGATGGGACAAGTGGCCACACTTGTGGTCACAAGTGTGTTTTTCTCTGCACAGGAAAAGCGAGAGTGGCTCTACCTCAGGTGGGTCCAAGTCACAGAGTCGTTCTCGGAGCCGCAGTGACTCTCCTCCAAGACAGGTACACCGTGGTGCTCCCTACAAAGGTTCAGAAGTGAGGACCTCCCGGAAATCAAAGGACTGCAAGTACCTCACCCAGAAGCCACACAAGTCTCGTAGCCGGAGCTCCTCTCGTTCTCGAAGCCGGTCACGAGAGCGGACAGACAATTCTGGAAAATACAAGAAGAAAAGTCATTACTATAGAGATCAAAGACGGGAGCGCTCAAGGTCATATGAGCGCACAGGCCATCGCTATGAGCGGGACCATCCTGGACACAGCAGACATCGGAGGTGAGATGGGTTCCCTGGTGGCTGCCCTTGGTCCCTCCCTGTTGGGCACACCTTGGCTTCAGTGGCTTCACCTTGTAGCATGATGTTTTTGGAAGTGTTTTCAATGGACCTTGAGGTGAGTTTAACTGATGGGACAGTGAGCAAGGTGCACTTCAGGCTGGCCTGCGGAGTACTGCACGTGTCCCATTTGAAGGCCCACCTCGACTGCAGACCTTCGGGGAGCTGGATGGAACAGCAGAGGCATGCATCCCCATTGGTGTGGCTTGGTGCTATTGATAAGCTGTCTCTTCACTCCTAAACTGATTGAATTACGTTAAGCCAAGAAAGATGATTTTTCAAATGTTTGCCTATATTAGGTCGTACTTGTGTACATATTTTCCTGTTTCACAATGAGAAAATGGCCTTAATAGCCCCCTTATTCTCTATTCACATTGTAAATAAACATGTGCTTAATACAAGTGAAAGCTATGTATGAAAACTCAGAATTTGAATTCTGTTTGTTAGCTTAACACTTGTATAGAGAGTTCTGATTTTTAAAAACGTGAAGGTATTTAGGTCTGTGTTGAAAGTCATATATTTTTATCTGTGCAATGCTGAGTGCAGGCCACCAGCTCTAGAGAAATTTTATGAGGTTGAATAAACACAATTCTCAGGACACTTGGGATGTAAGACTTTGTGGGCTTGATGCTTCTTTCTTATGTGCATGCCTGGGGTGTGGCTGTGGGACTCGGGCATAGTGGGAGTGTTTGTGTGCAACTGTGCACTGCCAGCCTAGCTATTCTAGGGGAAATATGAGCTGTTTTTCCCTGATCTTTGCTTCCATTTTTCATTAAAGTGTTGGATTTTGTATTAAGCTCTGTGCCTTCCTAAAACTATCTGCCCTTAGAGATGAAAGGCAGTTTTCTGGAATGCAGCAGGAGGTAAGATAAGACATCAATGTACAGCTGGAGGGTTCAGACTAAGGGTCATTGGTTTATTATAACTTATGGTTTGTGTGTAGGTACAGGGTCAGTCAAGGATAGGGCTCCTGGGTTCAGAGCTGGGATCTGAACCTGTGTGGACTCTGGGACAGGTAAGATGAGCAGGCTTTTTTTTTTTTTTTTTTTTTTTTTTTTAAATAATTTATTGTGCAGTGTTCTGCCTGCCAGTGTAGGCCAGAAGAGGGCACCAGACCTCATTACAGATGGTTATCAGCCACCCTGTAGTTGCTGGGAATTGAACTCAGGACCTCTGGAAGAGCAGCCAGTGCTCTTAACCCATCTCTCCAGCCCAAGTAGGCCTATTCTTTGGATGAATATTGCCTGTGAAAATGTACTGGCTGCTAGAGACAAGTATGGGCCTGTCCCCATACCCTACTTCACCCTCAGACGCCAGGACATCAGGGCCTCCAGGTAGCCTGCACATACTTTGTCTGAGTTGGATTGCTGGGCCTAGTCAAATCCTGCTAAGGCCAACCTCTTGGGTCCCTGTCCCTACACAAACAAGTAGCAGATGGGTCAACTCTACAGAAGTGGCTCCCAGGTCATATTGACCGTTAACACCAATACAGGTTTAGCAAGGTATTTATGGACCCTGGCAAGAGAAAATAGTTCACCCTGGTAGCCCATGTCTAAGGGTGGTATGATCAACCCTTTCCTCCCTCTAAGGCAGTGGTTCTCAACCTCTGGGTTGTAACCCCTTTGGGATGGGCAATCCTTTCACAGGGTTTACCCAGGACCACAGGAAAGCAAATGTTTACATTACACTTTAGAACAGTAGCAAAATTACAGTTATGAAGTAGCAATGAAAATAATTTTATGGTTGGGGTCACCATAACATGAAAATTATATTGAAGGATCACAGCATTAGGAATGTTTAGAATCACTGCTATGAGAAAATCCATGTAATGTAGGGTACAGAAGCCCCTGTTTGCTTTGCCTTGTTCATACACTTTGCATTGAGAACACTGGGTCAGGCACAGTGATACTGTTGTGCATTGGTCGCTTTATTTGATGCGGAAGGCACTATACAGTTTTTTCCGTCATCATATATACCTGTAGATCTTAGATAGCAGAAAAAGAACCACAAATATGTTTTGTGTTAGAATATTTCCCTTAACTATGAAGTTTAATGTAAAGAAGGAGTTTCCAGCTGTGATGGCACAAGCCCTTAATCCAGCACTCAGGAGACAAAGGCAGGTGGATCTCTATGAGTTTCAGACCAACCTGGTGTCCAGTGAATTCCAGGGCAGTTCATAGAGAAACCGTTTTCAAATAAAAAGGCTTGAAGAATGTAGCTCCATTGAATGCTTGTTTAGCATGTACAAAGCACTGCACAAACTAGGTATGGTGGTACATGCTTATAATTCTAGCATGCTGGAGGCAGAGGTGGGAGGGTCATCCTAACTTATATATTGAGTTTGAGGCAGACTGGGCTGCTTGAAACCTTTTCATAAAATAAGGGCTGGAGAAATGATTTGGCATCTCTTCCAGAAGACCCAGGTTTATTCCCAGCACCCACACTGGGATATGCTCACAACCACCTATAACACTCATTCTAGAGGACCCAATGTCCTTTTCAGGCCTCCATTGACACCAAGCTTGAACATGGTGCACATACATACATGCAGGCAAAACACAGACAATGAATAAATACATCTAGTAAATTTAAAAATAATAAAATTTCAACCTGGTCTACAAAGTAAGTTCTAGGCCAGCCAGGTCTACATAGAGAAACCCTGTCTCAAAAAAAGAAAAGATAAATAATTTTTTTAAAAAATAGACAGTGTTCAACAAGCTTCACAACTAGTGCTGTGTTAGGATAAGAGATGTGCTAGTGCCCAGTGTTGGTGATGTACTCCAGAGGCAGGCATATCTGTGAGTTCAAGGCCAGGCTGATCTACAGAGCTAGTTCTAGGACAGTCAAAGCTACATAAAGAAACCCTGTCTGGACTAGTACCCATCCTCTCTCCCCCAAAAAAGACATATGTTGGCTCTAGCACTCCACTATTGAGTTTAAGTAAGGCACTCTTCACTGGTACAAGCAAGCTAGTATTGGGGCTTTTTCTTTCTTTCTTTCTTTCTTTCTTTCTTTCTTTCTTTCTTTTTTTTTTTTTTTTTTTTTTTTTCTTTTTTGAGACAGGGTTTCTCTGTGTAGCCTTTGCTGTTCTGGAAATCACTCTGTAGACTGGGCTAGCTTCAAACTTAAGAGATCTGCTTCCTCTGCCTCACAAGTGTTGGGATTAAAGGTGTGTGCCACCACCTCCTGACTTCTGTGGCCCAATACTAGTGCTCTGCAATACAGGCAGGCCCAAATGTGGGCCTCTATAAAGAAAACACACACTCACTCTCCCCGTAAATTTGCTAGTGGATTTTCTTTTAGACAGGGTTTTGCTTTGTAGACATGGCTAACCTAGAACTTAGAGATGGCATTGAAGGCACACCATGATCTATCTGATCTGGGCATTTGCAACAAACTAAAATCCTATAATAGAGCAGGAAGTGCTCTTAATTAACTACTGAGCCATGTCTTCAACCCCACCACTGCTTTTTCCTCAGGTTTTTATGAAGAATTAATCTTTGTAGTTCCAATTCGCCTAGCAAGGTTGGCTCCTACCAACAGTACCATGTCAGTGTCACACATATGTACCCATGTTTCTTTGCCACCGTGACCAAGCAGCTGCCCTACTGTGGTGGGGCCTCTTCTGTTTTGGCCTGGGGCCTCTTGAGATGTAGGGATCTTAACTAGCGCTAGGCTTTCCTCGATTCCCTGAAGACCTAACTGGCTAGGGTTTGGGAAGGAGAATGTCCTGATTGATCTGTTGCCAAGACAGATGGGGTTTCCACTTGCCCTTTCTCCAGTTGGTTCCTGACTCTAGGAAGCTCTCTTTGTCCTTATCTGAATTGTTCTCAACATGATCACCTCTCTGATGGATTTATTCATCTCCTTGGATCCTTGGTTAGGTGCTCCATTTTCATCTAATAAAGTGCAGGGGATGAAAACACATCATCAAGTAACAGTTGACCTTGTTGAGGACTACAAGCAACAAGGTGAAGACTGGAGTCTAGAGGGCATCATTTTGCCCTTTTGTGGCTAAGCCCCAGGGTGGGGGCTATGAACTGAAGATAGAGACTCTAATGTGCACAAACCTTGCTGTTTGAGTTAGTAAAGTGCTTGCCACACAACCTGAATCAGATCTCTGGAGTCCAGATAAAGATAGAAGAAGATAACTGGCTCTACCTCCTGGCCTGGCCCTGACCTCTCCATGTGTGCTGTGAAAAATGTGTGTGCACAACGTGTCGCCTCCTGAAACACCACTAGAAAAGACATTAACCTTCCTGTTTCAAAGTCGCAGGCATCACCTCTGGAAGGAAGGGTATATACACCACCTTGTGATCTCAGAGCCTACAATCTGTGTCCTCATTATTGGTTTATGCTTCTACCACTAACTGTTAGCTAGGTTAGTGCCTGGGGATGACACACGTGGCCACTCCTCAAGATTCCCCAGAAATCCCTCATGCAAGGCATAAGCACTTACTTAAACCGAGATCCCAAATCTTCAGAGACCTTTTATAAAGCAGGTTTCCCTGTCCTCTAGGGCTGTCAGGCCTTTCTGGGTGAGAGAGGTATAATATTGTTATATAATGCTAGGCTCTTGCTGTGGGAAGCAGCACCCATATTCACGAAAGGCAGTTTTAGGTTTTTGGATAAAAATTAACCTGTGAGCAAACAGGAGGCAGAGGCAGGCAGATAATCTGCGTTTGAGGCCAGGCTGACAACCTGGGCTCTGTTATACAAGAAAAACACGTCCGGAAAAAAACACAAAAATTAATGTGAACATGTCATGTGTCGTCCCCCGTCCCGTCTCTTACTCCTCTCCCCCCCAACTCCGGCAAGGTTCACTTGGAGCTTGTTTTCTTTAGGAACCGCTCATATAGGATTTAGGACCTCTCCCTTGAGATCGGCGGGGGCGGGGAGTGGCTGTCAGGTCGAAGGAGCAGTATGTTCAGGAACTCAGGAAGCCCTGCGAGCCCTACTTGGTCCCCATCATACACCACAGGGCTATTCCTAAACCAGCTCCGGCCCGAACAGGAGCTCCAAAAGCCTTCGTCGCCGCCTCACGTCACTTCCGCAGACCTACCAGCCTTGCGTAGAGTGGAAACAACAAAAATACGTCTGTCACGCGTGCGCAGAGCTCCATCGGGGACTGTAGACGGGTGTAGGTTTTGTTGTTTTTTTGTCCGGAACTGACGTGCCGCTGCAGGGCTGGGGCGGAGGAAGCGGTCCCTCTAACCGGAAGCGATCGCTAGCTGGCGACCAAGGGACGTGAAGACGCAGAGTCGGGCGCCAGAGGGCGCTGGGTAGGGGCAGGCTGGGCGGAGCCCTTCCTGGGTTACACACCGGAAGTGGAGGGCATTGGGTCGCATCAGGCAGTGGCGGAACCCCTCCCCACTGTTCACACCGGAAGTCCTGGACAGCTCTAACTTCCGGGGTTGGGCCTGTGGGTCGGACGCTGGAGAGCGATAGGCTGGAGCGGAGCTGGAGTTCATGAGAGGTCACGGGCCCGCATTGGCCTGGTTCTGTTTGGTGCGTTCGAGTGTTGTACCATCCCGCTCAGTGGGTTCGGGTCCCTGAGCGGAAACAGTGGGTGCGGGGCTTGCGGGTATCGCGTTGGTGGAGAAAAGTAGAGGCCAAGAGTGACGTTTAAGGATGCATCATCGCTGGTCAGGGGGACCCAGGGTGGTGGGGTATGTGAGGCTTGCGGCCTGGCGAGGAGGCGACGGTTGAGATGTCTCTGCATGACCTCAACTGGTACCTGTATTATAGCTTTGAGCACCTGAGGCCTGGCCATCAACTCACCATGTTCCTGGCGCGCCTGACTTCACAGCTGGTCAGGGCTGTTCCCTGGGCAGGTAAGAGGCCCCATGGACGCGGAGTCCACGCCTGGGTGTGGGGTGAGAATCAATAGAGGTCCAGCTCGCCTTCAGCAGGCTTAACTCGGCACTGGAAATAAGTGCCTGTCCACAGACTTTTCTTCCCTGCTTACTTGGATGTAGTATGAAGTGGTACATCGCAACTTTAGGGTGAAGAATAAGGTTCAAGTCTGCCCGTTTTGGGTGTACGTGTCGCCCAAGCCCGGGTAGTAGTGGTGTTCTGATCTGGTGTGGTCTCAACAGTAGCGACTATGTTGTTTCCCCCAGGTTTCAGTCGTTCCCGGCTTGGCTCTGGGGTGATCGGCAGTCATGCTTTCCGACCCCTTTACTGTTTGCAGCCTGCAAGCCTAAGTCGGGCCGCCTCCCTTCCTGGTAAGGGGACCCAGCTGGAGTTTGACGAGTTCCTGGTTCCCAGGAAGATGTCCATCAGTCCCCTAGAGAGCTGGCTGACTGCCCGATACCTATTGCCCAGGCTGGATGTTGGGGTCCCAACGACTGTGGTTCCCTCCCAATTCTATGAGTGTCCACCCAGCCAGGAGGAGGAAGCCAAACAGGGAGTCAGGGACGTCTGGGATGCCACTGCGGTGCAGTGCAAAAATGTGCTGAAGATCCGAAGACGGAAGATGAACCACCACAAGTACCGCAAACTGATTAAGAGGACACGATTTCAGCGGCGTAAAGTCCGGGAAGGACGTCTGAAAAGGAAGCAGGTGAATGTGGGCTCTTCCTTGGACCTTGGTTGGCCGTGTGGTTGAGAGTGCTTGGCTTTGTTAAGAATGAATTGGGTGCCCCTCTCTGCCCTTGCAGATCAAGTTTGAGAACGATCTGAAGCGCATCTGGCTGAAGGCAGGCCTGAAGGAAGCTCCTGAGAGCTGGCAGACCCCAAAGATCTACTTGAAGAACAAATGACTCTGGAGTCCCATCCCTCTGGCCCTCTTGCTGCTGACCCATTATAATAAACATTGGAAGGACTCAGTTATTCTGGGCTGCCCTAAAGCTTTGGTCTGGTGTGAGCTCCCTTGAGGTAGAAACAAACAGACTTCCATCTTAGGAACCCAGAGCCCAAGGTGCCTAATGAATGGTTGCCTATGTCCCAACTGGACCTTGACCCCCAGTCTTATTTGTGCTGTGGGGTCACTAAACAGCTCCAGGGAGGTGGTCAGTGAGAATACTAATGGTAGAATGACCTGGGCTAGGGGGAGTGGTGATTCGATTATGAGGTAGGGGATGGTTTGAGAGAGCAAGGTAGGGAAGCAGAAGAGGCCAGGTTTCCCAAAAGATGCATGTGGTAGAGGTAATGAGCCCTTTAAGTTGCCCTGTTGGTTGGGATGGTGTCATCTGGCCATGGGGATGGTATTTGCATGGGTGCCAGCTTTCTCAGATGCTCCAGCCTCCTTTTTGGCTCCTCAGCCTCTGCTGGGTTCTGGAGACCTCAGTGTGAGTGGGGACATTAATCAGAAAGGTTGAACAGTAAGTTCAGTGTTGAGGGCTTACTGAGGAAGATGCTGTTTAGAGTCTTAGCTCAAAGTAGAGAAACTCATGATTCCAGTATCTCTATGTCAAGAACATGTACATTCGGTTTTGTTTTGTTTTTCGAGGCAGGGTTTCTCTGTGACTTTGGACGCTGCCCTGGAACTAGCTCTTGTAGACCAGGCTGGACTTGAACTCTCAGAGATCCACCTGTCTCTGCCTCTAGAGTGCTGGGATTAAAGGTGTGTGCCACCACCACCCGGCAAATGTATACTCTGAACAGTTGGAGGCCTTGTGTACCAAGATATGAGAGAGCTAGGTATAAGTAGGAGAACCTGGACAGTTCATCTGTTACACCATGTGGGCCCTATCATCAGAGTTAACAAGGTAGGCTAGATGATATTGATAACCAAATGTCCCTTTGTATCCAGATGGGCCCCTGACCAACCTACGTGAAATAGTGAACAGGTTTCTAAAAGGCATGGTCCCAGAAGGGCAAGTCGTCTCTGCGGAAAGATTGAAGCTGATTGGATGTAGTGCTAAAAAAAAAAAAAAACCTCTAATGAGCCTGTGCTTTTATTAGTGGCCATCAGGGGGCGGTAGTCAGACTCTTGGCATCTCATTGACCCTGGCCTAGGACCAGAGCAGCTGGCTGGAAGCTCCTTTCAGGACTCCCCAGCTGTGATACTCTTCCTGAATCTGGCCTCCTGTGGTGAGTGGAACAGGGGTCCTAGGGCCAGAACCTCCGAGATTGAGCCTTGGTGAAGGGAAGCATGCCCTCTTTGAGTCGCGTCTAGGCAAGTCTAGCCCTGTAGCCCCCTAGCTCCTGATGGCAGTTTTGGCAGCCCATAGCTGCTCTTGGTATTTCCTTCCAGCCCTGCCCCAGAGCCGCCCCGTGGCTCACCCCACACTTCCTTTAGAGGAGAAATGAGGTTTTGATTCTGCTGTCTGGGGCTAAGCTGCCAGCTCTCAGCCTGTAATGCAGGAAACCAAGGTGGTTCAGCTACCATGCTAGCTTCCACCCAGTGTGTCAGCTGGAAAAGAAGAGGCCCTGGGCTACTTCACCTCATGGCTCCTACAGAATAGGAGCTTGGGGGGTGGTGTGTGTGTCTGTGTTCTGAGAAAGGGTCCCTATGGATTCTTGGCTGTAGCAGGCTGGCCTCAAACTCATAGAGATCCGCCTGACTCCACCTCCTGAGTACTGGGATTAAAGCTTTGCACCACCATGCTTGGCCCAAGGGCAGTGGTTCTTAACATTGCCTGAATCACATCTGGAGTCATTTTTGGTTGTTAGGATGGAAATTATAGACAACAGATATTGCTGGGTTGCTACAAGATAGGAATGCACTACCACACAAGTTACAGTTCCACACACAGAATCAGTGCTGGGAATAAGGTTCTCGTTGCCTGTGTCACCTGTCCTGGGGTGGGTGAATCAGTCCTGTCCAGTCTCCACCATGCCCATGACTTGGAAGGCTTTGCCCAACCAGGACCTCAGCGGACAATTTGAGGGTTATATTTTTATCTTTGAAGCTCCTCCCAGGCCACAAATGGTTCTCTATACTTTCCTATAGGACCTCCACCCTGCCTTTTACCCTGTGGGATACATAGTCCCTTCTTGGTATCTCCCCATTCTGGGAAGTTCTGCTCCCAGCTGATTAACCTGGCCCCTCCTAGCATAGTCAGACTTTAGATTCCAGCCATACCAGGGCTGCTAAGAGTAGTCTTCAACCTGTGATGGGTATCCCATCTTTTGTGCCAAGACTAAAGCTAATAGCTACCTCACTGTGGCTTTTTGTGTGCTTATCCCAACCACATGCCTGCACAACCAGCGTATTTGAGTACCTAGTGTGTCTCCTAAGCAGTAAATGTGCAGGGTGTCCACATAAATTAATTATTAGCTCTGCTGAGGGACTTAGGTCAGGGCACTGCCGACTCAGAAGCTCCTGCGTTGGATAGATACAGCATGGCTTTTTGAAGCAAGCCTGGCTTTCCAATGGGTTTTACTTCCCACTGTCATGAAGTATGTGGCTGGCAAGGACACTATGTTCTATATAGAGCAGAGCCTATGAGGAGGATGGTCCCATTGAGTCAGCCCATAGCTTGGGCTGTCGTGGCAAGGACATGGGTTAGGGTTGGAAGGAAGGAAAACATCCTTTGTGTAGGACTTAGGTTGCTGCATGTAGCAGGCTTTCTCTGACTACCAGCCGCCACTTGGGACATGGAGACTTATTATTAGTTATGAATGTTCAGCCTTAACTTATGTTAGTCCCACCAGCTCATAAGTTAACCCGTTTTTCTTCATCTATGTTTTGCCTCAGGACTTTTTACCTTTGTTTCATTCTATATGTCTTATTTCTGTGCTTCTGCCATGTCTGGCTGGTACCTGGAGTCTTCTTCCCTGCCCCAGCCTACATTCCTCCTCCTCATTCTCTGCCTGCCAGCCCCACCTATCCCTCTACTGCCTAGCTATTGACTGTTCAGCTTTTATTAGTCCAATCTTTATGTGGTTAAACAAACGCACCATAACTTTATATAGTTAAAGTAATATTTCACAACAGCTGCCTAGGGTTTTTTTCTGACTTACTTTTACCAGTAGAACTGAGCAGTCCTAAGTGTAGGGCTACAGAGTCTGAGATCAGGAGCCTGGGGAGGGATGGGCCTCTATAAAATGTCAGCTTGGGGTCTGGAGGAGCAGTACTGACTCCTAGCACTGCAAACTCCAGAACACGCTAAAGGTATGGATCAGCTGATGGGTGCTTGCCAAGCATGCACAAACCCCTGCAGCTGAGATGCAGGGTCCTCTGTGGTGGTGCACGCCTTTAATCCCAGCACTCAGAGGCAGGCAGATCTCTTGAGTTCCAGGACAGCCTGATCTACAGAGAGTTCCAAGACAACCAGGTCTACACAGAGAAACCCTGTCTCAAAAAAAAAAAAAAAAAAAAAAAGAAATTCAAGGCCATTCTTGGCTGGCTGGTAAGTTCAAAGCCAAACTGTGATTAGAAGAAACCCTATCTTTTTTTTTTTTTTTTTTTTTTGGGATGGTGTTTTAGCCCAGGCTGGCCTTGAACCCACAGAGATTTCTTGCCTCAGCTTTCCAAGCACTGTTACTAAAGGTTTGTGCCACCACATCCAGCACTTCTTTTTAATTATGCTCATCTCTTTAACAAAGATGCTCTCTTATTTTAAAAGCACTTTTTTTGGCTGGGCAGTGGTGGCACACATCTTTAATCCCAGCACTTGGGAGGCAGAGGCAGAGGCAGAAGGAACCCTGAGTTTGTGGCCAGCCTGGTCTACAGAGTGAGTTCCAGGCATCCAGGGCTACACAGAGAAACTCTACCTCTACAATTTTCACCATAAACCTCCTACAAACAGTCACCAAGAACCAAACCACAGAATGAATACAGAATTATCCTGGAATTTCCTCCAACAAATTAGCCTATTAATGTTTCAAAGATTTTGGCTTTATTTTTTTCACTGTATACTTGTTTGTGTGTCTTGTGAAATGAGTGTAGTTGCCTATGGATGCTGGATTCCCAGGAGCTGTATTTACAGGCAGTTGTGACCTGCCAGACTTTGGTGCTAGGAACTGAACTCAGGTACTCGGAAACAAAAGGACCTGGAGAGGTGGCTCACAGGTCAAGAGCACTTGCAGCTCTTCCAGAGGACTTGGGTTTAATTCCCAGCACCCACATGGCAGCTCACAACCCTCTGCAACTCCAGTTCCAGGGGATCCAGCACATTCACACAAACATACAGGCAAAACAAGTCCAGCCTTGGTAAACACCATATTTAGTGTAAATGAGCCATTTCTGACAAGTCTTGTGAGAATTCTTGATTGGCAGATCACAAACAATAAAATGTAGACAGTAGAAGACCTGAGGTCAGCAATTAAGACCACTGTTCTCGCAGATAACCTGAAATCGTTTGAAGAAGTTGCCTTGCTGCATTACTTTTGCTTTAAGTTTCTACAGAGCAATGAGACTATTTTCCAGCAATGTCAGCATACACTCAAGGGTCGTAATCCAACAGTACTTTTTTTTTGTGCCCACATTTTTCATCATTGGCCATAGTTGCGCCCTTTGATACACTGTTTGTTTATGGTGTTTTGATGCAGGATTTCTCTGTGTGGCCCTGGCTGTCCTGGAACTCATTCTGTGGACCAAGCTGGCCTTGAACTCACTGAGATCTGCCTGTTTCTGCCTCCCTCGTTGCTGGAATTAAAGACATGCACCACCACTCAGTGGGACTCTTAACTCTAGGGAGCTGCTCTCCCTCGATTGGAGGGCTCTTTGCATCTGCTCTGGTAGAGGCTTTGTCACCAAAGCAGGGACATCCTCTCCCCTTTAATGTTATACAGATTAATCAAGTATGCATGACTCTACTGCTCACACTCATACAAAGGACTCCATGGTAAGACCCCAGTGGCCAGCCGGTCTTGGGGATTCTTAGAGTCCTATTCACCATGAGGATTTGATAGGGACTGTTCCCTCCATATTCTTGTCTGTCCATGGCAGCTCTAAACCACTTCTGTATTTTTATGTGCCATCAGGCCAACTCCTAGCCAGATGGCCCAGACCTATACCCGTTGCATTTATTTTAAGACAGGTTCTTACTGATGGTGATCCTCCCGCCTCAGCCTCTTGAATGCTGTGGTAACAGGCATGTGCCACCTTGCCCATCCCACCTCTGTCTTTTAGAAATGATCATAGGGGGCTGGAGAGATGGCCTAGTGGTTAAGAGCACTTGTTGCTCTTACAGAAGACCCAGGTTTGATTCCCAGCACCTAAAGGCAGTTAACTGTGTAGCTCCAGTTTCAGAAAATCTGATGCCCTCTTCTGGCCTCTGAGTGCACTGCAGGTAGTATGCAGCAATATGCATGTGAGACACCCCCCCCACACACAAAAATATACATTTAAATACTTTTTAAATGATCATAAGCCAGGTGTAATGGTGCACCCTTTTAATCCTAGCATTTGGTATACAGAGGCAGGTGGCTCTGTAGGTTGGAGTCCAGTCTGGTCTACATAGTTCCACAGCAGCCAGGGCTATGTAGAGAGACCTTGTCTCAAAAAAACGTAAGAAAAACAATAGATCATAAAAGATAAGTATGCTGGTTTATCAACATGGCAAGGACTGGTGCATTCATCTAGTTTAGCACTGAATCTTGAGTACTTGGTATACATCTGGTGTCAGTAAGTGCTGGATGAACGAAAACCAATGTGAGTCTTTATAGATGCTTAACAATGGATGCATAAGCAACTCTCCGTTTGTGCCTGAGTCTGGTCTGAATATATTCCTTGGGACCATGAGAAGCCTGTGGTGGGGGAGTTGAGTCTGACCGACTCTCTGGTTATGTGGTTTTTCTTCCCAGTGAGCAGGGCTGCCTGGAATGTCCGAGTCACCAAGAATAGGCGCCAACATCAGATTCTTAGTCTTTGTGCCTAACGGGTTGGCTGATACCCCTTGTCTGGCCACACCCCTAAGAGAAGGGAAGATAGGTCTAGGGCTCTGGGTTGGCTAAAGCTTGGCCAAAGTACCATGTGGTCAGTGGTTTTGCCCTAGTCTGTTCTTTTCCTAGAGGGACAAAGATTCTAGGTGGGGCTGAGAAGCAGGGGGCAGGGAGCTGGGGGCTCCACAGAAGGACCACAGAAGGAGCTGGAGTGGCTCTGGCCCTTGACTGTGGGAGGGGCAGGTGGCTTGGTTAGCAGCCCGGGCTGCCTGCTTGGCTCCAGTTCTTGTCTGTGGCTATTTCCTGCTTAAGGATGTGGGGGGGGGGGCGCAGGAGGAGGGCAAACAGACTTCTGCTGTCCATCTTGACTCCTCTGTCCTAAAGTAGAGGATAGGATGAGGGAAGAAGGTGTTGGCCAAGGCTCATCCGTTCCCATGTATGTCTACTGGGATTTGCAGTTTGAGAGTTCCCCAAACCTCACATGCAGCCCCGAGGCCAGGGAGTCTGCAAAGGGAAGACCTGAGCAGAGGTATGGAACAGGTTCCCTAGACTCCTGCTAGTGCACTCTTCATCCGTCCTCTAGCTGAGACCATGTCACTGCTCATATTTAGGATCAGGCCTGGTCTACCTCTGTGTCCTCCCATCACTTCCTGAACACTCTCCTTCCATGGAGAAAAACAGGATAAAGGACAGCCTGAGACAGCCATGGGAGAGATATAGCAGAGTGTAGGGTAGAGACAGGCGCCATGGCAAGTAAGGCATCAGCACCACTTACAAAAACAGAAAGGAGGCCAGAACAGGAGGACTGGGGGATGGCCTGCTGGGTGGGACTTGTTTTTCCAGAATAAAAGGCCCAGGGAAGAGCTGGGGGCCAAGTTCATGCTCTGCCTGCCCCAGATCCTGATGGCTGGCTCCTTTACGTCCTAAGGGACTTCCTGTAGCCTCTCAACTCCCTGTTTCCCCTCCCTCAGATAGGCTGAGGTTCTGGCTTTGTCTGAGGACTTGGGGACCCCACCCCAGCAGCCCCTAGGGATAGGGCCTGAACCTATTACTATCCAAAGAAGTGGCCTAGACTGCTTAAGGGTTTCTGAGGTTTTTTGGATTCTTTTCCTTTCTTGTTCTGAGGTTTGCTTAACTAGCAGGAGTGGGCTGGTACACAGTGCTGCTCTGTTATTTCCCATTTGTTTATATGACTTTGTTTTCCCAGGGCTTCAAATTTGTACTTGCTGTTGGGAGAGTTCCACTCCCCTTTCCTCCGAGTGCAGGGCTCCCAGATCATAGTAATCTAGTCCTAGTTTCAGGACACTGGATTTGCCTTATGAATGTGGACAGCCACTGTGTCAGGCCATGAGGAAAGTCTGATCACACTCACACTGGGTCCTCGGTGTTAGAGGTCCTACCACTCACCTCTGTGGTTTGCTGCTCTTTGCTTTGTTTTGTTTGAGACAGAATATCATTATGCTTAGCCGTGGCTGCTCTGGAATTCACTATGAGGACCAAGTTGGCTCCACACCCATAGAGAGTTACTGCTTCTGCCTCCTAAGTGCTAGAACTAAAGGAGTGGACCACTGTGCCTGCCTGGGTGATTGGCTGTTCTTGTTCATAAAGATAACTGGACCATGGTGCCATCATATTGTTCCCAGGTAGCCCACCATGGTCCTAGAAAAGGGCATAGTAAAGTTAACCCTCATCTAAACTGGAAATGGAAGAGAGAGCCATGTGATGGGGCAGGGAGAATACAAGAATGGAGAGAGCAGCCCAGGTTCTCTGGCCTGGCCGATCACATGGGAGAGCGTCGAAGCAGATCACCTTCAAATACCAGTTTTTCTGCAGTTCAGAAAGTTTACCAGATGCTTGGCACAGACACGGCCTCAGGAATCCTCACATTCAGGCCTCTTCATCTGTCCTAGGACTTAGCTACTGCCCCTCCCCAGGACTGACCAGTGACTGGCCGAGCATCTACTCAGACCCTCCCACCTTCTGGGCCTGGACAGGGCTGCTGGCTGCAACACTACAGGCCAGCCAAGGATAGGGGAGGCCAGGCAATAGAGTAGCTCAGTGGGCGGGGCACAGACCCTGCCCACAGCTCCGTGATGTCAGCGGGTGCTGGCAGGGAGAGGGGGTCGGCCCGGCTGTTTTTCTGGAAAGTTAGAGCTGAGTAAGACAAAGCCCAGCGCAGTCCCAGGCGCCATGGAACTGCTGTCCTGTGTCTTGCTGTGGAAACTGGTGCTTCTTCAGAGTGAGTGATCGTGTGGGATTGGGTGTGGGTCACCGAGTGGATGAATTGTCTTGTGTTTAGGCTGGGAGGGGAAGGGAGCACTCATCAAAGAAAAGGCCAGATGCCTCATAACAGCAATTCACCTTCTATCCATGAAGCTTTCGGGCACTCTGACAGAAACCCCAGAGTGCCGAAATGGGGAGGCTGTAGCCAAGGGTGCCGCCTGTGCCCATCTTTGTGTGACTTCTGGTCAGTTGCTCAGGGCTCCCAGATGTGGGGAGGGAAGTCAGTGTGACTGACAACTACAGGGCTAATAGAGTCTGTTCCGGCCCCTTCTTCAGGCCCCCAGGCCTGCCCACTCTGGCCTGCTGACCAGGCACATTTTCTCTAGAAGCCTGGGACCCATGCCACTTCTCCACAGCACTGTCTTGGGCCGGTGATGGCAGATCAGGACTTACTCCCCATGTCACCTGTTGGGACTGTAGCAGGGGTCCATACTGCACCCAGGGTGGGTTACCTGAGGCGTGAAGGTTCCTAAAGGTTCTGCACAGATGTGTATGCTACTTCTGGTTGCCTCAGTGTCGTGCTAGAGCAGTTAGGAAGGACTTTTTATGGTGTGACAATGGCTACTTCAAGTTCACATTTCAGAGCAAGCCTGCAAAGAGTCCCATCCTTCCTCACTACTCACAGCCAGATTTCTGGTTTCCCACTTATCAGAGCTGTCTACACAGCCAGGAAGGTGACACTGATGGTGTTAACCTGCAGCTTCCCTACCAGAACTAGCTAAGTGGGCATCATGGCAACAAACTGCCATGACTGCAAAGGTCCCAGGTGGTCTTCCAGCTGGTGGGCCCTGGGATGCAAAGGTGAGAAACGCCTACAGCTTTATTCCTCCTCTCCCTGCAGGCCCCGCTCTCACTCTGTCCTCAGGTTAGTATCCCTTACCTAGCTGTGGGCCGGGCCCCTTTGGGGTCCACTTCCCTCCTAACCCATTTTGCCTTTTGCCGCTGAGCGGACTCCCCCCTTCCCGACCAGGAACCTCAGGGACCGCAGCAGCCAGCAGCTCTGTGGTGTCCGAGTCCGTGGTGAAATGGCCAGCCGGAACCCAGGCGGTGCTAAGCTGCCAGAGCCCGCGCATGGTGTGGACCCAAGACCGGCTGCATGACCGCCAGCGCGTGGTCCACTGGGACCTCAGCGGGGTCCCGGGCAGACAAGGGCGCCGACTCGTGGATATGTACTCGGCGGGTGAGCAGCGCGTGTACGAGCTGCACGACCACGGCCGCCTCCTGCTGTCGCCTTCTGCCTTCCACGACGGCAACTTCTCACTGCTCATCCGCGGTACGCTGTGGAACTGTGGTGGGGATGAAACCTGGGCAGAAGTTGAAACCTTGGCGGGGGGCGGACACATACCTTTGACTAGGCGAGGCCTACGTAAGGGTGGAGTCTTGGAGGGGCGGGGCCGTGGAGGGGACAGAATCCTTCCAGGGGAGGGGCCGTGGAGGAGGATGGGCCCCACAGGCTGAGGTTGCCTTCTGCTAAGCAGCTGTGGAGGAGGGCGACGAAGGGGTGTACACCTGCAACTTGCACCATCACTACTGTCATCTTTACGAGAGCCTGGCCGTGCGCCTCGAGGTCACCGACGATCGTGAGTGTGCCCCTCACCCTCCTTTGCTACTTCTATCTCTGCCCCAGACCGTCTTCCCCTTCCACACATCTGCCGGCCAGTGATCTGGCTGCCTCTCAATGCATCTGCAGCCCTGTTAGCTCGCGCGTACTGGGATGGCGAGAAAGAAGTGATGGTGGTGGCCCGCGGCGCGCCGGCACTGATGACGTGCGTGAACCGTGAGCACTTGTGGACTGACCGCCACTTAGAGGAGGCGCAGCAGGTGGTCCACTGGGACCGACAGCTACCTGGGGTGCCGCACGACCGTGCTGACCGCTTGCTTGACTTGTACGCCTCTGGCGAGCGCCGCGCCTACGGGCCATCCTTCCTGCGTGATCGCGTGGCAGTAAAAGCCGACGCTTTTGCCCGCGGAGACTTCTCGCTACGCATAGATGCGCTGGAGCCGGCTGATGAGGGCATCTATTCCTGCCACCTGCACCACCACTACTGCGGCCTGCACGAGCGTCGTGTCTTCCACCTACAGGTCACTGAACCCACCTTTGAGCCACCTGCTCCTGCCTCTCCCGGTAATGGGTCAGGCCACAACAGTGCTCCTGGCCCAGGTGTGTGTGCAGCCTGCCAGCCCCGAGAAGGGGCCTGGTGTGACCTAGGGTGCTGGGGCTATTGCAGAGCCTGCCTTCCTTCCTTCCTTCCTTCCTTCCTTCCTTCCTTCCTTCCTTCCTTCCTTCCTTCCTTCCCCGTCCTCCTCCTCGTCCTGCTCGTCCTCCTCCTCGTCCTCCTTCTGTCTTTGTTTTTCGAGACAGGGTTTCCTTGTGTAGCTTCCTCAGCTGTCCTGGAACTAGCTTTGTAGACCGTGCTGGGATTAAAGGCATGTGCCACCACACCTGGCTTGTGAAGGTTTCTGATGCTTGCTACTTACCTGTAGATCCCACAGTGGTAAGTCGATCCCGAGGCCACAGTGTCATCAACGTCATTGTCCCAGAGAGCCACACACATTTCTTCCAGCAACTGGGCTATGTGTTGGCCACACTGCTGCTCTTCATCTTGCTGCTCATCACTGTAGTCTTAGCTACACGCCATCGTGGAGGTGAGGCAGGACCCTTGGAACAGAGGCGCCCAGATTAACAGAGGCCAGTGAAACTGACCCGATACTCCTCTTTTCATAGGATGTGAGGCCTCAGACAAAAAAACTGGGAAATCCAAGGGGTGAGTTTTTCTGCCTAACCCTCCTCCTAGACCTGCCCTGCCCTGGCCTCCTAAACTGTCATCTCCCTTTAGGAAAGATGTGAACATGATGGAATTTGCTGTGGCCACAAGGGACCAGGCTCCTTATAGGACTGAGGACATCCAGCTAGGTAGGAGTGAGGGCCACAAGGGTCCAGGGGAAGTGCATTTTTTGGGTGGGACTTATTCTTTTCTTCTAACCAGATTACAAAAACAACATCCTGAAGGAGAGGGCTGAGCTGGCCCACGGCCCCCTGCCTGCCAAGGATGTGGATCTGGATAAAGGTGAGTAGTGGAGGGAGACCCCATCATCCATCCCCTCATCCCACACAGGACTACGAGTTCCCAGGGCCCTATGGGTAGGAGACTCCTGCCGACTTTTCTGAGAAGGCCTTGAGAAGTCATACCAAATGCCTTCCCTGACTCTTCCACTGGGACTAAGGGACAGAGAGTAGACACTAGCCGTTTTCTTGGCTTCCAGAGTTCAGGAAGGAGTACTGCAAATAAACGGATCCTGAGCTTCTGGCTGGGCCAGCAGCTCTGTATCAAAGAAGGTCTCCCTGACCCTCCTGTGGCACTCCGGCTTCTTCTCAGCGGCTGGTCCCGCTTGGCCTGAACTCGGCAGAGCAGCTGCCTGCACTTTGTTCTTCCAAGAATCACCCTCATGTTGGTGAGCAACTGTGGGTTCCCTAGGGACTCTGGTATAGTATGGTTGCTGCCCACTGGTGGCCACACCCCCAACCTTGATACAACAGACATAGATCCCTTGTTAATGTTCACCAAACGCACAGTCTCTCGTGGACACTTCCTGCTGGGGTGAAGAAGACACTTAAAGATGCTCCAGTCAAGACTGCTAGGCACCAGTTCAACATGTTAGCCACTGTCTCGGGAAGTCCCCAGGGCCTTCCTGGACTGCACTATGTCTATGCCTTGCATAGGGCCCTGCCCACACATGTTCTGACCCATGGGCCAGCCCTCCTTGATGCTTTGGGCCATGTGGAACTGGCCCATTGCATCTTTTCTGCTTCTGATCCCTTCCTGCTCAACTCCTTCCAAGAGTTGCACCAGCAGTTACTGGGCACTGTGTCACTCTTGGCCTTGACATTCCTCCCCTTGATGGAGTCTGGTACTGGGGCTCCATTTGTCTTCTGTTTTGGCTGAAGATGGGGGAAGAGGGTTCTGAGTGGCCTGTGCTGCCACATCAAACAGCTCCTACTGGGGAAGTTTTTATGTCATAATAAAACACCACACATCTGATTTTTAGTCTTGGCCCTGCTGTTCCGCTTCTGTTCATGGAGGACATATCTGGGCCTTGGGAACCCCCCCCCCAGGTGCTCTCATAACATTCGTTAGAGTTCCACCATCCTTCCCTATCCTCTTGAGTAGGAGGTCTATGACACTGTTTTCCATGGTGAAAGACTTTCAGTCCCCTTTCCAAGTATGTGTGTGGACAGGAAGGAGGAGAGTATAACATGATGGAGGGGACATAGGACATAGAAGGAAATGGTGTTGGCCCAGTTCTTTGAGAAGCAGATGCCAAAATGGAGTAAAAAGAGGAGGCAAAGATAGTCAGGCAGGATCCCCAAGGACACAGGTCTAAGCAGATTTGGGTAGAAAGAGCCCCAAGAGGCAGGGCTTGGCCAACAGGATCAGGTATTGGACTTCAAGTACTGGTCCGCTAGGGCTAGTCATGACTGGGCATTGATTATGGGACTTCAGCAGACTCAGAGGTGAAAAAGCACTAAGAGAGGTCACAGACTTCCATTCTCACTTACTCACTCCTTTTTAAATAAAGATTTATTTATTTATTATGTATGCAGTGGTCTGCTTGCATGTATGCCTGCGTGCCAGAAGAGGGCACCAGATCTCAAAGATGATTGTGAGCCACCATGTAGCTGCTGGGAATTGAATTCAGGACCTTTGGAAGAGCAGCTTGTGCTCTTAACCTCTGAGCTGTCTCTTTGGCCTTACCCCCTTTTTAAATCATTTAAAAATTGGGGCTGGAGAGATGGCTCAGCAGTTAGGAAAACTGACTGCTCTTCCAGAGGACCCAGGTTCAATTCCCAGCACCCACATGGCAGCTCACAACTTTCGGTAACTCCAGGTCCAGGGTATCTAACACCCTCACACAGACATATATGCAAGAAAAACACAAATGAACATAAAATACATGAAGTGATAAATTTTAAAAACTTTATTATATATATATATTATATGTATATATATATGTATATATATATATATGGGTGTTTTGCCAGCATGCATGTCTGTATACCACATGTGTGCACTGCTCATGGAAGCCCAGATGTTTGTTTGTTTGTTTGTTTGTTTGTTTGTGTTGATATAAGGTCTAACTATATAGCCTGGTCTGGAACTCACAGAGATCCCCCTGCCTCTGCTTCTCTAGTACTGGGCTGTTCTAGATTGGATTAAAGGCGCATGCCATCACACCCTGCTTTATTATTTTTTTCTCATCTATATTGTGTGAATGTTTGTAGATACAGGAGTGGCATGAATGTGGAGGTCAGAGGATAACTTGCAGGAATCTATTCTCATCTTCCTCAGGTGGCTTTCAGCCTGCACTATGTGGGTCCTGGGGTTCAAACTCAGTCATCAGACTTAGCATCAGACACCTTCAATAGCTGGGTCTTCACTCTTGTCCCCCTCCAATGCTCTCTGAAGAATAGTGAGGCTAGGAAAGTATGGCAACCACCCACAAGGACCTCAGTGACCTGTTGAGCTATAGCTTGAAGATGTATCTTTCATACTAGTGGCTCTGGTCCCACCAGTGGTCACACTGCTACTAGGCAAGACCACTCCTAAAAAGACACAGGTTCTGACCTCACGTCCACCTCTTCTGCAGTGACCCAACCTGCCCCTATCGGCATCAGCATCAGGAACATGACTCCCACCAGGCCTCTGGCTTCTAGCTCCTTCTATAACTTGGGGTGTCAGGTGGGGCCCAAGGGCACTGGCCTGTGGGGACCCTTGAATATGAGTGATCAGGAGCATCTTGTGTCTGGCCTGAGGGGCACTCAGAAAAGGGACTGTTTTCCTTCTCCCTTGAGCAGGCTCTCTGAAGCCATCCTGTCGTGCTCCTGATTAGGCTGACTTCAGTGGCCTTTAGTATACATTCAATGCCCTCTGTCTAACGTCTGGGTTCTCCAGACAGTGGTGCGGTCTTTCTTGTGCTCCCATAGTGTCTGGGGATAGTCCCAGGTCACAGTAGGCACCCCTTGTCTCCATCACTGACCAGTATCCTATACATTACCCCACTCTTATTACTGGGCCATCCTGGAGTAGGGGAGGCCTTCAGCCTAGCAAGGCAGTAAGTGGGTCAACTCCTGGTGCAGCCTGGAGAAGACACCCGGCTATTTTAGTTACAACATCCAAGGCAAAAAAAATCCCTTTGGCTTCAGTCGCAGCTTGGGCCTCGCCTGGACACCTGCACCTGCGTCAATCACACTCTAGTCACTCATTTGAGTTTCTTCGGGGATCCGATGGGGCAAGGCAGTGGGCATAAGAACTCTCGCTGTCTTGGGTTAGACACGGGTATCTTCAAATTCTTGTGGAGCGCCTGAAGTCCCCAGAGTAGCCAGCGTCTTCGTCCCACAGCCAGGCACTGTGGGAACTGGGTGGGATAACCGGACAGACCTGGCCCGACTGCGGACGCTCCTCTGCTCCCAGACCCAGACGCTGCACGGATTCCTGCCCATTAGGAATCCGGGTGATCGATGGGTACGGCTTTCGGCTTCTGGCTCGGGGAACTCAGAGCCCCGCCCCGTCCCGCCCCACCCCACCCCGCCCCACGCTACCGCACGGAGAGACCTAACCAGCTGGGCTTCCCGAACCCGCCGGGTCCCAGGCCGGTTGCCCCTCCCGTGCGCAAGCCGCATCCCCGCCCCGCCCTGCGCGTGCGTGTCCCCGCCCCACCTGCGCTGCGGGCGTGCAGTGACGTCACCGGCTCCGGCGCGCCCTCTGGTGGCCGCGGGCTCAAGCCCACCAGGCGGTTCTTGGAGCAGCCCGAGGGGGCGGTGGGCGGCAGTAACCCTCTCAGCTGCTCCCCTCGAGCCCGCTCCGGGGCTGGCAGTGGATGGGCGGCCGCGGGCCGCGGGGCAACAGGCGGGGAGCGGGTGCGAGCCGGAACCGGGCGGGGCGGGCGCGCAAAGGGGCCGCGGGGCGGCCGGGCGGGGCGCGGGCCGGCGGTTTGGGAGGGCGCCCCGCGTCCGAGAGGTGAGCCGGGCCCTGACGCTGCGCGGGTTCCGCGTCGCTGCTGCCGCGCCATGGCGGAGACCAAGATCATCTACCACATGGACGAGGAAGAGACGCCGTACCTGGTCAAGCTGCCCGTAGCTCCCGAGCGCGTCACACTGGCGGACTTCAAGAACGTGCTCAGCAACCGGCCGGTGCACGCCTACAAATTCTTCTTCAAGTCTATGGACCAGGACTTCGGGTCAGTGGGCCGCGCGGCCTGGGCGGGAGTGCCAGCTGGCCCTTTCCCGCGCGTGTGCGGTGCCCGCAGGGCCCCCGCGCGGGCGCGAGCTGGCACCTGTCTGTGCGGGCAGGGCTCTCGGGTCTGGGGACGTCAGAGCGCCCCCGGCGCCGGCAACCCCGCCGCGCATCTACTGCAGGTGTAGATAGAGTCCGTGCGCCTTGGTGACTGTTGGTCTATGTGCTCACCTGTCTGGCAAGCTGGGCATCCGAGTCCTTGACTGTCTATCCTAGTAGATAGGCCAGAGTTCTGTTAGATGGACAGGCGAGGGCCCAAGCCTTCTGACCGCCATCCAGTGGTGTCCCTGTGCCCAGGTGGTCCAGATGGGGTGCCGAAGGCCACCCTCAAAGCCACCTCCCCCTTGTCTCTGGTCAAGCACAGGTCCTGTTCCGTTCCTCGTCTATGGGTGGAAACTGGGGGCTCACGGCTGCCTTGGAGGGTGTGCAGGTTATGGGGGCTGGGATTAAGGGGGAGGGTTAGAGGTTTGTGATTCCCAGCACTCAGTGTATCCTCCAGATGAAATGGGGTAGTGTGGAATGGTTTGGCCATAGGCACCCATCTGTTTTCTGGAGCTTAGAAAAGTTTCTGAAGCCTAAAGACTCCTCATGGTCCCTCTAGAGTTCCAGTGGCAAGGCAGAGGTCAAGGGGCACTGGAGACTTAAGAAGCTTCAGTCAGTATAGCCTGGCCCCTCGGTTCCTGGCTCCTGTGCCTCTGTGCTTACTGACCCAGGCGGCATTTGCATTTCCTGGGAGGTGCTCAGGTTATCTTCTGACTTGAGCCAGCTTCTACGGTAGTGTGTTTCTTAGCTGCACTGCTGCAGTAGCTGTCTCAGGAGAAGGGACTTCCTACTTGAGCTAAGCTGGGCCTCTGAGACAGTGAGCCAGGGACTGGCCGGGTACAGCAGGGGCCTGACAGGGCATAGCCACAGAAACCTGAGTCCATGGCTTGGCAGCGCTTGAGGCGGGGGCATGCTCAGGCCCTGTGGGTGGAGCAGGTGTGTTTGGTGCCCTTGTGTGGCTTTGACATTGAGACTATTTACTGGATTTCGTGGTTGCAGGGTCCCTGGGCAGCCCATGGGGTCAGGTCAAGCTTGGACCTCTCCCTGACCCTGGGCGGCTAGCCAGGGCTCAACCTGGTTTGGACAACTGAACTCTCTCACCTACTCATTCCCTGTGCCCCAACCTCCAGGAAAAAGCAAAGAAAAGCATGGCCCCACAGATCGAAGGCTGGTGCTCCCCGTCTGCCTAGAGGCTGGAGGGTTGTGTTCTGGAGATTGGTCTCCTTGCTGGGCCACCCCTGTGGTCTCTGCTCTTAGGAACGGGGTATTTCTGGATTAAATGTATTATTTTAGATAAAAAAATCACCAGTTACAAATGTTCTCACAAACGTGGGTGTGGGTGATGAGCAGACCCAGACATTCTGGGTCTATACATTCTGGGTGTCTCCTGAGGCTACTTGTCCCTCCCTTTCATAAGCATACTAAGAGCAGTAACACAGCATCAGCTCACATGGCCCCCACTAAGCTGCGTTTGTGTTCAGGAGGACCTTCAGGTGCCCTCAGGAGGTCGGGTGGTACATGTATCTGGGTATTGAAGCAGGAGTAGCTCCTTTGGGCGGGTTGGAAATGGCTGGGGCATGAGGTATGGAGTTAGCAGAGAGTGCAGAGGTACAAGTTGGGTGTTCTGGGCGTGTAGAAGAACTAGGAGTCAGAGCAGCTAAGAGGTAGAGTCCGGGCTAGGATGACACAGAAACGCATAAGCAACATGTCAGTAGGCCTTACCCCAACCGTGACCTGGTACTCAGATGGCATAGTGGCCTTGGGGGCCTGGAAGAGCAGCCCTTCCCCCACGTAGCAGCATCTCTCACTTCCTTGCCTGAGTTCTACGTTCAGAGCTCCAAGGTTACCAGGCTAAAGTAGCTTAATATTGGGAGAGGGAATCTCAGCAGGGTTGAGCTTGGCAAGTGGCCTCAGAATAGAGTCTGTGAGGAGTATCCTAGTGCGTCTGGGTTTTCTGCCCGACTCCAGACCAAAGCTGGCTACTTTGTAAGGAGCAAAGTCTGCCTTGGGCTGGGCTCGATTCCCAACATGTGTCTCTTACCAGTAAGGTCAGGGTCTTTGTTCCATGCCCACTTATGTGCAGCTTGTGGTTGTTCTCACCCTGGACCCCCAAGACTTAGCAGCAGGACTTCTGGGCTTCTGGTGGGCCCTGTGCAAGTGTCTGATGTTTGATGACTATGGCAGCAGAGTGAGTACGTTTGGCTCTTGGTCCCTGCTACTAGGAGTGTATTGCTGCTGCCAGCTTTCCTGATATGATACTTTCAATCTGAGATAGAGGTACCTGAACTGCAGAGGTGAGGGCTCTGCAAGGGTAAGGGCTGAGAGCTCATGGGTCCTCTGCCTGTTGGCAAATGTTCTGAGGTCTCCTTGTGCCCTGGTAGGGCTGCCTGGGGTCAGTGATTTAGATTCTCTGTGTTCCATGTGCTTCCTAGTATTTATTGTGTGAGGCTAGGTAATTATAATGCATTCCCTGGGCAGGGGGGAGGGGGTGAGCTCCATATTCTGGGGCTTAGTGCCCCATGGGATGGGTTGTTAGCAGAGTGGCTAGCTATGGTCAGGGGCCTATGTAAACCTACCAGTTAAGTCCATGGGTAGTAAGACTCCTTAGGCCAAGAACCGGGTCCATATCAATGCGTGGTAGGAGTTGACCCTCACCCCTGGTGGCATGCAGAAACCCCCTGAAGTTGTCTGGGTTTCTCTTGCTGTTAGGTTACTCAGAGGTAGCAGGCTTTCTGCAGGCCATGGTCCACCATGGCCTGTGTCTGCTTGCTCTGCTAGTGTCGGCTGGCTGTGTATGGAATTGGAAAGAGGATAGCTCAGGGCTATGCCATTAGAGAGTTAGTCTGTGTGTTACTGTGACTTCCAGGAACCCTGACTGGGATAGTTCCCTGGGGGTGACAGCCAGAGCCCAGTGACCACAACGATCTCTTTAGAAATCCTGAGGTTGGGGCAAAATGCCTGCAAGGGTGTACCGAGTAGCCACGGAGAGTCAATGGAGACACATTAAAGTCAGCTTTCCTCCTGACAGACTAGGTATATAAAGCTCAGGATGGTGCTGAGCTCTGACTGAGCCTCATTCTGCCCTTGGTATAGAGTGCCCAGGAGTCTATATCATAGCTGTGGGCAACACCACACGCCTGTGTGCCCAGTCTTGTCTTTACCTTGGGCATTGTGATGTTTACCTCTTGCTTAGCTGAAGGTGAGGAAGGGCCAGGATTATCCCTGGGGTCTGGGGCAAGTGCCATCCATCCTCTCATTACTTCCTTCTTGCCCTGACTCCTAGGCAGAAAGCAGGACTTGGGTTGCTCAGGCTGGGAAGGCTAAGGAGAAGGGTGTCTTGGTAGGGTTTGGAAGGCACAACGACCTCAAGCTGGCCATATCACCTTAGTAGGCCCTAGCTGCTCTGGATGGGACACAGTGCCTGCTGGGGATCCAGGCAGGCCCCGTTGTGGGTGCTAGGAGTTGCTCATGTGTCTCTCCATGAGTGAGTCAGAGAGGGTTGGCGCTTGGGTGTGGCAAGGCACAGGCTGTTGGTGGGTCCACTTGGAACTGAGGTTGGGGGCTAAGATGAGGACGTCTGTCTGGGTTTCTCTTGCTGTTAGGTTACTCAGAGGCAGCAGGCTTTCTGCAGGCCGTGGTCCACCAGCTGCCACAGGCAGAGCCCTATGGTTCCCAAGAGAAACGTCTCCATCCTGGACAGCCAGCCCCAGGTCTCCCTGTGACGACAGCCTCTCTTGTGGCTGCCTTGGCCCAGGCTTGTAAATGGAGCAAGCCACAGAGCTGTGACTTGTGACCGAGGGCAACAGGTACTAGGTGCTCTGAAAAGTGGCTCTATCTGCTGTCGGGCGCTGCCTTGTTGGCTCAGAGCCTTCATAGGCTCATGGATACAGTGGTAAGATCAGAGAAGTGGTTGGGACACACTTTCCCTTTCAGGCTGCTCTGCCCAGCAAGTGGGTGGGCAGTGGCCTTATCCCCTAGATGGGATGGGATGTTGCTCTGCTAGGGCTTCCTGTAATCCACTGCTGCCCAGTGGGCCTGGAGCAGTAGGCAGAGGTGGCCCTGCCCCTGGCATTGGGCCCATTACGCCACAAGCCTGTTTCCTGCCAGGTGCTCTTCCAGGACCAGTCTGGTTTCCCAGCTCCATTGAACTCAAGTTTTGGGTGTGGAAAATCCCACTATGCTAGGTGGAGCTGCGTACTGGGGATGGCGGTGAGGGGGTGGGGTATCTAGGGCCTGAGGAGATAGGTGGAGGCCTGCTTCTTCACAGCTGCCCCTTCTGACCTGTCCTGGCTGCTGTCCATGCCTTTCTGGCTTCCATCCCAGTTCTCATTCCCTAACCCTTTGTATCCTGCTTAGGTGAGCTTGGCTCTTTTTTTTAGCCCGTCCGACCAGGGAAGCAGCATTAAGGCAAGCAGGGATAAACCAGGTGCTGGTGCTTGGGAGGCAGAGGCAGGCGGATCTCTGTGAGTTCGAGACCAGCCTGGTCTACAAGAGCTAGTTCTAGGACAGGCTTAAAAGCTACATAGAGAAATCCTGTCTCAAAAAACCAACCAACCAACCAACCAACCAACCAACCAAACAAAGACAAGCAGGAATGGGTGTGGTCACTTGCAGCCAGGGCCTGGTTAGTTCTGCCCCAGAATGTCCTTCCAGGTCCAGGTAGAAACCAGCCATTCCCTCTGAGAGTTGGGACTGATCTGGTGCATGAGGTCCACGGTGTCTTTCTAGCTGGGTACTGGCTTTGAGGGCAGCAGGAGCTGGTACCCTTCTGGCTCTCCCACATCTACATAAGGGTTGGTAGTCCTTGTACCTTGCTGTAGTCTAGGCCCTGCTCTGGGCTGGGGGAGTGTCTTGGGGGCATGGAACACCATGAGATGCTCATCATATGGACCAGAGCTTACAAGCGCTCCAGAGAGGCACAGAGGGTGTGCTGGGAAGATGAGCACAGGAGCCACTGGGCCATGGGCTGTCCCAGGCACCTGGATGCCACTCCCTGAAATAAGGAGGCTGAGAAGAGGCTCCAAAGGAGCTTCAAGTGTCATATGGTGTGGAGAGGCAGCTGTTGGGTTCCCATGCCAGGCATATGTAGCTAGAGACAGGTCTGAGGTAAATCCTGGGGCCAAGGAGGCTGAAGAATTAGGGTCTTTCCCAGGAAACCTTAAGTTTATCTAGGGCTAGAGGTTGACTGCAAGTGAACAGGAATCCTAGAATGTCCTTCCATGAACCCTCTACATCTGTCATCCTCTACATCCGTGCTGAGGGTCAGGGGCCTAAGGCCAATGGAGGGCAGCAGAGTTTCTAAGAAGAGGATGTGTTAGGTAAATCCTCATTGATAATATCTGTGGCCTGGCAGGTACCCCATTGCTAGGTCCAAGGGTGGGAGATGTCTCTTTTTTTGAGGGGGAGGTTTCGAGGCAGGGTTTCTCTGTGGCTTTGGAGCCTGTCCTGGAACTTGCTCTTGTAGACCAGGCTGGTCTCAAACTCACAGAGATCTGCCTGCCTCTGCCTCCCAAGTGCTGGGACTAAAGGCGTGCGCCACCACCACCCAGCAGGAGATGTCTTTGAGTGTCCTCGGTGGCCCAGGTGAGGTGACCTCGGGGCTTTGTCTGCCCACAGGGTGGTGAAGGAGGAGATCTTCGATGACAATGCCAAGTTGCCCTGCTTCAATGGCCGGGTGGTTTCCTGGGTGAGTCTGTGTGTGGCCCCACCGGAATGATGCAGTCGGGGGTCTTCCTGGGAGGAGTAAGGTGATCGGACAAATGGAGGGCAGTGGTTGTCGTCTGCCCTGGGTGTCTGTGGGGTGTTCTTGAAGCAGATGGGCACCCAGCGCCTCACTCTCCCTCCACAGCTGGTCCTGGCTGAGGGCGCTCACTCGGATGCGGGATCCCAGGGCACTGACAGCCACACGGACCTGCCCCCACCCCTTGAGAGGACAGGCGGCATTGGGGACTCCAGGCCCCCCTCCTTCCAGTAAGGCCCCTAGCAGGGACAGAGACCGGCCACTGCTGGGGTACTGGCTACCCAAGACCCACCTGGGGAAAGTGAAGCTGACAACAAAGGAGGGGCCAAAGGTTGGGTGGGAGGCCCCTTCTAGAACTGGGATTCTACGTGGTGGGTTGGAGCTAGGAAGCATTTGAGGAACTGGTTGCCAGCAACCTGGTCTGCCCAATTCTACCTACTTTTCATCTGTGCAGTCCAAATGTTGCCAGTAGCCGTGATGGAATGGACAATGAGACAGGCACAGAGTCCATGGTCAGTCACCGGCGGGACCGAGCCCGACGTCGAAACCGCGATGAGGGTACTGTGGCTGTGTCTGCCCAGATCTGGACCCCAAACTCCCTTTGGTATCCCTTTGGTATACTTCAAGCCCCTGGGAATTCTCCACACATTCTTTTAGTCAGGGATCCTTGGGTAGGGGTCCCAACTTGGCACTTCTACCCATTGTGGCCTCAGAGTCATTGCATAAGCTTGAAATGCACAGTCCATCCTCATTCTGTGACTCCTGAAGTCCCACAATCAGCTCCCACCCTACTGTCCCTACAGCTTCCCGGACCAATGGACACCCGAGGGGGGACCGGCGACGGGATCTGGGACTGCCTCCAGACAGTGCGTCCACTGTGCTGAGTAGTGAGCTTGAATCGAGCAGCTTTATTGACTCAGATGAGGGGGACAACACAAGCCGGTAAGTGGCTTGTGCATATGTCTGTGCTGGGGATTCAGACTTGAGTGCTGGCCGGCTTTACACATTTGTGTCCTGTGCTTAACTGACTCCTGGCTTCTTATTCCTGCCTCTGGTCTCCTGCTCCAGGCTGAGCAGCTCTACAGAGCAGAGCACCTCCTCTCGGCTAATTCGAAAGCACAAATGTCGGCGGCGGAAGCAGCGCTTGAGGCAGACAGACCGGGTAGGCAGCAGGTGGGTGGGGTGTCTTCTCTGAATGGTGCCACACAGCCCCTCATTGGGTCCCTCCACAGGCATCCTCCTTCAGCAGTATCACCGACTCCACCATGTCCCTGAACATCATCACCGTCACCCTCAACATGGGTGAGGCCTTACGGGCTGGTGGGTGCTTGGTGGGGGTGGGTTCAAGCCTGGGAGCCTTTGGGGCCTGCTCATGGACCCTCCTGCAGAGAGGCACCACTTCCTGGGCATCAGCATCGTGGGCCAGAGCAACGACCGGGGTGATGGCGGCATCTACATTGGATCCATCATGAAGGGCGGGGCTGTGGCTGCTGATGGCCGCATCGAGCCGGGCGACATGCTGCTGCAGGTGGGAGCCATGTGGGGACTATGGGGGACAAGATGCACCCCATCCCACCACCAATCCCTGACCCCACAAACCCCATAGGTAAATGATGTCAACTTTGAGAACATGAGCAACGATGACGCTGTACGGGTGCTTCGGGAGATCGTATCCCAAACGGGGTGAGGGGGGATCCATGTGGGGGTGGGGAGGGCATGGGATGGGAGGGGTTGTATGGCCCTCACCCATGTGATTTGCTGAACTCTCCAGGCCCATCAGCCTCACAGTGGCCAAGTGCTGGGACCCAACCCCTCGGAGCTACTTCACCATCCCAAGGGGTGAGTGACCCCATGGTGGGGTGGGGTGGGTAGGGTGGGGTTCCTAGGCCCAGTCTGAAGGGTCTTTCTTCTCTGCTGTCCCCCTACTTTCTATCACCTGTCATCTGTTGCCATGTGGTAACTGTCCAGCTGACCCAGTGCGACCCATCGACCCGGCTGCCTGGCTGTCCCACACAGCAGCGCTGACGGGTGCTTTGCCCCGCTATGGTACGAGTCCCTGCTCCAGTGCCGTCACACGCACCAGCTCTTCCTCACTAACCAGCTCAGTGCCTGGCGCCCCACGTAAGTGGCAGCTTACAAGAGCCTCAGCAGGAAACTGAGGCTGAAGGACAAGGGTCCACCCTGGCTTTTAGCCTTGGTGCTCACTGGAGCTATTCCTGGGGCCCGTTATGTATGATGCGCCTTTCCCCAACACCTTCACAAATGTGCACAAAGATACATGTGCACATCTCTCATAGCCCAGCCATTCAGGCCATCTGGGTACGCCAGGCCTGTGTTGAGGATTGGGAGGGAGGACATGGTAGCCTCTGCTTTGCTTTCCTGCTGCCTAACATAACTGACAGCTTGCGCTCTCCAGGGAAGTGTCCATGGGGGAGGGAAAGGGACTGGACTGTGGAAATGGGGAGACTATTCCAGTTTATCTTGTTATTGCTGAGAGACACCTCCCAAGGGTGGGAGATGGGGGTTATGAGCCTGGGCTCTGCTTCAGTCAGCCCAGAGCTCAGCCCCTGCATGTTGGTTGCTTGCGTGGGCTCAGAGAACTGTGCCTTGCAGAGCTTGAGGAGGCACCACTGACAGTGAAGAGTGACATGAGCGCCATTGTCCGGGTCATGCAGTTGCCAGACTCAGGACTGGAGATTCGGGACCGCATGTGGCTTAAGATCACCATTGCCAATGCTGTCATTGGTGAGTCCCTGGCTGTGTGGGAAGGGCCCAGTCTGTTCTTCATTCTGGTGTAGCTTCCCAGGGCTCAGCTACCCTGACTTTCGTGGGCCTATGGCCAGGGGCAGATGTGGTGGACTGGCTGTACACCCACGTGGAGGGCTTCAAAGAACGAAGGGAGGCGAGGAAGTACGCCAGCAGTATGCTGAAGCACGGCTTCCTGAGACACACAGTCAACAAGATCACCTTCTCTGAGCAATGCTACTATGTCTTTGGGGACCTGTGCAGTAGTGAGTAGCGGGTCATGGGGTGGGGGCTATTGTGGGGCTCCTTTATTTGCCCTCACTTACCTGTCCCCTCCCTTCCTGCCAGACCTGGCATCCCTGAACCTCAACAGTGGCTCCAGCGGCACCTCAGATCAGGACACACTGGCCCCACTGCCCCACCCATCTGTACCCTGGCCCTTGGGTCAAGGCTACCCCTACCAGTACCCAGGGCCCCCGCCCTGCTTCCCACCTGCTTACCAGGACCCTGGCTTCAGCTATGGCAGTGGCAGTGCTGGTAGTCAGCAGAGTGAAGGTGAGTCAGGCAGCCCCTCCCCCACTCCCACTTGCTGGCTCTGCCTGGCTTGCTGCTGCCCTCTGTGCTCCTGCTGTGTGCTTGAGTCCTGGTGGGTCCCATTTCAAAAGTCAGTGTGGGTCAGGGAGGGGGCTGATGTGGGGGGTCTCACTTTGGTTCTGTGGATAGAGGCCTTTGGGAATAGGAAGACTGCCTGGTGGGAACAGGCCTGGTGTTCCAGGTGGCAGAGGCAAGAGGCCAGGAGATGTGGCAAGAGTGAGGATGAGAATAGCCAAGGGTATCAAGTAGAGTTACTCTCTAGGCCCCAAGCCAAGGAGAGGGTGGGCTTTATCAGTTATGGTACCTGTAACCTAACAGTGCCAGACAAGAACAGCAAAAGTACCATTAGAGTATTTCCTAGGGATATTGAAGATCTTGGAGGGTGGGTGTCCCTGAAGAGGAGATAGGCTGAAGCAGGCATCCTAGGCAGAGCGAGGCTCAGAAGCCATGCTACAAGATCTGGAGCAAAACTCAAGACAGTCACCTGTGAGGACATAGGATGGGAGAAAGGAGAGGTTGGACCAGAGGGTGGCAATGCCCGAGGGGAAGCTATTGAGTGACTACTGACCCTGAACAGGCCCTTGCATGCACCCAAGCTCAGCTTGACCCACAATAGTCCTAGTTGGCCATTGGTGAGCACTGGACTGGTGTGTGACTTGTGCTATCCCTTGCTTTGTGCTGAGCAAGCCTTAGACTGAAGGACTAGCAGAGTGGACCCTCGGGCCGGTAAGCCAGGTCCCCCTGTGTCCCTCTCAGCATGTCCCCAGCCAGCACGTGTTTTCAGGTTTCCACCACTTTCTGGACAGAAGCTAAGAAAATTAGCTGACCAGGGCCCTGGGGTTGGGTGGACAGTGGGTCTTTGGGTGGTGAACCCAGGATGGCTAACGGGAATGCTGGGCACACAGGGCCTTCACTGGTGTCTTAGAGTCTCAGCTGTAACATCGGCCCTTGGTTCAAGCATTGGGGTTAGGCGTGGGGTGCCAAGCTGGCCCTACTATCGCTCCTGTCTGCAACTGCCCCTAGCTCCTTGCCTCTCATCTGCTCCTGGTATCTGCATGGCTGCCCTTCCCCTACTACCCCCAGGCTCATCAGGTCCTGCCCTGGCTGTCTGGGAGCAGCTGGTGGCCCTGGAAGTGGCTAGGCCTGATGTTGACTCTGTTGTCCCTTCCCTTCTCCCAGGGAGCAAGAGCAGTGGGTCCACAAGGAGCAGCCATCGGGCCCCAGGCCGAGAGGAGCGCCGTGCAGCTGGAGCTGGGGGCAGTGGCAGCGAATCAGACCACACGGCACCGAGTGGGTCTGGTAGCACTGGCTGGTGGGAGCGTCCAGTCAGCCAGCTTAGCCGTGGCAGTAGCCCTCGAAGTCAGGCATCAGCTGTCGCCCCAGGTCTCCCTCCACTGCACCCCCTAACAAAGGCCTATGCAGTAGTGGGTGGGCCACCTGGAGGGCCACCTGTCCGGGAGCTGGCTGCTGTTCCTCCGGAACTTACAGGTAGCCGCCAGTCCTTCCAAAAGGCCATGGGAAACCCCTGTGAGTTCTTTGTGGACATTATGTGACTATCAACCAGAGTTTTCAGTGCTGCCTGTGGCAAGAGTCTGTGGTCCTGCTGTGCCCGGGACCTCTAAGGGCTTGCCTTAGTGGTGGCCAATCAGGATAGATGAGCTGTGGGGTCCGGGCCAGGGCAGAGGCAGCAGGCTGCAGAGGAAGGGCTGAGGGCAGCAGCCATACTACTAGGATATGGGCTTGGCATTCTGCCTGCTCTGTGGTGCAGCTCAAGTATCCTTGTGAGGGGACAGCTCTGCCTATAGGTCCTTAGCACAAGTCTCAGGGACCACCTCCTGGTTCCTTTTTTGGAAGTGGCCTACATTTAGGGCAAGAAAAGACTGTTGGGCTCTGTGCTCACTCCTCACCCCGCCCAAAACTCCCAGAACTGTGCACGGGGTCCCAGACTGACTCTCACTGCATTCATGGGCCTCACCTGTCAGGCCACGGTGGGGTTCTTGAGAGGTTAGACTGAGCCCTTAAACCTCTCTGGCTGCCCATGTGGGTCTAACTTATTTATTTATTGCTAGCCTGTCAGCTCTGAGGGAGGCAGCTGGTTACCCAGTGGGGGCAGGTGCATGTCCCTTTCCCCACTTGGTACCCAGCACATGACAGCACAGTTTGAACTGAAAGTATGTGGAGGATGGCTAGTATGGGAGACAAGAGAGGCTAGGCCCTGTATACTGTCTCAGCCTCAATGGAGGGGTGACAGTGCATACAATAGCCACAGAGATGGGGGTCCTGTCCTGTCATGCTATCCTGGTGGCTCTCCACCAGCATGTGCCGCTGCCATTCTGGCATCACAGCCCCACATATCTGCACTGTAGATACTGTGTCAAAGTCTGAGCAGCTAGGTAGTTCACATAGAGCTGCTTCTGTGTAAATGCTGCTTCTGTGTAAATGCTATTTTAAACACTAAAAAGCGTTTAATTTTATGGGATTGATGTGTGGCCTGCTTCTCTTTTCTCCAGCTAAGCTGCTTCACATTCAGGTGTGGGGGTCAGTCCAGAACTGACTCAGGTCTGGTCCTGCCTGGAGTTGGAAGAGACTTAGTCATGTGGCTCTGTCCCTGGTGCTGGCCACTTACAGGGGTCTGGCAGGCAACTTTTCTGTCCTTGGTACTAGGAGCAGACTCTAGGGGTCCTGGGTGACTGGTGCTGGCCATGGTGCTGACCCGTACCCTGGCTTATGCTCTGTCCAAGGTGCTGGTAGTGACTTGGTTCTCTCCTTCAGGCTAGGGTTAGGCCAGGAAGGGAGGAGGAGGCTGGATGTTGCCTACCTCTTGAGTGCCCTCTGCTTGCTGGCTTTTTTGCTTTGTCCCAGTGCATACATATGTCCAGCTTTCTATTTCTGGGATTCCTGTTCAGGGTGTTGAGGGCCCTAGGCTGGGCATGTTCAGGCCAGTAGCATCTTCTGGCTTCCTAGAGTCCGACTATGGCATTCCTGAACTCAAGATATGGCTCAAGATATGGAGTCCCAAAGAACACTTTTTGGGCCACTCTCTAAGATAATGGGTCCTGGTCACCTGGGCAGGCCTTAGGGCATTAACAGGATCAAGAATGATCTTGCCTGTGAGAGATAGGTGGGATCGTAGGGTCCATCGTGCACACCGAGGGCCTGACGGTCACTGTGGGGCTAAGGTGAGTGGATAACTTGGAGCCAGTTTATAGTTAAGTGTCTCAAGTCTCGGGTTGTTGGCTTGGAACGTCTCTGCTAGGGTTGGGGTCACTAAAGGTGAGGTCATTGGGTCAGCGGTCACTCATTGTGTCCCTGAGTCATCACCACCACCCCCACTGTTGCTCCCATCTGCTGTTTCCTTGTGGCTCCCTCCCAGGAAGAACTCCTGGGTGTTGAGCTTCGGCAGCCACAGAAGTACATAGCACTTGGGTAGGTAGAAGGTGGCCAGAATGCCCAGAGCACAGAGAAGAATGGCACCCATCTGTACGGCTGGCTGGTAAGCCACCTGCACATTGGCCAGGAGGGGCACAAAAGAGACCCAGGTGATGAAATAAGCTAGCATGGCAAAGGTGAGACCGCGGGCACGGTTGTAGCGGCCAGGCTGGCTCTGTACTAGGAAAGTGCCCAGGAAGCAGAGGAAGGCCAGCATTGCATTGGTGATGTGTACCAAGCCTAGGCTTACCCAGGTATGCATGTGGCAGTGTTCCAGTGCCTCTGTGGGCAGCACCTGCCAGTCTGTTACCACCTTTGGTGGGAAAGCTGTCAAGTACCAGGCACACAGTGCTGCCTCCACAAGAATGGCCAGTAGTACCACCAGCCAAGCCCAGGGGCCCTGGAGGCAGCGGCATAGCCTGTTTGCCCAGCTCAGTGGCAGCTCAGACTTCACAAAGATCTCGGCTGCTTGCAGGAAGAGTGTGCTCAAGCAGCCTGTGAGAGGAAGGTGAGCCAGTGGCTGTTGAGCAAGGCAGCTGGCAGGGCTTGGCCGTCCTGGGAACAGAAGGACACTGAGGCAGAAGAGGCCTAGGCAGACCAGGCCAAAGCAGAAGAGTGACCCACCTGAGGCCTGGACAAGAGGGCTGTCCCAGTGGTGGGCAAAGAGCCCCAGGGAGGCCAGTGCTAGGCCTAGCACCAGGCAAAGCAGCAGGAGTAGTAACAGCACAGTTGGCTCTCCCCAAGCCAGGAACTTATGCCTGCGAGGCAAGCAGACTGTGCTTTTCTCTGGGGACCACTGCTTGTAGTTACATTGAGTACAGGTTAAATCATCTGTAATAAAAAGAAAGAAAAAGTAATGTAGGGTCTAGTGGTGGGAGACAAGATTTCCCAGCCCAACTCCCCACAGGCTCGTCAGCATTAGCCTTGGGGAGCGGGGCACTTGCCAGGCTTGTGTACTTCTGCCTCCTAGCCCAACTCTGCAGATTATTTATGGAAGGTGGTTCACCTGGATGCTTCCGGTAGCTGCCTGCCTTGCAGTCCACACAGTCATAGCAGCAGGAATGGAAGCCCTTTACTCTGCGCACCTGGCCATCTTTGCACTGCCGGGAGCACTGGGACACAGGCACCTGGACATGGAACCTTGGGTTAGGCTCCCCTTGGCTAGCACTGGCCCGAGACCCACAGACAGCCCCAAGCCTGTACACACCGTGGCTTTTGCCTATCTTGTCCTTACTTGGTTCCCTGGCCAGGTCATCTTGGAGTGCTGCAGCTGAAGGGTGCCATTGAAAGAGCCCACGGTATGTAACACAGGAACAGGGCTCTGCCACACCCACATCTTCAGGTCATACTCCATGTGTACATTGCCATTATTATCAAACTGCAGCGTCAAGTCTCGAGCACGGAAACTCATGTTGTACATGTTCTCCAGGAGCTGTGGGGTGGAGTGGGGGTAAGGTTGACCCATGAGCCTCTCCTGTCAAGGCAGGGTTTGCTCTGCCTGGTGGTTCGGTGATCCTGAATGAGCAGGCATAGACCCAGCAAAACCCCTGCCCTCACCTGCCAGGGTCGAACAGGCTCTGATGTGGAACAACTGGAGACATTGCACTGTAGGGCGTTGTGAAGGGCCTGGGCCACACTGTACACAGCTGCATAGGTTGCAAAGATCTGGTGGTGCAGCTGCCCCGCTGATAGGTTCTGCAGCAATACGGATGACAGGTTCTGCAGCATGATGTGGTTGCACTGTGGACAGCGTTGCCCCATCACATGCTCCTCCAGGTCCAACTCCGCATTCAGTGAGGCACAGAATGTTGGGTCAGCAGCCAGGGCAAGGCGGGTCTTCACATAATGGGAGAATTCGGGGAGCGGGGCACCTCGCTGCAGAAACCCGAGCACAGTGCCCACACGGGCAACATTGGGTAGTGTCATGACCAGGTCAGAGGTCAGCCAGGACTCACTAGCCACCCACACCTTGGGTGAGAGGCCACGATGGATGCTGTAGCCAAAAAGGGAGTAGACGGCACGGGAGGAGGCGAACAGCACCACCACTTGCACTTTGCTTTGGTTCACTTGGTGTAGCACATCCAACACCTTGCCAAACTGCTGGCCACTGGTGCCATACAGTGGCACCAGGCCCTCGTGTGCGATGCAGATACCACGGGTATTGGCCAGGCCAGAAAAGATGCTCAGACCTTCCCGGCCATAGTCATCGTCACTACCTAAGGCAGCCACCCAGTTCCAGCTGAATTTCTGCAACAGAGTCACGATAGCCTCCAGCTGCACCCGGTCACTCGGCACCGTGCGGAAGAAGGATGGGAACGTTTCCCGGTCACTTAGCCGATCCATGCTGGCGCTATAGCTGACCTGTGGTGATCAAGAAGCATCTCCTGATATGAGAGCTCAGTGAGCACAATTGGCTGAGGAAACACAAAGGAGGTGGGCTCACCTGTGGCATGAGGAAGAAGCCGAAGAACTTGCCTGTAATAAGGGCCAGCTCCGATGAGTGGGGCCCAATGACAGCCAGCACACGGGGTTGGTACTGTGTATAGTTGCAGTAGGCAGCAATACTTTGACTGCCCACCTTTGCCAGGAACATGAGACTGGGCTTCATGGTGACCACTGGCTCTGAGCACGTGTCAAATAGGTCATAGCCCAGGCGCAGCCCAGGAAGCAAGGCAGATGCATTGTTGATCTCCTCCACGGCCATTTTCATAGCCATGACCAGGAACAGACCAAGGGATGAGAACCTGAGGCCACATCAATAGCAGGTGGTCATCACCTCATCCCCAGCTTGGGAGTACCACAGACCCAAGCCTGCCGGGCTTCAAGCACACACCAATCCCAGCTACTGCCCTCCGTACCTGGAGCACAAGATGCCATTGGGTTGTGTTCTCTGGTAGAGGGTGTCCTCCTCGGTTGAGCCCAGGGGAAATAGTCCACCCAGTATATAGTCCCCTTGTGCCTTGAATTGCTGTGACAGGCACAAGGAGGCCCCCATCCCAAGGCCCAGGAGTGCAGCTAGGCTGAGGCCCAGGGCAGCTAGGCCTGGCATGGTAGGTAGAAACTTCCAGCAGGGAGTAGGTGGTTGTGCTGGGCTGGAGCCGCAGATATACTGAGTTCAGCGGGAGCGAGTGGAGAATTTGGCTAGCAAAACCGCTGCTGCGCTCGGCTGCCAAGCCCCAAGGGGCTCCGGTGATATGCTCAATAGCTCAGACCTGATGGTTTGTGTATACTGGCCTCATCTTCCTATCGTTAATGTGCTCTCAACTGTGCCCACTGGCTGAGCCCTTGCCACCTGCTATGTCCACGCCCCTCAGCCCTTTTCATTCTTAGAGCAGCCTGGCAGACTATAAAGAGGAAGATGAAGCATTCAGGGTACCAGGGTTTCCCTTGACTGGAATAAGGGGGATACCAGGGCTATTGTTGTAGGCACAGAGACACCTTTTATCCCCTGGCTTCTGATCTGAGGCAGTCCTGTCAATAGACAGATGCCGCAGAGGTGGTCTCTCAACAGTGACAGTAGACAGCTGGTTAGCCAGGGCCCTAACCTTCAGATGGGGTAGGGCGAGCTGGGACTGAGTTTCCTGGGTGTTCCAACCTGCCCAAGTCATGGGACAGACTCGCCAAGGGTCCCAGCTGTCCTGCTGGTATTCTGGAAGCTGTGGGGACCCTTGCCCATTCTGCTGATCCTTAATGTAAGCCCTCTTGCCTTGGCAAGTCATACAGGTACCTCCCTCACCAGAGTGCTCACAGCTGTTCCATGAAAATGAGAAAAGGCCATAAACAAATGGGTTCCTGCAGCTGCTGGGGCCAGGTGTGTGTTTTTATGCAGTCAACAGTTCCTTCTTAGCCTCTTATCCTGTTCTGGCTAATTTTACATCAACTTGACACAAGTTAGAGTCTCATTTGAGAAAATGCCTCCTTATGATCTGGCTGGAGACCATTTTCTTAGTGATTGATAGGGGGCCATCTCAGGGTGGTACCACCCTTGGGCTGGTGGTCCTGTGTTCCATAAGAAAGCAGGCTGAGCAAGTCAGTAAGCACCACCCCTCCATGGCCTCTGCATCAGTTTCTGTCTCCAGGTTCCTACCCTGTTTGAGTTCCCATCCTGACTTCCTTTGAATGTGAACAGTGCTATTTAAGTATAAGCCAAATAAACTCTTTCCTCCCCAAGTTGCTTTGGTTATAGTGTTTTGTCACAGCAACAGTAGCCCTAGCTAAGCTATCCCCCTTTAGTTGGGGTGTGAAGGGGCTGTTGGTAACATAGCAAGTGTCTGGCACCCAAACATTGGGGAGGCTGTTGACTCTAGTTGGAACAGGTGCCTGGGCAATCTCAGTGTCATATGGCATCTACCAAATGTTATGGAAATGACTTTGCATTTCCCTGCTGCCCTGTGATAATGCTCACAAAACATGTGCACATATTTAACACACATGTACACCATGAATCTGTAATTAGCACATATATCTGCTATTATACACTTATTTTCTGGCCAGTCTCTTGAGGTCATCCGCCTTAGCTAAACTATGTGGTCTCTTAGCTGGGTGTAAGCATGGATGGATAATATGCAGCCTAAGCAGATTAGGTGAGTATGGAATACCAGGAAGACACCACTCACTATGTACCCTCTATCTGTGTAGCTCTAGTTTCCCCAGCTTTGTCACACAGTGTCTGGGTATCTTTAGACCTTTTTCCAACCTAGCCCCTTGAGGTGGGTGACCCATGTGTTTCTTTTCTTTCTGTAAAATGGAGATAATGCAGATCTCAGTGTATGTTTGTGATCAAGGTAAGATACATCAGGGACAAATGCGTGGCAACTCCTTTAATTCTGGCTGCTGGCTAGACATGTTTCATGCTTCCACGGTTCACATTGCCCTTCGAGCCCTCAGGATTGGGGACACATGATTCAGTTTTGTCCCTAGGGTTAACTCCATCTCCACCAATTCCCCCACATAACCAAACACCTGGCACACCTGTGACCCATCCTAGAATACCATACCCAGTCATGTAGCCGCAATTTATTTATGTTGGAATTCTATATATATCATAGTCCCAAAGTTGGCATTTATACACATCACCTACACTGGGGACACTGTCCTAGGGTTTAACATTAAGACCCAGTGGGAGAGGTTAGGGTCGTACTCACTGGGTGTCAACCATACTGGGTATGGTCATCTGTCAGCCAGACAAGGGGGCCCAACCTCCTTCCACAACGTCATGTTCTATCTAAGTCACCTGAGTGTCATGGCGACAGGAGCAGCAAGCAAGGCTGGTTAGAGAGAGGCATGGTTTGTTCAATTACTATCGACATCTTAGAATCTAGGGGTGCCTGTGCCGGCAAGAGCGCCACTGCAGGAGGCCACCATCTGAACGCTGATGCTACTGTACGTATCACAGAAGCCAGAGCAGGCTTGCCTAGGGAGGTCTCAGCTCGCAGTTTCAGACAGTTTCCCTTCCCAAGGACACACAGGCCTGTTGGATATTCGAGGCTGACACAGAGGCAGGTGAAGGGCAGGGGAAAGTCTTCAGGACTCATGCCACGACCAAAGGAACCTCATCTCACCCAAGGACAGCTTTTGGAATATGAAGGGCCCCCAGCATGCAGGCCCAGGGTTGTTTGCCTGTCACCAATCCATGTCTCAGGCTCAAGATGGGCACAGGAAGGACACACATTGGGTGGGCGTGTTGACTGGGGGAAGCAGAACCTCAGCTCCAGGGTCCCGTTCCCTATACCATTTCATATTCCACACATGGGAGGTAGAACACGGCCCTCCTTCCCCATCTTCTCCATTTGCCATCTGCAGCATCTCAATAAGGCCTGACTGAACACACACATAACTAAAGTAGAGGGCAAAGCTGGAGTTCAGTTGTCTCATCCTGGACCAAGAACATGACTAGCATCCGCCTCAACTTGGTTCAGCTGCCCACCAGCCTGTGGCTCTCAACAAGCTCAGCTTTCAGGGGTGACAGTAGCATCCAGAAAGCATCGCTTTCTGTGGGAGTAGTCCCAGGTTACCCAAGCCCAATTCTGAGCAGGGGAAGCCCAGATGGTATGGGCACCACCACTAGGGCAGGTCTAACAGAGAGTGCTCAGCATAGAGCTTCTGGGACACATCATACACATGCTCAATGAAAGGTAGCGCTTCTCCCAGCATCTCCACTGCCTGCTCAGGGGACCCCACATGCATGGCCTCGAGAAAGACCTTGCGTGTGGGCAGGGCACAGAAGGCTACGGTGACAGCTTGACGTACGATCCAGGAGTGATAGGCAGCCAGTGTGGCATTATAGGCATCACTGCAGAGTGTGGAGGTACGGGCATCCTCAGGGCTTGTGCGCAGGCCCTCCAGGAACAGCTGCAGCCAGCGCAGAGCCCGATGCAGGCGCAGCACCGTCCGGCAGCCCGAGTTAGGGTATCGGGAACGAGAGCGGCGATCTATGTCCACCAGCTTGTTGCCCACCTCATAGGCTACCATGGACTGCAAGCTAGTGTAGTGCTCATTCTGTGGGCTGTTCCTCAGACGCTCCATTATCTGCAGCTTTGAGACCACATCCTTGGAAATGAATGAGAAGACAGCGCCCAGGCTGTTCAGAAACCTGTGCAAGGAAGTAGAAATCTGAGGCCCCACCCAGACGGGCAGTCATGCTCTAGTGCGGGAGATATTACCTTGAATCTGTTAGAGCACTTGTTAGTCTGGAGGCAATGGAACGGTCTGCTAGCTGTTCCCATGCCCTCGTGCCATGCGGGGTGCACATGTCCCATGTGAGCTCTGACTGTCAAAACCACCATCTTCAGCAGCCCCAATAAACGCACCTGACTAGCCCCTTCCAGCTGTCGATATAGTGGTCCAGTAGCACCTCCTCCTTCTCATTGAGACACTGCTTGAAGCTGATCAGGACAACTTTAAGGCTGAAATCTGTCTCTGGGCAATCCATCTTCCAACATGCGCTGAAATAGTTTTACACAGAACTTGTAGTCACCATGCTGGATTACGTCACTCTGTGGCTCATACTCTCAAGGAGGGGTTGGGAAGAAGGTCTCAAAGTAAAAGTGCGATGCTAAAACTGTTTACTGAGAATCACCCCTTTACCCCAGGGTCTTCCTCAGGAGCTGCACGCTCTCGCATAAACCAATTTGACCTTGCTGTGAGCTTGATGAATCCTGTACCCACAGGTCCTGACATGGCTGCTCCTGGCCCTTCAGGTTAGTGATCTGCTCAGTTTCTGACCTGAGACTCCATGGCTGCATTGTTTGTATCTGGTACTGGTTCTTGCTTTTCTGCTTCCTCTCTTCCTAGAGCATCTGTTGCACACATTAGGGTAATGTTTCTAAAAGGTAGGTATAGTCCTCGACCCTGACCATACCTGGAACTCACTGTATCAGGGCAGCATTCCGATGGGAAGTTGAACCAAAACAAAAATCAGGACTCTAAAAAAGCAAGAGATTCTCACACAGGGGAGAGTAGAAAGGGTGGCTAGACAGGATTTCCCTTCCTTGACCAGGGCTGTATCCCCAAAATTAAATCAGAGGCTATGGGCTGGCATCTGCTAGACAGACAGATGGACACTCCTGTTGTTGAAATGGTATGCATCCCCAAATAACAGGGTAGCTGGGCCAAAGGTCTTACCACACACAAAGGATTGCTCTAGGTATTCCCATTAGCTCCAGAAAACTTTCTGGAAGTGATCCAAGATAGGGAGAGGCCTTAAGGTAAGGTGGGGCTCTGGATACTGCAGGCAATTTTATAGTCACTCCACAAACATGCTAGTTCCCATATTTATACATTTATCTTCAGTTGTAGGGACTGAGCTTAAGGGCCTCTTGTATGCTGGGCAGGGAATAGCCTAGGCAGGACTTTTTCTTTTCTTTTCTTTTTTTTCTTTTTTCAAGACAAGTTTTCTCTGTGTAATAGCCCTGGCTGTCCTGGAACTCAGTGTGTAGCCCAGGCTGGCTTCCAATTCACAGAGATCCACCTGCCTCTGTCTCCCAAGTGCTGGGGTTAAAGGCATGCATCAAAAGGCATGCACACCTGCCTGGCTAATTTTATTTTTGTAATGTGTTGTTTTGAGACAAGGTTTCTTTGTGCAATCCTGGCTGTCCTGGACCTCACTCTGTAGACCAGGCTGGCCTTGAACCTAGATTTGCCTGCCTCTGCTTCCTGATTGCTGGGATTAAAGGTGTGTGTTATCACACCTGACTCAGCTTTCACTTTCAATCTTCCTGCTTCCTGAGCAGCTAGAACAACAAGCTTGTGCCCCATGGTCCTTTTGTGCTCACACCTTGAATAGATAACTCCAAGCATCCAGCCCCCACCTTCCCTGGTACTGTAGAACCTTGTCTTGGTGTTCAGGACCAACCCTGTGGGGATGTGGTTGCATCTCACCTATCTCCAGCATGAACACAACACCAATTCTGGAGGTTCCTGTGTCCCTTAGAGCTGGATCCCTGCCCTAACCGCTGTACCATCAGAGTCCCCCTAAAAACCATCCTCATTCAGGGTACCTGGATCTGTGTGCAAGTTCTCCTCCCCCCATCCCCACCCCCTTCACACAGTGCTATGACTCAGTCCTTCGGCTCTGGGGAATGTGGTCTGCATGTCAGAATTGTGATATGGCCCCATGGGTTGAACTGGATTCCCGTCACAAGTTACAGACCCTGACCCTGGAGATGGGCTCACCTTGTGTTCAGGTGTCAGGGACAGCCTAAGAAAGATGGCGACGCCCAGTCTTGCCACACACCCCTCTCTTAGGGCCTGTGTGCACTGAGCAAATAGTCTCTGAAGCCCCCGACAGTTCATTTTTTGGCCACCTAACAATCCTGCAGCCAGGCCTTCCTTCTCAGAGCCTAACCCAGAAGCCAAGTAGCCACTTAGAGCTGTCCATGGTAAATTGGAAAGAACAGGAAGAGAGGGAGACTCATCAGCTGCCGGAAGGCGATGCAGAGCACGGCTAACCTTCCTACGGAAGATCAAGCTAGACAGGGTGGACAGCCGGCAGAGAAGGCCCACAAGCTAGCACACAGCATATACACCCAGGCGTAGCAGTGAGCGAGGGCATTTCGCGGAGGTCCGCAAATCTCACCTGGGACCGGTTCCTGTGGCGAAGGGCAAAGGGTGTGGCAGAGGTCAGTGATGGGGAGGGTTGACCAAAGTTACGATAAGGTTGCTGTGGGAGCGGAATCTTTGCCCGTCCGTCCCTGCTGTCTACGGAGACGCGACTCCGCAGCCTGGATCAAGTCAGGTAGGCGTCCCCATGCTTCTCCCACGGCCGGAGCCTGTTTGGAGACAGCTCGAAGCCTGCGGTTGGGCAGAAGTCTTGAGTTGCAGCCCAAGGGTCAGCCCCTGCCCCGCCCTTCGCGGCCACGCCATCCCAATTGGTTGCTGAGCATCCAATTAGAACTCGAGTATCGGCTCGCGTTTCCGGCTCGAGGACAGGAAGCCCGCACATTGGCAGTTGCGCCTGCGCATTGTGTGGGAATCGCGGTAGCGGGGCGTGGGGTCTAGACCGCGCGCTCCAGCTTGGAAGCTTTCCTGCGGGCGGTGCACGCGGGCTGTGGAAACGCAGTTCGAGGCTGCCTCCCGGACGATGCCTGAAATAAGAGTCACTCCCTTGGGTGAGTCCGAGTCTGAAGCATCTTCAGCGGTGTCCGGCGAGTCGAGCCGGTCCCTTCCTAGCAGTCTAGCCTATCAAGCCCTCCACCAGCTGTGCGCCCCAAGGAGCGAAAGCAGTGCTAGACCGTTTCCGAGTTGGTGCCTCCTCATCTCTGCCTGGCACGGGGGTCGAAGAGATTGGGGTTGATTCCTGGCCCTGAGGCTCGATATGAGTTATGGAGGTCCCGCTTCTATACCTAGGCTGCCTAACAGCGAGACGAGAATGAGGCCCTGAAGCCCAAGGTGGCTGAGAGTTTTGGGCAGGCGTTGCCTCTGTATTTAGCCTATCAGCGGTGTTAAACTCAGCCATAGAACTCACCCTGGCGACTTTTCTGTTCTGCATGTGGATTGCTGCTTCCTCACTTACGTCTTTTTCTTTCCATCTCTTGCTTATGGTGCCCAGGTTGCTTGCTATCTATCACCCCTCAGTTCAGCCTTTGTGTCTGGTCCATCGAGAATTTTAAAAGGTATATTTGTTCGTCGTAGAAAATGCTAATGTAGACTTCTAAAAGTCCTAGCAGCATAGTATGGTGTGTTGGAGGAAACAACCATTTGAGATCTGGGGTTCCAGAACCTGGCTGACTGTCTCTGGGCTTTTCCTCATGTATGTGTTGTCAGGGTGTTGGAAGCACCTTCTCATTCATGTGATCCAGACCCCTAGGTCATCTCTAGGTTAGAACCGAGTCTTCCCAATTCACTGCATCACAGGACCTTAGCAGGACCAACCTCTCATACTGGCTACCCCCATCCCATCTAAGTACTAATTTGATTACGGGATCAAACAAGATCAAGCATATTCATAGGCCCAGCTCCCTGACTCCCACTGGGAAAATTTTGTTTTATTTTCTGCCACAGAACTGACATTTTTTGGCACAGTTGTTTAATTTCCACCAGATGTACTCAATGTCTAATTGCCTCATTCCCGGAGGTTGTAAATCTGCGCTGCTCCCATGTCTAACATCTCTGTAGTGCAGGCTTCTGTTCTCCTTTCCTGGAGTCGTAAGTCCCTTTGGGGACAACGTTTACCAATGCACAAGAACCTGGAACTTTATAATTCCCAAAAGCATACTTCTGCACCATTCTTGGTAGCGTGTGATTATGGATGCCTGCGATGTCAGGTCCTCCCCTGTAAGGGTGCAGCCATTCCCCTTGCACAAATGTTTCCAGGGCCTCAGGGCCTAGCACAACTTCAGGGCTAGAGGTCCAATGGGGAGAGATGCTAAAGAGAGCACACATCTTGAGTTGGTAGGAACAGGCCTGCAGGAGATCCTGAGACCAACTCCTCCTCACCCTTATAAGGAAGGCAGACTGGGCCATGGATGATGTTTGTTTACCGATGGTGCTTGGCGCTTGAAATTGGCAGATAAAAGACTATAGGATCCAAGATGGACAAGGCTGTTTGTTCTCAGACCCCTGTTGAGGCTTATGAACCCAGATTCCAGGGGATATCAGCCAAATGGGGAGATAGGTGTGTCCATTGTGGTCAGTATCATGGGCTGAATAGCTGGGAGAGTTGCTTAGTCCTCCAGACCATGAGAGACGCTCCCATTGAGGCTGAGCTAGGGGTTCAGTGGTGTGGGGCCTGTGCTGCACACTGACTAAAGTGGGCCATCTGTGCTGTAGCCAGTTACTGGTCAGGGTCATGATTCTTTATGGCTGGGATGAAGCCACACGAATATGGCACCACTCAACACCAAAACTCAGGGTCCAAGCCTCAGCTCCTTCAGGAAGAAATCCAAGGGAAGAAAGCCTCATTGATTTGCAGCCCCATTGAGGGTCAGCAGTAACTGGACTAAGGTCTGGGGAACAGCAGTGATAGTCCACAGAGTGGTAGCTGTGGCTTGCTTTTGTTCAGAGTTGGGACCCACCGCCAGTGCTTAATGCTCTGCTAGGAGTTTGTTGCAACTTTGAGATTTGCAGGAAAGCATGGAGAAGGGAAGGCATGTGACCCTAGCATAGTGTTTTTCTCCCCATTGTGCATTCCCCTCATCTGCATGTGAAGGTACCTGTTTCTTAGCCCATGTATCTGTCTACCCAACAGTCTTAGGTCCTGCAGAGCCAATGGTATCAAGTAGTTCAGTGGAGGTCAGCCCTTCCAGTAGTGAGGGAAGGAAACTTGGGGAAAAAGAGGGAGGAGACGTGGCCTTGTCTTTTACTTACCTTTCTTGAGCAGGGGCTGGCCAGGATGTGGGCCGCAGCTGCATCTTGGTCTCCATTTCGGGCAAGAATGTCATGTTGGACTGCGGGATGCACATGGGCTACAATGATGATGTGAGTACTCTGGGTGGGTGGCCCAGGGGACAGCAAGGGCCACAATCTACTTTCTAGTCGTGTTCTGTCTAGTGGCCATGTGAATCCTGGGATCTTAGAGAGGGGGCAAATGGGTCAAGTGGGCAGTGGGGGCATCCTGGGTAACTACATCCTCGCTGGGTGGGGACAGGTGGCCCTGTCACATGGTGCTTGAAAAATAGAGACCAGCTGAGGTGAGCCTTTGGGCTCAGCTACTTGCTACTTGTTGGCAAGGTCAGCCAGTAGTAAATCCACTGATGTAAGAGTTTGCTGGGGCCATTCCTTGGGTGCACCCCAAGGAATGCTTCTTGGCCTCCTACTGTGTAGCCTGCTGTGTTCCCACTTTTCCCTTTGTCTCATCAGAGGCGCTTTCCAGACTTTTCATACATCACACAGAGTGGCCGGCTGACTGACTTTCTGGACTGTGTAATCATCAGGTAGGTTTGTCAGGGTTTTGATGTCCTCTCTTATACTCTGTTGTAGAGGCTGTGTTAACCAGGCTACATTGTGGCTCATTCTTCAGAGTGGCCGTTATCCCCTCAGAGCCAGGAAGATGATTGTGCCTGTTGGCTGTGCCCTTGAGTGTCATGAATTAAAGCCTAACAGGTGCCGTGGAAAGTACAGACCTAGCCAGGGTAGCCAGCACCAAAATGTGCCCTTCACCTGCTAAATGTGGGGTCTGTCTAGCCTGGATGACCCCATGAGACCTTTTCCCAGCAGCACCTGGCAGCTGTTCCTTCCCATTCTACTAGCTAAGTACATCTGGTGTATTTCTGCTTCTCTTCCAGCCTCTAACTCTGGCTCCCTAAGCCTTGCTTTCTCTTGTTCCTTTGCTGTCTCGAGAGTGCTAAGCCCTGTTGCTCACTGGCCAGAACTGATGTCCTAGACAGTTCATGGTCTAGCCTCCAGTTGCCACCACCTCAGCTTGATAGAGCTGAGCAAGGGGAGACATACATTTTCCTAACCTCCCCTCCTTGGCTCCCAGTTTCATGTATGTCCAGATAGGCTGCCAGCTGTTTCCAGGGCCATAGCCTTTCATAATTCCTGCTGTCTCCCCCTAGTCATGTTGGCCACATTCTGACTGTAACACTTCCCTCTCAACAGCGACCCTGCTGTCTTTAGCTAGAGTGGTCCTTTGGGCCTAAATCCGTCCATCTCTGTAAGCTGTGTTCTCAGTAACCCAGGCTCTGGTGTTTTGGCCCATTCTAGACATGGGTCACTCACTACCTGGCTGCTTTGAGTTGACGGGCCCCACTCTTTTTGGGGAGGGTATTTCCAGGCCATTCCCAGGCTGTGCCTTGAGCAGTCTCAATTCTCTGTTTCAGTCTGTCAGGAAGGCTTTCTGACTACCTGACAGACAATGGCTCTTTTCCTGGTGTGGTATTTGCTGGCCTCCTTTTTATTTTCTCACCAACTTGTCACCATCTGACTCAGGTGGTGTGTGTGTATATTTGTAGGAGGCCAGAGACAACCTCAGGGTTACTCCCCCTCGTGTTTTTGTTTTTCTTTTCATTTTCTGAGACAGGGTTTCTCTGTGTGTCAGGCCTAACTGTCCTAGAACTCTGTAGACCAGGCTGGCTTCAAACTCACAAAGCTCTGCCTACCCCTGCCTCCGCCTCCCTAGTGCTAGGATTAAAGGTGTGCACCACCGTCCTGGCTAGCCCTAGTGTTTTTTTGAGACAAGATCTCTTACTAGACCTGAGGTCACTAGTTAGGCCAGGTTTGCTGGCCAGCAAGCCCCAGGGATCTACCTGCTTCAGCTCCCAGCACTGGTGGTGTAAGCACACATGTGCTACTGTGCCCAGCTTTTTATGTGTGTGCTAGAATCAAACTCAGGTCCTTGTGTTTATGAGGCAGGCTCTTTACCAACTGAGTTCTCTCCCCAACCCTTTTTTTTTTTTTTTTTTTTTTTTTTTAATTTAAGATTTGTTTGTTTTCAAAACAAACTTGCTCTGGCTGTCCCAGAACTCACCTGGTCTACATTAGACCAGGCTTGCCTGGAACTCCTGAGTGTTGGGACTAAAGGCCTGCACCACCACTGCTCAGCTGCTTTTGTTTCTTTTGTGTGTGTGTTTAAGACAGCTTTGGCTGTCCTGGAACTCTGTGTAGACCAGGCTGGCCTCAAACTCACAGAGGGCCTCCTGCCTCTGTCTGGCCCCTGAGTGCTGGGATTAAAGGCGTGTGCCGCCACCGCCACCGCCACCGCCACCGCCACCTGGCTGCTTCTGTTGTTTTAAGTCAATTTTGTGTAGCACAGGCTGGTTTGAACTCCTAACCCTGCCTGCATTTCCCGAGTGCTCATGTTACATGTTTGTGTCACCATCACATACATGTAACCCTATTCCAATTCAGGCTTCATTACTAATTTTCATATCGTTTTGTTGGGTATCTAGCCTGCTCATTTGGGAAGATTATAGAGTTTGTGTATTGTTCATTTTGACTCTTTAGTACCTTTGGTAGCGATACACATTAGGCCTCAGTAGATGAGTAAGTCATGAGCTTAGGGCTGAGAAGCGGGGATGGCTGGGAGA